>CM076581.1:1336076803-1337276803 GCA_034641835.2 Pinus albicaulis | reverse complement strand
CCCTTGAAGATATGTACGTCTACTTCAATGCTCCCCCACAGACTAGGTTGGCCTCAATTATTTTCTTTTTCTTTCTTTTCCAGATTGAAATATGTTGTCTCTTGGTTTGATCTCCTTTTGGTTTTCCTTTTGTCTTCTAGATCCTTCTTTGTTGACAAGAACCCTTCCTTCTGGTTTTCCTTTTGTCTTCTAGATCCTTTTTGGTTGATAAGAGCCCTTAAGCGCCACAAGAAATAAACAATATTTGGCCTTATGGCCTAATTTATCATATACAAAACATCTAATATGCCCAAGAAATAGCGAAATGGGTTTCTTTTTACAGTGAATACTTTTATGGACAAATTCATTACATAGATAACAATACCCATTAAAAATAATTATCTGGAAAATGATGGGATTGCTTGATAATTCAGTTGTTGGTTTCTCTTGGAGTTATTTATATTTTTTCTTCTGCAATTTATTGAAGTGTGCCCAAATTTCTAACAGCGTAACACCTCACATTTCTCATGATTTTATTTTTCACATTCTTTGATTTCTGATCTTGATGATAATTCCCTTGATTGTTGCCAAAAGTTTATGCTTTGAGTTTCTTAGCAGTTTCCTAATTTACCCTTTTTTGACTTGGTCTGCTTTCTTCTTTTTCCACTTTAATTTTCCTGAAACTGTTGATCTGTTCCTTTAGCTGATTACCAAGCTCCTCTTCACTCTTTCTTGCCTTCTCTAACTGGTTTTGCAAATCTAATTTTTCTTCCTTGAAATCATATTCGTTCTCCTCAAGAATCTCCAACAATTTCTTCAGATCTCTATTCTCTAAAGTCAGCTTCTCAATTATCCTTGCTTGAGCTTTATTCTCGACCTCAAGAGTCATTAATATTCTCAACTCTTCATCTTCATATTCATGTATTGGAAATACACTTTCCTCACTTCTTTAGGGATCAACTACAAAAATATGATCATTATCCTCTTCAATAATTCCAAGATAATCATCACTATACTGATAACAAGAAATATAATGTTCATGACTAAAAATATTTTCTGCCATACCTTTTACTAAGAGGAGAGGTTCTTCTAATTTTACATCATTTAATTTTTTTTTTGCAACTTTTCCTTTTCTAAGACTGTTTCTTCTTATTCTTTTCCATGGCCCACGATCTACTCTCAAGCGATCAAGATTTACCGAGAGAACCCCACTCTAATACCAATTGTTAGAAATTAACTTACTACTGAGAGAGGGGGGGTGGGGGGGGGGGTTGAATCAATGTCGATAAGATTTACTTAACTTTTAATTATTTTTAACAAAATGATAGATTTAGTAATCCATCAGTTATTCTTATGAAACCAACATGAAATAAAATTATTAAATCATGAAAAATCACCATAAATAATAAAAAAGGAAAACATGCGCATAAGAGGACATAAATATTTTCTAATGGAAAACCCTCTTCGGGTAAAAAAACCACCCACTGCTGCTACTGCTCAAATCTTCTATTATGCTAAACAAATTTTTACATAGAGTAGATGCCACTCAGTAGTTGGAAGAGTTGACTACTAAAACAATGTGCTAGCAACATCATACAAATAGACTCTTCTCACATGACTCTATGAACACCCATTCACTAGAAGCCACCATGACAAAAAGACTCACCCATCACTACTGGACTCTGGAGAAATATTCTTCATGTTCTAATATTTCTTCGAGAAGGCACCCACCTTATCTACACACTTTCTACTATGAGTCTCAACACCCTCAACACCTCCATGCAGACCATGTTTCATGCATTTTCAAACTGGGCTCATAAAATTTCTCAACATGAGAAACCCCACAACCTATCTCTGATTTGATATGAAAATAAAATATGATAATTACACCACCCAACACAACTACAAGTGTACAATATGCTATATAGAATATTGTGGCTCACTCTCAAACTCACACTTACAATACAAAAGAATATAATTCAAAATATCATCAATAATCTCCAATCAATACCTTGGGAAAATGCTATGGTTATCCCAATACCATAGACACTTGTACCATAGTAAAATCTAGGTCAATACCACAGGTCAATACCATGGAACCCTGTACCATGGTAATATACATGTTAATACCATGGGTAAATACTATGGTTATGCCAATACCATGGACCCCTGTACCATGGTAATATCCAAGCCAATACCATAGGCATATACCATGGTTAAGAAAATACCTGTAATACTAATACCAAGTGCTAACCTAGACCATACACAAACTAATACCAAGGTAATGTCAATGCCAAGAATACGTGTACAAGCATGTGCATAAACTCATACACACTCAAGCCAATTGCAACACATGCCCAGCTTGACATCAATGTTAACCATCAACCACTACAACACGTCACCTACATCATCAATGCCTCTACAACACATTATTGGCACAGTGTTTATTTGTGATTATTCATAGTTCACATTTACAGTATGGTTTACACTTATTTGTTTTTTATGTATCTTAATGTCTTCATTTCAACTATTTACTATATAGTATATAGATGGGGTACTAGGGAATTGAGAGGGATGTGAGGTGTGGGGGGGAGCGACCATGAGAGCTTCCACCTTCACATGGTTGCCATGTTTAGTACAGAATAAATTAGGGTTTGGATCAGCTTGGAGCAAAAATCCCTCAATCCAACAGAGCAACAACAAAGTAAATGTGGACTTCGTTGTTGCTTCGTCAAGTGCAGGGAGGTTTGCACCAATATTAAACTACTCCAATAATTTATTCTTGAAACCAAGAGGAGCTCAAGTCCTCAAGTATTCATGAACTCAAGTCCTTTTAATTATTATTTATTCATGCAATATAATTTAATATTTGGTCAAATTTAATATAATTTTACCTCATTGGTATCATGAATATGTGTAGGAAAACTAGCATCAATTCAGATGTTGAAGTGGAACAACTATCAGAAGCAACTATCTCAAAATGGAAACATTACATTTATCATTCAAGGTAAGTTAATTTCAAGTTGATTCCTTTTTGCTTCTGCATAATGCACTACACTAGTTACTATATTTGTAGTCATATGAGTGGTAGATATTTGAACTAACTTGACATTTCTTCTGTATTTTAAAGGGAGTTGATGTACAACCTAGTAATTCCAACTTACAAAGTTCTTCATATTGGCAAGGACATATTGCCACGGATGGAATAAGGTATGAGCAACGATAATTCAAAGGTGTACGATAATTCAAATCGTGAGATATTTTGGAATACTGTCGCCCTTCTCCATTTTTATTTTTATAAGCTTATCTTTAAGTACCAATTTCCTCTAGTCGCTTCTTCTTTGGAACAAATTTGTCAAAGCCTTCCACATTGAAAATGGAGTGGCTTTCCCATGAAGGATGGACACAATATGGTCCTTCACACCTTCCAACAGAATCCTTCTTGTCTTTGCTACCTTCTTTTTCCATGCGTCAAGTCCTGCATCATCACTAGAATACGGCTTAGGAACATCACTATCGATGAACTCCTTCAGTCCATTATCCTCTAGCACCGCCTCCATCCTATCCTTCCAGGCTATGTAATTCAAGCTGCCATCAAGGGAATACTCCAATCCCAACCCATTGAAAGACATTTCAATGTATACTCAACTTCTGCACCAAGAATTTTCTGCAGCAAATTCGAATTTTCCACCAGCACAAACTCAACAATTCTTCACAATTGCAATCTTCAAGAATTAACACTGCTTTGATACGATGTAGAAATTATATAAATTAAGCATGCATATATCCAGATTCCCCTGTTCTAACAAGATTTATCTTCTTGCTAAATACATAATCATTCCACTATTAATCTTTTGCGGAAAATTAAGTGAAAACACATGAAGCATAAAATAAAAACAATCACACATAACACAGTTGTTTAACGGGAAAGCCTGAAGCTGAAAACTCCAACTATCATATATTATGTATCATGGAGATCCTGTAACAATATCGTACAAAGCTTAGTACATCAAGCTCTCAGTACAATCAATCGTCACACACTAACAAGATGAAATCTGCGAATCCATGCACTGATTTCTACCCTCCTAATAGTCTGCCTCCACTGTGCAATCCCTGCTGAAGAATAGCTCTGAATGAATTTGAATTACACTTGCCTTGACTGCATAATACTCATTGGCAACTCCAGTGTGTGTGTGATGCAATCAATGCATCACTATAGTCACAACAGATAGTCCATCTTGCCCTTTCACCTATGTCTCCACTGGGTCTCCACTGGAACTGACATGCAATGTAGTTAACTACGGTATTTGTTCAGTTGATTAATGAGTTATTATTTGTGAATTAATTAACTAGTTAATTCACTCCACTCTCACTAGTGTATCATTCATTTAAACTAGATACAACTAGCTCAACTGAGTCTAACTCACTTTAACTGAGTTAAATTGAATATAACTCCATGAAATACTCTTCCAACTCGGTCATAACTTTGCCACTTCAGTTCTAACTGATTCCTCCATGCATGAACCAACATTAAACCCTAGGAATTGCGTAATTCCTTCAGCCCACTGATTTTCCAAATCTGTATACTGAAATTAAGTGCTCCAAGAGAATAAGTTGTTGTTTATTGTCAGATTATTATTAAGAGCTAATAATAATCGACATGCATCTATTTTTAGATCGAAGATCTATAATAGACTTTGCCCAATATTATAAAAATAGAATTTCATCTATTTTTCCAACTTGACCAACCATCCACAAATAGCATCCTGCAACTTTTGAAATATGATCACCATGTATAAAAATAGACATAGTCTAAAAATAGACTTGCACCAAAAATAGCCTGCAGGCCCACTTAATGAAGGCGACTCATTTTCACTGAGCTCATCATCTTGTTGAATCTCAACATTCCCTCTCAACAAGATAGGGATTATCCTTCACCCTGATCCTGTCTCTATGGTAATCGTGTTAGGTCCCTATATTGCTAGTATAGTCCCTTATTGTTGTTAGTGTAACTCCCTTATTGTTATTATTGTACCCCTATAACCCCCATATTGTTATTATTGTGCCCTTAAATTATTATTGTTAGGTTGGCTAGGATTACACTGTGGCCCCATGGACTCCTATATATAGAAAGGAGGTTTTGTAATTTGAATCATCCAAGAATTGTTTCCATTTCATATTATGCCAAGTTGAGACACCGAAGTGGCTTATTTCTAAGGAGTTGATATCTATTTTCTTCTATTTTTGGAGTTGGTTTCACAACATTTGGTATTAGAGCTTTGGATTCTAGGGTTTTCGCTGCTCCAAACCGGTCATCGTGGAATTTGAGCTATAAATTTTTTCTACGAAGGTTCAGAAGCTGAAATTTTTAAAGTGCGAAGCTAAAATCCTAAGGAACATCTTTCATAATTCCAGATCTTGGTTTACAATATTCTCGGAGATATGATATGTGTAAGTTAGGGCTTTTTGTAGGCTCCTGAATTTAACCTAAACAGGTCATCTTGGAATTTAGCCTATAAATTTATTTCTACGAAGATTTAGAAGCTGCAATATTTAGAGAGCGAAGCTGCAATCTTGAAGAACATCATCACAAAATTTTAGAGCTTGGTTCACAATATTTTCAGAGATATGATCTGTGGAAGTTAGGTCTTTTTTAGGCTCCCGAATTTCATCTCAAAGAGGTTATCATGGGAAAATATTCATATCTCTCTCTCTGAGCATCGGATTGGAATGCTGTAAAAAGTGGCTGCAAGTACACGAACTGTGGTTTCTTTTCTATCAGTTTCAAAGCCAAAGGAGGAAAAATGACATGTGGCAAGTTGTACAAGTTCGCTCTACTGAACGAGTCCATAATTAGGTCATTGTGGGAGATTGGACATAAATTTTCCTTGAAGAATCCAAATCCGGTCATACCTGTGACATTTGAAAGAAGCTTCATAGCGTTACTATAAGGCCGAATTTCAGATATTAAGAATCCACAATTATAGAGATAATTCAATTTCAATATAGAGCTCCTCAAAAGCAAGTAAAAGGTGTGTATTTTTTTTTTCTGAATTGCATAAGTCTTGTTTGAAGAATCAAGTTGAATTGATTCCAAGGGCATATTGAAGAATAGATATCAATATTCGACTCTAAAATGGTCCCTAAAAAGTATTCAACACCCATTAAGCCTTTAGAAGTCTCTACTATGACTCATGAAGATGAAGAATGGCAACATGACATATCAAAATTACAAGAGCAAGTGCAACAAATTTTTCTCTCGCAAAGAGCAACAAAAAGTGACATGGAAGTTTTGAAGAAAGGCGTGGAAAATAAGATGGAAGGTTTGAATAAAGGCGTGGAATCTAAGATGGATGGTTTGAAGAATGACATGGAAGCTAAGATAGATGGCATGGAAGCTGGCATGGAATCTAAGATGGATGACATGGAAGCTAAGATTGATGAAAAAATGGAAAACATGAAGAATGATCTAAAAGCAGACATGGAAGGTTTGACAAATTTGATACAATAAATGTTTCCTAATGGTGAAAAGATAGTAGAGGAAACCCATGATGAGAAAAAAATAAATGTTAATCATGATTTCGTAAACTCTAATGTTGGTGGGAAGAACCACGATATTCCAAAAATGGATATGAGGAAGTTTGATGGAAAGGAACCTGTAACATGGATACTACAGATGGAGCAATATTTTGATCTCAATAATGTGCAAAACACACAAAAGGTACGCATTGCAACTTTACATTTAGAACAAAATACATTTGTATGGTATCGATGGCTTTGCTTCCATAAAAAAATTGTCACTTGGTCAATTTTTACAAAGGAAATGATAGCACATTATGAGGATACAAAGAGCAACACCTTCTTTAGCCAATTGATAAATCTCAAACAAAAGGGTTTAGTGGGGGAGCACATTGAGGACTTCCAAAAATTGAATATAAGGGTAACTTATATTCCAGAGGAACACATGATTGATCTCTTCATAGGTATTTTAAAGGATAACATCCAACATGAAGTTCGCGTTTTGGAACCTGATTCATTGGAGAAGGCATTCAAGTTGGCAAGAAAAATTGAATGTAAAATTATGGCGACAAGGAAGCCTACCACTCACTTCTATAAAGAAGGAAGTGTTGCTACGCCTAGATTTCCACAACCTACAAGGTTGACACCACAACAATTGGAAGTAAAAAGCGCAAAAGGGCTTTGCTACAGTTGTGATAGCAAATACACTAAAGGTCACAAGTGTGCTGAGAAGAAATTATTTTACATAGATTGTGAAGAGGAAGAAGAAAATGAACAAGAAGAGGGTATACACCAGGAACCAACCCTAGAAGAGGAAGAAATGATTCCGACCATATCGTGTAATGCACTGGCAGGAATTACCACTCCTCAAACTCTCAAGATAGAAGGAAAAATCAAGAAGAAAAAGGTAATAGTGTTGATTGATTCAGGTAGCACCCACAATTTTATTCATTGTAAGGTAGCCAAGGAATTAAATTGTTTCCTATACCCAGCACCAGAATGTCAAGTGATGGTTGCAAATGGAGGAACTATAAATTGCTCTGGAAAATGCCATAATATCACGCTAACCATGGGGGAATATGTATTGACTAGTCCAATGCTTGCCATTCCTATGGGAGGTGCTGATGTTGTACTAGGAGTACAATGGTTACAATCTTTGGGGACGGTAGCTTTTAATTTTCAAGAACTTTTCTTGAAATTTTTTTTAGAAGGAAAGGAAGTCGAATTACGGTGTATTGCGGGGAAGCCAGGAAGGATAATAAGTTCTAATGTCATGACAAAGCTTCTAAAGAAAGAACAACGAGGCGTAATTGCACAATTATGCTCACTAGAAGTTCCAACATCAAAATCATCTATTTCTGCAGATCTCCAACAAGTCTTGGACAATCATTCCAAGGTGTTTGAAACTCCCAAAGGACTCCCACCTATTCGTGATCATGATCATGCTACTCATTTGATTCCAGGAAGTGTTCCTCCAAACATCAGGCCTTATAGATATCCTTACTTCCAAAAGAGCGAAATTGAACGTATGATTGCAGAAATGTTAGAGGCCGGTATAATTCAACCTAGTCAAAGTTCTTTCTCTGCTCCTGTAGTATTGGTACACAAGAAGGATGGATCATGGCGAATGTGTCCGGATTATAGGGAGCTCAATAAGCTCACCATTAAAGATAAATTTCCCATTCCTGTGATTGATGAATTATTGGATGAATTACATGGAGCAATTTATTTTACCAAGTTGGATCTTCATTCGGGATATCATCAAATTAGAATGAAGACTGAAGATATTCCAAAAACAACATTTCGAACTCATGAGGGTCATTATGAATTTTTGGTCATGCCTTTTGGCCTTACCAATACACCTTCTACATTTCAAGGGTTGATGAATTCCATTTTCAAACCCTTCCTTAGAAAATTTGTGCTAGTATTTTTTGATGATATACTAATCTACAGCAGGTCTTGGAAGGATCATGTTGAACATGTTGACAGGGTGCTCAAACTATTACATGAGAAACAATTATATGCAAAAAAATCCAAATGTTTCTTTGGAGTACAAGAGGTGGAATATCTGGGTCATATTGTATCTCACGAGGGTGTTAAAGTAGACCCTAACAAAATTAAAGCCATTAAGGAATGGAAAGTCCCCACAACCATAAAGCAGTTGCGAGGATTTCTTGGGTTAACAGAGTATTATCGCAAGTTTGTTAAGAATTATGGGAGAATAGCAGCACCTCTAACAACATTATTGAAGAAAGATGCATTTTCATGGACTCTTGAAGCAACTCAGGCCTTTGAACATCTTAAAGAGGCAATGTGCCTAGCACCGGTCTTAGCTACGCCAGACTTCACAAAAACCTTTATTGTGGAATGTGATGCATCAGGAAATGGAATTGGTGCAGTTTTAATGCAGGAAGGAAGACCCATTGCTTTTGAAAGTCGTCCAATCAAAGGAAAGTATTTACAGAAACCTATTTATGAGAAGGAAATGTTAGCAATACTGCATGCACTTAAGAAATGGCGAACTTACCTAATGGGAAGACACTTCAAGGTAAAAACTGATCATGATAGTCTTAAACACTTTTTGGAACAAAGACTATCTTCAGAAGAGCAACAAAAATAGGTCACAAAGATGTTGGGTTATGACTTTGAAATAATCTACAAAAAAGGGAAGCTAAATGTTGTTGGAGATGCACTCTCAAGAAATAATGAAGAGGTGGAAGCATTGCTTTGTGCCATTTCTATTATCTAACTAGATTGGATAACTGAAGCAAGGGATGAATGGAAGAAGGACAAAGAAGTGTGGACACTCATTCAAAATTTGCAGCAAGATCCTAGTACATTTGATACATTTAGTTGGAAAAATGATTCCTTATGGTACAAAGATCGCTTATATCTTTGTAAGAATTCCCAACTAAAACAAAATGTTCTTTTGGAATTGCACACTTCTCCTTTAGGATGACACTCAGGATTTTTAAAAACTTACCACAGGGTGAAGAAAGAATTTTTTTTGGATGGCCTTAAATATGATACTCAAAAGTTTGTGGCAGAATGTTTGATTTTCCAACAGAATAAAGTTGATACAATTAAGACCCCGGGTCTTCTACAACCTTTATCCATTCCAAGTCAACGTTGGGAGGATATTTCAATGGATTTTATCACAGGTTTACCTAAGTCCGAAGGAAAGAGTGTCATCATGGTGGTAGTTGATAGACTTACCAAGTATGCACACTTTTGGGCATTATCTCATCCATTTAAAGCAAGTACAGTTGCTACTACATTTATGGACAGAATTCAAAAGCTACATGGAAGCCCAAGGGTTATTGTGAGCGACAGAGATCCCATTTTTACTGGAAATTTTTGGACGGAGTTATTTTCTTGTTTGGGTACTCAATTAACTCATAGCTCATCTTATCATCCTCAATCTGATGGTCAAACTGAGATAGTAAATAAATGTTTGGAAGGATATCTTCGTTGTTTTGTATCTGAAAAACAAACACAATGGGTCAAGTGGTTACCTCTCGTGGAATGGTGGTATAACACTTCCTTCCATACGGCAGCAAAAATGACCCCATTTATGGCACTTTATGGATATCATCCACCATCGATCACATCATCTTTAAGGGAAAATTCAAAGGTTCAAGCAGTGGAAGATCACATCGAGCATCAGCAAGAAGTTCTCCAACTCTTAAAGGATAACCTGAATTTGGCACAAAATCGAATGAAACAACAGGCAGATCAACATCGCGGCGAGAGAAGTTTTGATGTAGGAGATTGGGTATTTTTACGGCTACAACCATACAAACAAATGTCCCTCAAGCAAGCTAAGAAGGGTAATAAATTATCGCCAAAGTACTATGGTCCTTACAAGGTGTTGCAAAATATTGGTACTATGGCATACAAATTGGAGCTTCCTGCTTCTTCGCGAGTACATCCAGTTTTCTATGTTTCATGCTTAAAGAAGGTTATAGGTGAAAATCTTCCAGTTCAAACAGTATTGCCAGAACTTGATGGGGAAGGGAAGATCATATTGGAACCTGAAGCAGTCATAGAAAAAAGAACTCGACAACTACGGAATCGATCAATTTCAGAGTATCTCATCAAGTGGAAGAACTTACCCACTGAAGATTCTACATGGGAGGATGAGAATTTTATACAAAAGCACCCAGAGCTACTCAAGCGTTGAGGACAACACTTTTTTGAAGGAGAGGGGCATGTTAGGTCCCTATATTACTAGTATAGTCCCTTATTGTTGTGAGTGTAACCCCCTTATTGTTATTATTGTACCCTTGTAACCCCCATTTTGTTATTATTGTGCCCTTAAATTATTATTGTTAGGTCGGCTAGGAGTACATTGTGGCCCCATGGACTCCTATATATAGAAAGGAGGTTCTGTCATTTGTATCATCCAAGAATTGTTCATTCATGTAATGTATTGGAGGTTGCCCCCTCGAAGTGGCTTATTTATAAGGCGTTGATATCTCTTTTCTTCTATTTTTGGAGCTGGTTTCACAATAATTCGAATTTTCTCCTGTGAGTGCCTTAGTCAGAATATCTGCATCCTGATCTTTCGTAGGAATGTACTGAAGCAACATGATTTTCCACCGCACACAATATTTGATATGATGATACCAGATATAAATATGTTTAGATCTATCATGAAACACATGATTAATCGAGAGTTTAATGCAACCCTGATTATCACAATGTATCAATGTAGGATCTAATTGTGAACCGAACAAGCCGACCAGGATCTTCCTCATCCATATAGCCTCACATGCATCTTGACTTGCTGCCATGTATTATGCTTCTGCTGAACTGAGTGTCATGGATCTTTTTTTCCTGCTGTACCAAGAAACTATTGTAGATCCGATACTGAAAATCCATCCTGATGTGATCTTTTTGTCTTTTGGGCTGCCTGCCCAATATGCATCAGTGAAGCCATGCAACTTCACCTCATCCGTCTGTCTGTACCATAAGCCAGACTCATATGTGCCCCTGAGATACCTTAGGACATGCTTGCCTGCCTTCCAAAAGATCTTGGTAAGCTTAACCATCGCTTGCGAAAGATGATTCACCGCATAGCATATGTCTGGTCTTGTATTAACTAAATACATGAATGAAACCACCAAATGTCGATAAAAAATGGCATCCACTACCTTTTCCAATGTAGCATACTCTTTCCTCCAATTTTCTGGAAGAGGAGTGTCGATAGGCTTGCAGCCTTGCATGTGAAACTTCTCTAGTATCTCCTGGGCATACTTTCCTTGAGACACAAACAGTTCACCTTCCCGCTGCCATATTTCCAATCCAAGGAAATAATGAAGGAGGCCCAAATCCTTCATCTCAAACTCTTTAGCAAGATCTACCTTGCATGAGTGTATCAACTGCTCATCACCCGTTAGTATTAAATCATCAACATAAAGAACAATGATTAAAAGCTTACCCTCCACCACAATTTGGTATACGTTTTCATCCGCCTCACTCTTGGTGAAGCCAAGTCCAGTGAAATAGCTGTCAATCCGTGTGTACCAAGAACTAGGTGCTTGCTTCAGCCCATACAACGCTCTTTTTAGCCTGCACACATGCCACTCGTTGCTGTAGATCTCAAATCCTTCAGGTTTCTCAATGTACACCTCTTCCTCAATGATCCCATTAAGGAACGCAGTCTTCACATCCATCTGATGAATGTGCCAACCCATCTGCACTGAGAGAGAAAGGATGGTCCGTATGGAAGAATACCTTGCGACAGGTGCAAAGGTTTATTCATAGTCAATCCCCTTGATCTATAAGAAGCCCCAGGAAACAAATCTTGCCTTATACTTCTCAATGCTCCCATCAAAAACTTGCTATACCTTGTAGATCCATCTTGATATTACCATTTATTTACCCACCGGCCTTGGAACAATCTCCCAAGCACTGTTTCTGACAATGGAGTCATACTCCTCCACCATGGCATCTACCCATGTGGGCTCCTGCACTTCTTCTTCAAAAGAATATGGATATGTCACGATACACTTGCTCATGAGAGTCATGTATCCAGTATAACGGTCAGGTGATTGTCTCTATCTGTGCTGTGATGTAGGGACTCCTACATTCTGTGCCGCATCAACCTTCAGTCTCTCAGCTTCTATGGTACACTTTCTACCTTGTCTGATGTTTGGTTCTGCATGAGTGGATTCCTCCACTCCATGAATCTCCTCCTGTGGCTGATCCACATCTAGAGGCTCATCTTTGGGAACAAGAAGTTCCTCCTCTACATGCAAGTGTAGCTCCCTCTCAAGCGAAAACTTTATGGCTTTCACCTCATTGAATTTTATATCCCGTCACACCACAGTCATTCAACTATTTGGAAAATACATACGATAATTCTGGGGTGTTTCTGTGTACCCCAAAAATATTCCAACTTCTGTAGTTGGCTCCAGCTTCTTCTTGGCGTCCTTTGTCACATGAATGTAAACAGATGAGCCAAAAATCTTCAAATGAGAAATATCAGGATTCTTACCAGTAAAAGCTTCTTTAGGTGTACTCATGCCAAGTACTCTATGAGGACAACAGTTTTGCACATCAAATGTAGTGTTGCATGCTTCCACCCACAAGTGAATCGGTAGGCCTCGGTCATGCAGCATAGTTCGTGCAGCACCCACGATCGTTCTGTTCTTCCTCTCCGCGAACCCATTCTGCTATGGGTTATGAGGCACTATGAGTTCTCTTTGAATTCCTTCTTTGCTATAGAAGTATTTGAATTCGCTCGATATATATTCACCACCATTATCTCTCCGTAGATATTTCACTTTCTTCCCCGACTCCTTCTCCACCAATGCTTTAAACTCAGAGAACTTTGAGAATGTTTCTCTCTTCTTCTGGATGAAGAAGATCCAACATCTACGAGAATATTCATCAACAAAAATAACATAATACCCGTGTTTTGTTGTTGAAGCAATGGAGAAAGGTCCACACACGTTTGTGTGAATTCTCTCTAGGATCACCGAAGCACGGTTCTCCTTCTCATGAAAGGTGGTCTTCACAAACTTACCCATAGTACATCCCTTGCACTGATCTAACTTCACAAGAGCACCTTTGGGAAGTCCAGTAGAAATATGCTACAAAATATTCAAAGCGCCATGGTGAAGATGGCCCAATTTGCTGTGCCATAATTCGCCCTCATCCCAGCTCACCATTCTTCTACTTTGCCCATCATTGCAGCGCAACCATCTACCTCCAGCTTGTAGATATTCTTAACTCGAATCCCTATCTTCTTGGTTTGACCTGTTGTTTTATGTCAAATGAAAGCTTTTCCCTCACTCAAAACAAGATCATAACCTTTTTCTTCCAACATTGCGACCGAGACCAAGTTCTTCTTCAGACCTGGAACATGCATAACATCCTTCAACAAGAATGGATTACCAGAATCCCTCTCAAAGGTAATGGTCCCAATCTCGGTCGCACTGTATCGACCATTGTCGCCCATCTCTATATGAATTTGGAGGTCCTTCTCCTCCAGATCACTAAACAACTCCTTGTCTCCCGTCATATGGAAAGACGCACCACTATCAAGATACCACACTGATCCCATTATGCTTGAAACCAAGCATTCGATCAAAGAGAAATCAAGTTCAAATTGCGAGGCTAAGGCATCTCCAGCTGTAGCTCCAACAACCTTCTTGTTCTTCTTCTTCTGTGGGCAGTTAGTGGCAAAATGCCCATGTTTGTGACAGTGAAAACACTTCACCATGGACCAATCCTGCTTCTTGCCTTTAGCTTCGGATTTTGAAGGAAATTTCTTCCCCTTCCCTTTCCTTGCTTTGGCAGCCAAAGCACAATTTTCTTCATCTTCATTCTTCGATGAAGAACCATCCCTGGTACTCTGCCTTATCTCCTCCTGTACAAGATCTGACCAAAGTCGCTCCCATCCCGGCAGTTTCTCCCATCCATTGACAAAGTCTTTGTAGCTATGCCAACTCTTTGGAAGCCCAAGGAGAGCCAAGATCACCAATTATTCATCATCAAAATTAACCCCCACACTTCCCAGTTCATCCTTATAGTGGATAAACTTCGTCAGATATTTTGGAATACTGTCGCCCTTCTCCATTTTTATTTTTATAAGCTTGTCTTTAAGTACCAACTTCCTCTAGTCGATTCTTCTTTGTAACAAATCTGTCAAAGCCTTCCACATTGAAAATGGAGTGGATTTACCATGAAGGATGGACACAATATGGTCCTTCACACCTTCCAACAGAATCCTTCTTGTCTTTGCTACCTTCTTTTTCCATGCGTTAAGTCCTGCATCATCACTAGAATACGGCTTAGGAACATCACTATCGATGAACTCCTTCAGTCCATTATCCTCCAGCACCGCCTCCATCTTGTCCTTCCAGGCTATGTAATTCAAGTTTCCATCAAGGGAATACTCCAATCCAAACCCATTGAAAGACATTTCAATGTATACTCAACTTCTGCACCAAGAATTTTCTGCAGCAAATTCGAATTGTCCACCAGCACAAACTCAACAATTCTTCACAATTGCAATCTTCAAGAATTAACACTGCTTTGATACCATGTATAAATTATATAAATTAAGCATGCATATATCCGTATTCCCCTGATCTAACAATATTTATCTTCTTTCTAAATACATAATAATTCCATTATTAATCTTTTGCGGAAAAAAAATTGCAAACACATGAAGCATAAAATAAAAACAATCGCACATAACACAGTTGTTTAATGGGAAATCCTGAAGCTGAAAACCCTAAATATCATATATTATGTATCATGGAGATCATGTAACAATCTCATACAAATCTTAGTATATCAAGCTCTCAGTACAATTAATCGTCACACACTAACAAGATGAAATCTACAAATCCATGCACTGATTTCTACCCTCCTGATAATCTACCTCCATTGCGCAATCCCTGCTGAAGAATAGCTCTAAATGAATTGAAATTACACTTGCCTTGACTACGCAATTCTCATTGGAAACTCCAATGTGTGTGTGATGCAATCAATGCATCACTATAGTCACAACGAATAGTCCATCTTGCCCTTTCACCTATCTCTCCACTTGGTTTCCACTGGAACTGACATGCACTGTAGTTAACTGTTGTATTTGTTCAGTTGATTAATGAGTTATTATTTGTGAATTAATTAACTAATTAATTCACTCCACTCTCACTAGTGTATCATTTAGTTAGACTAGATACAACTAGCTCAACTGAGTTTAACTAAGTTTAACTGAATACAACTCCATGAACTACTCTTCCAACTCTCTCATAACTTTGCCACTTCAGTTCTAACTAAGTCCTCCATGCATGAACCACCGATGAAGCCCTAGGAATTGTGTAATTCCTTCCAGCCTTGATTTTCCAAATGTTTGTATCTTTGAGAGTAAATGCTCCTAGAGAATAAGATTATGTTGTGTCAGATTATTATTAAGAGCTAATAATAATCGACAGCCATCCTATTTTTAAGTCGTGATCTATAAATAGACTTCGCCCAATATTCTAAAAATAGAATTTCATCTATTTTTCCAACTTGACCAACCATCCACAAATAACATCCTGCAACTTCTGAAATATGATCACCATGTCTAAAAATAGACTTGCGCCAAAAATATCTTGCTGGCCCACTTAGTGATGGCAACTCATTTTCACTAAGCTCATAATCTTGTTGAATATTAACATGAAGGCTTATGAAAAAGCATAAGAGCTACAACAACATGGATAAAGTAGTAGCACATACAATAATTAGCAACATGAGTGAAAACATCTTAGCAAGAAGATTATAGCCTTTAAAGGCAGTGATGAAGGAAGCTAGCAAGGGTTTCTAGGAAGAAGAAGAAGTGTGGTCAGAACCTAGTGTTTCAGCTGAGGTTGAAATATAAGAGGAAAATAGTGTTCTCAAGTGTATATGAGTTGTGAGGGTGATCCTAGAAGGAGTATAGATGGGTGCTCAAGAAGGGTTCTAGATTGAGGACCACTACTTGCCAAAAGACCAAGCACAGAGGAATTTTGGTGAGGTAAGTCATAGTAGGAGGAACTGTTACTGCAGGGGCTAGTGCAACTTATAAAGGGTGAAATAACTCAAGAATATGACTATTGGAATTCATAGCAGAGGTTCAGGAGGAAACCACAAAGTGAAGAAGGAAGATGCCAAGACAAATGGCATATGGGAGAAGATGATTGATGAAGAATATAAGAGAGAAATAGCTGAGATGAGAACCCATCTTGATGTGTTGATAGATTTGCTACAACGGAGTGATGAAGACTAGAGGTGTGGATGGATTATGAGGAAGAAATTGAAATGGCATGGGTTGCAGATGAAGAGGGAGCATAGGTTGAATGCTCAAGAAGAAGAAACATTACTCAGAGAAGCAGAGTATGAAAAGAAAGTTCTTGCATATGAACTGGAACATGGATTATTATTTTGAAGAAAATGATAATAATACTAACAAAAGGTCTATTGAAGAAATTTCAAGTATGGAGGATGAAGGAAAACGATTAGGAATTTTCATGGAAGATGGAGGGAAAAATGAATATGTACTAATAATAACATGTGTTGAATAAATGGAGTTCCCAGAAGAGATGATCGTTGATGGTTATCTGAAAGGTTCAAGGAGGAGTCACAATGGAAAGAAAGAAGTCAGCAAAGATGCTAGTAAAAGACTAAGCATGGAAAATCTTGGTGTGGTATCTACAGACAAGTTGGTGGGGTCAGCTTGTATGGATGGATTTTTTGTAGTCCATAATGAACAAAGAGGAGTTCATAAAGGAAAGAATACTATTGCTATTGATGGTCATAGTAAAGGTTCCAAGGGATATTATGAAAGATCAAGTAAGAATAAAATTGATAGAGATTTATCTGAGATAAAAATGCAATTAGAAGTGTTGAGATAATTCATACAAGGGAGTATGGAACACAAAAGGTCTGATTGGGTTCTTCGGAAGAAAAGAGTCAAGTGGAGTCAGTTACAGAGCAGGCTGAAATTTGACATAAGAATTCAACTAGAAGAAGAACTCATAGGAGTTGAGTTACAACATAGGATGTGTGCTGAGGAAGAGGTTTACTTATGTGAACCTAAGCAAGGGTCTATTCTTGGTGATAGTAGTAATGAAGATGAATACATGAGGCCAGTTGATGGTTTCATGGATCCTTGGAACGATGGGAACTAGCGGAAAGAGCTGATGTTTGAGACAACAAGAGAGGCTATGGATCCTTATGGTTTTGAAACAAATGATTATTGTATGTTTGCAGGTGAAATCGATAAAGAAAGAAAATTTGTTTATGTTGTCATAAAGGATGAAGGGGGAGGACATAATATGAATTCTTTTCAAGAAGAAAATGAGATAGCTGAGTCTCATATACATTCACATGCACAAGTAAGTGAAGGAAATGATTTCTAGCCTACTGTGAAAGCTAAAAAAAAGGACTTGGCTTATGATGATGGCCAAGAACATAAAGAGGCAAAAGATGATATCAAACATTCATATGTTATGCTTGAGAAAGCTGAAAAGAAGACTAGTGAAGACTTTCTGAGTGCTGAAAGAGACTTAGAACAACAAGAGAAAGATTTGGTGATTGAGTCATCAAATAAGACCACTGGGTATTGTGAGTTTAATGTTGAAAATTTAAATGTGTTTGCAGGTTGTGTAGAAGACAGTCCATCTCTTGGAATTTTCTCAAGTAAAGCTGAAGTTTATCTAGCACAGTATAACGAGGAAGAAAATTGTCAAGCAAGGTATGATGAAGAGTGTCTTTAGGATGAAGACCAAGTTGAGTTGTTGAGCATAAGGAATTCATAAGTTCCTTATTTAATGAAGGGAGTAACTTTAATGGAGATGAAGTAGTAATGCCTCATGAGATGAAAATTTTTCTTGATGAGGATGATGAGGAATTAGCTTGCTTAAATAGCCAAAGGAAGATTGTTGGATGGACATTTAGGACTATCATAGAAATAGAGAATGATAATTTTATTCTGGTTAAAGATGAAGAAGTAGTGTCACAAAGAGGTTTGCTTAGAAACAAGGAAGAAGAAAGCTATAAAGATGAAAGTGAGGCAGTTATGTCTCAAGCTAAAGGAAAGTCAGTCCTACAAGTGGAAAATTGACTATTAGGACTAGTCAAGAAGCAGAAGGAAAAAAATGGAGTGTTTTCAAGGAAGAGGAAGAGAGTTACATTGAAACTATAATACAACATACTAAAGAGGTACTTGAAGGGAATCAAGTAATTAGTGAATGGCTGAGTTTCTTGCTGAAAGAATTTGAACAAGAGAAATATATTGCAGAATATAAGATGGAACCGGTTCAAACTGTAGTTGAAACAGAGATAGATACTAGTTTCCAAAACTTAATTGTGTTAACTAGTATACAGGAAAGAGTGAATAAATATATTACTGCAGTCAAATAATTAGAAGGCAATTTACCTTTTGATAGTAATTTTCAAACAAGGAAAAGAAGAGGGATGTTGCAGAAGGGGATATCTTCAGAGATATTTAGGAAGTTTGGGTGGCAACAATGTCTAGAGTAATATTTGTAGCAATATCTGGGACAAAGTGTAGTAGAATGTGTTGGAAAAGGACTGGAAATAAGATTAGATTACAGCTGAAGATTGATTTTTAAGAAACCATAAATGAACTATGGGAGTTAATGCAAATACCTAAAAATATTTATAGAAAAATGAAGAAAGCAGTCCACTGTGGAATTGTTTGGAAAGTGAAGAACAGTGAAGGTGGAAGCAATGAAGCACTATAGTAGAAAGTATGGAAGCCTGGAAGATTGCAGCTAAATAATGGTGAAGACAATGCAGCTTATGGATTGCAGAAAAACAGAGTTTTGGATCCTGGAAGATTCAGACGTTAAAGAAACATGACTAGGACATCATGAATTCTTTTACCTCGGGAGTCTAATGCAGGATCATTAAGGTAGAGCAAAAAATGTGACAAGCTGGTCACATGTTGTGGCTTGGGAAGAGGACTAGCAGTCCTAATAATTTGAAGACTTTAGTTTTAAATTATTTTGTTTAAAGTTAATTTGGACTAACATAGCCATTGTAATTTGTAGGTTAAAAGAATAGTTAGATTAGGATTATTTAGGAATTTATTTGAATAAACTGTTCTGAAAATGAATAATAGTTTCTCAACCATATGGGGATTTTGGGAAAGGAATAAAACAAAACCAAATCCACCATTGTGGATTTCTGCCATCCATAGAGAAAAAGAGAGAATGCGAGGGAAATAGGTGTGAAAGAGGGTTGAACAAAGAGTGGGAATAAATGTAAAAACTAGTCATCCCAAGGCTTGGTTCTGTGTATTTTCATTTATAAATTAATTCCAAGTTTTTTGGATTTCGATCGGGCTCTTTGTTTTAACTTGTTGTTTTATTTCCCCGTCGAAATCAAGTATTGCATTTATGTGTTATTATACAGGCACATTGTTTCTATTAATGAATATACAGACTGAGAGAGTAGACAAAGTTTTTGTGAACATCGTGTAGACAAAGTTATGGCAGAGACGAAGGGATGTGAGATGAAGAACAAGCTCAGGAGGGATCCACGTGTATACAGGCTGAGTAAAGCTCAGGGGAGATAGCATTGAAGAATTCCAAACAAACTTGGAAGGATAAAAGAGGAGTCAAGTGGAGGAGAACAATAATGCGGAGCGGTGGTAGTTGAAAGAGGAGAAATCGACTAAAGAACAGAATACACTTAGAAGAACTCTAAGAGAGGAATCGTCGGCAAGGGTGGAATCACAGAGCCGAGGGTATAATATTTGATGGAAAATATTAGAGTGGGCATAGGAGGAGAAGAAGAGTCGATAATGTTGAACAGACAGGTGATATTAGATCGCAGATCCAAAGATAAGAGATGAACGGTTTAGGTAAGTTGAGAAAGTGCGAAGTGGACATGTGTCGACATGGCGCAATTCACTTCGGTGATTATAGTATTTAAGTGTTAAGTATTTCAAAAGGTAAACAAGATAACTTGTGATGCGATGCAGAAGGATGGAAAGATGCAATGTGATGCAGGGAGACCACGTGTTGTCATTGCGCATTAGCGCACATCGGCGGTTTTAAGATTTAACGTTAAGAGTTCGTACAATATAGTGTTTTGGTTGCAATGTGATGTGGATGGGAGATGGCGTGTGAGCAGGTAAAGTATGGTCATTAGATCTGGTGAAGGTCTACGACGAAGATTACAACGCGACTTCGCATCGGCGGAAGGATAAGTTCGCTGTTAAGGTCGTTGGTAAGTTTGCCGAAATGCGATGCATTGTGATTGGTCTGTGGATGGTGGGACCATGGAACCATGTCCACATGTATGCAAGTGATTTGAGTTATACGGGGTCTGTTATAAAGTGAAGCATTGTTTGATCGCTAGTGGATGTATGTTAATAACCTGAATTTATAATCTGTTGTGTATAAAGAGTTTATATGGGTCTTAACCCACAAGTCCACAAGTATTTTTGTTAAATCGTAGTTACGGTTGCATCAAGGATTGTGGTGGAAGGTGACATGGAAGTGGAGGATGCCATGAGGTGGGTGAGATGGCTCACTTGCCATCGTGAATGGTTTCAGTAGAAACCATTTTCTGCCATTAGGGGACTCTATGTTGGTAAGTAGTTTTTCCGAAAAATTGTTTCACGAGACCATCTCTCGGAGGATCCTCCCCACATAAACTTTGATTTATTTATACCGTTTATTTTGGATATGGACACCAATCAATCCAAAATTATGGCGATGCACTAGAAACATGCGCAATTTTAATCCTCTTCTAGTGTGGAGTGGCCCACCCTTCAATTTATTCATATGACAATGCTCCACTTTATAGGCATGAAATGTTAGGCTACTCTGAATATATAACATAAAAGTTTTGTGAAGGATTTTAAACATACGTTGGCAATATGAGTCCCTTTACAACATTTACACACACACACACACAATATGTTTATATTTGGAATTTTATTTTTGAAAGACAAAATGAAAAGTGGCTACAACACGCCCCATGCATAGATTAACACTATTAGATCATAATTTTTTTTTTTACATAAATGGTTATATTATATTCATACAAGTGGAGAAGAAGACATAACCCTTACATCTAGAGATAATTATTCTTCTGCCATAAACCAGGAATGCACACATATAATTTTAATTTTGCCTAGTCTTTTCTATGCGATGATTCTGTTGTACTGTACAACAACCCTCCCCATTTTTAAATTTTAGAATAAATTCCATTTAGAAATAGGTCCCCTTTTTATCTTTCTTTTTAAAATAGAAATAAAAGATTCATTGATAAAATGATACATTGCATATTTTATTTACAAAGTGTACAAACCTTTAAAAAAATTTCCGATCCGATGAGAAACAAAGCTTTTAATCATATCGAAAATATTATATAAAGTCTTTATATTTAAAAATATTCGATATGTACAGTAATCGCAAATCGGAAAATCGGAGAATTCTTTAAATTTTGTTTTCGCTTTGTAAAAATCCGATGCGATAGCTCTCAATCGCAATCGCATTTCGGATAAAATTTTAAAGTGTTATGTTTGTTTTGGCATACTTCTGATGTGATGCGACTCATCGCAATCACATTTCAGAAGAATTAAAACATTATATTCATTTGGTTAAAAAACTCCGACGCCGCGGACCCCACCTCATCGCAATCGCATTATCAGAGAAACTATTTAACGATTCATTCCATTTGAAAATCCCCGATGCGCTCTTCGCAATCGGGATTTGGCATAAGTCTTATTTCATTTTCCTTTTAAAGGAATCATGATGCGAATACAACTTAAATATTCATATATTATTATTCATTGCGTTCCAAAGATTTAAAAGGTAATATATTTACACTTATTTCGAAATATGCCAATCTCTGATTGTACGTTGACATTAATTCACAAATCAAACAAATAAAAATGATTTGTTTTGTTATTGAATGCATGAGTGTGACTCCCTAGAGGGCATTTAAGTTTTAAACCACAGATATAATAAATGCAAATCAGCGAATAATCCTTTTGTATAGCTGTTTTCATTATTGCGTTTTCACCTTGGCTAAAAGCTTTTCTTTGTTGCAAAACAATAGAACGTCCAATTCTTCTATTCACAGAACGAGAGAAACACTGCCCGATTCCAAAATGTCGAAAAGATTCAGGAAATCGAAAGCCGCCATCACTGCAAAAGCTCCTGTGTTCACTATGCTGCCTAAAGAGAAACTAGCAAAGCTTAAGCTGGTTACAAATACCTCATGCCAGGGACTTGGTAAAATGACATGGGAAAATGTATACAACTTACTTGAAAAGAATAACCCTAAAGTTTTTGAAGCTAAGGCTACAGTTCCTGATGAAAACGACTCAGATTCTGATTCTGAAAATATTCTTGGTGTATTAGCAAACTCATTTCTACACCGAGTTGCAGCTCATGCAAACATTTTTCCATATTATGATGTTATCAGATGGGTAATTGATAATGTGGCTATCAAAGACAAAACTGTCAGACTTCAAAGATTGAGCAAGAGAAGATGTTTCAATCTAAATTAGACAAGTTTAAGAATTATCCTAGTTTGGATCAATTCAAAAATGAAGCCCTGGAGATAAACAAGTTATTGTCTCAACAATTAAATGAATTTTGTCTAAAGGTTGCAAAAGCAAAATCCCTATGTGAATTAACATCTTCCTTGGTAGATGAAGGAGTCACTCTTAAAATTGAATTTGATGAAGCTGATGAAAAGATCTCTGAATTTCTTTTATGGCAAGACTCAGAATCAGGAAGAAAAGAAAATCTTCCCAAGATTATGGAGAGACATAAAGAAATTATTTTTGCAGAATGGGAACAACGTTTAATCAAAGCAGAAAGAGCTACATCTAGAGCTAAAAGCATAATGAACAATGTAACACAACTGGTGAATGATAACCTATATGCAATCAATTTAATTTCAGATTGTACCCCTGGCCAATTGCCTAGGGTAAAAGAAACTGATCACAGATGGAAACAAGAGATAATTAATAAAAATCAGCAAATTGGCCAACTACAAGGAATATCATGGGATACAATGTGGACCTATCTTATCAAGCCGCATAGTCAACAAACAACAATAAAATTTCTTTCAAATGCCATCGATTGCATCATTCTCGAATTCTCTGATGCCACATATACAGGGCGGTTGCATTCAAAGCTTAGTCATCCTGAAGAAGTGAAGGAAATGCTCAAAATCTGCCATCTGGGCACATCAAACACAACAGATAATCAATGAGTCGGTTCAACTCAAGATCGCATTTCTGTTCTAGATTTTTTGATTTAGATAGATTGTAGGAACAATTTTAGTTATTTTGTTAAGTACCTATTTAAACCCCTTTCATGCATTTAGAAAGGTGTCCTGAATTTGTAATATTTTGACTTGGAGATTACATTTATGTACTCCATTGAATCTTATATTTTTTATAAAGGATCACATCTGGTGATTCTGTGCGAAATTTCCTTTAAGAATTACATTTCTGTATCTTAGAGTTGATTTTACATTGAAGTTGCTGGTTTTGGATATCGGATTGCATTGGAAAGTATAAAGATGGATATGGTATTTCTATCTATTCACTGTTAGTTTTTTTATGTTATGTGATATTCTCTTTTAAATTTCTATCGTTTATGTGCATTCTCTTTACAATATTTCTTTATACATATCATTTCTGAGTGTGTAGAAATATTTATCCTTTACAGTATATGCAAACAATATATAATGATGAATGCAATATGTTATTATAACTCTTTTAATTTCTTAAACAGAGTTATCTTGATTTGTTACTGCATATTTCAATTAAGCTATAATACATTTTCATGGTTATTGGTTAATTGAAACAATTTAAAGTTGTATTCACATTTGATGCCCGGGTTAGTTTTAGAATTATCTTATCAGTTTTAAGTTAGTTTAAATAGTTTTATTTCAGTAATTTAGTCCCATTTTCTCTTCATTCAATCATTCCATTACCAACCCATTTAAATTACTAGGAAAATGGTCGTATAAATCCAGTCAGAGCCACCACACCAAATGGAAAAGGAGCTGTCCTAAGGTCCCGACCGGGTGGTTATCCCCCAATGTTTGAAGCAGCGATTTTCGAGGCTTCAACAGATTCTTACATTATTTATCTTATGTATTCGCCAAAAAACTCCACAAAATTAAACAAAAATACGTAACGTTCAAATAATATATATTTCCCAGTCACTTACTACATTTTCCACTTTTTCACCAACTTATTGCTTGTTCTCCACTGCTTCATCCTTTTTCTTAGCAAAATATCCCATAATATGATCATGGGGGTTGCTAATATGTAGTCCTTCACCAATGTTTTCTAGGGGGTTGGGGGGGGGGGGGGTCACTATGTCTATAAAATTCTTTCAAAACACTGAAGGTCGCCAAATCCACTTTAATTTCAATGCCATCCACCTTAAGCTTGAGAGTGTCCAATTTCTTTGTCAACATCGCCACCATGATTTGGAGGCATTCCATTTCCTTCCGCAAATCCTCCTGTTGGGTTTGGGAATCACATTTAAGAAACTCCTTTCAACACTTAATTTTCAACCCGGGGTCCGTAGACTTAGAGATGAAGAACAACAAATGCCATAAGTGGTATGAAATTTTCCTATCTATTCCTACTTCTCAAATCAAGATCTTACAGAATTGAAAAGAAAGATCACACAAAAATTTACACCAAATAAGTTCTGGTGTCAGAAAGAGAAAGAAAGTGCTTTGGAAAGAAATCAAATAAAGGAAATTTCACACTTGTTGTAAAAAAACTTGATTTCTAAAATGATATTATATGTTTACCTACAGTATGGGTATTGGCAGGTTCACAAGTGAGCCCCTGGAAAGATCTTCCTCCTTAAGGAATTTCCTTCCTACACCAAGTTGTTATTCTTGTACTCATGCAATCTGCTTGCACTACTACATGTACAGTAATTAGGTGCGAGAAGTATATTTTTACCTGCACTGGAGATTTATATCTTTGTGCAAGGAGCTTGAAGCTTCTGGCTTTGAGCACTCTATTATTGTAACAGGATATTGGTTCCTGTACCAAAACAGAGGTTCCTGCACCAAGTTTCCGATTACTTTTGAGAAGAGAAAGAGCGTGTTAATCTATGAAATAATTTTTCAAAGAGCGAATCAAAATTATGAAATAAATTGCACACGAAAAAGAATGGTTCAACCAAACTGAATCTTGCAGTAAAAATAACTTTGAAATAAAACAAAACTCCAAAAGTTAAAGCACACTTTATTCAATGCAATGAAAGAAATAAATCAAGCATGACAACGGGTTTTTATCCCTATGATAGTTACTTACATAAATCAGATCTGCCTCTAATATTTATAGACTCAAAAAGGTTCCTTTTAATTTTTCATATTTATGTTTTTAATTCTTTCCTTTTAGAAATATGAAGTGCAGGCACATATCGATGTAACATAACAATGTTTGTTCATTAGTTAACCAGATATCTTTTAATTCCTAATATTTAACACTTAATATTGAAAAGATGCTTATTTACTAATGAACATTCACTTGTGGGAATAAATCAAACTCTTGCAAAGGAAATAAAGGAAAAAATCTTGCTATGATGAACCAAAATAATAAGTTGCAGAAATTATAATCGCATTAGTGCAGGAATGTGCTTGCACTACTCCAGGCCGAAATCAATTACGATTCGTGGAAAATAAAATGATTGAAAATAAATCGAACTGTAATTAAACACAGCACGGATCCGTCACACTTGACTATTAAGGAAATGAAATCAAAATTCTTATAAATAAATGAACTACAAATTCAATTCACACTTTGCATAAATAAAATTAGCACACACACCTTTAACTGGACGAAAGCACGGAAGGGAAAACGAGTTGGGTTTGCTGGGCCCTAGCCAACCAACTTGTTTCCCATTTAGGAAACGTAAAACTTCAGCGCTCAAAGATACATCAATAACAGATCAAAATGAAAGATGTAAACAACATGGCATAGCTCCTTGTATTAATTCGATTCAGCAAAAATACATGATAAGTACAGTCCAGCCCAGAACGAGGGCGACAACACAAATTTACAAACTTTCTAGAGTTACAATAGCATGGATATCACACCCGAATTTCCTATCTAAGATCTAGATTTATAAAACCATTTCATCCCTAGCCATAACAAAATTACATAATGTTATTCTAATTCCATAGTTTCGGCTTCAACAAAATAACAACCAGCGTTACGAAATAAGCCAACGACTATAATAAAAAACTAACTATTTGTTGGATGGCGATCCAATCTTTAGCCGTATCCCTGATTATCCTCCGCTCCGAGTTTCACTCAATATGGCTGCAACTAAACAGGTCAAGCTAGAGCAAAAATCCCACGTTAGGTAACGAGTCATTGCGAAAGTCTAGGAGCGGTCGGCTGCCAACGATGTAGGAATCTGCCTGCACTAGACCATGTTGATTCGAGATTAGTAAATTAACTTATAAAAAAACTTTAGGAAGATAAATATTAGTTGCAAGAATATAAAAGGCATAAAATATATTTAAAAATGATTAATTGATACTTACTAAACCTTAAGTATGAAATATAAACTAGTGTAGGGATATGACAAGATTCTTGGACTAGTGCAGGTATACAGAATTTTATGAGGATAAAAAAAAGTTTATGATCGTGATTTTAAGGTAGGAAAGGGGTTAAAAATGAGGCATTTTCACCTACTAACATCCTCCCATCCCTAAGCTATTGTGTGTCCTCACACAACCTTTACCTACTGCAAAAATTCAAAAATGGGAAGTCTCCTTTTCAATCTTGGACTTGTATACTGAACCCTGCTTCCACTGTCCTTACTCTTTTTCCTTGAGATTTCTTACGCTGCTGGGTCCCCTTTGTAAGCCTTTTATAACACTTCAAGGCCCAAAATTTCCATACCTTGACTTGCCATTTTTGCTGTCTTATTTCTTCTGTTAATTCCATTTTTCCTTGTTTGTGCATTATGTCCTGCTCCCTCAGAGCTTGGTTCAAGGTTTCCAGGGCGTGAACTTGCTGCTCAAGTTCTTCTACCCAATTACTCAGGTAGAGGGTTTTATTACCTGTTTCCAACTCGTTTGGTGCAAGAAAATTCTCTGCAACTGAATCTAAAATTGTATCATCATCATCACAGTCAATGTTATCTTGGCCTCCCAATTTCTGCATTTCAATTTCGTTGGGGGTTTCAGTGCTTGGAACTTCGATATCATCGAGGATTTTAGTATCCTCCATGTACATTTCACCAAGGGCTTCAATACCTCGTGCCTTCATATTCTTAGGGGTTTCAGTACCTTGTTCACTTATTGCATCAGGGGTTTCAGTACCCTGTTCCTTGAAATTATCGAGGGTCTCTACATGCTGTGACTCGTCATCTTGACCCTCTGTCGGTTCCTTTATTGCACTCGATGTCACTTTTCTTTTATTTAATGTATGGAGGAGGGTCAACAAGGGTATGTAATCCTCCTTCTCTGCATGATCCTCATTGCCCTCAGTATGGGTTGTTGCCTCAGCAAGAACTGAGAGATTATAAGCTCTGGGTGAAGCTGGTGGTGACTCATCCAACAAAATTGGGGAGCTCGACTAATTGTGACTTGTCCTCAAAGAGGCAGTCCCTCTCTTCGTCGAGTTCTGGGTCATTCTTCCTACTATGGATGGAGTGAATTTGACAGGGCACTCCTCTACTTGCACTGGTGTTTTCTTGATAGGGTGCAACGTCAAATATTCTTATGTTATTTTCTTGCTTGAATTCTTATTTTCAGATGATTTTCCCATACTCTATCCTTGGAGTTCCTTTAAAAATACCTTCCAGGTAATTCCTTTGGCCTCCAGATCTTTCCTAACTAGAATCAAAATTAGCCCATGATGGTATATTTTGCATGAGACCTTACTCGCCTTCCCTTGTTGAACACCCTTCGCCATCTTTTCCAAACTTCTGAGTAGGAAGTAGGGAAAATTAATGAGTTTCCCTGACTCAAAGTGTAGCAACAAGAAAATATGGTAGAGGAACATTAAAAAGTAATGTCCCTCGCATGTGAGAAATTTTTTGCAATATGTACAGGAGGTCCCTCCATTTCCCCAGTATGGCTCTGCGTGGAAGCCCCTTCTTCCAATCAACTTTCAACTTCCGGTTGATCACAAAAATGCGCCACATTTTCTTCTCTATTTTATCCTTTTTGAACCTATTCTCCCACGGTCAATAGGCCTGTAGCCTAAGCTATGGATACCTCTGTGACCTCGAACTCTAGTGAGCCAACCTTGGCTTGGCCTCCCTCAAACGAATTTGTAAATTCTAATGCAACCACTGTATCAAATCCATCGAATTTCTGCAAAAATGGGAGAAATCTCAATTCTTGCAAAAGTGCAAGACTATTCTGATACTCAAATTTTTGCTCAATCTCCTTTAAAGATGACGGTTCACTTCTCACAGGCACCATCTCTTTTCGAAATTCGCCCCAATTTTCTGTCAAGAAAAAAAATCACACGGAGAAACTCAAGGGTTGTCAGGGATTTTATGATGATGGAGTCGTTAGGCCACCGCCTTCTTAGCCTCTTCCATCCAATCATGCTTCATCATAATTCCTTTGGGACTGGTGTACACATGAACCGGTCTAGTACAAGTACGCGATGATGATTGGAGGAGGTGGAGGTAACGATCATGCATAGTCGAGATATGAGGTAAGGAAATTATCGATAGGTGATGCAAGATATTTTCAAAAATAGGTGAGTGCTGGGTTCAGATAGGTTCGTACTATCCCGCATTTGTTTCATAATTTCACTTAAGGCATACTTCAATACCCATTAAAAAGATAAGACTTCATGACCTAAAATACCTTGTACTTAAAATAATTTATTCCTACATTAGTAAATGACAAAGCAAAGTGTTAATCATAATAAAATAATTTGATGCTATGGTCCATTGATGGGGCAGTCTTCTGTCTGAAAAAATATTAAGAGGTAAAGTTTCTAATGCAATTTTTTTTGCATCATACATCCTACATCAGATTAATCATTCTTGCATGTGTTTTCACCATCGGGTGCGTGCCTGCACTAATCGTGCTTGCACCAAACTTGCTTGCACTGATTCTGCCTGCATCGCAATGTGCCTGCACTGAAATGTGCTTGCACTGAGTCTGCTTGCGCTGTAATGTGCCTACATTGATACATGCCTGCACCAAGGATCTTTGTGACAAAGAAAAACTTTGATAAAATAAAATTCATTGGCTGGAAAAAAAAAATTCCTGATTATACAAGGAAGTTTGATTTTCCATTCTTTGGTGTCAAGTGTGCCTTACGATTTGACTTACAAATTCATATAAGATCCTGTAATTGATCCATGATGGAAAAAGAAGTGGGAAAGGGTAATTTTCAGAATGGGAAGGAATATCATGGCAGGGATTCTAAGATTGAAACCACCAAGAAGAATAAACAAAAAAGGGACTTTGGGGGAAAAAATTCAGGGGAAAAAGAGGGAAGTATGCAATTGGATAGGGATATTTTCCTTAGAAGGAAAGGGAGGGTAATTCATTGTGGGATTTAGAATAAAAAATAGCAGATAATTACGAAACGGGAAATAGAAGAAGGGAATAATTTACCTTTGAAATTTGCCTGCACTAGTGCCGGAATAAGTAAATGCAGCGGGAAATTAGCGTTGTTTGGATTAAAATTTCCATGCTAGCTGCCCCAAACTTGGGTAAGGACTTGGTTACCATTTGAACCTGCTTCTTCTTGGTGACAACCAACACATCTAAAAATCAAACAACATTCCCTTTTTATTGAAATTTTGATCTCCCTGCCTGCATGCTATCTTTCAGGTTGATCCTTCTGCAATCATGTCAGTCAACTGATTTTCACAATTACAAGAAAAAAAAATTTCTTTTTGTTTTTGTTTTTGTCATTTTTGTCATTTTTATTAATTTTTTTTTTGGAAAAGAAAGAATCATATTTTAAATAGGTTTTCATTGCCACCTACCATCTCCTTCTTGGATTGTTGTTGGACTTGCTGCATAAAATTCCCTTTAGTGAGGGGCTGAAAATATACCTTTAATCCATGCCCATTCACCAAGAACACTGAATTCCGTCCATCAATAGTTTTGATTTATACCGCTCCATTTTCAAACACTTTGACCACCTCATACGGTCCCATCCAACGTGTATGGAATTTCCCTTTAAAATATTTAAATCTAGAATCGTAAAGGAGTACCTAATCACCTGGTTGGAATTGCTTCTTTCGGATGGACTTGTCATACCACTTTTTGCGCTTTTGTTGAACCAATATGTTCTGCTTAACAACATCTCTTTGAAATTCATCTAACTCATTCAACTGTAGAAGACACTGATGTTGTGCTTCAGAGAGGTCTAGTCCCAACAGGACAGTAATCCTAAAGGTCTTGATCTGGAACTCTATCGGAAAAAGGAATTTATTTCCATATAACAACTCATATGGTGTATGTCCTATGCTATTCCTCCAAGTGGTTCGGTATGCCCACAAGGCTTCTGGTAATATGTTAGCCCAGTGCTTTCTATGCATGTTTATTGTCTTTGTGAGGATGGACTCAATTACCTTGTTTGTGGACTCCACCTGACCATTTTCTTACGGGTGATACGGTGTGGATTTCCTGTGCCGAATTTTTTACTGCTCCATCACACCTTGTACCAAATTAGAAATGAACTACAGACCATTGTCAGAAAAATCTATCTAGGCACACCAAATCTAGTAAATATTTCAGTAAAAATAAAATCAACAACAACTCTTTCAGTAGAAAAAGAAACAGCTTTAGCTTCTACCCATTTTGTAACAAAATTTGTACAAACCAAAATATTATTTTTATTTGATGATTTCGGATTTATTGGTCCTACGAAATCAATAACCCATTTTTCAAAAGGCTCAATCATAACTTGAGGACATAAAGGCATTTCATTGGTTTGATTAGGTTGGTCCACTCGGTGACAACTATTACATCACTTGACATATTGTTTGGCATCCTTAAATAGTGAGGGAAACAAATAACCAACTCATAAAAGTTTATATGTAGTCTACTTATCAGCGAAGTGACCTCCGCAAGGTTCGTCATGAGTAGATTTTAAGATTTCAAACACTTCTTCCTCTCTTACACACCTTTGGATAATGAGGTTTGGCCCAGTGTAAAAGAGGTCTCCTTGAACCCAGGAGTATGCAACAATTTTCTGTATAATATTCCGCTTTTCACGAGCAAATAAGTGAGGTGGTGTCTTTCCAGTGACTAAATAGTTAGCTATGTTAGCGAACCATGGATATTTCATTGACACAACAAAAAGATGTTCGTCAGGAAAATCATCATCAACATAAATTACTTCACCGGGATTATTTAATCTTGAAAGATAATCTGCTACTACATTAGATTTTCCTGGTCTATAAACAACACTAATATTAAATTCCTGTAATAATAATAGCCACCTTGTCACTCTACTGCTAGTTAATGGTTTAGTCATCAAATATTTTATTGTGGAATGATCAGTATGCACAAAGACTTCATACCTTGTAATGTAGTGTATGAATTTACCAAAGCAAAGCTTACGGCTAAAAACTCTTTCTCAGTAATTGTGTAGCTTAATTCAACGGGTGACAAGTTTTTACTAATGAAGTAGATAGCATAGGATTGTTTGTCTTCTTCTTGTCCTAAAGTTGCGCTAATGGCAGTATCCGAGGCATCATAGGAAATGTGAAATGGTAGGGACCAATTTGGTCCTCAAAACTGGTGCCTGTATTAGTTTTTCCTTCAATTTCTCAAATGACTGTTGGCAAGCTGTGGACCAAGAAAAATCACTGTCCTTAGCTAAAATTTAGAAAAGGGGGTTAGCTATCTTAGAGAAGTTTTCAATGAATCTCCTATATAGTCCACATTTCCTAGGAAACCTCTCACTTCCCTTTGAGTTTTGGGTTCAGTAAGACTCAAAATAATTTCTATCTTTGCAAGGTCAACCTGGATACCTTTGTCAGAAATGAGATGGCCAAGAACTACACCTGCTTTGCACATTAATCTGCACTTTTTATCACTCAAAGAAAGATGAGCTTCTTGGCAACGAAGAACCACATTTTCTATATTTTTAAGTCCATCCTGAAATGAATCACCAAACATAGAGAAGTCATCCATATATATTTCTACACACTCAAGGTCAGAAAAAATGGCAGGACTACCCTTTGAAAGTTAGTCGGGGCATTACATAGCCCAAAGGGAAGCACTCGGTACAAAAATGTACCCCATGGTCATGTAAAAGTGGTTTTGTCTTGATCCTCGGGTGCAATCTGTATCTAGTTATAACCACTAAAGCCATCTAGAAAAGAGAAGTACTTTTTACCAGAAAGGGTATCAAGAACCTGATCGATGAAAGGAAGGGGGAAGTAATCCTAAGAGTGGCTTTGTTCAATTCTCTCTAATCAATGAAAATATGCCATCTTGCATCTTTATTCAGAACTAACACCAATGGGGAGACCCACTGGCTGTCGGAAACAGGATAGATAAAATCAACATCCAAGATTTTTTGCAATTCTTATTTTACAACATCTCTTAGAGTTGGGTTTATGCGCCTTTGGGGTCGTCGAACAGGTCGGGATTCATCCTGAATATAAATATGATGAGTACAGGTTTTAGGAGGGATGCCTTTCATATCTTTGTAACCCCATGCAAAGGCATCAATATCGTTTCACAACGAATTCACAAGATGCTCTTGCTGACATGAATCCAAGTCTGAATTGATATGAAAATATTTTCCTGGACTAATCTCAACAAGAGTGGCATCAGGCCCAAGAGTACACACTAGCATTGCTAGAGATGGTGATGAGGGAGTTTGAGAATTTTGGCTTTCTTGAAAATCCAGACTAAAAATTTGGCTCAATGACTCAAAATTAGGCATGGCATCTTGATTGTTCAGGAAGTCATGTATCTTACTCTCCTGTGAGGACTCAACACATTATGTAACATGGAGACAGACTGAGTCTCCTCATCACTACTGTAATCTACCCACAAGGTATCTTGGAGCTCCTGAATGGATCTAGAAGGTGGGTATAAGGTGACCTTATTCCTAGAATATCAATGGGAAATATACATGTCACCAGAACGACATCCAATGTAAGCATCAACCGTAGCAAGCCATGGTCATCCTAAGATCAAGGGATGTCCTCCCACATTATTCTTTGGTTGAAGCATAATAAATTCTGTGGGATATTCCCAAGATTCTAATGAAATGATCACATCATCCAACACCCCTTCTAGCTTGATTTTAAATCTTTCTGCCAATTCAAGCATAATGGGAGTAGGATGAATATGGACCAATCTAAGTTGATCCATGGTTTTCTTGGTCATAACATTAATGGATGCCCCTAAGTCTATAAGCACATTAGAGACAAGGACATCATCTATCTGAACAGAGACAATAGGGTTTTCGGGGTCAGTTTATTTTTCTATGGGTATACATCCCGTCATTAACTCTACTGCTCTTCAAACAAATTGAATGGTTTGGGGTTCCAATCTTCTCCTTCCTGGCTTCTTGAGACGGAGATCCCTGATGATTTTTGTACAGATGTGGATTTATTTGATAGCCTAGAGTAAAGGTACCTTTATAAAATATTCCTAATCTCAGAAGCTAAGCTAGACTCGGGAATGGGGTCATTCCTCTCCACAACTAGTATCTCTAGACAGGGAGGCTGGTTAGAAGAGGATGGAAAAGGCTCTGAAGGTATGGGGATTGGTTGAATGGTGAAATATCTCACAAAATGATTAGGAGTTTCCTCCTCACCTTTCTCTTCGATAATCACCATAGGCTACTTCTGCTTTTCTAAGGTTACTATCTTCCCTGATATCAATTGGAGATCATTGACTCCAACTGGCATAAACTGATATCTGGATGGAAAAAGTGGGTTCATAGAATGGATCATTTGTACTGCTTTGTTATTGGGATTTGGTATGGGTTGGAAAGGCAATTAAGGAGGTCGAAACAGTGGAGGTAAAGGTAATGGTGGCATAGTTTGACTCAACGGGACAATGATGGTTGTTGCATTGGGTAAGGTGCATATTTTGTTGGGTATGATTGCATCGGTGCATAATAGGAATGTCGTGAATGGTTTGGCCCTCTCCATCCTTGTTGCCAAGATTTGGAGGGTTGTCCATAATTATATTGGTTCCCATGCTGCCAATGTTGAGATTGATTAGTGTTAGGATAGGAATAGGGAAATGCATTATAACCAAAAAAATGTGGTGGAAGTTCAGGAGCCATACCTGCACTTACCTGAGGCCAATTTCTTTGTGCTCCCATAACATGCAATGATTTGGCTTCAGGTTGTCCTCCCTCAAATACAGATTTCAGCCCAGGTATGGAAGGAAATTTCTCTGTGGCAGGGTTCTTTGCACAAATTACACATTTATTAGTTCCTTTAACATCAAGAGGACATTCTCTTAAAACATGTTTTTTTCTACATTTTGGACAAAAAATAGATAATGACTCTTGTTCCTCTACAAGTTTTTGTTGAAATTTCAAAGAGTCTATTTTTTTTCTAACGGTATTCATTATTCCAATTTTTATATAGATCCTTTATTGGATCTATATTGATTCCTTGAGAATTTCCTGCACAAGTCATAGATTTGATCAAAAGGTTTCTGGGAAATATCTCCTTGTCCCAAAAAATTTAAATTATTCCTAGCATCATCAGTAAGTTTACATAAGAACAGGGTCCTAATGGTACTTAGATCAAATTTGTGCTTTGAACTTTGAAGGATATACAGGAATCTCTCTAATTAGTCCTCTATTGTCTCATCATAATTTTGCACAATAGTAAATATTTCATCTTGAATATCTCTAGTTTTACAATATTCTTGATACTTTGACAAGAACACTCCCTTCATCTGTTCCCAAGAAGCTATAGTGTTTCCCCCTAGTCCCATGAACCAGCGCAATGCTGCATCCTTGAGAGTTGCAAGAAACAACTTTAATTTCTGAGCATCAGATGAATAATCATAGCTCCTGCACAAAATATCAAACTCAAATAGAAAAGAGTCTGGGTCTTCATGTACCTTATCATAGAAATGAGGAAGAGTTGATGGGGGTATATTCTTCATTTGCAAAATTACATCAGGATCCACAATTAGGAATCCAAAAGTGGATTGTTCCTCATTTACCTGATTTTCACTAGTTCCCTCAGCATGGTCCTCATGATTTGCCATTGTTGTTACTCAAATCAAACTACTCTCAACATGCTGGGAAGGTTGAATATGGGTTCCAATAGGCTCCTTCTTCCCCTTCGTGGGTTGTGTCACTCCTGGACTATTGTTGCCAGAGTCCAAGTGGACAGTTCCTGTGTGATGAGTCTGGGTTTGTTTGGAATTTATATCTAGAAAGAAGGCCCAATATGAGAATTGTTTTCATATTTACAGTATTTCCTTTGCCTTTAGTGGGCTTCATACCCCTACCCCTTTTAGTCATTCATTTCAAAAAATGACAAAACAAAATTCAATAAAATGTTGCAATTAAAAAATAACTCAACACCTAAAAATTCCTTCAATCAATAGAAGCACACTGCATGAAAAAATAATAGAAAACTTACCCCTATTGCAGAAAAATGGAAAATTATTACCAATTCAAATCGCCTCCCCGGAAACAACACCAAAACGTTGGGTGTGGGAATCACAGTTAAGCAACTCCTTTCAACACTTAATTGTCAACCCAGGGTTCGTAGACTTAGAGACGAAGCACAAGAAATTCCATAAGTGGTATGAACTTTTCCTATCTATTCGTACTTATCAAATCAAGATCTTACAGAATTGAAAAGAAAGATCACACAACAATTTACACCAAAGACGTTCTAGTGCTGGAAAGTGAAAGAAATTACTTTGCAAAGAAATAAAATAAAGGAACTTTCACACTTGTTTTAAAGAAACTTGATTTCTGAAATGAAATTCTATGTTTATCTATAGTATGGGTATTTGCAGGTTCACAAGTCGGCCCTTGGAAATATCTGCCTCCTTAAGGATTTTTCTTCCTACACCAAGTTGTTATTCCTGTACTCATGCAATCTGCTTGCACTAGTACAGGTACATTACTTAGGTGCGAGAAGTAAATTTTTACCTGCACTGGAGATTTATGGATTTGTACAGGGGCCTTGAAGCTTTTGGCTTCAAGCACTCTGTCCCTGTAACATGATATTGGTTCCTGTATCGGAATAGAGATTCCTACACCAAGTTTCCGATTACTTTCAAGAAAAGAAAGAGCATGTTAATCTATGAAATAAATTTGCAAAGAGCGAATCAGAGTTCTGAAATAACTTGCACATGAAAAATAATGCTTCAACCAAATTTAATCTTGCAGTAAAAATAACTTTGAAATAAAACAAAACTCCAAAAATTAAAGCACACTTTCTTCAATGCAATGAAAGAAATAACTCAAGCATGACAACAGACTTTTATCCCTGCGATAGTTACTTACATAAATCATATCTGCCTCTAATCTTTGTAGACTTAGAAAGGTTCTTTTAATTGTTCAGATTTATGTTTTTAATTCTTTCCTTTTAGAAATATGAAGTGCAGACATAGATCGATTAACGTAACAATGTTTTTTCATCAGTTAACCAAATATATTTTAATTCCTAAGATTTAACTCTTAATATTGAAAAGATCTTATTTACTAATGAACATTCACTTGCGGGAACAAATCAAACTCTTGCAAAGGAAATAAATGAAACAATCTCGCTGTGATGAACCGAAAGACTAAATTGCAGAAATTATAATCGCACTAGTGCAGGAATGTGCTTGCACTACTCCAAGCGGAAATAAATTATGATTTGTGGAAAATAAAATGACTGAAAATAAATCGAATTTTAATTAAACACACCATGGATTCGTCACACTTGACTGTTAAGGAAATGAAATCAGAATTATTATATAGAAATGAACTACAAATTCAATTCACACTTTGCATAAATAAAATTAGCACGCACACCTGTAACTGGACGAAAGCACGGGAGGGAAAACGAGTTGGGTTGGCTGGGCCCTAGCCAACCAGATTGTTTCCCGTTTAGGAAATTTAAAAATTTAGCGCTCAAAGACACATCAATAACAGATCAAAATGCAAGATGTAAACAACATGGTGTAGCTCTTTGTATTAATTCGATTCAGCAAAAATCCATGATAAGTACAGTTCAACCAAAAACGAGGGCGACAACACAAATTTACAAATTTTCCAGAGTTACAGTAGCATGGTTATCGCTCCCCAATTTCCTATCTAAGATCTAGATTTATACAACCATTTCAGCCTCTACCATAACAAAATTACATAATGTTATTGTAAGTCCAGCCTTTCGTCTTGAACGAAATAATAACCAGCGTTATGAAATAAGCCATCGACTATAATAAAACGCTAAATATTCATTGGTCGGTGAGCCAATCTTTAGCAATATCCCCGATTATCCTATGCTTCGAGTTTCACTCAAGATGGCCGCAACTGAACGGGTTGAACTAGAGCAAAAAGCCCGTGTTAGGTAATGAGCTGTTGCAGAAGTCTAGGAGTGGTCGGCTGCCAATGGTGCAAGAATCTACCTGCACCGGACCATGTTGATTCGAGATAATAAATTCGCCTATCAAAATAATTTAGGAAGAGAAATATTAGGTTCAAGAATATAAAAGGCATAAAATCTATTTAAAAATTATTAACTAAGTACTTACTAAACCAACTAATGTAGGGATAGGACAAGATTCTTGGACTAGTGTAGGCATACAAAAGTTTATGAGGATAAAAAAGGTTTATGATCGTGATTTTAAGGTAGGAAAGGGGTTAAAAATGAGGAATTTTCACCTACTAACACCTCCATGTGCCAATTAAGCAGTGAGAAATGTGAATAGGCCTCAAGAGTGAATTGTTTCCAAACCTTCATAATTGAAATTGAAATTTCCTCCAATTATTTTGACATATCAACCAAATTACCATTCCCACTGCTCTCTGTTCTTGGGGAGGCCATACTGCCAAACACTGAGATTTTCACATAAACTATTTCATATTTTATTATATGAACGCATGATTTATACTACTCGATTCTTTCTCCAGTTTCATTGTTGGCCATCACTGCAAATTGTAGAACTCCCTGGGAGAAAATTAATGAAAGAAGAGAACAAATGCTTGAAAAGAAAGATCATCTAATCCAGAAAAATGAAAGTCTTCTAAGAATGCACATTATGTCATTGCTCATAGTAATTTTCACATGGAAGATATTTTTAGTACCTCTTCCTCTTCATGGTATGACATTTGGATTTTAGACACAGGTGCCACTTGTCATATAACTTTTAGAAGAGATATGTTTGATCAATTCAGTGATAATATTGATGGAGTTGTGTATTTTGCTGATAATTCCCAAATCAAAACATCAGGGATTGGTTCAATTCAGTTAAAAATTCCTGGACTTTTAGATTTTACTTTGAATGATGTTCTTTGCATTCCTCAATTCCAAAGGAATTTGTTATCTCTTATACAAATAAGACGTTAGGGACATTCCGTTCACATATTTGATGGTAAAGTAGAAATTAGAAGAGAAGCTGGCAATAAAACTATAATGACTGGTGTGGAAGAAGATAAACTTTTGAAGTTTCATGGTAGGTCGTATGTTGCATTGAACACAAACTATTTGGTTCAACAAAATGATACTCTGTCATCTTCTTTATTATGGCATGCACGCTTCGGTCATGTTAATTATGAAAGTATTAGAATTATGAAACAACAGAGGATTAAGGGACTTCCAACAATTCCTATAAATTTGACCCCATGTAATGCTTGTATATTGGGAAAGCATCACAAACAGTCTTTTCAAAATTCTAATTTTAGAGCTACAAGGAAATTAAGCCTCATACACTCTGATTTATGTGGACCAATTCCTGTACCAACTGTGAATGGAAATAAATACATACTCACTTTTGTTGATGATTATTCGAGGATGTGTTGGGTTTATTAGATCATATATATATTTTTTTAATAAATGGTTATATTATATTCATACAAGTGGAGAACGGGACATAACCCTTACATCTAGAGATAATTCTTCTTCTGCCATAAACCAGGAGTATACACATAGAATTTTAATTCTACCTAGTCTTTTCCATGCAAGGATTCTTACATTATTTATCTTATATATTCGCTAAAAAACTCCACAAAATTAAACAAAAAAATGTAACATTCAAATCATATATATTTCTTGGCCACTTACTGCATTTTCTACTTTTTCTGCAACTTCTTACTCTTTCTCCACTTCTTCATCCTCTTTCTTAGCAAAATCTCCCATAATATGATCATGGGGGTCACTAATCTTTAGTCTTGTTGACACCTAATCCTATGGATGGGTGTGCATATGTATTTATTATTATGAAATAAGGAAGGCCAAGAGTCATTGGGAGATGAATCCCAATAGCCTCACCTCCCATCTATATAAGCATGTACATTCTTCAGCTAATACATATTCTAGTTTTGAGGAGTTACCTCTTGGTTTGACATGGTATCAGAGCCAGCCCCACAATTGGCATTTCTGCCCTGTGGTGTAACTCCCTATCCTTTGCTCAGTCATATTTTTTAATAGTTTTCTGCTGCTCTTAATTGCTAGACTGTTATTCTGCATTTTTTTTCCCTATATAGTACTGACATTTGCAGCTCCAGCTCCTGCAGCTCCTGAAGACTGCAGGCTCTGTCATTCTGCAAATTGCAGGCTCTGCCATTCTGCAATTCCAGTAGTCCTGCAACTCTGTCATTCTGCAGATTCAATTTCAAAAAAAAATTTATGTAACGCCCTTTTGGGCCTCCTTCATTCTCCATCGACCAAGCGCTCTATTCACTCTCCTCCCTTCTCCCATTCACTCCTCTCCCTGCCTGCATTCCCATTCCTCCATACCCTCACCCATCTCTCATCGACCTGCGCCCTCACCCATCCCTCATCGACCTGCGCTCTCTGGTGTAAACAACGCTGTCACATATATGGTCGGATTCCATTTATGTAAAACAGACTTCAACGCTGTTTTTAATACAGCTCGGGCTTCAAAGCTATTTTAATACCGCTGTCAATTACCACTCATACATTGTATCGAATACATATCTCGTTTGGTTTACATTCCAGTTTATAATACCTCCACGCAGTTGATAACACGCAGCTCTCTCCTTTGTATACACTCTATCATATTAAACGTTGTCTGTCAATAGTAATACCGCCGGTCTACAGCGCTCTGTCATATATATCATTGAACGCTCTCACCATACATATTACCACTGCCATTACAATACGCCCCATTACAATGCGCTGTCCGAATCATTACAATACAACGCTGGTTTGTTGATACCGCTCGGTCAACCTTTATATACCACGCCCCTTCATATATATATACAACGTTGTCATACATTCCCACACATTACATGGTTTAAACGCTGTTCATTACATACACGCTGTCACTTATATAAACGCTGTGTTTTATTTAAACGCATGGTATTACATTGTGTATTACATTGAATTTAAACGCTGTGTATTACATTGTTACAACAGTCCATTGAAAAGCGTTGTGTTATGTTATGTTTCCGCCCCTTCAACTTTTCAATAATCCATACCGCCTCCATTTTTAATACCATTTCCCAATCCCCATATCCCTCCATTCCGCCCCTCCTTTCCCTTTCATAATTCTGCCTCCTCCCATTCATACCATTCCACTTTTTCATATACATTTTTTTTCCCAAACAAAAAAAAAATACATTTTTATGCGAAATTAGTTTATAGCAAAGTATTTTTTAAAATTCAGCATATTTGCAGCAGAGAGTTTTTTCAGTACATTTTCCAGCAAAGATTTTTTTGTTTTCTCTCCTTCAAGAGAAATTTTCCAGCAAGTTTTTTTCTCTCCTCCTTCAAAAGAAGATGACGGTCCCGCTTCATCTTCTAGACAGACTACCTATGTACAGAAAAGACATGGATCGAGTCCATAAAGGAGAAAGCAGAAGAAGAAAAATGCTGGAAGAAAAGAGCGGTTCGTCTAAGCTTCAATGACCAAGCAAATCAAAGCGGTAAAATTAGTGACAAGAAACAAAAGGTAAACCGGTTGAATAGGCTCATTTTGTTCTGCTTGTTACTAGCAATCGATGCTTTAGCCTCTTTGATGTTTCATTTACTTCATGGAGAGATGATTAGTTGCTAGATTCAGGAGCAACATGTCACATGACATTTAGAAAAGATTTTTTTGAAGATTTCACTGACAAAGTTGATGGAGCAGTATATTTCGCAGATAAATCCAAACTCAAGCCATCGGGGCTTGGCACAGTCAGGCTTAAACTGCCTGGTCTTCCTGATCATATCCTACATGAGGTTCTATACCTCCCGGAGTTGAAGAGAAACTTGCTGTCCCTGATCGAAATCCGGCAGCAAGGACACTTAGTTCACTTGTTTGATGGCAAGGCAGAGGTCAGATCAACATCAGATCACTCACTTGTCATGGAGGGAATAGAAGAAGGGAGACTCTTGAAGCTGAAAGGTTCATCTGCTCATGCTCAGAACTTTGCATTCAGTTCATATCATGATGAAGGTACATTTCCATCAAGTCTTTTATGGCATGCTAGATTTGGACACTTAAACTATGACATCCTTCGTTTGTTGAAGAAAAATGGTGTTGATGGACTGCCTACAATTCCTAGAAAACCTAAGGAATGTGATGCTTGTATTCTAGGAAAGCATAGCAAACAACCATTTCATGATTCACACTCCAGAGCACATAGAAAACTTGAGCTTATTCATTCAGATTTATGTGGCCCTATGCCTATTGCTTCTGCAAATGGAAACAAATACATGATGACATTTATTGATGACTGCACCAGAATGTGTTGGATTTACTTACTGAAGAATAAGTCTGATGCTTTTCAAACTTTCAAGAATTTTCATGCATGGATTGAAAATGATGCACAACACATATTGGCTCTCGACGTACTGATAATGGAAAAGAATACACTTCAAACGAATTTGAAAATTATCTTCGTCAACATGGAATCAAACATCAAACAACTGTGCCATATAATCCACAACAGAACGGTGTAGCTGAAAGAATGAACAGAACTATTTTAAATATGGTTCACTCCATGTTATTTTTCAAGAATGTGAAATTGATGTTTTGGGCTGATGCAGTTCTATGTGCTATTTACATAAAGAATAGGTGTCCTTCAAGTTCAATTAGAAACAAAACTCCTTTTGAAATGTGGCATGGCCACATTCCTTCGGTAAAGCATTTCAGGGTCTTTGGGTCCACCTATTATGCCTTGATACCCAAGGGTCAAAGGAACAAACTTGGTGCTAGAAGTAGAAAATGTATCTTCTTGGGGTACTCCAATACCTCCAAAGAATATCGTCTCTATGATGAAGCAAATAAGAAGTTTGTAATAGCAAGAGATGTCATATTTCTTGAATCTTCCAAGAGTGACAAGGTTGTTGAGCGGCAACTTGATCGCCTGGATAGATTCACACATGCAAAGTCCTTCCAAGAATTTGATAATGTGATTCCACATATTGAAGGGGGGATTCCGATATTGAATCAAACTGTGGAATCATGTCCTGAAGCACTCTCTCCCCCACATGAAGAAACAACCACGGATGACACATTGGATGATGTGATTGACATAATTGGGAGATTGAATCTTGAATCAATCCCAACTCAGTCAAATGACCAGCCTGGGCCATCTCAGAAAGGTCCTCCCAAATGGCTAACAAAGACACTGGAGAATGTTCATCCTGATGAGGTTGGAAAAAAAGGAACAAGAAGTTCCACTCAACAAATCGAAGGTGATGTAGATAATTCTGATTCTCCTGTTGATATGGATATTGCTTATAACTGTGAATTGAGTTTGTCTACAGATCATGAACCAACTTCCTTCAAAGAAGCCGCTTCTCATGATGAATGGAAAGAAACGATGCAGAAGGAGTATGATGCCTTGATAAAGAATGGCACTTGGAAGCTGGTTGATCCGCCTTTGGGAACGAAATCAATTGGCTGTAAGTGGGTCTACAAGAACAAGTACAAAGCAGATGGCTCACTTGACAAGCACAAGGCCAGGCTTGTGGCAAAAGGATTCGCATAGAAAGAAGGAGTCGATTATGAAGAAACTTTTGCTCCCACAGCAAAATGGACCACCATCCGGACTCTCTTTGCCTTAGCAGCTTAGAATGGATGGAAAGTACATCAGATGGATGTAAAAACAGCCTTCTTGAATGGAGATCTAAAGGAGAAAGTTTATATGTCCCAGCCAGAAGGATTTGTGATAAAGGGTCAAGAACACAAAGTTTGCAAACTTGTAAAATCCTTGTATGGCCTCAAACAAGCACCACGAGCCTGGTATGAGAAGTTGACCGAGCATCTTCTGAAACTTGATTTCAAACACTTTGATCTTGATGATGCAACTTTGTTTGTTAAGAAAGTTGGAAAAACAGTTGTATATCTTGTGGTATATGTAGATGATCTTTTGATAACAGGAAACAATGAGAGATATATTGCATCCATGAAGAAAGAATTGAAGAAAGGTTTTGAAATGACTGATTTGGGTCATGTTCATTACTATTTAGGTATTGAAGTAATTCAACATCCTAAATTCATATTTCTTTCTCAGAAGAAGTACATTGGAGATCTCTTGAACAAATTTGGCATGGATGATTGTAAACCCTTAAGCACTCCAATGGAACAAAACTTGAAGCTCACATCTATTGAAGGAAAGGAATTTGAGGATGCAACTAAGTATAGACAACTTGTAGGAAGTCTTATCTATCTGACCACCACCAGACCTGACATCTCATTTGCTGTTGGAATCCTCTCAAGGTTCATGCAAAAACCTTGTGAAGGACATTGGTCTGCTGCAAAAAGAGTGCTAAGGTACTTGAAGGGGACTCAAGACTTTGGACTCAAATATACAGAGGTAGGCGACTTCAACTTGACCGGATACTCTGATTCAGACTTTGATGGCGACAAAGAAACAGGGGTGTCTACTACAGGTTATACCATGAGTCTTGGATCAGGAGCTGTCTCATGGAGATCACGCAAACAGTCAGTTCCAGCAGATTCCACGACCGAGGCAGAATATGTGGCAGCAGCTGAAGCAACAAAGGAAATTGTGTGGCTCCGGAAAATCCTGGAAGATTTGCAGATGAAACAAATGTATCCCACTCCACTTATGATCGACAACACTTCTGCAATAAAGTTGGCCAAGAACCCAAAGTTCCATGATCGAACAAAGCACATCAATACAAAGTAACATCTAATTCGACATCATGTTCAGGCCAAAACCATCCATCTACATCATTGTTCCACAAATGAGCAAACTGTTGACATCTTCACCAAAGCACTTGGAAGAGAAAAGTTTGAAAAGTTCAGATCAATGCTTGGACTCACCAACATCCCTTCGGATTAAAAGGGGGAATGTTGACACCCTAATCCTATGGATGGGTGTGCATATTTAATATTGTATATTAATTAATATTAGGAAATAAGGAAGGCTAAGAGTCATTGGGAGATGAATCCCAATAGCCTCACCTCCATGTATAAATCCATGTGCATTCTTCAGCTAATACATATTCTGATTTTGAGGAGTTACCTCCTGGTTTGACAAGTCCTTCACCAATGTTTACCAGGGGTGGGGGGGAGGGGGGTGGGTCACGAAGTCTATAAAATTATTTCAAAACAACGAAGGTATCCAACTCCACTTTAATTTCAATGACATCCACCTTAAGCTTGAGAGTGTCCACTTTCTTTGTCAACATCACCACCATGATTTGGAGGCATTCCATTTCCTTCTGCAAATCCTCCATGTTATGATTAATCAGTGAGAAATGTGAATAGGCCTTAAGGGTGAATGATCCAGGTGGATATTTGTGGTCACCCGCCTATTCCACTTGGGGTCCCACCATTGTCTCTTTCGAGTTTTCCGGTTCGGCACAACACTGCTTTTAGCGGTTTTCGGGTCTTGAACCACTCTTTGAGCCATTTTGGGGCCCTACTTGGCGATTTTTGGAAAACGAAGAGGAATAATCTTGCTCATTCAAAATTTGTAGTCCTCGGATAGATCTTTCTAACGAGGTATGGTACGCGTCAAACGGAGATCGTATTGCAAAGTTACGCCCCTGGGAAGTTGAAACACCAATTTACCCAAACGGGGCCCATAGTTTTGGCGCTTCATCTCCTAGGGTTAGGGTTTTGGCTGTTTAGGATTTCCCATTGTTTCTAAATGATAAATAGGCCCTCGAGCCTCATTGTAACTGAGTTCAGAGGCCTGTAGCCGCCACATCTCTTCTCAGAGATAGCTACCAGCGCCCTAGCTAGTTTTATTTCCATTCTATCTGTAAGCAAATTTCAGTTCTTTGATATTAATGAAATGAAGTGTTATTTCCGCTACATCTCTGTATTTATGGTTATATGTTTATTCTATTGCGTTCCTGCATAAATTCGGATCAGTGGTATTAGAGCGGTCTGCTTTTTCTCGATCCTTCTTTGCATGTCCCCAACGAGGTCGGGGTATAAGGAGCTAGGGCTTGATCTGGTGGAACCTTTGCAAGATCAGCCTCGCAAACCTCGATGGACGCCCATGGGGGACGAAAAGAAAGATGAGGGAGCAGGAGATCCTATCAAAATATTGCTCGAGGAGGCCCTCGAAAAAAAAAGGAACGCGATGATGGATAACTTTGCTCAGATCCTTCAACGATTGCCCACCGGCGGCGCATCTGCATCCAGTAGCCACTCTGGAGTTGCGACTCCCTTTAAGGTACAAGTAAATTTTGACATTCCCATATTTGAGGGTCAAATAGACGCAGATGCCGTAGATAGATGATTGAATCTATTAGAAGGATATTTCTCTGTTCATGACTTTTCAGACCGGGAGAAAATTATTTTTGCACTCCTCAAAGCTACCCCCCATGTTAAGGACTGGTGGGAAACCTACTGTGATAACAAGGACCAGACAAAACCCTCTTTGTTCTCGGTCGTACCAACTTGGAATTCTTTCCGAGACGCCGTTAAGGAATAGTACTATCTCGTGGGGAGCTATGAGGACAAGTACATACAATGGACCACGCTGCGACAACAAAGGGATCAAGATGTGCATGAGCTGACGAATCTGTTCCATACCCTGCGCACAAATTTGGGTATCAAAGATTCAGAGAAACATCTTGTACTAAAGTACTGCAGCTGTTTGCACAGATACATTCGGGAGGAAATGGAGTTCCTAGACATCTCCTCGCTTGTTACCAAATACCGGTATGCTGCCAAGATTGAGCAGAAATTCAAACAGAAGAAGCGAGACTTTGGATCTGCGAATCAAAAGCAAGGGAAAGATGCTTCCAAACCGCAGAACAAAGGACAGAGCCAAGGCATGGCGGCTAAAGACAACTCGTCGAAGCCACAAGAAAAGAACAGCACCGCAAAGCCAAAGAAGGACATGGGAAAGTGGTGTGAGTTCCATAAGAGCTCCACTCACAACACAAGTGAGTGTCGGGCCAAGCAGTCGCTAGTGGCCGAGATGAGGGCTTCTGAGTCAGATGCATGCTCCGACTCCAAATCAAAACCTGAAAAGGGGAATGAAAAAGGGAAACAGATTATTGATGCGGAGCCCAACGCCACTGTTGCCACTACAAAGGTCCAGAAGGAGGAACCGGAAGATCCAGAGGAGGAGGAACGTCTCTTCCACTCCCAGCTGTGGGTAAAGGGCTCCCCTGTACAGTTCATTGTCGACAATGGGAGCCAAAAGAACCTCATTTCAGCAGACGCCGTGAAGCGGTTGGGCTTGCCGACCACAGCTCACCCACATCCATACACCATCGGGTGGCTTCACCAAGGACGAGATCTCCGCGTCAGCCGGCAGTGTCGCCTTCCCTATAGCATCAAGCCTTTCACGGATGAGGTACTATGTGACGTTGCTCCTATTGATGTTTCTGATGTATTATTAGGACAACCATACTTGTGGAAGCGTCATGCTGTGTATGAGTCTCGGCCTCGTGCTGTTATTGTTACTTTGGGAAATAAGTTGTACAGGATACCAGAGGTACCACCTCCTGCCGCTATCTCTTTGGTTATTGCAAAACAATGCAGTAAGCTCATTTCCCAAACCAGGAAATTCGTTTTCCTGATGATCCGCCCCCAGGGCAAGAAGAAGACTATGGCCACGACCTCTAGACAGGGCTCCTCTGCACAACAACAACAAATGGATAAGGTTGTGGAGGAGTACGGGGACATATTCACCTCACCCACAGGGGTTCCTCTGCACTGTCAGGTCAAGCACCCGATTGATCTGACCCCAGGTGCACCGCTACCTAATGGACCGATCTATCGGCGCTCTGTTCTGAAGAATGATGAAATCAAGAGGCAGATTCAGGAGCTGTTGCAGAAAGGTCACATCAGACCAAGTTCATCGCCCTGTGGGAGCCCGATCGTGTTGGTATAGAAGAAGGATGGGACGTGGAGACTTTGTATTGACTATCGGGCGCTGAACAAGATCACTGTCCGGAATAGGTACCCAATCCCACGGATTGATGACCTTCTGGACCAACTCAAAGGTGAAAAATATTTCATCAAGATTGACCTGAAGTCTGGGTATCACCAGGTACCAATTGAACCCTCCGATGTGTGGAAGACTGCCTTCAAAGCCAAGGAAGGCCTTTTCAAATGGCTGGTCATGCCTTTTGGGTTGACGAATGCTCCCGCCACCTTCATGAGGATGATGGATGACATCTTGCGGCCATTCACCAACTCATTTGTAGTGGTGTACTTGGATGATATTCTGATCTTCAGCCAGACTTGGGAAGAGCACCTTCACCACATCCGACACGTCCTCCAAACACTGCGGCAACACAAGTTGTGTGCCAATTTGGAGAAGTGCACTTTTGGCATGACCCAGGTTCAATATCTGGGATACATTATTGATGAAAGGGTGGTGCATGTGGATCCAGCCAAGATCCAAGTCATTCGGGATTGGCCAGCCCCAACCACTATAACAGAGCTTCGCAGCTTTCTGGGTCTTGCTAATTTCTATCGGAGGTTCGTGTTGGGATTCTCTCATATCACTTGGCCCTTGAGTCAAGTCACCAAGTGAGGAGCGAGAGAAATTTTTTTTTGGTCGGAACCTCAACAGAAGGCGTTCACAGAACTGAAAAATCGCCTCTGTTCTGCCCCAGTGCTCACTTTACCAGACTTGCAACAGCCATTTGAGATCGAGACAGATGCCTCTGACTATGCTATTGGGGCAGTTCTTACTCAACAAGGACATCCAGTGGCATTTCACAGTGAGACATTGTCTGACACAGTTTGCAAGTATCCCACTTATGACAAAGAAATGTATTCCATTGTGCAAGCTTGTTGAAAATGGAAGCATTACATTTTTGGGGAAGGAAATGCTTCTCAAAAAAAAATCATCTGCTATACCACTGCCCCTGCCTGCTACGACATTAAGGGAAGTTGCAGAATGATCGCCATCAGAAGTGGTCCACATATCTGCAACAGTTTCATTTGAACATCAAGTACAAGAAAGGTAGCACCAATAATGTTGCAGACTGCCTCAGCCGACCACCGATCGTGGCGCTCACCACCGTGCTCAACTCTTGTGGGCACGAGACTTCTGATTGGCCGCTTCTCTATGAGAGTGACCCAGAATTCGGCCACACTTACAAGGCACTCTTGGGGGGCACGCAAGTTCCAAATTCTCACCTCCAAGATGCACTTTTATGTCACCTGGGACACCTTTGTGTTCCTTCAAGCGAGCGTGCCAAGATGATATGGGAAGCACACTACAGTCGAGTCGCTGGGCATTTCGGGGTCGAGAAAACAGTAGCAATACTACAGAAGTATTTCTATTGGCCTAACCTTCGAAAGGATGTCGAGAAGCACATCAGATCCTGCACTGCTTGTGCCATTGCCAAACCGACCATCAAGAAGCAAGGCCTATATACTCCACTACCTACCCCTAGTCGACCCTGGGAATCCATCTCCATGGATTACATGTCGGGCCTGCCTTCTACTAAGAATGGAAATGACTGTGTTTTCGTGGTCGTTGACAGATTCTCGAAGATGGCCATCATGGCGGCCTGTAAGAAGAATATCACAGCAGAAGCCACCGCTAAACTCTTCTTTGAACGAGTGTGGGTGCACTTTGGGATCCCACAGTCTATCATATCAGATCGAGATAGCAGGTTCCTCAGCACATTTTGGTCCAGCCTCTGGTCAATGTTGGACACAAAGCTCACCAAGTCCACAGCTTTCCATCCCCAAACAAATGGCCAGACAGAGGTCATCAACAGAATGATTGTACACATTCTGCGCATGTACAATTCAAAGCATCCACGCACATGGGATGAGAGCCTCCCCTATGTACAACATAGTTATAACCAAGCTCTCCACAGTTCAATTGGCCATAGCCCCTTTCAGGTGGGCTTGGGATTCCAGCCACTATGTCCCATTGACGTAGCCATGCCATTTGCAGTTGCTCAGGCCGATTCAGCTCATGTCTAGTCTGAATTTGACAAAGTAAGTAGCTTCATCGAGTGCATTCAACACATCCGACAATAGGTTCATGATATATTGGACAGAGCCAATGTGAAGTACAAGCAATGCCATGATCAATACCAGGTGCCACACAACTTCCAGGTGGGCGAAAAAGTATGGCTACATTTGCAGAAGGAGTGCCTCACTGGACCCCACCGCAAGCTTCGCCCGCTTCGATACAGGCCGTACACTGTCACCAAGGCTGTAGGGAACAATGCCTTCGAGCTCAGTATTCCACCATTCCTTGGTCTGCACCTAGTCTTCAATGTGGATCGCCTTCGTCCTTACTTCCCACCTCTACTGGACACCTCGGACATTGCAGAACAACTCACACCAACAGAGTTAAACCCAGACTGCATGGAACAGGCCACCACAGATTATATCATGGACATGCAAATCAAGAACACTCGCCAATAGAAGATCCAACTGTATCGGGTTGTCAAAGCTGGCCAACTCCTGCACCAAGGAAAGTGGTTCACCAGGGACCAAGTTCAGCATAAATTTCCTCATCTCATGGAGGAAATTAACGCAATGGGGACCATTGCTTCCTAAGGGGGGAGGAATGATCCAGGTGGATATTGGTGGTCACCTACCTATTCCACTTGGGGCCCCACCATTTTCTCTTTCAGTTTTTCAGTTTCGGCACAACTTACTATTTTTAGCAGTTTTTCGGGTCCTGAACTTCCGGAGCCGTTTTGAGCCCTAAACGACATTTTTTTGGGAAAACGGAGAGCAACATGGGTCCATGGACTAATGTTTCTAATTCAAAATTTGTAGTCCTCAGATAGATCTTTCTAACGAGGTATGGTACGCATCAAACGGAGATCGTATGTGAAAGTTACGCCCCTGGAAAGTTGAAACACCAATTTACCCAAACGGGGCCCATAGTTTTGGCGCTTCATCTCCTAGGGCTATGGTTTTGGCTGTTTAGGATTTCCCATTGTTTCTAAATAATAAATAGGCCCTCGAGCCTCATTGTAGCTCAGTTCAAAGGCCTGTAGCCGCCACATCTCTTCTCAAAGATAGCTACCAGTGCCCTAGCTAGTTTTATTTCCATTTTGTTTGTAAGCAAATTTTAGTTCTTTGATATTAATGAAATGAAGTTTTATTTCCGCTGCATCTATGTATTTATGGTTATATGTTTATTCTATTGCGTTCCTGCATAAATCCGGATCAGTGAATTGATTCCCAAGCTTTATAATCGAACTTGAAATTTTCTCCAATGCTTTTGACATATTAACCAAACTACCATTCCCGCTTTTCTCTATGCTTTGGGAGGCCATACTTCCAAACACTGATATTTTCACATAAAATATTGCATATTTTATGATATGAACACATGTTTTATACTACTCGATTCCTTCTCCAGTTGCATTGTTATCCATCACTTTCAATTTAATATCCTTGGATAGTGTCTTCATCAATAAAACATGAAGTATCTGCACTATATCCCTCACCCTGCTCCCAAATTCACCCATACATAAATGAATTGATGTTGAAGGTGCACCAACTTGAAATTCCAATGGTGTTATTTTAATAGGGGCCAAACTTAATCTCCAACTATCCTCCCACAAGGGTCTTATTATAGATATAAGGTTTGTTACATTAATTAATATTCGGGTGCTTCATACAATCAATTTTCTTAGTCTATTTTATGAATTTGGACCCCGGATTGATGTTGGCTTAATTATCATGGGACGTGACATATGGAGGGAGAGTCTTACTCTAGGGAGAGTAACCCCTCATCCAAGGTTGATCCTTTATTATCCTAATCGTCGAAAATTGAATTAATTTTCCTTGTTTATATGGTAAAGGCTAATAGAATCAAATTTTCCCATATGAATTCAAACTCATCCCTCAAGAGGGGTTCTCATATTTCTCTAAAGATTTCTTGGAATGATAATTTTTTTGAATTGTGATCATGGAGTCTCCAAATACTAAAATCCACCATATTTCATTTGATAGAGATATTCTCATTCCTTTCCATAATGATAGGGCCTTCACTTGGATATTTGTTTTCCATCCTAAGCCCTTAGCGAATTTTGTCACTGCTTCTCCTTCGAGGTTTATTATAACCCCTCCCGCTCTTTCCTCCCCAAAAACTATTAGATCGCAATAGAACTTTGTTATCACATGGAATTATTTCATTAAAATGAGCTCTTGTGGGGTCCTAAAATTTAAATTCTATCAAATTTAATTTGTGCTTCCTTTTTATTTGGCATTTCTCATTGTAGTGATATAAGTAAAGTGTGCTGAAAAATCAAAAGGAGGCGAATGTCCAATCTGAAAAATACACATGAGAAAACCTCCCCATCCAATCAATATCCGGATCGTTTATTTAATGCCCTGTCACCCTTTAGATATTTGAAATAAATTTAAAATTTCGACTATCTAACACCATTATGATGGAAAAAATCGTCAGATATATGAATTTTTATTGACATACGAATGAAGTGGTTCCATAGCACTCCCAACACATTTTAATATTACAATGTTGTTTATTTGATTCCACACTGTCGGACATCAGAATCCATTCTAATGGAAAAAACCGTCGGATCTTGTCAGAATGGAATAATATGGCATCGACTATCTGAAGTCCAAGTGTCAGATGTTTGGCCTTTATGGCACAATGTTTAACCCATCGCTTAAACTTATTGTGATGTCTATTATCCGATGCTACACCATAGGACATATAACTCCATACTAATGGAATAAATCATTGGATCCTCGTAGGAATGAAATAATACAAACATCGCATATCAGACTTCCAAGCGTAGGATGTTTTGGCCTCTATGGTGGCAGATATCTGACATTTATCCTGTCAAAAATATGAAATGTGTATGCATTTCCAATATAACCTTAAAATGCGAGATGATAAAAGACATTTTTGGCCTACTTTGGCATTAGATATTCAATGTTTTTCTTGTTGAATATCCAACGCTAAAAATATGGTTGCCTATTCGAAAAAATCCTACTGCAAAAAATATATCTCCAATGTGTCAGATATCTGATGACTAGGAGTCAAATAATTGACGAATATATGTCATATTTTTGTCCCATTTGTACTAGTGTCACTATTGAAACTGGAAGGAGGTACAAGAATCCCCAATGGGATTTTACAGAAAGGGTTGAAAGGAATTTGATGCTCCTTAAATGTTTGGGCTCCTGTACTAGGGAAAATGGCCGAAATACAATACACTACTTCAACTGTTGTTGTTGTTCACTGTCACTCTGTTTCCATTGTCACTTATTTTTCCACTTCTCCAACTGTCCACTACTGCCACTACTCTAAGTGTCCACGACTTCCATTGTCCACTCTCACTTCCAATGCTAATGTTATCATTGTCCACTCTGGTATGCCTTTCACCACTTCTGCTACTATAGCCAATCAACATCATATATCATAAAGTTCTAAATACTAATATGCAATTCAAAGCTTCTTATGTGCATCAAACCCTAGGTTCATAGTCGACATACTGTCATCAATATTAGAGTCTCACCATCATGCAATGAGTTCACTACCATGCCTCCAAGTCAGGTCATTGTCAAATATATAGGTTATGGATCACGGTCACTGTCATCACTCACACAAATATATATTGACACAATTATCATCATTGTCACTATCATTGTTAAGAAGGGGTGTCACACCAAATATTATTTACATAAAACAAATCTCGCAAGTTATTGTTTCACATGATCATATCATAGTTGTTGTATTGTGTGTGTAATAAACTAGGGTCATTGTCATAAAGTAATTGTTAGGAACTATGTGACATTGTCATAGATAAGAGTTCATTTTCTTATACATCATGAGACAACCATATAAATCTGCATTCAATTATAACGATCATTGTCATAGTGGCACTATTAAGTCAATTGGGATCCATTGTCACTTCCATAGATCAAGAACATTTTTCTACAATAAACATCAGGGGTACTTTCCGTTTACTGTATGAGAACACTGTCATACAATTTATCAAGGTTGTTGTCATAAAGGTTTGGGAAACAAGGTTACTATGTTATCTTTTATATTTTTGGGTTACTCTCATGTCCACATATGTTGTCATACATTGTTAGGTCCCTAGATTACTAGTGTAGTCCCTTATTGTTGTTAGTGTAACCCCCATAGTTTTATTATTGTGCCATTACATTAATATTGTTAGGTTGGCTAGGATTATATTGTGACCCCATGGACTCCTTTATATAGAAGGAGGTTTTGTCATTTGTATAATCCAATAATTGTTCATTTATGTAATGAAAAGGAGGTTTCCCCCTCGAAGTGGCTTGTTTCTAAGGCGTTGATCTCTCTTTTATTTTATTTTTGGAGCTGGTTTCAGAAGATTTGGTATCAGAGCTTTGGATTCTAGGGTTTCACTGTGCTCCAAATAGGTTATCGTGGAATTTTCCCTATATCTTTTTTTCTACGAAGTTTCAGAAGCTAAAAAATTTATCACGTGAAGCCAAAATTCTGAGGAACTTCTTGTAAAATTTCATATTTTGGTTTGCAATATTTTTGGAGATATTATCTGTGGAAGTTGGGGTTTGTGCAGGCTCCTATATTTCATCTAAAAGAGGTGACCTTCGGAAAACAATCATAAATCTCTCTCTGAGCATCGGATTGGAATTCTATAAAATTGGCCGAAATCACACGGACTTTAGTTTCCTGTGTATCAATTTTAGAGCCAAAGGAGGAAACAATGACACGTGGCACACCATACAAATGCACTCCATTGAACGAGTCCATAATTAGGTCATTGTGGGAGATTGTGCATAACTTTTTCTTGAAGAATCCAAATCAGGTCAGACCTATGGCATTCGAAAGAATATTCATAGTGCTACTACAGGACCAAATTTCAGATATTGAAGATCGGAAACAATAGAGATAATTCAGTTTTAATATCGAGCTCCTCAAAAGCAAGAAAACTGTGTGTATTGTTTTTTCAAATTGCATAAGTCTTGTTTGAAAAATCAGTTTGAAGTGATTCCAAGGGCATATTAAAGGATAGATATCAGTGTTGGGTTCTAAAATGCCCCCCTAAAAATAATTCAACGCTCATTAATCCCTCAGAAATCTCTGCTATGACTCATGAAGATGAAGATGTGCAACATGATATATCAAAATTACAAGAGCAAGTGCACCAAATTTCGCTCTCGCAAAGAGCAACAAAAAATGAAATGGAAGTTTTGAGGAAAGGCATGGAGGCTAAGATGGATGGTTTGGAAGCTAATTTGGATGGTTTTAAGAAAGGCGTGGAAGCTAAGTGATGCAGGAGCATCATGGTTCCGAAATTTTTTACATTTAGTAGAATATAGGGGGTCTTATGTTTTTCAAAAAGAGTTGGTTTCCTAAGTATTTAATTAATGTAATTTTAAATGTTTTGAGTGATTTAGGTGAGACATTTAGAATAGGATTTAATTAAATATTGAGAAGCATATTTGTAAATTTTCTTGAATGTAGGAGAACATGAGTGATTTGTGTGGATTGAGATATTTTGAAATATTGTAAATCTTAGATTAGAAACTAGTTCATGATTTATGGAGGATCCTTAGGATTTAGTTGAATGTTGAGATCCTTAAGGGATAAAGAAGAGATTTTAGGAATTAATTGAGGACATAGAATAATTTTAGGATTTTATTGAGTAACCTATGGATCTGTGCCAGAATTGGTTACAAAACCTTTTGTATATATTTTTAAAGCCTCAAAGGCACAAGTAGAAGAAAAAAGAGAGATATAGAATCTTAATTGTAAGCCTACGGGCATAGAGAGAGAGGAAGAGAAAAGGGCCATGTAAAGGCACATCAGACTAAAGTTAGATTGTAAACAGGTTTTCTATTTATATCTCTACATTTATTTAACTAATGAGGAAGTCGAATTCATTGTGATTATGTGTCATTCCTTTTATGTGCTGAGTGATCCGTAACTGAGGAATTATGGTTTCTGTGTGATAAACCATGGTGAATGAATTCAAATAGAATGTATAAGTCTTTCTGAGTGATAAAGGATTTAATGTATGGGTAGAATCTGTGTGATTCCAGTCTAGAGCTAGCAGATGTGTGTACAGGTCGAGTAAGAAACAAATCACGAATTCTGGATTCAGAGAAGTAATATATAATGGTGGTCTGTATTCCAGATTGAAATAGTGAGTAAGGCGTGCAACAAGCATGATAATCCAAGTAGGAGTGAATAACAAAAAAAAGAATAAGCTCAGGAGAGATTAGTGCTTTTGAAGACTGAATATAGCTCAGGAAGTATAGCAATGTTTTAGAGCATCGACATTAGAAAGCAGAGAAATCGACTAAGGCATAACGCACTTAGAATATTTCCAAAGAAGGCGATCAGACGGCAAGGATCAAATCGTAGGATTGAAGTTTTAAGATTTGAAGGCAAAGATCAGTGCAGTCAAAAGAGACGAAGAAAAGCCGTGTGAAGGATGAGCGGATGGTCATGATTAGATCGTAGATGTGAAGGCGAGAGATGAACGGATGAGATCACATCGCAAGACAAGTTGGGAAGATGCGATGGAATAGAGGGAAAGCAGTGAGGACCGTTAGATCATGTAGCAGATCAACGACGGGCATCAAATCACAAATTTTCACTTCGCAAATGTTAGCGGATAACGTTAAGACTTGTTGGGTAAGTTAATTTGTTTGCGATGCGGTAAGGATTGAAAGATGCGATGCGATGAGGGGAGACCATGTGTCTGCATTGCGCAATCTCGCACATCAATGGTTTTAAATTTTAGCATTAAGACATCGCAAGGTAAATTATTTTGGTTGTGATGCGATGAGGACTGGAGATGGCAGTGTGAGACAGTATTGCGGGGCTGTTAGATCTGGTGAAGATATACGGTGGATATTATAGCGCGATTTTGCATTGGTGATTTTATTAGTTACCATTTAAGGTTATTTGTTATATGTTGCGATCTGTGGTATCATAAAAGTTTCGATATGCGATGAGTTCAGATTGGTCACGTGTTGTGGGACCCTGGAACTAAAGTTCCGCGTGTGTGCATGTATTTTGGTGAAGATTGCAAGTAGTTTGAGTTATGTGCGATCTGTTTTAAATTAAGCATTGTTGATTGCTAACGTATGTATGTTAATAAAACTCCAATATTGTAATCCACTGCGACAAGGAGAGTTTATGTGGGCCATAACCCATAGGTCCGCGGGGTTAGTATAAATTTTCTGTTTAAGTGGGTAATTGTCTGGTTAATTCCACTAACCCTGCATTATTTTGATATTTTCGGCCTTATGGTTGCATTATTTGGTATCAGATCACGAAGTAAATGAAAATTGTTATACATGAAGATGGAAGAGTTAAACTATGAAGAAGACATTTGGCAGCAAACCAGAATAAGATTCAGTGTGATTGCAGATCAGAGGAGAAGAAGTCAAATTATAAATCTGAAAAGGTGGAGACAAGTGCAGAAATAAAAGTCAGATAGTAAAATATGACAAAGTGATAGTTGTTTTCCTGTGGAGAATGGATATTCACTCGAATGTGAAGAGTGGAAGAAGACTCTTGTGAAATCATGCAGGTATTGTTTTATTTAACTATGATTTGAGTTTTGCAGGATAAAATACAGATTGAAGATTGATAATTGCAGCTAATGAAGTATCTCAGCAAAAGAAGATCACAACCTTAAGAAGCAGTGATGAAAGAAGTTGGTAAGGATTTTTGAGTAAAAGAAGAGTGTGGCCAGAACCTAGTATTTTAGTTGTGATTGAAATACAAGAGGAAAATTTTCTTCTTAAAAGTGCAGATGAGTTGAAGCCTAGAAGGAGCAGAGGAATTCTCAAGGAAAATTCCAGAGAGGGGACAAGTGACCAAGTATAGAGGAAAGCTTGGTGAGGTAAATATAGCAGGGAGGACTTGATATTGCATAGGCTTAAGTAAAACTCATAGTGAGTGAGGAGCTCGTGAAGATGAAGAAGAAGATGAATACTGATAGTAATAGCAGAGGTTCGAGAAGCAGCCACAAAGTGAAGAAAGAAGATGCCAAAGAAAATGGCATATGGAGAAAAATGAGTAATGAAGAATATGAGAGAGAGAAAGATGACATAAATTTCAAACTTGCATCATTGATGGATATGTTGTAGAGAAATAAGGTAGACCATAGGTCTGGTTGGACTATGAGAAAGAAAGTGAAATGGAATGGGCTACAAGAGAAGAGAAAGCAGCAGGTGAATATGCAACTAATAGAAGAGCTGAGGAAGCTTGAACAGATTATATATGTTCAATTGAGGTCGGAGATGCTCAAAGGAGTTGAGCTACGACAAAAGAAAGTTTTTGGAGAAGAACAATTTCCTTGTGAAATTGAAGATGGAGAAATGATGTCTGAAACATCAGTTGAGGCTACTGAGCCTTATGATTTTGAAATTAAAAATTTGTGTATACTTGCAAGTGTAATACATGATGATGGAAAATATTTGGGTATTATCAAAGAAGAGGAAGCAGAGAGACATAATCTGAATACTGTTTTAAAGAAGAAAGATGAGACAGTCAGGTCTCATGAGGAAGCTCATACACAGTTGAAGGAAGATATTACTTTTCAGCATACTGCTAGAGTTGTAAGTAGAGGAAGTTTGACTTATATTGGTAGCCAAAAGAAAGAAAAATAAGTTTACTTTTGTAAAACTGCGCAAGGTATTTTCTTTGATGAAGAAAGTGAAGATGTGAAGGAAGGACAAGATGAAGATCTTGTGAGATGTTTGACAAGTTTAGACCAGCCTGAAGATTTGGCGATCAAGACAGCAAATGGAAGCATAAAGTCCTATGCTTTTAATACTGAAAATTTGTGTGTGATTGCAGGTTTTGAAGATTTTGGAGGTGATAGACAGTCACTGGAAACTATCATAAAGATGGAGGATGAGACTATGTTATCTTATGAAGAGAGCCAAGGAAAAGCACATGTACAATTGGTTAGTAAGTGGGAGAAAGAATTGGAGTTACCAGATAATTGGTTGAAAGCACCGGTAGAGAAGAAAGAACCCGATGAGGATTGCAAAGGATCTGCAGCAAAGGAAGAAAATGTTACTGCAGTTAGAGAATTGAAGAGCAGTTTACTTTTTGAAAGTAAAATTGTAGGTAGTGAGCAGAAGAGGGATGTTGCAGAGGGAGATATCTTAAGAGATATTCAAGAAGTTTGGGAGGTAGTAATGTCTAGAGCAATATCTACAACAGTATTTGGAGCAATCTCAAAAATAGTTGCAGAAGTTGAAGAAAAATAAACTGAAGAAAGTAATCAGTAGCTTAAATATGTTTATATTCCATAGAATGAAAATAATGTGCAGCATCCAAATAAATTGGACAGAGAGATAGAAAATTTCATGAAGCTTATGAGAAAGAAACATAAAGAGAAGAAAAACAGATGGTAGTATGAGAGTTTGGATTGTAACAAACATTGAAGGAAAATTGAATGGAGTGTTACAAATGAAGGTGTGGAAACCTGGAGAAGCAAGGAAAGACAACATAGTATGTGGACAAAAGTTGAAATAAGCAAGGAAATCACTGAAGAATAAAGTATGGATCCAGGAGGACAAATATTGGAAGCACATGATCTGGATATCATGAATTTTTTTACTTTGGGAGTCTCATGCAAGAGCATCATGGTTCCAAAAATTTGTACATTTAGTAGAATATAGGAGGTCTTATGTTTTTCAAAAAGAGTTGGTTTCCTAAGTATTTAATTAATGTAATTTTCAATTTTTTGAGTGATTTATGTGTGACATTTAGAATATGATTTAATTAAATATTGAGATGCATATTTGTAAATGTTCTAGAATGTAGGAGAACATGAGTGATTGATGAGTGATTGGTGTGGATTGAGATATTTTGAAATATTGTAAATCTTAGATTAGAAAGTAGTTCATGATTTATGAAGGATCCTTAGGATTTAGTTGAATGTTGAGATCCTCAAGGGATAAAGAAGAGATTTTAGGAATTAATTGTGGAATTAGAATATTTTTAGGATTTTGTTGAGTAAACTATGGATCTTAACCAGAATTTGTTACAGAACCTTTTTTATATCTTTGTAAAGCCTAAAAGGCACAAGTAGAGGAAAAATGATATATATAGACTCTTAATTGTAAGCCTATGGACATAGAGAGAGAGGAAGAGAAAAGGGCCAGGTAAAGGCACATCAGGCCAAAGCTAGATTGTAAACAGGTTTTCTATTTGTATCTGTACATTTATTTAATTAATGAGGAAGTTGAATTCATTGTCACTGTGTGTCATTCCTTTTACGTCTTGAGTGATCCATAATTGAGGAATTATGGTTTCTGTGTGATAAACCATGGTGAATGAATTCAAATTGAATATATAAGTCTTTATGAGTGATAAAGGATTTAATTTTTGGGTAGAATCTGTTTGATTCCAATCTAGAGCTAGCGGATGTGTGTACAGGTCGAGTGAGAAACAAATCACGAATTCTGGATTTAGAGAAGTAATATAGAATAGTGGTCTGTATTCCAGATTGAAATAGTGAGTAAGGTGTGCAATAAGCATGATAATCCAAGTCAGAGTGAATAATAAACAAAAGAACAAGCTTAGGAGAGATCATCACTTTTGAAGACTGAATAAAGCTCAGGAAGGATAGTGGTGTTGTAGAGCATCGACAGTAGAAAGCAGAGAAATTGAATAAGGAATAACACTCTTAGAATATTTCCAAAGAAGGCGATCAGAAAGCGAGGATTGAATTGCAGGATTGAAGTTTTAATATTTGACGACAGAGATCAATGCAGGTGAAAGAGACGACAAAGAGTTGCGTGAAGGATGAGCAGACGGTCATGATTAGATCACAGATGTGAAGGTGAGAGATGAACAGATGAGATCAAATTGCAATACAAGTTGGGAAGATGTGATGCAATGGAGGGCAAGCAGTGAGGACCGTTAGACTGTGTAGCAGATCAATGACAGACAACAAATCGCAAATTCACACTTCGCAAATGTTAGTGGATAGCGTTAAGACTTCGTTGGGTAAGTTAATTTGTTTGTGATGCAGTAAGGATTGAAAGGTGTGATGCGATGATGGGAAACCACGTGTTTTCATTGTGCAATATCGCACATCGGCAATTTTAAATTTTAGCATTAAGACCTTGCAAGGTAAAGTATTTTGGTTGCGATGCGATGAGGACTGGAGATGGCAGTGTGAGACGGTAATTCAGGGCCGTTAGATCTAGCGAAGATCTACGATTGAGATTACAGCGTGGTTTAGCTTTGGTGGTTTTATTAGTTACCATTTAAGGTTATTTGTTATATGTTATGATCGGTGGTATCATAAAAGTTCCGATATGCGATGAGTTCTAATTTTTCACGTGTTGTGGGACCCTAGAACTAAATTCCGCATGTGTGCATGTATTTTTGGGAAGATTGCAAATAGTTTGAGTTATGTACGATATGTTTTAAATTAAGCGTTGTTGATTTCTAATGTATGTATGTTAATAAAACTCCAATATTGTAATCTGTTGCGACAAGGGTAGTTTATGTGGGCCATAACCCACAGGTCTGCGGAGTTAGTATAAATTTTTTGCTTAAGTGGGTAATTGTGGGATTAATTCTGCTAACCCTGCATTATTTGGATATTTTCAGCCTTATGGTTTCATTCTAAGATGGATGGTATGGAAGAAAAAATGGAAGGTTTGAAGGAAGACATGGAAGGTTTGAAGAAATTTTTGACAAAGTTTATAAAAGAAATGTTTCATAATGGAGAAAAGATAGTAGAGGAAACTCATTATGAGAACAAAATAAATGTTAATTGTGATTTCATAAACTCTAATGTTGGATGGAAGAACCACCATATTCCAAATATGTATATGAGGAAGTTTGATGGCAAGGATCTTGTAACATGGATACTACAGATCAATATTGTGGTCTCAATAATGTGCAAAACACACAAAAGGTACACATTACAACTTTACATTTAAAACAAAATACATTTGTATTGTATCGATGGCTTTGCTCCCAAAAAAAATATTTCACTTGGTCAATTTTTATAGAGGAAATGATAACACATTATGAGGATACAAAGAGCAACACCTTATTTAGCCAATTGATAAATCTCAAACAAAAGGGTTCAGTGGTGGAGCACATTCAGGACCTTTCAAAATTGAATATAAGGGTAACTGATATTCCAAAGGAACATAGGATTGATGTCTTCATAGGGACTTTAAAGGATAACATCCAACATGATGTTCGCCTTTGGGAACCTAATTCATTGGAGAAGGCATTTAGTTTGGCAAGAAAATTTGAATGTAAAATTACGGCGACAAGGAAGCCTATCACTGACATCTATAAAGGTGGAAGTGTTGCTACTCCTAGACTTCCACAACCTACAAGGTTGACACCACAAAAATTGGAAGAAAAAAGAGCAAAAGGACTTTGCTAAAGTTGTGATATCAAATACACTAAAGGTCATAAGTGTATTGAGAAGAAATTATTTTACATATATTGTAAAGAGGAGGAAGCAAATGAATAAGAAACTTCAAAATAAGAGGACAAACATCAGGAACCAAATCTAGAAGAAGAAGAAATGAGTCAGAACATATCATGCAATGCATTGGCAGGAATTACCACTCCTCAAACTCTCAAGATAAAAGGACATATCAAGAATAAAAAGGTAATAGTGTTGATTGATTTGGGTAGTACCCATAATTTTATTCATTGTAAGGTAGCCAAGGAATTGAATTGTTCCTATACCCATCACCAAAATGTTAAGTGATGGTTACAAATGGAGGAACTATAAATTTCTCTGGAAAATGCCATAATATCAAGCTAACCATGGGGGAATATGTATTGAATAGTCCAATGCTTTCCATTCCAATGGGAGGCACTGATTTTGTACTAGGAGTACAGTGGTTACAATCTTTGGGGACAATAGTTTTTAATTTTCAAGAACTTTTCTAGAATTTTTTTCAGAAGGAAAGGAAGTTGAATTATGGGGCATCACAGAGAATCCGGGAAAGATAATAAGCTCTAAAGTCATGACAAATATTCTGAAGAAAGAACAACGAGGCGTAATTGCACAATTATGCTCACTAGAAGTTCCAACATCAAAATCATCTATTTCTACATATCTCCAAAAAGTCTTGGACAATCATTCCAAGGTGTTTGAAACTCCCAAAGGACTCCCACCTATTCGTGATCATGATCATGCTATTCGTTTGATTCCAGAAAGTGCTATTCCAAACATCAGGCCTTATAGATATCCTTACGTCCAAAAGAGTGAAATTGAATGTATGATAGCAAAAATGTTAGAGGCTAGTATAATTCAACCTTTTCAAAGTTCTTTCTCTACTCCAGTAGTATTGGTGCACAAGGAGGATGGATGGCACGGCGCATGTGTCCAGATTATAGGGAGATCAATAAGCTCACTATTAAAGATCAATTTCCCATTCCTGTGATTGATGAATTATTGGATGAATTACATGGAGAAAATTATTTTACCAAGTTGGATCTTCGTTTAGGATATCATCAAACTAGAATGAAGACGAAAGATGTTCGGAAAAAAACATTTCGAATTCATGAGGGTCATTATGAATTTTTGGTCATGCCTTTTGGCCTTACCAATGCAACTTCTACATTTCAAGGGTTGATCAATTCCATTTTTAAACCCTTACTTAGAAAATTTGTGCTAGTATTTTTTGATGATATACTAATCTACAGCAGGTCTTGGAAGGATCATGGTCAACATGTTGATAGGGTGCTCAGACTATAGGAGGAGAAACAATTATATGCAAAAAAATCCAAATGTTTCTTTAGAGTACAAGAGGTGGAATGTTTGGGTCATATTGTTTCTCATGAGGGTATTAAGGTAGATGCTAAAAAAATTAAAGCCATTAAAGAATGGAAAGTCCCCACAACCATAAAGCAATTGTGAGGATTTCTCGAGTTAATAGGGTATTATCACAAGTTTGTTAAGAATTATGGGAGAATAGCAGCACCTCTAACAACATTATTGAAGAAAGATGCATTTTCATGGACTCCTGAAGCAAATAAGGCCTTTGAACATCTTAAATAGGTAGTGCCTAGCACCAGTCTTAGCTACGCCAGAGTTTACAAAAACCTTTATTATGGAATGTGATGCCTCAGGAAATGGAATTGGTGATGTTTTGATGCAAGAAGGAAGATCCATTTCTTTTGAAATTCATCCAATTAAAAGAAACTATTTACATAAATTTATTTATGAGAAGGAAATGTTGGCAATACTACATGCACTAAAGAAATGACGACCTTACCTAATGGGAAGACACTTCAAGGTAAAAACTGATCATGATAGTCTTAAACACTTTTTGGAACAAAAAAGGGAAGCTAAATGTTGTTGCATATGCACTCTCAAGAAAGGATGAAGAGGTGGAATCATTGCTTTGTTCCATTTCTATTATCCAACCAAATTGTATAACCAAAGCAAGGGATGAATGGAAGAAGGACGAAGAAGTGTGGACACTCATTCTAAAGTTTCCACAAGATCCTAGTACATATGATACATTTATTCAGAAAAATTATTCCTTATGGTAGAAATATCACTTATATCTTTGTAATAATTCCCAACTAAAAAAAATGATTCTTTTGGAATTGCACACTTCTCCTTTAGGAGGACACACAATATTTTTGAAAACTTACCACAGGGCGAAGAAAGAATTTTTTTGGGATGGCCTTAAATATGATATTCAAAAGTTTTTGGCGGAATGTTTGGTTTTCCAACAAAATAAAGTTGAGACAATTAAGACCCCGGGTCTTCTACAGCCTTTATCCATTCCAAGTCAACGTTGGGAGGAGATTTCAATGTATTTTATCAGAGGTTTACCTAAGTACGAAGGAAAGAGTGTCATCATGGTGGTAGTTGATAGACTTAACAAGTATGCACACTTTTGTGCATTATCTCATCCATTTAAAGGAAGTACAATTTCTACTGCATTTATGGAAACAATTCAAAAGCTACATGGAAACCCAAATATTATTGTAAGCGATAGAGATCCCATTTTTATTGGAAATTTTTGGAGGGAATTATTTTTTTGTTTGGGTACTCAACTAGCTCATAGTTCATCTTATCATCCTCAATGCGATGGTCAAAATGATATAGTGAACAAATGTTTGGAATGATATCTTCGTTGTTATGTATCTGATAAACAAACACAATGGGTCAAGTGGTTACCTCTAGCTGAATGGTGGTATAACACTTCCTTCCATACTGCAGCAAAAATGACCCCATTTATGGCACTTTATGGATATCATCCACCGTCCATCACATCATATTTAAGAGAAAATTTTAAGGTTCAAGTAGTGGAAGATCGCATCGAGCATCAACAACAATTTCTCCAAATCTTAAAGGAAAACCTAAATTTGGCACAAAATCGAATGAAACAATAGGAAATTCAACATCGTAGCAAGAGAAGTTTTGATGTAGGAGACTGGGTATTTTTACAGCTACAACCATACAGGAAAATGTCCCTCAAGCAAGCTAAGAATGATAATAAATTATTGCCAAAGTACTATGGTCCTTACAAGTTTTTGCAAAATATTGGTACTATGACATACAAATTGTAGCTTCCTGTGTCTTCGCAAGTGCATCCAATTTTCCATGTTTAATGCTTGAAGAAGGTTATAGGTGACAAACTTCCAGTTCAAACAATATTTCTAGAAATTGATGAGGAAGGAAAAATCATGTTGGAACTTGAAGCAGTCATGAAAACAAGAACTCGACAACTACGAAATCGATCAATTTCAGAGTATCTCATCAAGTGGAATAACTTACCCACTGAAGATTGTACATGGGAGGATGAGAATTTTATACAAAAGCATCCAGAGCTACTCAAGCGTTGAGGACAACAATTTTTTTAAGGAGAGAGGCATGTTAGGTCCCTAAATTAATAGTGTAGTCCCTTATTGTTGTTAGTGTACCCCCTTATTGTTATTGTTGTACCCCTGTAACCCCCATATTGTTATTATTGTGCCCTTACATTATTATTGTTAGGTTGACTAGGATTATATTGTGACCCCATGGACTCCTATATATAAAAGGAGGTTTTTTCATTTGTATCATCCAAGAATTGTTCATTTATGTAATGTAAAGGAGGTTTCCCCCTCAAAGTGGCTTGTTTCTAAGGCGTTGATCTCTCTTTTCCTCTATTTTTGGAGCTGGTTTCATAACACAAATGATATATCTGAACTCTTTACTGCATCAAGGATATAATTTTGAAAAACCTACTCCTGTTGACCGATGCTATAGATTACAAAATAGCTTAGATCTATCGTAAACCCTTACACAAGGGTACCTAAATTATTTGTCACCAAGTGCAAGAAATTTGAGATATTCCAAGTATAGAGATCATCACATTATTTGGCTCCTATTTATGTTAGGTTATTCACTTAAAATTCACTCATTTCTATGGTTGGACACCACCTCAGGTATGCAATACCCAAAGCAAATGATGTTAAAAGGGACGATGATATATAAAATACATGCAATAGGAAGTATGTCGAAAGTGATGACCTGCCATTTGTCACTGGTAAATTTAATATAAAATGAAACTCTTTTTGTTGCTTATAGCCTTCAAATCACAGATTGAACAATTCCAAAACTAGAATCTTAAAAATTTCATGCAATTGAATGTGATTTGGAGAATGTTAATGTCATTCAATAAGGTAAAATGGGGTCATAGGGAACCCTAATATAATTGCTTCAGGATAAGCCAAAACACATATCTAGAAGCAACTTCTCTCCTCCTTTATGATCCATAGAGACAACCGGTTGAAACCCTTATGCCCAGAATAAGGCTTAAAATGTCACAATATTTTATGAAAATTGATGTGTCTACAATTCACATCCACGCTCTAAAAAGGAACTAAATTATGAAGAAAAATACTTGATTAAAAACAAAATAAAATAACCCAAATCTTCGTCAAGCTTCCTGGTCACAGAGCACACAAATATCACTTCAACAATATTCAAAGAGACCAAGATTCATACTCTCTAACCCTCATGGTTGAGAGACATTATTGGACTTTGAAAGATTAGTGTTAGATGTCTTCAGAACAAGTGACTTCGACCAGAAATAGAAAGAGAATAGAGGAACCCTTACAATTTTTTTTTAACATATAGTGTTTCCATGTAGAAAGTGAGCTAATTTCCTTAGGAATTGCACCAATAAATAGGAGGAAGCAGGAGGCCTATTTTGGATAAGTATTAGCCATATCAGACATAGGAGGAGATCAATATTGTAGTGTATATTGAGCTTCGATAATTGAAGCAATCATTGTAATAGATCATTGTTCTCATATGATATAATACAAATAGAGGAGGGATTTTTCCCAGTTGGGTTCCCCATCAAAAAATGTGTTCATTATGATTGAATGATTTCATATGGTTCTATTATTAGATTTCCATCCACATAATTTAGTATAATAAGTTTGTGTCCATTGATTTCAGTCTGAATTAAGTTAGCAACTGTAAATTTATAGTTATTTATACATGGTATTAGGGATATTGAAAACTACATAGAAACCAAGTTCCCGATTGTCTCTTAAAGAAATTTTTAATAACATATTTGTGGTGCAGGTATTTATTTCAATGCAAGAATAATGTCTTTCAATGGATTTAGGCTTGAGTATACATTCGAGGGAACTTCAAATTTATATGCTTGGAAAGACATAATGGAAGATGTGTTGGATAAAAATGGAGTATTAGAGTACACACAAACTGACATTCCAAACATAACAACATCAGATGCACAACAATTGGCTTAGTGGAAGAAAGATACGACTAAAGCCATGAGGATTATCCTGGAGGGAGTCATATACCATGTGGTTTCGAATTTGCATGGAAATGAGACTGCTTATGCAACATGGAAAACCCTCATAGATCTATTAAAAAACAATAATGATGCCAGGAAGCTAGCATTGAAAGATAAGATTAGGAATATTTGAATGAATAAAACTGAAACTATTGTTCAATACCTATCCAGATTCACTCAGGTGAGAGATGAAATTGGAGGATTTGGAGATACCGTGCCACCAGCTAAACTTGTGATCTTAACACCTTTTTCTTCCAAATTCCTGACACAACTATTAGGATTTAGTTAATGGAAGAGAAAAAATCCCATATTAGGAGACACTTTGGTCTGACTTGGTGCAGGAGGAGATTAGAAGAAACACTAGAGATGGAGTCACATCCATAACTGATGAGGAAGAAAACCTTGCTTTAGCAGGAAAAAAAAAAGAAAGCCAAAGGAAAGAAGGTCCAAGGAAAGGAAAAATCTTGCCAGAACCATGGAAAGATGAAAGACCTCAGTAAAATTAAATGCTTTCATTTCCATGAGTATGAACACTATGCAACCAAGTGTCCACATAAGAAATCCATTAAGAAGCATACAACATGAGCAGGAGGAGATTCCCTCACATTAAAATTTGATTTGGATTTCACCCTCATTGCTTGCATGGAATGAATTGTACGAGGTAGTGTATGGTAATTATAATCTATTGCTTCATTTCATATGAAAAGAAATACAGGGTTCTTCAACATGTTAGAGGAGAAGGACCTACAATTACACATAAAGCTTGGAAATGATGTAAGGTATAATACCAAAGCGAATGGTATTGTCACCTTTAATATGGAGACAAGATCCCATCTTCACCTAAAGAATGTAATATATGTGCTTGGGCTAAAGAAAAATATATTTTTTGTAGAAGTACTTGAAGACATAGGATATGATGTGGTGTTCAGTAAAGGGAAGACTTATCTTAAGCATTTTTCTACTAGAAAAATAAAACAAATTGGTGTTTGGGTTAAAAATATATACAAGCTAGAGGTGGATGCATGTGCGACATTAAGTAGCAAGGAAAAACATGTTCAGGGCTGAGATGTTAGAGAGCTCTAGAATAGGCACATGGGACACCTACACCATGGTGGTGAGCCCTGGTATTTCACCAAGAATGGTGCAACTCCCAGAGGCTGCCCTACTTTACTTTATCAACGCGGGGTTCGTACAAAATTAGAGGTGATAATGCTATATACACAACAGATGCATTATACTCAGGTCATCCTCTTCTAAGCTTTATGAAAGGGTGCTACTTCTAGGGTTTTAGGATGAAGTCTATCACACTTATGAATTTAGGCCTAGGGATACAGATGATTCAAAGCCTTGGCAATATCAGCAAGTATATAACTACAACAATCAAGTACATTTGAACTACTATGCAATGAAAGAAATATACACATTAAGCTATGATAAGAAATGAAAGCAAACTAGGTATCTTGCATGAAGTAAATTGATGAATTGAAATTGCATAAAGGAAAATAACCTAATCACACTTTGCTGGGAAAAATGGCTAAACACACTCTACTCACTCTATGTTCTATCTATCATGATTTTAATCATGCAAATAATCATGACCTATCTATGCTTGTAAATGTGTTGTTTTGTAGCTAGGAGAAGAAAGTGCTAAGGTGGATTATGGAAGCCTTGAACACATGGGTGCAAGGATGAAGGTGTACGGGTGGTTTTGGCAGGTCTAGAGGATGTGGATGGTGGTTTATAGGCTTAAGGAGGGGCCCAATGGTGCTGCTGCAAGTGTTGCAACATGTTTCCTGTAGTGCTACAGGAAAGTCCTGAATTTCTACAAGAAAGAGTCTGAGGGAAATATGAGGCAAAAAATGGGTGTGAAAAGTGTATGGAAGGTGGATTGAAGGTGGATATGGATGATTGGAAGGTGGCCCACCCCTTGGCCAAGCTCAGAACCTCTTGGGAGGCCTATCTTGCACCCCTAAGGTTTTCTCACGTTGCAGGGATGAAAAATATGAAAAGATGGTTGATGGAAATTTTGATGAACAGAGGGTTGATGAAGGATGAGAGATGAAGATGAAGGTGTTGGTGAATTTATCCTTGGCTATGCTACCTAAACCTGCAATAAAACTACCTGTTCATGCAATAAATATCGACAAATTCATGATAAAGACAATGGAAAATATTAATTGAATTTGGAAAGCAAATCTACTTTAACCTACAAATAGATATATAACACAACATTCTAAACATATACATCAAACTACAACAACATAACTGATCCATTCCAAGAAATCATAAACTAAAAATCAATTTTTGGCCTGTGGGGAAGGTCTGCCCTCTTCAATGTTAGGTAAACATGACTCGGGGTAGAGTCAATGTTGACTAGGGTAAGTAGTAGTGGTTTTTGGGGCACATGGTTTTGTGAACCCATGGTATTGCATGTAATAGAGCCTATAAGAGGTTGGGAATACTTCATTGTAATGTAGGCCTGGAGGTGAGTGGTGAAGGCTCACTTGGCCAAATTGGTCAAGGTTTTGGCCAATGCTGAATGAAATTTCATTGGTTGGGTTTTTCCCTGGGTTTGGGGTTTTCCCGGATAAACTTGTGTGTTATTGTTTATGATTTGTTGCTGGCTCTTTCATGGTTATGTTTATTTATTTCTCTTAGTAAAATTGTTTATTATTCCTCCGGTAAATTTCTAACAAATGGTATCAGAGCCAAATGTTGGCTTCAGAGGGATGCTTCTGTTGTCAAGGGTTTTATTGGCTTGTGAATAGAGATATGATATATTGTATTGATGCAGATCTAGATCTCAAACTGAAGGACGAGAGCGATACATAACCCATTGGAGGAGTTCTCTCATGAAAGTAACGTGGACGAGCACGTTGAGATAGAAATGTAAATTTTTTGCTGCATGGTGAAACTACTGATGCAAAGAAGCTGTATATTGTGCGAATTTGTTTAAATATTTTAGATTTGATGCCTGTGGAAGCATTGTTGATGCGCTAGCGGCATTCGATGAATTTGTTTAAATATTTTAGATCTGATGCCTGTGGAAGCATTGTTGATGCGTTGGCGGCATTCGATGAAGCTTCTGAGCGTACTACGTTTATGTGAAATGCACTGCTCATAGATTATGTTATGAAACCAAGGCTATGGAGATTTATAAGCAGATGAAGTTTTTTGGGACAGAGCTTGCTAATGCTGAAGGCATGCGGAAGCTTATTGGACTTGCAACAAGGGATGGAGATTCACGGGAAGGTTATCAAGACTGGTTACGAGCTTGATGTCTTTGTGGGAGGTGCACTTGTGGATATGTATTGCACGCGCCGTTCTGTGGAGGATGCACTATTTACGGTAGATGTAGGTTGAATAACACAAACCCAATTCGGTAACTGTTGCATTAGTTTTACTGGCATGCAGGAGCTTGGCAGCTCTACGAGAGGGTAAGTAGATTCATGGCTACATTGTCAGAGGAAATATTTATTTCAATGTTTTTGTGCAGACTTATGTAATGGGAATGCTACCAAGGTCGTCGAGATCTTTCCTCAAATGATGAGGAACAGTGTGATGCCCAAATCTGAATATTGTCATAAATGTTCTCTTGGTGTGCGGTGATTCAGCAGCTCTTTGGTAGGTTAAGGAAATCCATGCTTATGGAATCAAGTGCGACTTTGTGACCATTGTCTCTCTGCGTTGGGCACTCAATATTTGCAAGACAACGAGCATCGAGAACATGGCTTCTTGTGCAGCAGCGATCGAAGAAGAGGCCTAGGAGGCTGAAAGGAGTCAGTGACGAGGAAAAAATCAGTTAGAAAAAGAGTCAGAAGCAGGGCAATGGTGTGGAAGGGACGTGGGCGGTGTCTAATAACTGGCCCTCACATGAAATGGTCTACAATGTGTTGCCGATCAGACCAGCTACTAAGCAAGTGTTTGCCTATCAATTCAATCCAAAAGTGGATACATGGAGGAGAATGGACCATGAAGCTGATAATTCTCAGCAGATTCAGAAAGAAGAAAAAGATGTTGTTTCAGTTATAGCAATTGTGCTTTCTGATCTTTGTGGACCAGGTGAATGGATGGCAATGTCAAAAACTTCATTCTAAGCTTCTTGAGCATTATAGTGGTGTTGCTTTAGAGAGGTCTTGGTCTCTAAATCCATAGAGTAAGAAACTATGAGGATTGGTTACATGCAAAGTGTTTGACAGAATGTGTCAATCAAATGTTTTGAAGAACGTCAAAATGAGAGAGGATATTTGCAGGTGAATTAATTAAAAATTGATGAACCATGTATCTGAAGAGAACTCCTAGAGGACTGGCGGTTATAGAGGCTAGTGACCCATGTAATCTGGTAGATGGGTTCTTTTTATATGGACATTGATGTATAACTATGATGTCCTCTTTGGAGAGGACATCATGAATGAATGTAGAGAATGGTCATACAAAGAATAGCAACTATGAAACAAATTTTTTTTTTTATTATAATGGAGTTAATTTTTACATGTAAATGGACATACTGCTGTAAGACCTGGTATGGCATGCGTAGCCCTGGGTAATCACTGGTAAAGTCTAGGTTAGACCTAGGTGATAAGGGGGTTGTCAAGTTAACAATTACCCTGGGTAAAAATTTGAGGGGGGAAGAGCTAGAGTGAGCAGGGTTGTCTCACTTAGCAGGTTTGGCTGGATTTAGTCAAGAAACCCCAAGTTAAGTTTAAGGGGGGAATTGTTAGGTAAACATGACTCAGGGTAGAGTCAATGTTGACTAGGGTAAGTAGTAGTGGTTTTTGGGGCACATGGTTTTGTGCACCCATGGTTTTGGCCCATGGTATTGCATGTAATAGAGCCTATAAGAGGCTGGGAATACTTCTTTGTAATGTAGGCCTGGAGGTGAGTGGTGAAGGCTCACTTGGCCAGATTGGTCAGGGTTTTGGCCAATTTTGAATGAAATTTCATTAGTTGGGTTTTTCCTTGGGTTTGGGGTTTTCCCGGATAAACATGTGTGTTATTGTTTATGATTTGTTGCTGGCTCTTTCATGGTTATGTTTATTTATTTCTCTCAGTAAAATTGTTTATTATTCCTCTGGTAAATTTCTAACACTCAAGCTCCAATGGAAGAGATGAGAGGGGAAGGCTTGACTCACAATTTTCTGAATTTATAACCTACTCTACTAACATGTCAGCAAGCTAAATCTATAACAAAAGGCAGATGGAAGCAAACTAAAAACAATGAATTGAAATGCAAGCAAACTAGATAAATACTCATAAGAAAAATTAGGTAAAATGACATGAAATTAAAGATTGAATACATAAGAGAGACTAAGGCACATGGATTGAGCACTAACCCATAAGCTTAGCCCTCTGAAACTAGATCAGTGAAGCACAATCTGAATATTCATTTTATTCCAAAAGATAGTCTCATTACATCAACATGAAAGTATCAAAAACTTATTACAAGAGCTAAGAGCCTAATGGATTTCTCCAAAGTTAGAATCCTAATGAGCTCTTTCTAAAACATATTTAACCTAAAGGGTAGCTACCAACAACTCCCTAAAAATTAGGTGATGAGTCCATTTGACTTCAAGTGAAGTGTAGCTTTGGTGCACTTGATCTTGATTTTTCTTGGTTGCCTTTGATTTCGAGTTGTTGGAGGGAATCTCGAGGATCCCTTGGTTACCTTTGGGAGTTAAGGAGGGTGGAAAATCGCCCTAGAATCTCTCCTTGTTGTCTACTCCGAGTCTTAATGGAAAAATATTCACCAAAAATGCAATATCTTCATGATTTTCCTTCATTTAACTCATGTTAGGTACTCGAAGTATGATAATCCTCAATCACCATCTACATTGGCATCATAAGAGCATAATATAATTAAAATGCAAGAAAAAGAGACTCAATAAGGCAAAAAGGTGATCGTTAACCCCTCTGAATGTACTTAATGATGGAGCTCATCACATGGATCTTTGAAAATAATGCAGTAGATCGCCACCAAAATTCCAAAATATGCCCTTGATCAACATGATGTTTGCAAGGAATGCACTCTTGGAAAATATGTTAAATCCTCCTTGCAAGACATATATAGCAAAGTTGGAGCCATCTTGGAGCGATTTCACTCAAATGTGTGTGGAATATTTTCCACAGTATCAAATGCAAAGCACAAGTATTATGTGATCTTCATAGATCAATTTTCCTGCAAATGTTGGATTTATTTTATGAAGAAGAAATATGAGATTTATTCAAAATTTGTTTAATTTAAAGCCTTAGTTGAAAATGAGATTGGAAAAAAAATTAAATCCTTGAGAATTGATAATGGAGGAGAGTATGTGTGTAATGACTTCAAAGAATTATGTGCTAAGGAGGGTATTAGAAGGGACTTGATTGCACCCCGCAAACCACAACAAAATGGGGTTGCATAGAGGAAAAATAGAAGTAATGTAGGAGATACTAGAGCAATATTGCATGACCATGGGTTGCCACTATCCCTGTGGGAAAAATATTGCAATGAAACTATTTACTTGCAGAACGAGATCCCTCACAAAATTCTTGGAATGGTTACACCTAGAGAGTCTTTCACTGGGAGGAAGCCATATGTCTCCCACTTTTTCATTTTTGGATCCATATTCTATTGTCTTATTTCCAAAGATAGCATGAAAAATTTGGAGCCCACTGCAGAGAGGGGAGCCTTTGTGGGCTATTATGAGACACCTAATATTTACCGAGTGTACATTCCCTCACTCGTGATGATTCTTATGAGGAGGGATGTGATATTTGATGAGGATAAATCCACGACGAGCTCTTGAGAGTGAGATCTTAGCATACCACTAGAGGAGGAGCTTCTAGCTCCAAAGAAGGAGCCTCAGTTAGATCCACAAAGTTATATCTTGCTCAAAGGAAAGAAGACATTCCAAGAGGATGATGTGCAACATGCACATATGGAGGAGCATAGATCAGACTGAGTGGAGGCACCCTCTCACACAAAGCCTTCCAAAGAAGCGAGGAAGAGGACCAAGATGGTTGGCAGATTGGTGCAGGAAGATTAGGAGCAGGTTGGAGCTCCTAGCTCCTTTCATAGAGAGAGGAGATCACCAGAAAAATATATAGGATATATGGCACTCATGACATACTTTATAGATTTTGAGCCATCTTATTTTGAAGAGGTTGTTTCCCTGTAGGTGTGGGTAAATGCCATGGAAGGGGTGTATAAATCCATCATGAAGAACAATGTTTGGAAGGTGGTGCCCAGACCTGAGAACAAGTCAGTTGTTTGTTCCAGGTGGTTTTATAAGGTGAAACATATAGGTAATGGAAGTGTTGAGAAGTACAAGGCTATATTTGTGGCCAAAGGGTTCTCACAGTTGGAGGGGATTAATTATGAGAAGACATTTTCCCCTGTGGAAATATACTCATCTATCAAGACCATACTTGCATTGGAAGCACAGTTTGGGTGCAGGATGATCCGAATTTATGAAGGAACACAATGAAATACCTTAATACACATAAATTCATAGATGCACAAAAAAAAAACTTCATTTCATTAATATAAATATTGAAAATTGCTTATAGACGTAATGGAAAATAAACAAGCTAGGGCGTTGGTAGCTTATCTCTGAGAAGAGATGTGGTGGCTACAGGCCTCTAAACTATGTTACGATGAGGCTCAAGGGAATTTTTATTATTGAACAATAATATAAAACCCTAAACAACCAAATCCCTAACCCGAGGAGACGTAACACCAAGAGCTTATGGGCCCCGTTGGGGTTAGTTGGGTAGCCAAATTCCTAGGGTCATAACTTGGTCATATTATCTCCATTTGACGCATATGATACCTCGTTGGAAATATATCTCTGAGGAATACATCTATTTATGTGACTTCTAGGAAATGACTAGAGGAATCATGCCCAAAAAATATCGTTTTGGGTCTAAAATGGCTCTGGAAGTTCAAGACCCAAAAAATTGTTAAAAATAGTAATTAAAAAAATTGATGAAATTGACTAGGTGGAATAGGAAATTTTCCACCAATACCCACCTAGATCATTCCTCCCCCCTTTGGAATAAATGGCCCCATTGCATGCAAATCCTCCATGAGGTGGGGAAATTTCTATTGAACCTGGTCCTTAGTGAACCCCTTTTCCTAGTGAAGGAGTTGGCCTGCTTTGACAGCTCGATATAGCTAGATCCTCAACTAGAGTTTGTTCTTGATCTGTGTGTCCATGATCTAATAAATTGTGGCTTGTTACATGCTATCTGGGTTTAACTCTGTTGGTGTGATTTGTTCTGCCATGTCGGATGTGTCCAGTAGAGGTGGAAAGTAGGGTTGAAGGCGGTCCACATTGAACACTAGGTGCAGACAAAGGAATGGTGGAATATTAATCTCGAAGAAATTGTCCCCTATAGCCTTGCTGATGTTGTACGACCCATATTAAAGAGGGCGAAGCTTGTGGTGGGGTTCAGGGAGGCGCTCCTTCTAAAAATGTAGCCACACTTTTTCGCCCACCTGGAACTTGTGTGGCGCCCGATGTCGATCACGTCACTACTTGTACTAGGTATTGGGTATCTCCAAGATGTCACAGACCGGCTGGCAGACATTCTAGATGCATTCAATAAATCTGATTGCTTTATTAGCCTCATACAATACATGTGTGGATTATGTCTGTGTGGTTGCATGAGGTATGACAACATCAGGCAACGACGTTCCTAGGGTCATATCAATGGAGTGCTTGACTTGACAGTGTAGAGTAACCTCTGTGGGTGAGGAGAAAATTTCCTTGTATTCATCGATGTCTTTGTCGATCTGCTGCTGCCACGCAGGAGAGCCATGTTTGGAGGTTATAGCCACAATATTCTTCTTTCCCTGTGGGTGAATCGTGATGAAAAAAAATTTCTTGGTTTGGGAAATAATCTTGTTGCAATTATTTTTAGTACTCAAAGAGATGGCGGAAGGCGGTACTACCTTCAGTATCCTATACATCTTATTTCCCAAAGTAATAATAATAAAATGAGGCCTAGAATCATACACAACATGTCACTTTTAGAAGTATGGTTGGCCTAATAATACAATAGACACGTCAAGAGGAGAAGCATCACACAGTACTCACCCATGAAGGGCTTGATGTTGTATGGAAGGCGAAACTATTGGCGGGCATAAAGATATGTTCCTTGGTGAAGCAACCTGATGGTATATGGTTGTGGTTGTGTTGTGGTTGGTAGGTTGAGCCACTGCATGACCTCTGTTGAAATGAGGTTCTTTTGGCTTCCATTATTGACAAGGAATTGCAATGGAGAACCCTTCACCCACATCTAGCAATGGAAAAGGTTCTCCCCCTCCTATGGATCCTCACTCTAGAGCTTGGTGGTGGCAATGGTAGCACTAGGTTACGCATCAATGATATTCTTCCCTTTTTCATTCCCTTTGTTTGGTTATGACTCAGAATTAGAACATGCATCTGATTCAGATGCCTTCAGTGTGGCCACCAACAATTGTTTGACCTGGCACTCGCTTGTGTTGTGAATGGAGCTATTATGAAATTAAAACCACTTCCATGTGTCCTTCTTTGGCTTTGTGGTGTTGTTCTAATTTGTCCCACTTTGGCTTTTCCCCTTGTTCTGCAATTCAGGGGCACCCTTCCCTCGCTTTGAATTCGTAGATCCAAAGTCACGCTTCTTATGCTTAAATTTATGCTCGATCTTAGCGGTATATCAATATGTCGTGCTAAGCAAGGTAGTTTCGAGGAACTCCATTTCCTCCTGAATGTATCTATGAAAACGGTTGTGGTACTTGAGCAACAATGTTTCTCCAAATATTTAATACCCAAATTTGTGCATAGGGTATGGAACAAATTCATCAGCTCGTGCAAATCTTGATCCCTTTGCTGCCACAACATGGTCCATTGGATGTACTTGTCCTCATAGCTCCCCATGGGGTAATATTGTTCCTTGATGCCTTCTCAAAACGAATTCCAAGTGGGTGTGGCCGATAACAGAGAGGGTTCCCTCTCATCTTTTTTCTCACAATAGGTTTCCCACCAGTATTTGACATGGGAGGCGGCTTTGAGGAGTGAAAAAGTAATATTTTCTCGGTTAGATAAATCATGGACTGAGAAATGCCCTTCCAACAAATTCAAAGTGAAAAATGATAAAAATTAAGTATGATAACACACATATAAAAATTAATGAAGCAAAAATGATCACTCAGAACACATGAACAACACAATACCCCCAATACGACAACATTCCGATAGCTTTCCCCAAGTGCAACACTAAAGGTACACTTTGTGATGACGATGATGACACTTGTGCGAAAGTGCTTGAAACTTTGGGAATGAGTGTGATACATGTCAACAAGATAATAATGACTCATTAGAACCAATATTAACATCTTGAAACAAACCAAAACTACATGTGTGCGATGTGCGACACTTGCCATGCCAAAATATGACATTTGCGATAGTAAGAGGAAATGACAAAGGACACTTGAAAAATGTGAACAACATTGAAAGTGACACATGCAAAAATTAAGACAACATGAAAATGAAACTTATTACATTGAAAGCAAGAAAAAGAGATAGTCGTAAACATGAAAGCAACACTTATGGAAGTGAAGGTGCACAAGAGCGACAGTTGGGAAAACTCACCGAAACAGAAGAACAATCACAACCAAAAGTGAGAGAGTGTCATTGAAAGTGCACAATTACTATCAACACATGTTGAACATCGCAGGGGCACCATCTTGATGGACTTGTGCCATGCTTGTTCAATATTTCATAAAATAGTGTGCTCATGACCTTGTTGTGGAATGAGCATGTGTGAGAAGGTGCCTTTGACACTTATCGATCGAACATAAAGTTATTATGGAATAAATGAGTGAAATATCCATGGTAGGCTCAAAAATTCAAGGGTAGGTCAAATTTTGGAGGGTGTTTGTCACAACGACAACACCTTCATACATGAGAAGGGTGGAAAAATATTTATATTGTTGTCTTTGAAGGAAAAAAAGAAGTGGCCAACAATGATAACTACTACAACAATTGTAGTGTAATGTTATGTATAGTAAAAGAGTTTTGAATGAATAGGGAGATATTTTTACATTTTTGTTAAAATATGTCAAAACAAAATTGAAAAGGAGAGAGGTATTGGTTGAGGTTAAAGTTTGGAGTTTAAGGAGGCTATCTCAAATTAGTTTCGAGGGATATTATTTGTTATCGAGTATATATACCATGATTTTTTTTTTTATCATAGGTTCAAACTTACCAAATATATAATTCCATAGATTTATTCCCGCATTGAATGAGGATTTTAATGAGCCATTCCAAAATCTATTCTCTTAGGGGTAGTTGAAGAAATATTTATTCTATGCATAGTGTCTACTATACTAGCACTTAATAGAGGAATGATTCATTCCATGTGTAGTGTCTATTATACCAGAACATAATAAAGTATGAGAGAGGAAGATGTGCATAGATTCATGATCCATCATCAAGATCATCGTCAAGGATGGTTGAACGAAAGGAATCAAAGGCCTCTTGAGCTTGTTAGTGGTCATGATTCCTACCCTGAGGGCCTCAACCACCACCCCCTCGCTTATCTGGCTCCTCATATGATAGATATACATGGAAACGAGCTAGAATCGGTATATTCCAATAAAAATGCAACACCAAGTGTGATAGAATAAATAATAGACAATCCAAGGCTCTCAACTCTTTATCCGCTTAAGATACTTTATAGCTAAAACCATAATGAAGGAATACCCACACAAAAAATTACCCAATAACTCAACTAGAGTGACCAAATAAAAATACAATGGAAGTTTCAATTTGATACACAAATGACAACCCATGACTAGGTTCTTGGCTCAGTGGTTGCTAGTAAGCTTTTCCAACCAAAACTATAACTGAATTAGAACCACACAACAATTATTTAGGAAAACACCCAGGGGTTAGTTGAATAAAAAGGAATCCCTCCCGCAGGCCCAAGAACCAAAATAACTGTGCCAAAAATACCATCGTTACAACAATGAGCCCAAGCTATAATCCAACTTATATTATCATTACCAGAAATAAAAGACCATCGAGAAAGCAAAATATTGAACCAAAAAATAAAAGCAAAATTACAAGGCCTGATAGAGGTTATAATTACTGTGAGAGATATGAGTCTCGACTTTTGCATCTAGATAACACTAACTAGCCAATAAATTTTTGGAATTTTAAATAAATATAAGCCCTTGTCGTCTAATGTGAGCTAACACGCTAGGTTCCAACCACCCCCCACATTGGTGTCTCTATTCCCCAGAGTTTCCATCAAGATTTCAAATAGATTCTTCATACCAGAGCCACCACACCACCCTACCTACTGCTTTGAGGTTCCAAGGCATGACCTATAGTCTATAATTAGTGGCAAGGGGTTGAGGCTTCCCTAAACAAGCCTTCCACCAAGACCTTTGCATCCCATTTTGATGAAATTTAGCCATCCTTTGAAGTTTCTATATTTCCTTTTTTCACGTGAAATTGCATGCATAGGGATTTCCATGCCACCCCTAAAATTTAATGTACGTCATTCAGTTTTCTGCTAAGGTGGTCGGAACTAATGCACATACCATTGTCATCCATGCTCTACACCAACAACGAGGAGTTTTTTTCTTCATATTGCATTCCACTTTTCATTCTATCTGATTCCAAAATGTAAAATAAATATTTGAGATCATCCATCTACGATACTGGGGGCCATCCACTCTTGAGACTTATCCCCTAGTGTGTGCAGACCAAATTGGCCAAGAAACTAGTTTCTTGATTCCCAGTTCTATTAGTATGGGACAAAAAACATAGTTAAATTATTGAAGCAATATGTGAATTTTGTGGGTCAGATTAATTAGTCTCCATCTCCATGTGATATTTTCAACAGGAGTTCCTTGGATCAATTTCTGAGTAGTGTGGATGGACAAGTGATAATTCCCATCAATGTGTATCTTCGTAAACCCATAGAGAGATCTAGTTTAAGACCACACTCTAGGGCATAAATTCCAACCTCATTGTTGTTGTTGATTCTGTAGTTGGTTTCATAAATCATGAGGACTTAATTTCTCCAATACCTAATGACTCCTCCTAGGCTTCATGGACTCAGGTTACCTTTAGAGGCTCCATCAAAATTCAACTTCACAAATCCCTTAGAGTGAGGGGAATAGGATAAGGGGTGAGAAATTTGACGAGGGGGTATCTTCCAAGAAGCGAGGGAGATCATATTAGAGGATAATTCAAGCTTGGAAAGGATAAGAGGTTCCCAATGTTGAGTCTTCCAGTCATCCTGACTCCATATTTCCACCAAGTTGGTTTCTCTAATGTTCTACATGATAGTTACCCATGTTATTTCCACAAACATTGATTCATCCTTAAAATTTGTATGTTCCTCTCCTTCCAAATGGTCCACAGCAAAAATCCAACATCCAAAGCTCAAGCTCGATTGACTACCAGAAAATGGAATACATATTTCCTCCATAGCTCTAATCTCTCCGATGTTTAATTTTGATATCTATTTGAGTGGCTAAAATTCTCTTGGAGTTTATGCTAAAGTAAATTGGAGAAGTGACAATCATTAAGGAGGTGTTCCATTTTTTCTTTGTTTTTACCACACATAATATAGAGTGATGGGCCATGAACCCCTCAGCGTTGGATCTAATCCCAAGTTAATATCCTCTTGCATCTCACCAACCGTAGAAAGTAAGTTACCTTTAGCCATAAGTAGGTTGTCCAAATTTTCTTCCATAGAGGTTCACGATCCAAAATGTGATGTTTCACTAGTAATGAGAAAGCCTCCTTTAAGGATAACATACCTCTCATTTGGTATCCCCATTGAAATGTGTCTAAGTTATTGTACAGGGAAATTTTTCTGGGTCTGGAGTTCATGATCTAGTGTAGCCCATTGTTCCACATTGAGAGGATTCAACCAATCCTCTTTATTTTTCCAGGATCGTCAGTGTGGCTCCTCTATGCCTTTTTCCATAAATATGTGACTGTGTAGCACCTTTGCTATGCGGTAAAATATATGAGATCTCCCATATCATACTTGGTAGTAATTTTAGGCCTTTGTTTCCATGCATCCAAATAGAATCATGTCATGTGTCCATCTCTTACTTCCCAAAATACATGTGTCTGTATTAAACTTATATTATTTTTGGCTAAATTTCATATTGATGAACCTAGAAGTGTTTCCTCCACTGTCAGTTATTCATCCACTGTTTCACCCTGAGTACTTTTTTCAATAGCTCAAGATAACGTAATCGAAATCCCCCTAAAATATTGGGGTTGTAAGTATTCTTCTGTGCAACCAATGCCCATTTCTTATAGTTCTAATCCCCTATCCATAAAATATTCTTAAGTAAGGTCAACATAGAATAATAAGTTGTTTTAGGAGCCACGATTACTGAAAATGGATACATGGGTATGGATTGTAAGAATGACTTCAGTAAAACAATTCATCCAACCAGAAATAGATATCTAAAGTGTAATGTTCCAAAATTTCCATGCAGATAATTGGAACATTAATTTTTGCTAATTTCACCTAGGAGGAGAATAAATGGGTAAGGAGACCCATGCATAATGAAATTATCAATAAAATACCTCATAGTATGAAAGGATATCATCTTTGGAGTTGGTTTGCACACCCTCATGTGTGAACAGGGTTATTTGCAAGTGGACAAGGTCAGGTTTGACCAAGTCAACAACACTGCCATAGGAGGAGTGGCTTACTTTGGAAGAAAGCGCAGTGTGAATGAGGAAAGGGATATTTGGTGGAGGAAACCCTAATGGATGGGGCCCATGGAGAAAGAGCTTTCACTTGTTTAAAAAGAGGGCAAGGAAACCATTGTTTCTCATGCTTTTATTATTCATCACATTGTCTATTCAGACAATTGTGCATTCTTTGTTGTTTAGCAAGAATTGCCGGAGGAATTCCTGTTTAGGATTCCTTCTCCTTATTGAGAGGCCTCTTGAGGGATTTTTATTTATTTTCCTCACATCTAGGCTTGAGGCCAAGCATCCTCCATCAAGACAGCGTTATTTCTGCATCAGAATAATGTTGTGTTGCTGGGTGTTGTAGTGAGGGTTCACTACACCACCTCCATCAGCTATTTTTCAGAGGAGGAGTATTTTTTCCCTTTGGGAGATCAGATTGGAGGAATTCTGGAGCTTATTTCAGACTTTGGCATCAGGGCCAACTCATTCCCTAGCCCTACAGTGCTAGTGACTGCGTTATTTTGAGTGGAGCATTTGCAGTGGGGTTCTTGCAGATTATTGGAGGGCAAGATATTTGGTGAAAGGATCAGCCTTTCACTCTAAAGATCCATTGGAGGAGGCATATTCAGTTTGGGCATCATCTACAACTTCTCCATCCAGTCCTATTTCTGAGTTGCAGCTGCTACCCAGCAACTCCGGCATTTTTCACATTTTGTATTTTACAGCCAATCCTTCTAGGATTGACATGAGGTAGCCTTTGGGAGATGAGATATTCACTCCCAATGTTGTATTGGGCCATGTATTGATATATCTATGTATTTGACATATGTAGCATGCATTTTCTCTATAAAAATGTGCTGGCATAGCTTGGTATGCATTGTGTAGTAGTATTTTATCTTGTATCTTGTACTTGTTTCTTGAGGTTGAGCACTGCCTATCTTGAGTGACCTTTTTCCTCAAGATCTTGTATTCATTTGTTGCTGCTATTATCTAATGAGATGGCTATGGATTTATCTTACATTTCTATGAGTTGAGTGTTGCTACTGCTCCATTATTTGTGTTTTCATATTGTTGGGTCTCCAACTTTAGAATATCTTGAGATATTCTCATTGTTGTAGCATTTTCCTGATTTGGAACATTACAGTGGCAACAAAGCATGATCTCTGGCTCAGCCGCTGGATCTCAGCCATCATGCTATCAAGGAGAGAGAGGATGAAGACTCCACTATGTGGAGAGAAAAAGGAAGATAAGCTTACCAAGCTTCTTCCAAGATCTGTACAAAGCATTCATGAAGAATTTGAGAAGGTAAGAAGGGAGATATGTACAGGATCTCCAAGAGGGTTTGAAACTGAGTCAAACTCTAGATTTTATGATAGGGAGTATGAGCATGCAACCACACCCTATGAGGCACAACGCAGTCACATGGCTAGTTTTTCCATAAGAAGAGAAGAAGAAGGAGGAATGTCGAAGGAAGGCACTCTTAGTGGTTTCTTACATGAGTATGAATCTCAAACTCAGAAGTTTAGAGATCATATTACTTTCCCGGAGTTTTGCAAGATCATGGTGAGGAGGAGCAAGCAACATAATGAGGATAGATTTCTTCTATCTATCTTTTATGGTTCCCCTACTTGTTCAGCCAGGGCTTGGATAGAAGAGCTAGACACCTTTTTGCAGTAGCATCAGATTTCCGAAGATGAAGCCATCAGAATAGCAGCGTTGCACTTTGGAGGCAAGGTCTATGCATGGTGTTTATTTGATTCATTTACCTTGAAAAATGTAAATACCTCTTCCTATGCAATGTTCATTAGAACTTTGATGAAGAGATTTGGTAGGAGGAATTTTGAAACACATGTGGAAAGAACAAACACATTCAAACAAACAAAACCCTTGCATGTGATGAAGAAAACCATAGACTCAGAATCATTTTAGAGAACCATGAAGGAGGATTATATCTTGCATGATACTTTATTAGAGGCAAAACCTTCATCTTGTATTTTGGCACAAGGAGCCAAAGAGATCCCTTTTCCAAAAGAGGATCAAATCATTGGAGAGTTGCCCCATCATGTTGAGGAAGCTGAGGGCAACAACGCTGTCATTTCTAGAGTTGATCTAGCACTTCATGAAGAGGAAGGAGGAGATCTTGCTCCCACTAGAGGGATTCTTGCATCTTTTCAAAGAAGTCCCCAGGATCTCATACATGGAGGTCCAAGCACAATCAATGAGCAGCATGATTGTGCAGTATTGCAGTTGGAAGGAGTAGGAAGGGAGGAAGAGCAACATCATGTGATGAGAGGTACACACCCTTCTCTATTTCAGACAGCTAGTGCAAAGGGGAGGCAAACTGTATTGCGCTGTGAGAGCAAGGGCAATATTTCCCAACCATATGTGTAGTCCACTCTTGACATAGATGTCTCACTGCATATAGGCATTCCACGAGGGAGGCCACCAGATCTATCATCGATGAGAGACATTTTGTCTTTGGATTCACCTCTCTTGGATTTTGGAGAGGTGAAGAGTTTGGAGAAGAACTGGGGGATGTCAAAGTAGAAGACAGCAGCATGAGGAGAGCTGCACATGCCAGATCACCAGCGCTGTCTCTTAGGAGGATTGATCCTTACTGGAGGTCTCAACTCTTGGTAGAGTACTCCAAGGATCTTGGTGCTTTCATGATTCTCGATGATCCTAATAGAGATGATAGACACATGGTAGATGATATGGTCATCTATTCACATGACATAGTCTTCTTGACTAGAGATTCTAGTCTCAAGGAGAAGCTGTTGCATGCAGCACCGAAGGACTTCTTTTCCATGCATTTTGATGTATATCTGGCCTTGGCAGAGGATTTCATTTGGGAGGGCATCCAACAGGACATACATCGGCATATGAAGAGATGTAGAGCTCGGATGATGATGGAGAGGATGTCACAACCACCTTCCTACTCATTGAGAGTAAGGGAGCATTTTCAGTTGAGCCATTTCAGCTCAAGTCTTCGAGTACGTAATGGAGAATGTACAATTCCACCTTATGTTTTGTACTTCTTGTCTATTTATGAGTAGCATATTGTATCAAGGAGGATTATTCCTTCTTGCATATTGTATAGTGATGTACTTGAAGCCATTTGTAGCATTGAGATTGGCTATCTACTAGGTGGTTTGTGGGGAAAGCCACATGACTTTTGGTGTGCACCATTGACACCTTTTTGTACTTTCATGTTTATATTTGGTAAAATGATTGTGGCAGCATACAAGTGGCTGGAAGAGCACTTGTTTTTATTTAATTTGATGCAGGCAAGGAATGCACTACACTAGTTCCATGGATGGAACTATGATTCACTCTCTGGTTGTCATTTGGCAACTTGTTCTTATTGTAATATGCTTCCATGTATTGCTGATATGTTTATGTTCATGGGGAGCTTTTATTGGAGAGTGGGCTTAAGTTTGAGGATGCCCATTGGGAGCATGATTCTCCTTACTATACATGTTGTACATTTCAGGAGGAACCATGGGCCAACCATGAATGCCACATTACATTTCTTTCCTTCTTGTGGGAGGAACCACTTGAAGAATTGGAGGAGGCACTCCATGGATCATGAGGAGATGGAGGAGTATGCACAGTCAACTCTTTTCCCTTTGAAAATAAGGGGAGACTCATCTATGAGCCACTCCACTTTTATGAGCAAAACATATGGTGAGAGTATTGTTGATTTGCATGATGAATTGTCTATATATATGCATTTATTAACCATATATGTGCAGGGATTTTCTCAAAGAAGGATTATTCTTCCTTCTAGATTTTATGGTCTACATGAGGCCATTAGGGATGATCACTCCCTAAGAGGACATGGGGAAGAGATTTCTTATGGAGAAAATACTCACATTGCACATTACATCACTTACTTTCTCCAGGAGATTGGGGCAACAAGCAAATGGTGGGGAGGCCACCCATCATTTTATTTTCTATGGCAGTGGAGAGTCAAACTATGTTGGCTACATTTGAGGGACCATTGCCTTTCTCCTTTACTTCACATGGAAGCCAGCACGATTCTCCTTATGGTTCCCTTGGTTAATATTGCTAGAGCTTCTCTTGGGAGCATGTTTGGAGTAGAGACACATTGGGTGAATGTTTCATTTGAGGGAGAAATTCCTCACACTTTCTGCACTACATGTTCTAAGGGGAACATGGGACATGATATGGGCACCTTGATAGCACACTCAAGTCTCTTTATGAGGTGAGCCATATGATGGAGGAGATACCATATGATGATGACTTCCAACTCATCATGTATGAAGATACTTGGGCCGGGTTGATTTGCAGTGTTGGGGGAGAGATCTTTGGAGGTTTAGTCCTCATTTTTCCACTTGAGGGTAAACTTATTGCAGCCCATAGACAGCCAACACTCTACACTTATAATAAGTGGAGAGATGGACAACATGGGGTAGGCTACATTGCTTACCATGTGCAGATTTTCATCCCACCTACTTTGCCGGAGCCAAAGGTGGATGACAACTTTCAGGAGTTGCCTAGTTGGAAAGTGACTCATTTTGCATGGCTCATAGCTTGGAGATGGAGGATCCATATGGGAAAGATAGTTCCCATTTCATTTCATATCCCATTCTTCAAGGGGACCTATAGGCATCACTTTTCTATCCTCTTGAGTATTTCACCTTTACATGACGATGACTTAATAGCTAACTTACATGCTAAGGAGGGACAATGTGGAGGCTTGATTGATGAGATAGCATCACTTTCCTTGAAGGAGATCATCATACACGGATGCTACAAGGAGAGGAGAAAATAATTCAGTATATCCTTGCACTTGCTTGAGGACAAGCAATATTTGAGAGGGGAGGACTATAATGTTCCAAAATTTTCATGCAGATAATTGGAACATTAATTTTTGCTAATTTCACCTAGGAGGAGAATAAATGGGTAAGGAGACCCATGCATAATGAAATTCTCAATAAAATCCCTCATAGTATGAAAGGGGATCATATTTGGAGCTGGTTTTCACACCCTCATGTGTGAACAGGGTTATTTGCAAGTGGACAAGGTCAGGTTTGACCAAGTCAACAACACTGCCATAGGAGGAGTGGCTTACTTTGGATGATAGCGCAATGTGAATGAGGAAAGGGATATTTGGTGGAGGAAACCCTAATGGATGGGGCCCATGGAGAAAGAGCTTTCACTTGTTTAAAATGAGGGCAAGGCAACCATTATTTCTCATGCTTGTATTATTCATCACATTGTCTATTTAGACAATTGTGCATTCTTTTCTATTTAGTAGGAATTGCTAGAGGAATTTCTGTTTAGGATTCCTTCTCCTTCTTGAGAGGCCTCTTGAGGGATTTTTGTTCATTTTTCTCACATCTAGGCTTGATGCCAATCATCCTCCATCAACATTATTTCTGCAGCAGAATAATGTTGTGTTGCTGGGTGTTGCAGTGAGGGTTCACTACACCACCTCCATCAGCTAATTTTCAGAGGAGGAGTCTCTCTTCCCTTTGGGAGATAATATTGGAGGTATTTCAGATCTTATTGTAGACTTTGGAATCAAGGCCAACTCATTCCACAGCCCTACAGCACAGTTCCATCTAGTGACTGCGTTATTTTGAGTGGAGCATTTGCAGTGGGGCTCTTGCAGATTATTGGAGGGCAAGATATTTGGTGAAAGGATCAGCCTTTCACTCTAAAGATCCATTGGAGGAGGCATATTCAGTTTGGGCATCATCTACAGCCTCTCCATCTAGTCCTATTTCTGAGTTGTAGCTGCTACCCAGCAACTCTGGCATTTTGCACATTTTTCATTTTATAGCCAATCCTTCTAGGATTGACATGAGGTAGCCTTTGGGAGATGAGATCTTCACTCCCAATGTTGTATTGGGCCACACACACACACACACACACACACATATATATATATATATATATGTATGTATGTATGTATGTATGTATGTATGTATGTATTTGACATATGTAGCATGCATTTTCTCTATAAAACTGCGCTAGCATAGCTTGGTATGCATTGTGTAGCAGTATTTTATCATGTATCTTGTACTTGTTTCTTGAGGTTGAGCATTTCCTATCTTGAGTGACCTTTTTCCTGAAGATCTTGTATTCATTTGTTGCTGCTATTATCTAATGAGATGGCTATGGATTTCTCTCACATTTCTATGAGTTGAGTGTTGATGCTGCTCCATTATTTGTGTTTGCATATTGTTGGGTCTCCAACTTTAGAATATCTTGAGATATTCTTATTGTTGTAGCATTTTACTGATTTGGAACATTACATAAAGGCCCATCCCTATAATTTATTTGAAATATTCTGAATACTATCTTTCCAGTAAGACATTCTTAGAGAAGTCACCACCATGGGAACCCCTAAATATTTCACTGGGAGATGGTCAAATTGAAAACTGAGAATCTGAGCCAGGTAGGATTGAACAATAGGGCGGATTATAATGTTGAGAACTTCTGGAGAATTGTGTAGATTTCTCAGTGAGCCCAATTGAAGACGTTTCGAGTGAACAATTCACCCATATTCAGGGGCAGGAAGCTAAAGCATAAAATGAGAAGATTGCTAGACCAAGATTTTAAAGGGAGAGAAAAATTAGCCATTAGAATGATGGGTTAAGAGCATTAATTGAGTCAACAAAGTGAACCAATAATATAAAGAGATATTAAAACTTTGGAAATAGATATTACAAATTTATTAATTTAAAATTTTTAAAAATAGATTATATTATTATGAATTAATAATAGATAAATGACCGTTAGGGAAATTAATGATGGATTTATATTTATTTATAAATATTGTTTGAAATTGGGATTAAATTAAATTTAATTTTAATCAGGATCTTTGGATAAAATATATAATTAGAATATAATGAAATGATTGAATAAGGGATCGAGTATTCAATGAATAATTATAGAAAAGGTTATTGAAATTGAAACTAATAAAAAGAGGGGATTAAGTGAAAAAAGGGTTTTTAATGAAGATTTATATATATATTTTTTTGAAATTGGGATTAAATTCAAATTAATTTTAATTTTAAATTTAATCAAGATCTTTGGATAAAAATAATTAGAATATAATGAAATGATTGATTAAGGGATAGGGTACTCAATGAACAATTATAGAAAAGGGTATTAAAATTGAAAATAATAAAAAGAGGGGAGTAAGTGAAAGGGGGTTTTTAATGAAGATTTATACGAGATGAGGCCGGAAGATGGGATTGGAAGATCACTGATTAAAATTATTATTATCCCGAATAATTAGATTTCTAAATTACAAAAAATAATAGAAATTTTAGAATTGATAAAAAATTTTAAGGCTGAAAAAGACTATTAAGGAATAATCAAAGGAAGGCCAAAGAATGGAATGAAAGAGGAACGAAAGATGAAAACATAAAAGGTGGGAATGATAGGAGAGAAAGAAACAATAGAGAGAGAAGGTGAGGGAAAGGAATTTAGGGTAGTTTAGAAGACAAAATGAATGGTGGGCTTCCAAGATTGGCTTAAATGATACCCGTCATCGCGATTAAAGTTATTGGAATGCTTCTCAATTTCGAGGGCTTCCCTAATGATCCGGTTGGAATGGAAAGGAACAAGAGCAAGGATTTTAAATTTATAAAATTAAATGAGATGGCTAGTAGAGTGGGAATGTTCAGCTATGGCTGATTTGGATACACAGTTATGGTAAGTGTCTGCCATGTGTTCTTTCAATTGGGTTTTAAAAGATCTACCAGTTTTTCCTATGTAGGACTTACCGCAAGAGAAAGGGATACGATCATATACGCTAGAGCAAGACAGGGGGTCGTTTTTGTCCTTTGCAGTCCTGAAGAGCTGGTTCAGGGTTTGATGGGGTTTAAAGAAGGTTTTGATGTTCATTTTAGGGTGGGTTTTGAAGAAGAACACATTGGATTTTTCATTATTAATATGGTTACTAGACGCCTCCATGAATTATTCAAGCATGGACTTTTAAATTTTTTACTTCAATCAAGGAGACTTTATAGAACAACAAAATTTCATCAACAACCCGTTGATGAGAAATAGGTATATTCTCCCACATGACTAGATCCCTTTAAGGGTCCCTCACATGGATGTGACTTTCAATTATTGACCAAGACCTTTAGCTTCTGAAATAAAGAGAAAAGGAGATATGGGGTTTCATTGATGCAAGCCACTAGTAGGATTAAAAATCATAGGGGGTGATCCATTTAGCAAGACAGAGCAGAATGGGGTAGAGATCAACGCACAATTCCAAGAGATACACTGGGAGGAAAATTCCAAAATCATTAAGGACGCTAAGTAGGTAATCCTTGTTCAATATGTCATATGCTTTTGATAATTTCAACTATAAACATTCTTGGAGATTTAAAATTTCTTAGGGAGTGGATGACTTCATGGGTTGTGACAATGCCATCAAGGATTTTCATGCCTTCTACAAACCTTGTTTTCTCAGGGGAGATTATACTATGGAGCAAAGGATTAAGCTGTATGACAACAAAAGATTTTATAATATTATATATCACATTACAAAGAGAAATTGGGTGAAACCCACTATGATCTTCAGATTTACTAGATTTTTGGACCAAAGTAATAGACATTGAATTTAAACCAGACTATACCTTTTGAGTCCACCCAGATTCTTCAACTAAGGGATGAATCTATGGTTTGATAAATTTATAGAAAGCCGAAAAAAAGTTTTTTGTAAATTTTTCTGGACCAGGAGATTTATTTCTCGACATTGCCATGGCCACCTCTTCTACCTCAATGTAGGATATCTCCTGCATGAGGGCTTCATTCTAGTCTTGATTGAATCGACGTAGGATGTGCTTGGTGATGCATCTTATGAATTCATTCCTGTCCTCAACCGGCTTAGTGAGGATATTTTGATAACGAGCCAAAATTTCTTGCCACATATCCTCATTTTGTAGCAAGCATTGACCATCCTTGGATTTAAGATAAAATATTCTATTGTGTTGTTAATTTTTAACCATGGCTTTGTGGAAGATTTTTTTTTTTTCTCTCCTTCTCTGAGCTATTGAACTCTAGAATTCTCATGCCAGAAAGTTTCCTCCTGCTTTCTGCATTCTTCAAGTATGTTTATTAGCTAGACCTCCTGCTGGATAAATTCATGCGATATAATCTTTGTGATGATTTTTTGTTGAATCTAATGGAATATTTCTTATAACTCCTGCTTGATTTCCATTATATTGTTGAACTCTTTTTTTGTTCCAAATTTTAACCTTTTTCTTAAGTTCATTTAGTTTAAGTTGGAAGGTGTGCAACATGTTCCTACCATGGATCTTAATATCCTCCCACCAATTTTTTTCTTTATTTTGAAAATTCATACCTTGCAACCAAGAACTTTCAAAGCGAAAAGGGTGATTCCATGAGGAAATATTTAGATATAATTCTAGCGTTACTAGCTAGTGATATGATCCTAAACATGGAAGAATTGATGCTTACATTAAATATATTTCCCCATCATGTCCTTTGATACTAATAATCGATTGATTCAACTTACAATTTGATTTATCCCCCACTATATGATTATTTCATGTATTCACTCCATTGACCATGGGTATGTCCACCATCCTAAGGTCTCTAATAAAACCCTTGAAGATCTGAACTTCTGGTTCTAATCTACAGCTGCCCCCTTTTTTCTTTTCCAGATATTTTATCAAATTGAATTTTTTGATCAGTGGTTGTCATTGATGTCCACCCAAGCAGCATGAGGGGCTACCCCGATCTTGCATGGGAATTTTTACTTGACAACTTAATCTATTCTGAGTCAAGGATATTCTTGATGGTTTCTACTTGTCAAGATGTTTCCTTTGATATATGTCATGCCATGTAATTCTTCACGTTTTGAGAGATATACGTGTTTGAAGTTAGTAACCCCAATTAGTAGGCTAAAACCCCATGGGGTTGTGGCATGATACTAATAATTGGTTGTGGTCATTGAATAGTCAATAATTAATAGTTTTTTAAGCTCCTAAAATCCCTCCAACGTTCACTTGTGGAAGACTCTCTCAACCTAATAATTTATATAATCTGTGACCCTCATATCCTCCTGATGCAAGGATTTCACTACTTAAAACAGGTCATCGTGGAATTATCGCTATAATTTTTTTCCCGTGAAGCTTTAGATGTTGAAAAAAAACCATTTGAGTTGAAATCTTATTGAAGTGCATGACCAAATTTCAGATATTGATTCGCTATATTTTCGGAGATATGATCTGAGGAAGTTATGGTTTTTGCAGGCTCCCGAATTTCATGTCAAACATGCGACCTTGGGAAAATCATCATAACTTTCTCTCTGAGAATTGGATTCAAATTTCATAAAAAGTGACAGAATTAGGATGAAATGTCATTTGTTGGATATCATTTTCAGGACTGAAGGTTGAAACAGTGACACGTGGCACTTCGTACAAGTTCTCTCTACTGAACCAGTATATAATAAGGTCATCATAGGATATTGGGCATAATATTTATTGAAGAATCCAACACTGATCAGACCTGTGGGGTTGGAAAGATGACTGATAGGGCTACCACAGGGCGCAATTTCAGACATTGGAGATCCAAAATTACTTAGATACAATAGATTCAATATCAAGCTTATAGAAGGCAAGAAAAAATATGTATTCAAGGATCACTGCAGTAAGGACAACACATCAACAGTCAAGGGTAAGTCTGCTACAACAAGGTATGTATGATTAGTGTTTGAATTTTAATTTGAAGATCGTCTCTGACATTTTTTTTCAGGACAATTTAATTATTTTTTATGTATGTTTGATTGGGTTTTGTTCATAAATGTTGAACGTATTTACATTTGAATTTTGAATATTTCTCTGACACATGGTTTGCAGGACAGTGTAAGTATTCTTTTTATATTGGTTTGGGTCTTGTTCATTAATGCATATGCAGGAAGGAGGACAAAATAGGACAACTATGACACATACTAGAAGGAAAATGCAACACCAAAGTACCATTACTTGAAGCAAGCACAACAATACCTCAGCAACTGCTAGTGTTCAAAGAAGTAGTGCCAAGTCAAGTATCAGGTTGTGTCAAAAGTTAGTACTATAAAAATCATCATTGTAAAATTGTAAAATATTAATTATTGTAAAAGAGTCAATATGCCTAGAGTTGGAGAGGCATTTTTGGGAGTTATAAGTGTCAATGTTGGATAATGTTATGGTTGGTTTGCAGGGCATAGTGTGATTGTGTTATTGGCCTAGTTCAAGAAAATCATTGTGAATCATACTGTATCGTGGATCATTGTCCCTGTTATGCTAGTCCACACTCTTGTCTTATTCTTTATCGTTATAGGGTGGCATGGAGGTGCTAGGTTCATGCATGAAGTCACCTACAGGTTGGAGCCTATGAAAAATTCAAGGTAGTAGGTTGGTCTAGGATGTCGGAGCATCCATTCAATTGACTACTGAATAAACCATGGCATTGGGGGATCCTTCCAATGGGAGATGGAGAAGAGTGATTTTATAGAATTCTAGGAAGTTGTGCCTTTCATTTCTATTGGGGATGAAGATTAAATAATTTATTAGAAAATTTTTCAGTGGTTTTTGACCTAGAGGGGGTTTTCCACCTAAAATTCATGTGCCTATTGTGCTCTATTGTTTACTGTTGTTAGTGGATAAACATCAAGAATAATTGAAGATTAACTAATGCTATGAAAATATTTAAAAGTGCTAATTGATAATAAATATTGATTCACCCCCCCCCCCCCCCCCCTCGTCTCAATATTTCCAACAATTGGTATCTATTGGGAGGTATACATGCTAGATTTACACCCACATTTAAATTGTCAATCCAAGGTTGTAAGATTTAGAGACGTAGCACAATATATGCCAGAATATGACCTCAGAGATTTTTAAAATCAAAATCCTAAAAAAAAATTGAAAAGGAAATCATTCAATAAAATACATTCCAAAGTAAACATACTACAACAAATAAAGAATTCAAAGCTTCTTAAAAGACTACAGTTATACTGCGAATATGAAAGCATGAAACAAATTCAATTTCAACTAGAGTGATTGGGTGATTGGGTGATTGGTCATAGTGTGATTAGGTGATTAGTCTAATTCAAGAAAATCATTGTGAATCATATTGTATCGTGGATCATTTTCCCTGGTATGGGAGTCCACACTCTTGTATTATTTATGATCATTATAGGGTGGGAGGGAGGTGCTAGGTTTGTGCATGAAGTCACCTACAGGTTGGAACCTGTGAACACTTTAGGGTGGTAGGTCGGTCTAGGATTTCGGGGCATCCATTCAGTTGACTACTGAAGAAACCAGGGATTTGGGGCGTCCTTCTAGTGGGAGATGCAGAAGAATGATTTTATAGAATTCTAGGAAGTTGTACCTTTCATTTCAGTTGGGGCTGAAGATTAAAGAATTTATTAGAAAACCATTTGGTGATTTTTGACCCGGAGGAAGTTTTCCTCCTAAAATTCATGTGCCTATTATGTTATATTGTTTACTGTTGGTACTGGATAAACATCAAGAATAATTGAAGATTAACTAATTCTCTGAAAATATTTAAAAGTGATAATTGATAAGAAATATTGATTCACGCCCCTCCTCAATATTTCCAACAATTGGTATCTGTTGGGAGGTATAAATTCTAGATTTACACCCACATTTAAATTGTCAATCTGGGTCGTAATACTTAGAGATGTAGCACAATGTATGCTAGAATACGACCTCAGATATTTATAAAATAAAAATCCTAAAAACAATGTGAAAAGGAAATAATTCAAGAAAAGACATTCCAAAGTAAACATACTGCAACAAATAAAGAATGCAAAGATTCTTAAAAGACTATAGCTATACTGCAACTATGAAAGCATGAAAGAAATTCAATTTCAACTATTTTAACATCCGTACTAAGAAAAACAAATGCTTCTAATGCGTGAATACTATTGCTGGAAAGGAATCTTATGTATATGTCAATATTCAATCCAGAATTTTAAATCATCGAACGAGGATATCTTCAAGAGTGGTGTTAGACACTTTAATTATGTTAAAAATGTACTCAAAATAATCTTGATATTTGAATAAATGTTGTTTTCTTAACACACCAAGATAAATTCCATGTAAAGATTTAAGTTTCTTATAAGTGCCAAACAATATGAATGGTAAATCAAATGAAATCCTTATTTCTCTTATACTATTTTTGTCCCTGTCTTGAATCCCTGAAGACTAAAACTATGTTCTGTTATATAATAAAGAGAACATGGCAATTAGTGAAAATGAGAAAAGAAGCACGTGTTAAGTCTACTCTATTTTTAATCTAATTACTAAAACATAAATAAATTCTAAAATGACATTGCCATTAAATTCATAAAACTTATGCAATTAATAAATCATGAAATGGCAGAGCAGAGTTTAAATCACACTACATAATTCAGGAAATAAAACATAGTCAAATGAATTACACAAGCATGTAATAAAATGCAATGAAGTAAATCACACTAACATGAAATAAAATGAAGTAGAATAAATAGATCCTAAGCAATTTAGCAACGAGTTGGCTGATGGGCCCAACCACCCAGCTCGATATTCCTGTAAAAACTAAATCAAAATACCATATTCAAAAAATCCAAAAGAACTGGAAAATATAAATTAATTGCAGAATAATATTGCTATTGAAACCAATTACATGAATGCTAAATAATTAAATGTTGGGCTCCAGTGGTCCCCTCCAAGGATCATTCCACTGGGCTCAGATTCCTCTCATGGCACAATTGAAATCCTGAATCTGCAAATAATACAAAGTATAGGTTTAATTTCCACATAGCCTAGCATTCTTCTACGATCCCAGCTCTAGTCCCTTTAATTCCTATTATCGTTGGTCATTCCTCCCTCGTTTTTTCTTCCTTTCGAAGATCAAACAACCTTTTTTGGATCCCATAACTAATTAGCTCAAAAAAAGGTAATTCATTTCTTGGATCTCTGTGAGAATTGTGTTCATAAAGTTTTCATTGGAGCTTCGACCTAGTTTCCTCAATTATTTGAACGAACTCAACCTCAGTCCATTTTATTTACTACTATTAATTACTTGAAGAGGTATTCCTACCAAAAATTCGAGCTCCATTAGTTTATCTGGTTGATTACTGATGTTTTTAGTATTAACTTCTTGGATTTGATTGAATATGGCAGCTCATTTGGCAATTAATGTTACTCTCTACGTGTCAAATAGAGGTTGATCCATTATTTGGATTTATCGGAGATGTTCCTGAGCTTTACGAGTTGCCAAATTTGAGTTTATGGAGAGGTCGTGGTTATCTTTATTATCGAATATAAAAAATCAGGATTTCCTTTGCCGTTGATCCCTTAAGGTGAACTGAAGGATATGAATGGTTAGTTTCCCCTATCTCTTCATCAAGGGTGCTACCATTGAATTGATTATTTAGGTTCTGATCACGAGTCACATTTTGTATCACCTTGTAGTTGGAAGGTAAGCCTTCTAGCTTTGCCTCATTGTTAGCATAAAAATGACATTGCATGGGTGTTGTTCAGCAATCTTTGTGCACAATCTCATCTTGAGACTCGGAAAAAGGTGCAGAATGTAGTTCTTCAATCTTTGACATTGAATTCAAGTTGTTGCTTCTGTGCATGAGATGAATCCTTACTTAAATGAATTTCAGGAAGCATTCCTGCACTACTTGTGCTAGTACATGACTTATACACCTGCCACCAAGAAGGCATATTATTAATGAAATTTACACACAACACCCTTCAAATTAATTAACAAGAAGAATCGATAATTTAATAATTATTGCCCTTGAATACCTGTAACTATCAGCTTAATAAGATAATAATGATTAAAAACACTGGTCACAAGCATATAATTATTTGATAAAAATCGTAAAAATTTGGACAAAAAGGCAGCTCAAAATCCCCCCACGTTGATCTTCTTGCACGTCCTCGTGCAAGCCAAACCTTTAAACTATAAAAATATGAAATAAGGCAAGGGAAATGTTTGAAGATCAGACTATGCTTCGCGATAAGAGTGTTATCAAAAATTTAGAAAGGAAATATAAAGATGTTTGTCATTTAAAACATTCATTAGCCTGCAACATAACTACTACAATGCCAGCTAAAACCATGTTACAATTTTAATGAAAGTATCAAGATCAGGTACAAAAAGCAAACATTATAGATAAAAGACATACCTATTTTCTTGTCTCAAATGAACTCCCTATTTTGTTTCTACCCAGAGTTTTATGATAAAAATCAAGTTTTTGTTGAAAATGTGCAATTTCAAGAAGACTACTACTATAGCAATCTTGTACCTAGACTATGTAGCATGTATTTAGAGGCGATCAAAATTAATACACATGGTTGTCAATCAACACCTTGTGAGCAGTCATCGTTGAGTAATTCATCACTCTATATACCATGAAAAAATAACGTGAGTTATGATGCCAGAAAAGGGAAATAAAAATAGAGCAATATGACACTTCCTGGACCAATCAACAACCTCTTCATTAAACACTCTAAATTTTGTTGTCATCTACATGAAAAATAAATTTATTCCTAATCAATACAAATAATTACCTTCACTACGGGTACCACACCATTAAAGATTTCAAATTTTTGAAAAATAGAACTCAAAGCATCATGTCTAAATCATCTCAAAATCATTGTCCAAGAAATAAAATGATGAGTTTCAGGGAAAGATAAGGATAACCAAGAAAATCATAGTATGGAATTAAATTTAATACCATAGATATGGCCCTACTGCCCACAGGTGTCCATAACCTCAGCAGTGACGTCTTTTAACCCAGTGAAATGCCCATGTCCCACTTACTAGATATAGATTCAGAGTTAGCTTATTTGACATTAGACGAAGGCCACTCAACTGGCTTGGTAACCAACTGATGGAAGTTCCACTCACACGAAGTGACATGGATGAACAAGTCGGCTCGTGATGAGACTGCCTATATTCTCGCTTTTTGGCTGAAATCCATTACTCTGGCTTGGTGTCCAGCAACAGTAATGTCATGCATGTTAGGTCCCATGATCGTGGTAGTTTGGCTCATCACAAGACCTCATATCCTTCCCTAAATATTTTGTAAGCTCTGATTATGATTAACCTTAAAATTTACTTAATAAGTGGAGAGACAGATCTACTCCTTAAGAGTACGGGATGGCATGAAAAGGTTTTTAATGACTAATCATTATTGGCAATTTCCTCTACCCTAAAGACCCATTGAAAATATCCCAGATAATGATTGAAAGATTCCTTGGGTTAACAATGCTAGTGTTCTCATGAATAGCTCATTATGATCTTTACAAGAGTGGTCCACCATAGGGGGTTCTCCAATAGTAACTCTAAGGGAAACTGAAAATACATATCTCAAATGACAATTTATTAGAATGATTAATCATGGTTACTTTTTCAAAATCATGTAGTATTAGAGTGAATCGTACTCAACAAGATTTGTCACAGATGTGTGTGTTAAAAACTAAGGTGGATCAAAAGTAGTTTCAGTGGCCATACTTTAAAAATCAAAACCCTAATAGCATTATTGTAACATATTTCATTCATAGCATTAATTTATTCTTCTACCATGCTCCACCTTGAAAAGCATAAGACTCCTTTTTAAGTATAGGAGTACTTCCAATGCATCCATGTGTGCAACAGAAGGACAATTATACTCATGTTCAAAGTTGAAAAGTATATATGGGAATATACCAGAACATGATGTACCAGCTCCACTAATTGATGCAATGCTACAAATTGTCGAATGATAAAGGAGGAGTGGATACTGACAGTCATCTGAAACCAGGATTCTATGGGATCCATATATTTTTGATGACTTGATTCATGGGAAACATCCAGTGTATCATGAAAATCCTCCACATTTTTTGTTTATCCTCTAAAGTGTAGGTCGGATCAGATAGATGTTCTGCTTCTGATGGATTCACCTCATCATGCATGATCCACATATTCTCAATCTCCTTGGGAAGATCTTCTAGATCTTCACAAAAAATTTCTTCCAGAGGAATAGACCTTTCTCTGATTGATGCGAAAATGTGATATTTCTGTGAAGTAGACACCCCAAATTCTGCTAGAATTTGAGTTTATTATTGGAATAGCATCACACTTCCTGACATTTTCTTTCTGGCTGGAAAGTCTTGTTAGCACCAAACTTGAAATCTTCGTTTACTTAGGCAACCAAAGTTTGGAGTGACCCCAAACAAAAGTGGATGTGTGGCTCTTCACTCATGTCTTACCGTCATCTCCACCCTCTAGTTGCGTTGCAAAGGTAAAAGAAAAAAAATAAATCAATTAATCTCAATTACAGTAAAGAAAGAAACCACACTTTTCACGAAATAAAATCACTCGTTTGCAAGAAAGAAAATCACTCATTTGAGGGAAAGAAAACCTGGCCTGTGAACTTTCTGGAAATATCGTCTCGTATGCTTCAGCAAGAAAGGAGAATCTCGTTAATCTAAAATTTTAATTTCAAAAGAAAGGAACAATCATAACAAATCACGAGGCCTTATCCTACAACACCTCCCCGGAAATGGCGCCAAAATGTTTGGAGGTATAAATGCTAGATTTACACCCACATTTAAATTTTAGATCCGGGGTGGTAAGACTTAGAGACGTAGCACAATATATTCCAGAATACGACCTCAGAGATTTGTAAAATCAAAATCCTAAAAAAAAAATTAAAAGGAAATCATTCAAGAAAATACATTCCAAAGTAAACATACTGCAACAAATAAAGAATACAAAGCTTCTTAAAAGACTACAGCTATAATGCAAATATGAAAGCATGAAACAAATTCAATTTCAACTATTTTAAAATCCGTACTAATAAAACCAAATGCTTCTAATGCGTGAGTACTGTTTCTGGAAAGGAAATATATATATATATATATATATATATATATATATATATATATATATATATATATATATATATATATATATATATATATATATATATATATATATATATATATATATATATATATATATATATATATATATATTCAATCCATAATTTTAAATCATTGAATGAGGATATCTTCAAGAGTGTTGTTAGACACTTTAATTATGTAAAAAATGTGCTCGAACTAATCTTGATATTTGAATAAATGTTGTTTTCTAAAACACCAAGATAAATTCCATGTAATAATTTAAGTTGCTTATAAGTGCCAAACAATATGAATGGTAAATCAAATGAAATCCTTATTTCTCTTATACTATTTTTGTCCCCGTCTTGAATCCCTGCAAACTAAAAATATGTTATGTTATATAATGAAGAGAACATGGAAATTAGTGAAAATGAGAAAAGAAGAACTTGTTAAGTATACTCTATTTTTAATCTAATTACTGAAGCATAAATAAATTCTAAAATGACATTGGCATTAAATTCATCAAACATATGCAATTAAGAAATCATGAAATGATAGAGCAGAGTTTAAATCACACTACTCAATTCAGGAAATAAAACGCAGTCAAATGAAATACACAAGCATGTAATAAAATGCAGTGAAGTAAATCACACTAACATGAAATAATTTGTAGTAGAATAAATAGATCCTAAGCAATTTAGCAATGAGCTGGCTGATGGGCCCAACCACCCAGCTCAATCTTCCTGTAAAAACTAAATCGAAATACCATCTTCAGAAAACCCAAAAGAACTGGAAAATATAATTTAATTGTGGAATCATATTGCTACTGAAACCAATTAAATGAATAATAAATAATCAAATGTTGGGCTCGAGTGGTCCCCTCTAGGGATCATTCCACTGGGCTCAAATCCCTCTTATGGCACAATTGAAATCTAGACTCTGCAAATAATATAATGTATAGGTTTAATTTCCACATAGCATAGCATTCTTCTGCGATCTCAGTTACAGTCCCTTCAATTCATATTTATCGTTGGTCATTCCTCCCATGTTTTTGCTTCCTTTCAAAGATTAAAAAACCTTTTCGGATCTCATAACTAATTAGCTCAAAAAAAGGTAATTTGTTTCTTGGATCTCTATGAGAACTGTGTTCATAAGGTTTTCATTGGAGCTTTAACCCGGTTTCCTCAATTATTTGAACGAACTCAACCTCTGTCCATTTTATTTATTACTATTAATTACATGAATAGGTATTCCTACCAAAAATTTGAGCGCCATTATCTTATCTGGTTGATTATCGATGTTTTTAGTATTAAATTCTGGGATTTGATTGAATACGGCATCTCATCTAGGAATTAATGTTACTCTTTACGTGTCAAATAGAGGGTGATCCATGTTAGGTCCCTATATTACTAGTTTAGTTCCTTATTGTTGTTAGTGTAACCCCCTTATTGTTATTGTTGTACCCCTGTAACCCCCATATTTTTATTATTGTGCCCTTACATTATTATTGATAGATCGACTAGGATTATATTATGATCCCATGGACTCTTATATATAGATGGAAGTTTTTTCATTTGTATCATCCAAGAATTGTTCATTTATGTAATGTAAAGGAGGTTTCCCCCTCGAAGTGGCTAAATTATAAGGCGTTGATCTCTCTTTTCTTCTATTTTTGAGGTTGGTTTCCTAACATTTGGTATCAGAGCTTTGGATTCTAGGGTTTCGCTGCTCCAAACAGGTCATCGTGGAATTTTAGCTATAATTTTTTTCTACGAAGGTTTAGAAGCTAAAAATTTTAGCACGCAAAGCTGAAATCCTTAGGAACTTTGTGTATAAATTTCAGATCTTGGTTCACAACATTTTCGGAGATATGATTTGTGGAAATTAGGCTTTTTGCAGCCTCCCGAATTTCATCTAAAAGAGGTGACCTTGGGAAAATCTTCATAACTCTCTCTCTCTGAGCATCTGATTGGATTATGTAAAAAGTGGCCCAAATCACACAAACTCTAGTTTTCTGTGTATTAATTTCAAAGCCGAAGGAGGAATCAGTGACACGTCGCACGTCATACAAGTTTTCTCTACTGAACCAGTCCATAATTAGGTCATTGTGGGAGATTGGGCATAACTTTTCCTTGAAGCATCCAAATCAGGTCAGATATATGGCATTCAAAAGAATATTAATAGGGCTATTACAGGACTGAATTTCAAATATTGAAGATCTGAAATCACAGAGATAATTCAGTTTCAATATCGAGCTCCTCAAAAGCAAGAAAAAAGTGTGTATTTTTTTCTTCAAATTGCATAAGTCTTGTTTGAAAAATCAGTTTGAAGTGATTCCAAGGGCATATTGAAGCATATATATCAGTCTTGGGTTTTAAAATGCCCCCTAACAATAATTCAACACCCATTAAGCCCTCAGAATACTCTATTATGACTCATGAAGATGAAGAAGTGCAACATGATATATCAAAATTACAGGAGCAAGTGACCAAATTTTGCTCTCACAAAGAACAACAAAAAATGAAATGGAAGTCTTGAAGAAAAGTGTGGAAGCTAATATGGATGGTTTGAAGAAAGGCATGATGTATGTTTTGAATAATGGTATGGAAGACTTGGAAGCTAAGATCAAAGAAAAAATGAAATACAACATGGACGACATGAATTATCTAAAAGCAGACATGGAAGGTTTGAAGGAAGGTTTGGCAAAGTTGATACAAGAAATGATTCCTAATGGAGAAAATATAGTAGAGAAAATTCATGATGAGAACAAAATAAATGTTAATCTTGATTTCATAAACTCGAATGTTGGATGGAAGACCTGCCATATTCCAAAGATCGATATGAGGAAGTTTGATGGCAAGGATCTCGTAACATGGATACTACAAAAGGAGCGATATTTTGATCTCAATAATGTGAAAAACAAAAAAAGGTACGCATTGCAACTTTATATTTAGAGCAAAATAAATTTGTATGGTATCGATGGTTTTGCTCCCATAAAAATATTGTCACTTGGTCAATTTTTATGGAGGAAATGATAGCACATTATGAGGATACAAAGAGCAACACCTTTTTTAGCCAATTGATAAAACTCAAACAAAAGGGTTCAGTGGTGGAGCACATTGAGGACTTCCAAAAATTGAATATAAGGGTAACTGATATTCCAGAGGAACACACGATTGATGTCTTCATAGGGACTTTAAAGGATAACATCCAACATGAGGTTCGCGTTTGGGAACCTGATTCATTGGAGAAGGCATTCAGGTTGGCAAGAAAAATTGAATGTAAAATTATGGTGACAAGGAAGCCTACCACTCACATCTATAAATATGGAAGTGTTGCTACTCCTAGACTTCCACAACATACAAGGTTGACACCACAAAAATTGGAAGAAAAAATAGAAAAAGGGCTTTGCTACAATTGTGATAGAAAATACACTAAATGCCATAAGTGTGTTGAGAAGAAATTATTTTACATAGATTGTGAAGAGGAGGAAGAAAATGAACAAGAAACTTCAAAAGAAGAGGATATACACCAGGAACCAACCCTAGCGAAAGAAGAAATGAGTCTGACCATATCGTGTAATGCATTGGCAGGAATTACCACTCCTCAAACTCTAAAGATAGGACATATCAAGAAGAAAAATGTAATAGTGTTGATTGATTCAGGTAGTACCCATAATTTTATTCATTGTAATTTAGCCAAGGAATTGAATTGCTTTTTATAACCAGCACCAAAATGTCAAGTGATGGTTGCAAATGGAGGAACTATAAATTTCTCTGGAAAATGCCATAATATCAAGCTACCATGGGGGAATATGTAATGAATAGTCCAATTCTTTCCATTCCAATGGGAGGTGTTGATGTTTTACTAGGAGTACAATGGTTACAATATTTGGGGACGGTAGCTTTTAATTCAAGAAATTTTCTTGAAATTATTTTCGGAAGGAAACGAAGTTGAATTGCGGGGTATCGCAGGGAAGCTGGGAAAGATAATAAGCTCTAATTTCGTGACAAAGTTTCTGAAGAAGGAACAATGAGGTGTAATTGCACAATTATTCTCACTAGAAGTTCCAACATCAAAATCATATATTTCTCCATATCTCCAAAAAGTCTTGGAAAATCATTCTAAGGTGTTTGAAACTCCGAAAGGTCTCCCACCTATTTGTGATCATGATCATGCTATTCATTTGATTCCATGAATTGGTCCTCCAAACATCAGGCCTTACAGATATCCTTATGTCCAAAAGAGCGAAATTGAACGTATGATTGCAGAAATGTTAGAGGCTGGTATAATTCAACTTAGTCAAAGTTCTTTCTCTGCTCCAGTAGTATTGGTGCACAAGAAGGATGGATTATGGCACATGTGTCCAGATTATAGGGAGCTTAATAAGCTCACTATTAAATATAAATTTCCCATTCCTGTGATTGATGAATTACATGGAGCAATTTATTTTACCAAGTTGGATCTTTGTTCAGGATATCATGAAAATAGAATTCTGAAAATAGAATATCGAACCCATGAGGGTCATTATGAATTTTTGGTCATGCCTTTTGGCCTTACCAATGCACCTTCTACATTTCAAGGGTTAATGAATTCCATTTTAAAACCCTTCCTTATAAAATTTGTGTTAGTATTTTTTGATGATATACTAATCTACAACAGGTCTTGGAAGGATCATATTCAGCATGTTGGCAGGGTGCTCAAACTATTGGAGGAGAAACAATTATATGCAAAAGCCTCCAAATGTTTCTTTGGAGTACAAGAGGTCGAATATTTGGGTCATATTGTATCTCACGAGGGTGTTAAGGTATACCCTAAAAAAATTAAATCCATTAAGGAATGGAAAGTGTTGGAATCATGATTGCTATTAGACCAAAACCCGCAGGCGATAATCTCCGCTACAATCGTCAGAGTTAGGATCCATGAGAGGCGGTTAGTCCATGTCATGAAACACACGGGGAGTGTTGAACCCAATGTCCAACAATCTCCCCCCCCCCCCCCCAATGCGATTCGGGTGACTTTCGAACTCGAGACTTGTCGCTCTGATACCAATTGTTGGAATCATGATTTCCGTTAGACCAAAACCCACAGGCATTAGTCTCCGTAAAAATCACCAGAGTTAGGATCCACGAGAGGCGGTTAGTCCATGTTATGAAACACACAGGGAGAGTTTAACCCAATGTCGAACATAAAGTCCCCACAACCATAAAGCACTTGCAAGGATTTCTCGGGTTAATAGGGTATTATTGCAAGTTTGTTAAGAATTATGGGATAATAGCAGCACCTCTAACAACATTATTGAAGAAAGATACATTTTCATGGACTCCTAAAGCAACTAATTCCTTTGAACATCTTAAAGAGGAAATATGCCTAACACCAGTCTTAGCTGCGCCAAACTTCACAAAAACCTTTATTGTGGAATGTGATGCCTCAAGAAATGGAATTGGTGTTGTTTTAATACAAGAAGGAAGACCCATTGCTTTTGAAATTCGTCCAATCAAAGTAACGTATTTACATAAAGTTATTTATGAGAAGGAATTGTTGGCAAGACTACATTCACTAAAGAAATGACAACCTTACCTAATGGGAAGGCACTTCAAGGTAAAAAATGATCATGATAGTCTTAAAATTTTTTTGGAACAAATATTATCTTCAAAAGAGCAGCAAAAATGGGTCACAAAGATGTTAGGTTATTACTTTGAAATCATCTACAAAAAAGGGAAGCTAAATGTTGTGGAAGATGCACTCTCAAGAAAGGATGAAGAGGTGGAAGCATTGATTTGTGCCATTTATATTATCCAACCAGATTGGATAACCGAAGCAAGGGATGAATGGAAGAAGGACGAAGAAGTGTGGACACTCATTTAAAAGTTGCAGCAAGATCCTAGTACATCTGATGCATTTAGTTGGAAAAATGATTCCTTATGGTACACAGATCGCTTATATCTTTTTAAGAATTCCCAACTAAAACAAAAGATTCTTTTTGAATTGCACACTTCTCCTTGAGGAGGGCACTCAAGATTTTTAAAAACTTACCACATGGTGAAGAAAGAATTTTTTTGGGATGGCCTTAAATATGATATTCAAAAGTTTGTGGTGAAATGTTTGGTTAGACAACAAAATGAAGTTGAGACAATTAAGACCTCATGTCTTCTACAACCTTTATCCATTCCAAGTCAATGCTGGGAGGAGATTTCAATGGATTTTACCACAGGTTTACCTAAGTTCGAAGGAAAGAGTGTCATCATGGTGGTAGTTAATAGACTTACCAAGTATGCACAATTTTGTGCATTATCTCATCCATTTAAAGCAAGTATGGTTGATACTGTATTTATGGAAACAATTCAAAAGCTACATGGAAACCCAAAGATTATTGTAAGCGACAGAGATCCCATTTTTACTAGAAATTTTTGGATGGAATAATTTTCTTGTTTGGGTACTCAACTAGCTCATAGCTCATCTTATCATCCTCAATCCTATTGTCAAACTGAGATAGTGAACAAATTTTTGGAAGTATATCTTCATTGTTTTTTATCTGATAAACAAACACAATGGGTCAAGTGGTTACCTCTGGTTGAATGGTGGTATAACACTTCCTTCCATACTGCAGCAAAAATGACCTCATTTATGGCACTTTATGGATATCATCCACCGTCCATCATATCATCTTTAAGAGAAAATTCTATGTTTTAAGCAGTGGAAGATCACATCAAACATCAACAACAAGTTCTCCAAAATCTTAAAGGATAACCAAAATTTGGCACAAAATCGAATGAAACAACAGGAAGATAAACATCGCAGCGAGAGAAGTGTTGATGTAGGAGACTGGGTAATTTTTACGGCTACAACCATACAAAAAAATGTCCCTCAAGCAAGCTAAGAAGGATAATAAATTATCGGCAATGTACTATGGTCCTGTTGAAGCCTAGAAGATCTCTGCTTCAAACATTGGGGAAAACCACCCGGTCGGGACCCTAGGACAGCTCCTTATCCGTTTGGTATGGTGGCTTCGACTAGATTGAAAGGACCAGTTTCCTTATACTTATGGGTTGGTGATGGGTTGATTTGGATGAGTGAAAATGGGACTAAATAATTGAAATAAAACTATCTAATTTAAACTAAATACTGATAAAGAAATTCTAAGACTAACCCGGGTATCATGTGTGAATACAACTTAAAATTATTCCAATTTAACAATAACCATAAAAATGTATTAAAGTTTAATTGAAATGTGTAGTAACAAATAAAGATAACTCTGTTTATGAAATTAAACAGAGTTATATTAGCATATTGTATTCATCATTGTATATCATCTACATACATTTATGAAAGATAACATTTCAATTATACTAAAAAATGATATATAAAGAAAACGTTGTTAAAACCAAATGTATATAAATGATAATAAATTTTAAAGCGAATATCATAAGATAAAAGAAATCAATAGTGAACAGATAAAAATACCTTATCCATCTTGAAAGCTTTCAAATGAAATCTGATACTCTAATCTAGTAATTCTGATGCAAAAATCAAATCCAAGGAACAAAAATGCAACACTTTAAAGATAATTCTGCATAAGATCACCAGATGTGATCCTTTATAAAATATAAGAGTCAGTGGAGTACAGAAATTTAATCTCCAAGTCAAAAATATTATCATTCAGGACCCCTCTCTAAATGCATGAGAAGGGTCTAAATACTACTAGCTAAATCTAAAAATAGTTTATTACAAAAATTAAGGATTCAGTTTAAATGACCGTCCTTTTCCTAGGAAAAAATACAGTAAAACTAAAACTAAATATAAAAATAAAGACTATGAAGTAACTACTTATGAACTTGATCTTTAAACTTGCAAGCATCCAACATTGTTTTGAGAAGAGGTGGTTGGCCGACTTCAGATTTCAACTGTCCTGAAAAGACAGAATCAGCAAGTGTAGGCGCAATCTTCTCAGCAGAACTAATGATGCAATTAAGCACACTGTGTTGACTGTGTGGTTTCACTAAATATGTCGAGTAAGAATCCCAGTTTAATCTTGTCAATCCTTGGATTAATTTTGCTTTTTCTTCCGCCTTTTGTGTCCATTCTGTTTTCAATTGAAGCACCTGTGGAAGATATCCCGGAACAGTTTCTGAAATCAAATTTGCTTTGTGCAAATTCTCATTTACAAAATTAGTAAGACTGCTTGCTGTTGTAGCCAACTCTTCTGCTACTTTCTCTGCCCCTCTGATTTGTGCATCCAAGTCATTGAAAAGTATTTCTTTATGGTTTTCATTAATAATTGGTGCACCAGCTTTTCTTCCTTCCTCTGTTTTTTGCCATACCAAATAATCAGTAACTTTTTCATTAATAAAATCATAATCATTTCGTAAATCTACGACATGATTAGTGATCTTATCACTTTCTTGACAAAAAGAGTTCCATTGCAAAAAATTTTGGCATAAGACTTCTTCTTGTTGCAGTAGTTGATTGTTTAAAGAAATAGTTTCTGAAATAAACTCTAGAAGTTTAGGATCATCATTGTGCTAATCTTGGATAATCTGTATTTGTTTCTCTTTATCAGCTAAACTTTTTTGATATCCAATTTGCATTTCTTGAAGTTGTTGCTGTAACTTTTCAAGTTTCATCTGTGCTTCATTATTGGCCTGTACCTGTTGCAATTGCTGTTGCAGAACTTGTATATGTTCTTCTTTTTCATTTAATAAGAGTTGTATCTCAAATGCTTTGTCAATAGTTGCAGAAGCATAAGCCCCTGTAATTTGAGATAACTTAGCAAGATTATCAGTAGGCTCTGTGGTAGGATCCTTCCACAAAACGTCTAATTGTTCTGCTTCAGTAGCAATTGCACCTTGTAATTTTCTCTTTTTCCTTTGTTTCTTCACTACTGCTTTATACTTTGGGCTGTAGAATACATCTAGAGGAGGAATATCCTCTACATTAAGTAAAATTTCAGACGAGGGAGTGATAGGTATGTGCTCAGTTTCTGTGACTGTGCCACTTATTCCTGTGCTCAAAAATTTTGTTGTCTGTACAGGGGTCTGTATATTCTGTCCTTCCACATTAAGCAATTGATTAAAGCTTTCCCATTCTTTGTCTAATTCAATTGTGACTGACTGTTGCTGTACATTGGTAGGAGGAGGATTTATCTGCTGAGAAGTCAAAATTTGCTGTTGTGAAAGTTCTTTCGATTGAGCAGTATCTTTCACTAATTCTTCATTTCTATCCTGCTCTTCATTAGACTTATCAGAAATTTCAGAAGTCTCTCTTTCAGATTTTGACTTAGACTTATCTGTACCTGAACTGCCGTTGAGACTGACACTAGGAGTTGGTTCCCTTGCGGGTTCCAAACGCAAATTTTCCAAAGGGATGGTGGTCAGTCTTCTTTCTCTGTAAACTTTAAATTCTTGAAATTGTTCTGGAGATAACTGCATCTGTGCTGAATGTAGAATTTCTTTTAGTGTGGATTTTCCTAGGAATATATCATCGAAAGGGTCCTCTTCTCTGGAAAATATCCTTACTTTGATTGAAGTGGTGAAATTTTTAGCAACTTCATTAGGGTCGAATAACCTTTTTGCAAATTTAAACAATTGTAAGCATGTAATATTGCTTACTTCCTTGAATGCATGTCCAGCATCAAATAATGAAAATGTTCCACAAGCTACGGGAAATTGTGGCCAAATGGCCTTCTTCTTATCCTTTAATTCCTTTGTCAAAACTCCTTTACCACAGGTTTGGTATGCAATTTCCCGAGCTATAAGTTTATCAGAAACATATAAGGGTAAAACATGAGGGGAAGCAGAGCTTCCAAAAACTCTTACATAGGTAAACCACTCTTCCCCAAACCATCGTGCGACAGGGATAATGTCGACTTGTGCTTCCGGGGAAAACCTTGGAGCATCTTTATTATACAATGTTTTGTGCAGAGGCTACATTATGTCGTGGAAAATCTTGTAAAAATGAGGAATAAACTTGGATTCCCACAATTCCTTGTGATACACATGAATAGGCAAAGGATCTTGAATCGTCCATTGCCAACCCATCAAAGGGAATTTAGAAACAAAGCAGATAGCGTCCATAACATAAGCATATAGATAAAAAGGAGGATAAATCCTCTGAGAAACAATTCGTTTAGACCGGTAATTGAAAATAGCAGTGGCTAAATTGTCAGATAATATTTTGGCCCAGTCTACAATAGTAGCGTTAACAACAACATTTAACAATGGAAGCCATTCAGGTAAGACCATATTTATATCAGGCTTTCCAAAAAGCCTGCATAACATAGCAGCAACAAAACAATATGGAGAGGTGAGTGAACCAGTACTGTACATACCGTGTTTGTTTTTCTTCAATGGTTCATCTCTTTTGGTCCATTCCCTTGTGCATTCCGCCAAATTTGCATGTTCTTTGGAAAAATTCTCCATAAATTGTTTATTATAAGTCGCCTGAGGTTCCGGCAAATGATACATCAGCCTCAAATTTTCCGTAGTGAACGACCCGATGAGCTCTTGATCTAGAGTTCTAAATTGCCTGTCTGAAATATCGGTGCTGTCCAGCACCCATTTTACCATGTTTGAATACGGAAGAATTGTTGGTCTTGCTGCTATCCGGTGCAGAAATGAACAAGCCAGGTCTTTAAGGGTTGCTTCAGATGAATTACTTGATCCTGCAGTAGCCTTAACTTGCATCACCCTGGGATTTTCTTCTTCGAGAAAATTATAAATTTCTTCCCAGGTGGTTATACCGGCATCCTTATTGCAAGCAGTATCCGCATACAGTGAAGCCATTTCTTTGTTTTCAGAACTTGGAGTCTTCTCTTTCTTTCCCATAATACTCCGTGAATTCTTCGTATAGTCTTTTGCTCCTTCGCGCCTACGGTTTTACGAGTTAAGTGAGAGTAATGACATGAGAAAGGTGATGAGATAGTTTTAAATGCAAAAGGCGGATGAAATATATTATTCTAACGGAAACAACCTTTCAATCAAAACAAAATCCTTTTTATTGATAATTGAAAATCCATTCATTAATTCAATCATTTAAAGCACATAACGGATATTGATTTATGAAAAGATTTACATTGGACAATGAGCTTTTAAGAATTTGCGATATTGCGATCTGCGATTTGCTATGCAATATCGCAATATCGCAAATCACAATTTTCTCAAAGTGTAACCATCGCAAAATCGCAAATATCGCAAAATCGCAAATCGCAAATATCACATATAAAAAGTATTCGTTTAACATTTTCCTGCGATATGCGATTTGCGACCAGTATTTTAACGTATAGGCTTTTTGGGATCGCATTATCGCAATATCGCAAAGTCGCAGTTTAAAAGATTCAGTTTTACAAAAGATATCTACCATTTGCGATGGATGCGCTATTTCGCTCAAAGAAAGATTTTATTGTAATCTATCATAAACTTAAGTGTTTCTTAAGGATTTTCTAAGGATTTTCCCTAAGTTATGATAGAAATTTTTATTTGAAAAGAGAAACAAATAATGATTGATTTTTTGGATTTTTTAACTAAGGGTCCCCACTTATTTAGTATTATTACTAATATTAAATAAAAGGGGGGGTTGTTGCTGGCCACAACAATTGGCGAGTCACTGAAAGAAACAGTTATCTCTGGAAAAAAATAAAATGAACACTATATTTCTAGTAAGTAAAGATTTTTAAAGATAATGAAAACTATCTTAGGATAATTCAAATAAAATTTAACTATGAAAAAGAAATAAAAATCATTCACAATTTCTTTCTAATTCCTTAAGAACAAAAACACTTTTGGGTTATCTCAAGCTTTGATCGGTGTTAATAATGAAGTAAGTGGATTTCTCCAAGTCTGGTTTTTATAATATACTCTATTGTCATAAGCATTGCCTCTGCTGCCTGCAAACGTTCATAGTCTCGACAGGGTTACCTTTAAACCATTAACCATTCATTGTCCCATCCAACTAAAATTATGACTTTTTAAAACATAAATTCATAAGACATATTATCTCATGTTTTTGTCTTTTACTTATTTTTTATTTTAAAGAGCCATTGTTCTGGTTTGGTAGCCAGTTAATAACAATGCCATTCACTAGTTGTAATTAAACTGAACAAGCTGGCTCGTGATGAGACCCCTTGTCTTATATTTATAAGCCATTACCCTGTTTTGATATGCAGTATTGATAATGTCAGTTTCATTAATTTCTTATGAACATGGTAAGTCGAATCATAATGAGACCTCTTATCTCTTAAAATTTTCGCATAATTTCTTAGAATTACATTCTAAAAAATCACAACTTAAATGGATGGGGTGAACTAGTTTTATCCTTAAGAATCAATGGATGACAATTTTCAGAGTTTCTTGAGTACCAAGACTTTGAAAAAATATTTACTTTTATAGATAATCTTTCTCTGCTCAATAAACTTATAATGATTTAAATTCTCCTCAAGTTTTCAAAAGATCATGTAAATGATTGGAATAATCTTTCAAAGTTTAACATCTTATTTTAAACTATCCAAAAAACTGTGATCATCTCTTTAAAAATTCTCATTTACACAAAATAAATATTTATGATATTTTTCCTAAGAAATTTTCTTAATAGTAAACAGTCAATTAGAGACTTATTAACAACCTTTATTTGCAAAAACAATTAAAAACTTTGCAGAAAGGAATATGTACAATTAAGAAGGGGTTACCTCCTTATGAAAAGAATTTCTTTAAGACAAGCCCATTTACAGGAAGAGATTCTCTCTTTCATGTTAAATCTTGGAGTATGAATGTATTTGAGCCTATCTTTTCAGCAATCTGAAATGGTCCAAGCTACATTTTCTGAAACTTGGTATGCTTACCTTTTTCTTCATGTGCTTTATCTCATTTCAGAACAAGATCACCAGTTGACAAAATCTTTGAGCCGGTAGAACTTGCATCAAAAGAAGATTTTACAAGCTGTTGATGTTTTTCATGAATAATTTTTGCTTTATCTCTATCTTCTTCTAATTTAAGGATTTGATCATATCTCAATTGAATGGATGAAGAAGGATTTTCTTCAATAAATTACACTAGGGCTAGTGATGGAAGAGCTAAATTTGATGGTATCATAGCTTCTTTTCCATAAACTAAATTGAAAGGTGAAGTTCCTATTGAAACTTTTTCAGTAATACGATCAGCCCATAGTACAAAGATTAAAGACTTGTGCCAATTCTTTTGATTTTGATCAATGGTCCTTTTAATGATTTTGATAAGATTTTTGTTAGTGGATTCAGCCAAACCATTACCTTGTGGATAATAATTTGCTGAATATTTCAATTTAAAACCTCTTTTGACTGCAAATTCCATTATACTGTTTCCGGAAAAATAAGATGCATTATCAAAGACAAGAGCGTTAGGTACACCAAACCTGGTTATGATGAATGGATCTATGAAATCAATAATTGCATCAGAATTGGCTACCTTCAAAGGGATTGCTTCTACCCATTTTTTAAAGTAATCAGTTGCTGTAAGGATGTATTTGTGCTGTTTGGAAGAATGAGGTACTATCTCACCAATAATGTCAAGCCCCCATTGCTCAAATGGTTGCTCAATATTTACCGGTTGCAAAGGAAAAGCCACTAGCAGTTTGACAAACTTTGCACTTCCTTACATAATCATGCGTATCTTTAAAAAGGGTAGGCCAGTAATAACCAGCATGAATTATTTCGTGAGCTGTGGTATCACCTCCAAAATGACCTCCTGCTGGTCCATCGTGCAATTCCTGCAACACCTTTTCAGCTTCAGTCTTTTCAAGACATCTTAATAGGATTGAATCATAATTCTTTCTGAATAACACATTATCAATTATCTCATATTTAATAGCTTTTAATCTTAAAGCACGTTTGTTCTTATAGCTGAGATTAGAGGGAGCATACCCATTTTTCAAGTAATAGATGAGATCAGCATACTGAGATTCAGAATCTGTAATACTTATCTAGCTAACTTGAATATCATTGTTTGGATCTTGTTTTTTTGGTATGTTATGAGCTCCTGCCAATAATCTGCAAAAACCTTGTCCTCTAACAATCTTAGCTGGTTTAATATCAATATCATATTCTTGCAAAGCTGTTACCCAGTTAGCTCTCTTTTCTCCTACTTCTTTTTGAATTAATAATTGTCTCACTGCAGAGAATGGGACAATGATTTTTGTATGTGTTTTCAAGAGAAAATGTCTGAAATGTTTGATTGATTTAAACACAGCAAAGACTTGTTTTTCAACATCGGAATAATTCATCTCAGCTCCTTGCAGATTTGAGCTAAAGAAAGAAATTGGTGCCTCAATTTCTGATCATTGAGCTGTGTTAAGACATCAGCATAAGATGTTTCGGTGGAAAAAGTATACAAAGTAAAATCTTTAGAAAAATCAGGAGTATTCAATGCTGGTGCATTAATGATTGCTTGTTTGATTCCCCCAAAGGCTTCTTTCTCTTTATGCCCCCATTTGAATACTGAATTCTTCTTGATCATATTTTGCATAGGTAAAACAATTTGAGAAAAATCAGGAATGAATCTTTTTACAAAATTAATTTGCCCAAGAAATGATTGCATGGATTTTTTGTTATGAGGTAAAGAAATATCAGAAATTTCCTTCACTCTATCTGGATCAATATATATACCATATTTTGACACAACAAATCCTAAAATTTTTCCTTCATCCAAAGCAAAGAAAGATTTATTTGGATTTAAGGAAATACCAAACTTTCTACATATTTCAAATATTTTCTTAAGATCATGTAGATGATTGGCTCTCTTTTTTGAAAATACTGTTATGTCATCAAGATAAACAACAACTGATTTATTGATCAGACCTTTAAATGCTATGTCCATGGCTCTTTGGAAAGTTGCTCCTGCGTTTATGAGACCAAAAGACATTTTCTGATAAGCATAGGTTCCCCATTTTGTTCTGAAAGTTGTTTTCAATCTGTCATCTGGATGAACTAAAACTTGATTATAGCCTGAAAATCCATCAAGAAAGGACATGAGTTCAGAACCAGCTACCTTTTGAAGTATCTGTTCCATGGTTGGCAATGGGAAATTGTCTTTTAAACATGCCTTGTTTAAGTTTCTAAAATCAATACATATTCTTATATCACCATTCTTCTTCCTTACAGGTACCATATTGGAAACCCAATTGGAGTGCCTTACAGGAAAAATGATTTTGGCTTTTAAAAGTTTATTAAGTTCTGATTTGATTTGACCTTCGAGATTTGGATGAATCTTTCTTAACTTCTGTTGAACAGGTTTAAAATTAGGCAGCATTGGAATTGTGTGTTGAATAACAGAAGTATCATAGGTCTTTAAATCTGCATAATTCCAAGCAAAGATATTTTTATACCTACTCAGAAGTTTAATGAAAGCATTCCTTTCCTCTGGAGTTAAATTGAGTCCTAAATTAACATTTTGAGGATTAGAGTCAGAACCAAGATTTACTAATTCGAACTTCAAAGTGGAACTTTGAAGTTTATCATTAGTGACTTTCTTGAATCTGTCTTTAATATCATATAAGTCCTCTAATTTAACAACAGATTTCGGAATGGGATTTTCATTACCTTTTGAGGCAATTTGTAAATCATGATCATCCTCATCAATAATTTGTTCATCATATGATTTCTCTGAAGTCATGAAATTTAAAATATCTTGATCATGATAGAATACTCTCCAATTTGTGACATTATCCGGGACAGATGGGCGAAGAATTAATCCTACTGAAAATCTATCAGGACTGCAATCTTCAGCAGGAAGGAGTTTGGATGCAACATTAGCTAACAAGTCAGCTGATGTATTTTGATTCCTAGGAATAGAAGAAATATTGAATGCTAAAAAATGAGTGGTAAGATCTTGTAATAGGGTTTGATAGTGTTTAAGATGTCCTGAAAGGAAATGGATAGTATTCCTAACTTGTTTTATGACAATTTCGGAATCACCAAAGACTTTCAAGTATTTAACATCTAACCCTATAGCTTTATAAAGTCCTTGAATTAAGGCTTCATATTCTGCAGTATTGTTTGTACACTCAAATTCTAACCTACATGATAGCATGGTTTTCTCTCCATTTGGATTGATAAGATGCATCCTGCTCTAGCTCCATCACTAGATTTTGATCCATCAAAATATAACGACCAAAATAAAGATTTATCTATTGGCTTATCTGCAATTACATCAGAAATATTTACAATTCTGGAAGAATCAGATTGTGAAAAATTTTCTATTTGAGAAACAAAAGTATTTACAGAAAAGGGTGATTGTGGTGCTTTGAAGTTTCCAAGGAATGACTCAGCAGAATAACATCCAAGAATATTGTTGTTGAAAGCCACAGGTTCATTAGATTGTTCAAATTCAGTGACAGTGTGCATCATATGTTTTTCTCGTTCAACTTTGATTTGATTTGGTTTCCCTTTGTAAGGAAGCCACATATGTGAATAATCAGTTGCGATATAACCATTAAGTTTTGCAGACCAGTCCCTACTTAAAACTAATCCATAGAATTCAGGAATATCTGCAATCAAAATATCAATTCTTTGGACAATCCTAGGATCGGAAGCTAGTCTGATAGTAACTGAATTGATTTCTCCTACAACTTGAACTTTAGAGCGATCTAATTGAACAATATGAACTGCCGATTTCTGTGGTTCAATATTCAATTTGGCACAAACAGAAGTAGGCATTATATTAGAGGATGCTCCAGAATCGATTAAACAATTATGCAGATTTTTATTGTACATTTCATAAGTCAAAAGAAAAGGAGGAGTCTGAGAATTTGATCTTTCTCCAATGAGCACAGTATCAGTAGCATCTAATTTATCCGATGGTTTACCAGTTCCTTTAGCTGCTTTTGCAACTACACCACTTGGTAAAGGAGCAATTGGTGTAGCATTTAATTCTTTTAATAGCAACTTCTGCTGGTGTTTTAGTTTGCTGAGTTCATGTAAGGAAATGTTGGCTTTAATTTTTTTCATGTCTTAAACAATGTTATACTCCATAGGATCTGATACCACTAAAGTCTTTGTTGTCGATGTAGGAGGATTAGAAGAAGATGGCTGATTTTGAGTAGGTAATGGAGAAGCTTTCTTTGCAGGGGATTTGTCTTTGGTACTTGGAGTTGTAATTTTCTTTTTAGGAACTGTTTGTACAGGCTCCGATGTAGATTTACTCCTAGTACTTACAGGCATAACTTCTTGTTCTACCTCACTATCAGAATTAGAGAGAATAAAATCCCACATTCCATGTAATTCAGCTATTTCTTCATTCTCATCTTCCTCCTCTGATACTAGAGGAGTATCTTCTTCTTCTTCCTCTTCTGATTCTGCATTAGAGATTGAATTGGGAGGTTTAGATTCAACTTGATTTCTTTTGAAATTTTGGAATGGTTTTTTGGTAGAAGTTTCAGCTACTTGTTTTTTTATTTCAACCATTTCATTCGACATGGTTTTAAGAACTTTCTGTAAACCTTCCATGTCGTATGGGTCTTTGGCTTTTTTCCTCGAATCATCTTTGAAGCTGACCTTCTTGGATTTCCTTTCCTCAATAGCATTTTTCTTTTCTAGAGAAATAATTCGTTTTTCTACTGCAATAGCCTCTTTCATATTCTCGGCTAACGTAGGTTTTGCAGCTCTATCTACAAAAATTGCTATGTTTGAGGGTAAAGCGGTTATGTACCATTCACTTCTGACTTGTTCACTAGGCCTTGAATCTGTGTGGATTTTGTTCAAGAGTTTGTTGAATCTAGCGTTGAAATCTTTAATGGGCTCCTTGGGTTCTGTCTTCAAATTTGAGAGATCGTTGATTAAAGTAGCTATTGATCTGTCATCTCCAAATTTGGTTAAAAAATGATCTGCAAAAATGGGCCAACTTGTTATGGATCCTGAAGGTAATGAAAAGTACCAGGATCCTGCTACCCCTTGAAGAGTATAAGGGAATAGTCTGACTACAACATCTTCTTCTACGACTCCATTCAAATTTATAGCCAACATAAATTTATTGATGTGTTCTTCAGCTTGAATGTTAAGGTCTGGACTGAACTTTGGAAGCCATTTTCCAGGATTGTCAGGTAAATCATGTAAAGGTGCAGGCATGTTGGTAGCCCCTGGACTAGCCCATGGTCTTTGTGCCATTATTGTAACAACTGTTGAAGAAGTAATAGAGACTGGTGGTGTCGGAACAGAAGTTGTTGGAATAGATGATTTTGAGATTGATGATGATTAAGCAGATGATGATTGAGCAGATGATGTGGAAACAACTGCACTTTGTTGAGTTGGGGTTTCAGAAACAGGTGATTGAATATGAGATGAAGAACTTATACCACTTTCTAATTCTGATTGAGTTCTTCTTGTCTTGACTCTACTAGGTAAAGGGAATTCTTTCGGAGAAATACCAAGTTTTTCACTTTGAAGCCTAGTAAGAGGTTTTGAAGGAACAAATTTTGAGCTTACACTACCTTCAGATATTTCAGACTCTTCTAGAGATAATGAGAATCCTTTCAATTTATGAATTAAATCTTGTACTTCAGGAGACTTAGGATTTTGATTCTCTGATTGTTTTGAGATTTTGGTAGTGGGTGTCTGAATATTCTTCTCAATTCCTTCTATAGGATTTTGCAATTCAGAAGAAATTGAAGAAGTTAATGAGGGTGTTTTGCTCTCAGAATGGCATGTGGATAAAGATTCACTTGCCATTCATAGCTCATGCCCTCCTTCTAGCGCCAAAAATGTTTAAGCCTAGAAGATCTTTGCTTCAAACATTGGGGAAAACCACCTGGTCGGGACCTTAGGACAACTCCTTATCCGTTTGGTATGGTGGCTTCGACTGGATTGAAAGGACCAGTTTCCTTATACTTATGGGTTGGTGATGGGTTGATTTGGATGAGTGAAAATGGGACTAAATAACTAAAATAAAACTATCTAATTTAAACTAAATACTGATAAAGAAATTCTAAGACTAACCCGGGTATCATGTGTGAATACAACTTAAAATTATTCCAATTTAACAATAACCATAAAAATGTATTAAATTTTAATTGAAATGTGCAGTAAAAAATAAAGATAACTCTGTTTAAGAAATTAAACAGAGTTATATTAGCATATTGTATTCATCATTGTATATCATCTACATACATTTATGAAAGATAACATTTCAATTATACTAAAAAATGATATATAAAGAAAACGTTGTTAAAACCAAAAGTATATAAATGATAGCAAATTTTAAAGCGAATATCATAAGACAAAAGAAATCAATAGTGAACAGATCAAAATACCTTATCCATCTTGAAATCTTTCAAATGAAATCTGATACTCTAATCCAGTAATTCTGATGCAAAAATCAAATCCAAGGTACAAAAATGCAACACTTTAAAGATAATTCTGCATAAGATCACCAGATGTGATCCTTTATAAAATATAAGAGTCAGTGGAGTACAGAAATGTAATCTCCAAGTCAAAAATATTATCATTCAGGACCCCTCTCTAAATGCATGAGAAGGGTCTAAATACTACTAGCTAAATCTAAAAATAGTTTATTACAAAAATTAAGGATTCGATTTAAATGACCGTCCTTTTCCTAGGCAAAAATACAGTAAAAATAAAACTAAATCTAAAAATAAAGACTATTAAGTAACTACTTATGAACTTGATCTTTAAACTTGCAAGCATCCAACATTGTTTTGAGAAGAGGTGGTTGGCCGACTTCAGATTTCAACTGTCCTGAAAAGACAGAATCGGCAAGTGTAGGTGCAATCTTCTCAGTAGAACTAATGATGCAATTAAGCACACTGTGTTGACTATGTGGTTTCACTAAATATGTCCAATAAGAATCCCAGTTTAATCTTGTCAATCCTTGGATTGATTTTGCTTTTTCTTTCGCCTTTTGTGTCCATTCTGTTTGCAATTGATGCGCCTGTGGAAGATATCCCGGAACAGTTTCTGAAATCAAATTTGCTTTGTGCAAATTCTCATTTACAAAATCAGTAAGATTACTTGCTGTTGTAGCTGACTCTTCTGCTGCTTTCTCTGCTCCTCTGATTTGTGCATCCCAGTCATTGAAAAGTATTTCTTTATGGTTTTCATTAATAATTGGTGCATCGGCTTTTCTTCCTTCCTCTTTTTTTTGCCATACCAAATAATGAGTAAATTTTTCATTAATTAAATCATAATCATTTCGTAAATCTACGACATGATTAGTGATCGTATCACTTTCTTGACAAAAGAGTTCCATTGCAAAAAAATTTGGCATAAGACTTCTTCTTGTTGCAGTAGTTGATTGTTTAAAGAAGTATTTTTTGAAATAAACTCTGGAAGTTTAGGATCATCTTTGTGCTGATCTTGGATAATCTGCATTTGTTTCTCTTTATCAGCTAAAATTTTTTGATATCCAATTTGCATTTCTTGAAGTTGTTGCTGTAACTTTTCAAGTTTCATCTGTGCTTCATTATTGGCCTGTACCTGTTGCAATTGCTGTTGCAGAACTTGTATCTGTTCTTCTTTTTCATTTAATAAGAGCTATATCTCAAATGTTTTGTCAATAGTTGCGGAAGCATAAGCCCCCGTAATCTAAGATAACTTAGCAAGATTATCAGTATTATCAGTAGGCTCTGTGGTAGGATCCTTCCACAAAACATCTAATTGTTCTACTTCAGTAGCAATTGCACCTTCTAATTTTCTCTTTTTCCTTTGCTTCTTCACTACTGCTTTATACTTCGGGCTGTAGAATACATCTAGAGGAGGAATGTCCTCTACATTAAGTACAATTTCAGAAGAGGGAGTGACAGGTATATGCTCAGTTTCTGTGACTGTGCCACTTATTCCTGTGCTCAAAACTTTTGTTGTCTGTACAGGGGTGTCTATATTCTGTCCTTCCACATTAAGAAATTGATTAAAGCTTTCCCATTCTTTGTCTAATTCAATTGTGACTGACTGTTGCTGTACATTGGTAGGAGGAGGAGTTATCTGCTGAGAAGTCAAAATTTGTTGTTATGAAAGTTCTTTCGATTGAGCAGTATCTTTCACTGATTCTTCATTTCTATCCTGCTCTTCATTAGACTTATTGGAACGTTCAGAAGTCTCTCTTTCAGATTATGACTTAGATTTATCTGTACCTGAACTGCCACTTATACTGACACTAGGAGTTGGTTCCCTTGTGGGTTCCAAACGCAAATTTTCCAAAGGGATGGTGGTCAGTCTTCTTTCCCTGTAAACCTTAAATTCTTGAAATTCTTCTGGAGATAACTGCATCTGTGCTGAATGTAGAATTTCTTTCAGTGTGGATTTTCCTAGGAATATATCATCGAAAGGGTCCTCTTCTCCGGAAAATATCCTTAATTTGATTGTAGTGGTGAAATTTTTAACAACTTCATTAGGGTCGAATAACCTTTTTGCGAATTTAAACAATTGTAAGCATGTAATATTGCTTACTTCCTTGAATGCATGTCCGATATCAAATAATGAAAATGTTCCACAAGCTACGGGAAATTGTGGCCAAATGGCTTTCTTCTTATCTTTTAAATCCTTTGTCAAACCTCCTTGACCACAGGTTTGGTATGCAATTTCCCGAGCTATAAGTTTATCAAAAACATATAAGGGTAAAACATGAGGAGAAGCAGAGCTTCCAAAAACCCTTACATAGGTAAACCATTCTTCCCCAAACCATCGTGCGACAGGGAGAATGTCGACTTCTGCTTCCGGGGAAAACCTTGGAGCATCTTTATTATACAATGTTTTGTGCAGAGGCAACATTATGCCGTGGAAAATCTTGTAAAAATGAGGAATAAACTTGGATTCCCACAATTCTTTGTGATACACATGAATAGGCAAAGGATCTTGAATCGTCCATTTCCAAACCATCAAAGGGAATTTAGAAACAAAGCAGATAGCGTCCATAACATAAGCAGATAGATAAAAAGGAGGATAAATCCTCTGAGAAACAATTCGTTTAGACCGGTAATTGAAAATAGCAGTGGCTAAATTGTCAGATAATATTTTGGCCCAGTCTACAATAGTAGCGTTAACAGCAGCATTTAACAATGGAAGCCATTCAGGTAAGACCATATTTATATCAGGCTTTCCAAAAAGCCTGCGTAACATAGCAGCAGCAAAACAATATGGAGAGGTGAGTGAACCAGTACTGTACATACCATGTTTGTTTTTCTTCAATGGTTCATCTCTTTTGGTCCATTCCCTTGTGCATTCTGCCAAATTTGCATGTTCTTTGGCAAAATTCTCCATAAATTGTTTATTATAAGTCGCCTGAGGTTCCGGTAAATGATACATCAGCCTCAAATTTTCCGTAGTGAACGACCCGATGAGCTCTTGATCTAGAGTTCTAAATTGCCTGTCTGAAATATCGGTGCTGTCCAACACCCATTTTACCATTTTTGAATATGGAAGAATTCTTGGTCTTGCTGCTATCCGGTGCAGAAATGAACAAGCCAGGTCTTTAAGGTTTGCCTCAGATGAATTACTTGAGCCTGCAGTAGCCGCGACTTGCATTACCCTGGGATTTTCTTCTTCGAGCAAATTATACATTCCTTCCCAGGTGGTGATACCGGCATCCTTATTGCAAGCAGTATCCGCATACAGTGAAGCCATTTCTTTGTTTTCAGAATATGAAATCTTCTCTTTCTTACCCATAATGCTCTGTAAACGCTTTGTATAGTCTTCTGCTCCTTCGCGCCTGCGGTTTTACGAGTTAAGTGAGAGTAATGACGTGAAAAGGGTGATGAGATAGTTTTAAATGCAAACGACGGATGAAATATATTATTCTATCGTAAACAACCTTTCAATCAAAACAAAATCTTTTTATTGATAATTGACAATCCTTTCATTAATTCAATCATTTAAAGCACATAATGGATATTGATATATGAAAAGATTTTTATTGGACAACGAGCTTTTAAGGATTTGCGATATTGCGATCTGCGTTTTGCTATGCAATATCGCAATATCAATATCACAAATCACCTCTTTCAAATCGCAAAATCGCAAAACGTAAAAAATCGCAAATCACAAATATCACATATAAAAAGCCTGCTTAACGTTTTCCTCACATATGCAATCTGCGACCAATATTTTATTGTATAGGCTTTTTGGGATCGCGTTATCGCAATATCGCAAAATCGCAGTTTAAAAGATCCAGTTTTTACAAAAGATATCTACCATTTGCGATGGATGCGCTATTTCACTCAAAGAAAGATTTTATTGTAATCTATCATAAACTTAAGTGTTTCTTAAGGATTTTCTAAGGAATTTCCCTAAGTTATGATAGAAAGTTTTATTTGAAAAGGGAAACAAATAATGATTGATTTTTTGGATTTTTTAACTAAGGGTCCCCATTTATTTAGTATTATTACTAATATTAAATAAAAAGGGGGGTTGTTGCTAGCCACAACAGGTCCTTACAAGGTGTTGCAAAATATTGGCAGTATTATGGCATACAAATTTGAGCTTCCTGCTTCTTTGTGAGTGCATCTAGTTTTCCATGTTTCATTCTTAAAGAAGGTTATAGGTGACAAACTTTCATTTTAAACGATATTGCTAGAACTTGATGAGGAAGGAAAAATCATATTGGAACCTGAAGCAGTCACAAAAACAAGAACCCGACAGCTACGAAATCGATCAATTTCAGAGTATCTCATCAAGTGGAAGAACTTACTCACTGAAGATTCTACATGGGAGGATAGGAATTCTATACAAAAGCATCCAAAGCTACTCAAGCGTTGAGGATAACACTTTTTTGAAGGAGACGGGCATGTTAGGTCCCTAGATTACTAGTGTAGTCCCTTATTGTTGTTAGTGTAACCCCCTTATTGTTATTGTTGTACCCCTGTAACCCCCATATTGTTATTATTGTGCCCTTACATTATTATTGATAAGTCGACTAGGATTATATTGTGACCCCATGGACTCCTATATATAGAAGTAGGTTTTTTCATTTGTATCATCCAATAATTTTTCATTTTTGTAATGTAAATGAGGTTTCCCCCTTGAAGTGGTTGAATTCTAAGGCACTGGTCTCTCTTTTCTTCTATTTTTGGAGTCGGTTTCATAAAAATCCATTCTTTGGATTTATCAGAGACGTTCCTAAGCTTTACAAGTTTCCAAATTCGATTTTATGGAGAGGTCATGGTTATCTTTATTGTTGAATCTAACAAATCAGGATTTCGTTGATCCCTTAGGTGAACTGAAGGGTCTGAATGTTTATTTTCCCCTATCTCCTCGTCAAGGGTGCTACCATTGAATTGATTATTTAGGTTCTAATCATGACTCACATTTTGCATCACCTTGTAGTTGGAAGGTAAGATTTCTAGCTTTGCCTCATTGTCAGCATAAAAATGACATTGCATTGGTGTTTTTCAGCAATCTTTGCGCAATCTCATCTTGAGACTCAGAAAAAGGTGCAAAATGTAGTTCTTCAATATTTGACATTGAATTCGAGTTTTTTCTTCTGTGCATGAGATGAATCCTTACTTAAATGTGTTCAGGAAGCATTCCTACACTACTGGTGCTAGTACATGAATTTTTCACCTGCCACCAAGAAGGCATATTATTAATGAAATTTACACAAAACACTCTTCAAATTAATTAACAAGAATAATTCATAATTTAATAACTATTTCCTCTGAATGCCTCTAACTATCATCTTAATAAGATAATAACCATTAAAAACACTAGTCACAAGCATATAATTATTTGATAAAAATCGTAAAAATATGGACAAAAAGGCAGCTCAACAATATTAGAGCTTGGTTCCTTCAATAGCAGTCTAACAAATGGAAGGAGATCATGGAGTATACTAAGAATAGAGTTCCTTTGTTCAATGGAAATAAATACGTACTTTGGAGTGGAAGAATGCAGGTTCATTTGTTGGCGCAAGGTTACGAAGTATGGGAAATTGTTGAAAAGGGCTTTACAACAACCCAAGATTAACAAGGTAAGAAAAATATGGTATATGAAGCAAAGGATAAATATCTCATTATCAGTGGGCTTATCGAATCTGTCTATCGTAAGGTCTTGATTTGCAAAACTGCTAAAGAAGTATGGGGCAAGCTTGAGAATATATATGCAGGTGACTCAAACGTGAAAGAAATAAAGCTTCAAATTTACAGGGAAAAATTCGAGCAAATCAAAATGAATGAAGATGAAAATATTGATGCATACTTACAGTGTGTTGATGAAATAACAAATTCATTGGAAGGTTTGGGAGAACCTGTCGACACGAAAATTTTTGTTCGAAAGATCCTTAGAACCTTGTCGGCAAGATTCAACCCAAAGGTATTTGTCTTGGAATATAGTTCGAATCTAACCAATCTCAGAAAATATGAATTTCATGGAGTGCTTATGACATATGAAATGAGGATTGAAGAAGAGGATGACACATATCACCTAGAAACAACATTCGTCGCATCCAAAAAGACTAGTAAGGACAAGCATACTCCAAAAGCGAAAACTTGTCATTGTAAGGAAGAAGATGAAGAAGAATTTTCAGATAAATAATTTTCCTACTTCCCACGAAAAATTAGAACAGGTATAGGGAAATTCAAAGTTAAAATTCCATTGATATGTTTCGATTGTGGTGAGGTTGGGCATTTTGCAGCCAAGTGTCCTCACAAAAATGAGTTTGTTACGAACGGAAAGAAAGGTATGAAGAAGTTCAAAAATAAAGGCAAGAAGAAATGGTTTAAGAAGAGTTTCTTCTCTAAAGAAGATAGCTCCTCATCTAATGAAGACAGTGATAACGAAGAAGAAATCAATGGAAGAGTATTGTTTATGGCCAATCATAATAAGAAAGAAGCATCTGACAAAGAAGGAGACGAAGAAGAAGAGATGACTGAGGTTTAATTTCAAAATGAAGTGATCAGGGTTATCAAAGAGCTCAAGGTCAAGAAGAAGCATTTCAACACCCTTGAAGACAAATTAAAGATAGAAATGGAACAGGTCCTAAATCTTAAAATCAATGTTGAAGAATACAAACGAGTTGAAGAATTGCTCAGGGAATAATTAAAGCAAAGCAACAAGGAAAGAGAAGAATTTGAAGCTGAAATAGTTTCTCTACAAAAGAAAGTAAAAAATGGAAAAACTCTTCAAAACTACACCAATAGCTCCAAGGCATTGGAATAAATCATCAACAATAAACGATCAAACAGTGACAAGATTGGTCTTGGTTACAAAGAAAAATCTAAAAAGGAGCCAAGTCCTTCTATGACAAAAAAAGAAGATGGATATGCAAAATCTAACAAGTAGGTAGACCTCCCAGCCAACTCAAGGGATCAGGACTCGCAGGAAGAACCATGGAAGACAATTCCTCGAAGAAAATTTCCTCCCATGTATCAACCTATATTCTATGGTCATTGTTATTCATGTGGAAGGTTTGGACATAGAGCTATAGAATGTCGCACGTATGTTTGGAATAAATACAGTTTCAGGAGATATTTCATAAATGTATATTCTGGAACTCAACACAATATTAACAGATTTGATCATTTGAGAGATGATGTTGAATGTTACAAATGTAACAATTTTGGACACCTGGATAAAGATTGCATACTTGGAAGTTCTTCAAAGGAATTCTCGCAAAATCAGAATGAACAAATATGGAAAAAGAAGACTGAAAAATGTGTTATCGCTCTCAAGGCTCAAAGCAACGGAAACGTTTGGTATGTTGATAGTGGTTGGTCAACTCATATGACTAGAGATAGGAATAAGTTCATATCCTTGAAGGAAAATAAGGATGGAATAGTGTCTTTTGGAAATGACAGGTCTTCAAACGTCATAGGAGTAGGTAAATACACACTTGGAAGAAAGAATGCATTAGCAAAAGATGTGTTTTTGGTTGAAAATATGAATCACAATCTGCTCAGTGTCGGACAAATGTGTGATCAAGGACACACGATGTGAAATCAGGAAAGACAAGTTCAGTAAAATTGTGGCTACAACAAACAGATCTCCAAATGACATATACATTTTGGATGAGACACCTAAAGGGTGCTTTTTGGAAAAAGAAGACGAATGAGACATATAAATTTCGACAATTTGTTCAGGATCAGCAAGAAGGAAGCAATAAGAGAAATGCCTAAAATTTCAAAACCTACCAATACGATATGTGAATCTTATTGGCACGACAAGCAGACAAAAGTTGAGTTCAAGACAAAAGAACACTTTGCATCACGTCCATTGAATTTCGTACTTACTGATCTATGTGGTCCTACGAGAACAAAAGGTTTAGATGGAGAATTATATTTTATGCTAATGATAAATGATTACACCAAAATGACAGCCGTCAGCTTCTTAAAGAAAAAGACTGAGGCATTCGAGTGTTTTAGAATCTACAAGGAATTGGTCAAAAATGAAATTGATTTGAAGATCAAATGTTTGAGATCAGATAATGGTAGAGAATTCACTTCCAAGGTATTTCAGCAGTATTGTGACGAAAATGGAATAAAAAAGAAATTATCAATGGCCAGAACACCACCGCAAAATGGAGTTACTGAAAGAAAAAATAGAACCATACAGGAAATGGTCATAACAATGTTAAATGACTCAAAATTAGATGATAAATTATGGGTTCAAGCAATCGATACAGTTTTATTCATTATAAACAGAGGTTTTCTAAGGAACAATTGTAACATGACTCCATACGTATTATGGAAAGGAAGATCGACTAACTTCAAATACTTCAAAATATTTGGAAGCAAATGATACATCAAAAGAGAAGATAAAAAATTGGGCAAGTTCGATTCCCGTGTTGATGAAGGCATTTTCGTTGGTTATTCATGCAAAAGGAAGGCTTATAGATGCTACAATATGAGGTGAAAACAAATAATGGAAAGCATAAATTTTACTTTTGATGAATATTTTGATACAAAGGATGCCGATGAGATTGTCCCTTTAAGAAAATTTGAGGGATCTGAGGGAGAATCTATGAAGGATGAAGAAGAAGCTTTGGAACAAGACCAATCAAATAACGAAACAACAATCAACCAAGAGGAAATAAGAAATGATTAGAAGGATGTACAAGAAAATTATCCAAAATCTTTAAAAGAATGGTGTCAAAAGAATCATTCGTCAAATCAAATCATCGACAACATAAATGAAGGAATTGGAACCAGAAGAAATCGACAACTTCGTTCATCACAACAAGCCCACCTTGCTTTTTTATCAACTTTTGAGCCTAGCTATTTTGAGGAAGCTAGTTAAGATAAACACTGGGTAGCAGCTATGAATGAAGAACGAGATCAAATTGAGAAGAACGACACTTGGGAATTGGTTCCACGACCAAAGGGTAAAAATTTTATTGGAACTAAATGGGTCTTCAAAAACAAATCGAATGAGGATGGACATGTTACCAGGAATAAGGAAAGATTAGTCTACAAAGGATATGCACAAGTTGAAGGAATTGATTTTGAAGAGACATTTTCTCTCGTTGTAGAATGGAAGCTATCATAATGTTTCTCTCTTATGCATTCTCAATAAAAAACAAGGTCTACCAAATCGATGTTAAGTTAGCCTTTCTAAATGGCGAATTGGAAGAAGAAGTTTACATTGAACAACCCAAATGTTTTCTGCTCTCTAAAAAGGAAGAATATGTCTGCAGATTAAAGAAGGCAATATATGGTCTCAAGCAAGCTCCTAGAGCTTGGTATGCTCGTCTTGATGGATATATACATCAAAAAGGATTAAACAAAGCAAGCGCCGACAAAAATATCTATGTGAAAATGGATCAAGATAACCTAACAATTGTCGAGGTATATGTGGACAAGATAATTTTTGGAATCAATGATGACAGATTAAGTAAAAAAATTTCCACAAAGATGAAAAGTGAGTTTTAAATGTATCTACTTGGTGAGCATACAGACTTTTTAGAGCTTCAGATATCTTAATAGGATAAGGGAATATTTATATATCAAACCAAGTACATCAAGGAAATTCTTAAGAAATTCAAGATGGAAGATTACAAGCTTGTCCTTACCCCATTGGTAACACGTTGCAAGTTAAGTTTAGAAGATTCGTCAAAGGATGTGGACCAGAGGTTGTATAGATCTATGATTAGCAGTCTTCTATACGTGACGACTTCTCGGACAGACGTAATGCAGGCAGTTGGACAAGTAGAAAGATTCCAAGCAACAACAAAAGAATCTCATATTATTGTCGTCGAAAGAATTTTCTGTTATCTTAAGGACACAATAGAATATGGTTTATGGTATCCCAAAGGAAATAATATAGTTATCCAAGCATATATAGATGTAGATTGGGCAGGAAGTGTTGATGATCGAAGGAGTACCAGTGGAGGAGCATTCTATCTAGGTGGTTGCCTTGTTTCATGGTTAAGTAAAAAAATTCTTCAATCTTGTTATCCACAACAGAAGCAGAATATATCGCGGCAACATCTTTTTGTACTCAAGTTCTCTGGATGAATCAAACTTTATAAGATATTCAATTCAAGTTTGATGAACCTATTCCCATATTTTGTGATAACTCGAGTTCCATCAGTATCTCCAAGAATCCTCTGAGTCATTCCAAAACAAAGCACATTCCGATCAAATATCATTTCGTTAGAGAGCAGGTCATCAAAAATAATATCAAGCTTGAATATGTTTGCACAAAGGAACAAATTACTGACATATTTACCAAACCATTACCTCATGAACCATTTTATTATCTTCGCCTAAAGCTTGGGATTCTCCCAAGTTCTCATTAGACTCTTTCTCTTATCTAACTAAGTAAAAAAAAATGTGAGTTGAAGTGTGTACAGGTCTGGAGGATGATGTTTGTCAAGGTAAGTTACTAATCCAGGTGGCTCCATAGACACACACAGGACAAAGAGGGCTTATGAAAGCTCAAAAACAAAAGTGTTTAGATTACTCTCGAACTAGGTTCAAGTTGAATATCTCGTCGTCTTGATCGCAACAGTGTGAATGGTTCGTCAAACCGAGCTCATATGTGAAAGTTAGTGCTAATCAAAGTTCTAAGGTTGAATTTATGACTTGACAAGTTAAGGAGGACGCAATTTCACAAAAACCCGGCCATCAGATATCGGCTAGGTCTGGCCGGATTTCGGGTGAATTTGTGGGACCATTAATTTGACTCCTATGGTCAAAATTCGATTAAATTGAAAAAACACAATTTGTTTTAATAAAAAATAAAAATAAAAAAATAAATATTAAAAAAAGGGGGTGGCAGGCCACCACCCCCACCACCCCATAGCACGGTTAAAAAAATTCAATATAATTTTGGGTTGGCGGCCATGACCTTGTCAGACCCACACACCCTACCGCATAACAACAAACATATATGTATGGGGGGTTGGTCGGCGGTCAACCTCGCCACCCGAACAATAACTCCATATACATAAATATGTCTGGCGCTTGTTGGGCAGGCCACCCAAAGCAGGCCCGACCCTCCCACTTTTAAAATAAAATGCGTGCCCAAAACGATATATGCAAATTTGGGGGGAGGCGGGATTTGATCCCCCGACCTCCCCTTAACCACTAACCTCTTTTGACCAGCGTGCCAACCATATTAGGTTGGTAAATTTTCCCTCTAGGTTTATTTAAACCTCATTTTTCCATTGTGACCAAGCAAGTGTGGGCATGATTTTCGAAACCAAGGTAGGCAGAGGACGACACACAGTTCGAGGGAATATTTTGATTCCAAGGATGTAAAAATTCATGTGTCATAATGTATTAAAATTTATATGCATTTTAACCAGAATTTCACAGGGAGAGTGATGGTGTGCCTAGATTTTCCTTTTGAGAGGCAGTTTTGCAGATTCCTTGTGGAGGATAATCTTCAAGAATCTTGAGGGAATATTTCAGATTCCTTTAAGGCTGAAATTCGCATGTGTCAGAATGAGGTCAACTTTATACTCATTCTTCTCAAAATTTCGCAAGGATCTCCATGGTGAGATCAGATTCCTGTTTTGAGTTGCAGATTTCTAGATTCCCTGTGGAGCAACGTCTTTGAGGAATCTAAAAGATTCCCTAAGGCCCAGACGGCAGCGTTCTAATTCAGCACCGACAACATCCTATACTTTTTACTTCCACATGAGTTCGAAATGTTGCAGTTAGATTTTCCATCCGAGCCTTATGTTTTTCGGCTAATTTTCAAAATGGAGTGGCGTTGTTAGCATTCAGTGAGTAAGGAGTCGATTTCATGCCTTTCGACACCACAATTCCGATGGTGATTTCAGATCTAGCAGCGCAACGGCCTATTCTTCAATCACATTCAATGTGAGGTATATGCAGTGTGATCATGTTCTTATTTGTATCTTTGCTATGAGATGCATTGTGTTGTATAGATCCCTGCTTGATGTTTGATGCAGGATCTTGTTTCTGTTCTTGATGTGAGATGTAATTTCTCTCATGGATTGTCATTTATGTTTGAGATACCTTTGTTGCCATGTTGGCGGGATACTCATTGTCACATGTATGTTTTATTGATATCCCTTTGTTGCCATGTTGGTGGGATACTCATTGTCACATGTGTGTTTGATTGAGATCTCTTTTTTTCCATGTTGGCAGGATACCCATGGTCGTTATGTGTGAGTTTATGTCATACTGATAGGAGGTTTGTCATGAGTGAGAGTTCCTTTCAGCGGAACGTCTCGTGGAGAAACTTTGCCACTCATTTTTAGGGTTGATTTCCTTGTATGATAAGTGGCAGCTTCCATGTACATATTCACTATTTACAGCACTGAATGAAGCATCCAACACCATCGAGACACCAAGGCCCGGAGACGTAGTCCACACTAGACGAACTCCGTTATTAAACCTCTTGTATTTTTGTCGTATGATTGTTGACATGTGTTACTCTTGATTATATATGCATGTATTCATTAATGCTTTTGATATAACCAAATTATAACACATCAACTGAAGTAAAAGGTCTTGGTTAAAAGGGTGTCAGAAACTTACCCAGATCAAGTGGTAACAGAGCGGTCTTCTTGATGATCTGGATTGCAGGTGTGAGCCATTGAACCTGCAGCAATGGAGGATGTCAAAGACATGCATGAGACCATGCTCAGGGTGTTCGAGAAAGTGGACATGTTATATGAAGCTTATGAGAAACAAGCAATAGATAATGCTGAGTTGAAAACGCTTCTACAAGAGGAGAAGGGGGACAAACATCGATTGCAGCTTCAGTTGCAAGCCATGATAAAGGAATTGGAAGAATTGAAGTGCAACGATGAAAGTATTCAAGCAGATCATAATGCATTAAAGACACTCTTATAGGAAGAGAAGAATGAGAAGCAGTGATTGTAGCTTCAATTATAAGTTGCAACAGAGGCCTTGGAGGAAGTGAAGCGCAACAGAGGCTTAGAGAAGCCTTCTTCACCTGTTTCAAAATAGACAGCCGAGGTAAACAATTGTGATCATTCTTCAGTTTCATCTTCACATGCTATTATATCTATTAGAAATGTGGAGATCCCCATTATAGGAACCAGCATGAGACTCCTTACCAGGATGGGGTACAGAGGAGGAGGAATTGACATGCATGGCCAAGGCATAACTCGGCCATTGGAGGTTGTGCAGAGACCTCACTACGTAGGTTTGGGATACACTGAAGGAGAATGTTTGAAGATTTCATAAGCTCCCACGACATTGATGAAACCGTCGAGGAGAAAGAATGAGGAGAACACTTCACCATCATCTTATGGCAACACATATTGCATAGAGAGAGTTGAGGCAAACTCTCATCGTCATAATGACATCAGAGGCAAACAAACATTTTTGAACTCGTCAGGGGAAAATATTGATGGGAACATTTCACCATCATCCCAGGGAAGTTCATGTTGCAACAGAAGAGCTGAGACAAGCTCACATCACCATGATCGCACCAGAGACCACCAGGAAAGGTATAACAAGTCCTGATACTCACAATTTCATTCTGTTTATAAGCATATTGTTAATCATGAACATAAATCATGGCATAAGAAAACTTGTCGTTTTTGTGGTTTACATAATCATGTCATTTCTGAGTGTTGGAAAAGAATGGCAGCACAAAGGAGGATGAGGCGTGAAAATCCTTCTCCACAACAGAAAAAGAAACTGGTTAAGCAGGTTTGGAGAAAGAAGAACTTTTGCAGCCATTACAACCAAAGTGGCCATCAAACAGCCACGTGTTCGAGGCGCCATCCAGAGCAGTGCCTCAAAGAAAAAACATATGTGCAGAAACTAGTTGAAAGAGCTTATCGACAAGCGAATTCCCCACAGGGGGATGACCCATTCACTTTGCTAAAGAGGGGGTTTTCTAGATGTGTTAGCTTGTCATGGCCTTATTTTTGTAAATCATGTGTTGCATTTCTTTATGTAAAAGTGATGATGTGTTTTCCATCGCTTGTTAAGAAACCATGATATGTTGGCTTTTTTTTGTAAATCATGTGATGCATTTCTTTCATGTAAAAGTGATGATGTGTTTTCCAACACTTTAAAATGTGACAATGATGTTTTTGACCTTGTAATGATAACTGCGGTGTGATTTCCATTTGATGTAAACTTGACCACCGAGTATGCGTTATAAACTCATGGAAAGTATGGAAATGTTTGGGTCATATTTGGTCAATTTGAGCATGTAATTTGCAAGATATTGTACTACAGGTTTGCAGGGGATGTAGGTGTTGGTTCATTGCTTATCGCTCTGAAGGACAAAGGTGAAGGAGAAGGAAGGGTGACCTTTCAGGACACTTGTGATGCAGAAATAGTATACAACAGTTGTAGATTATTGTTGATGCTTTTGGAGGACCAAAATCTCCTCAGTGGGGAGGATTGAGCCAGGTGGCTCCAGAGACACACACAAAACAAAGAGGGCTTATGAAAGCTAAAAAATCAAAGTGTTTGGATTACTCTTGAACCAAGTTCAAGTTGAAGATCTCGTCGTCCTAGTTGCAACGGTGTGAATGGTTCGTCAAACCGAGCTTGTATACAAAAGTTAGAGCTGGTCAAAGTTATAAGGTTGATTGGATGACTTGAGAGGTTAAGGAGGACACAATTTTGCAGAAACCCGGCCACCAGATTCCGGCTAGGTTCGGTCGAATTTTGGGCAAATTTGTGGGACCATTAATTTGACTCCTACGGTCAAAATTTGGTTAGATTGAAAAAAACACAATTTGTTTTAATAAAAACAAAAACAAAACATAAATATTAAAAAAAGGGGGTGGCGAGCTACCACCCCTGCCACCCCACCACACGGTTAAACAAATTCAATATAATTTTGGGCTGGTGGCCATGACCTCGTTGGACCCACGCACCCCACTGCATAACAACAAACATATATGTATGGGGGGTGGTCGGCGGTCAACCCCGCCACCCCAACCATAACTCCGTATACATAAATATGTCGTGGGTTTGTTGGGCAGGCCACCCAAGGCAGGCTTGACCCTCTCACTTTTAAGAGAAAACGCGCGCCCAAAACGATATATGCGGATTTGGGGGGAGGCAGGATTTGATCCCCCGACCTCCCCTTAACCACTTGCCTCTTTTGACCAGCGCGCCAACCATATTGGATTGGTAAATCCGCCCTCTAGGTTTATTTAAACCTCACTTTGCCATTGCGCCCAAGCAAGTGCAGGCACGATTTTCGAGACCAAGGTAGGCAAAGGACGAAACACAGTTCGAGGCAGGATTTGCACATAGTTCGATGGAAATTTCTGAGTCCAAGGAGGTAAAATTTTCCTGTGTCTGAATGTGTTAAAATTGATATTCATTTTAACCAGAATTTCGCAGGGAGCATGATGGTACGCCTAGATTTTCCTTTTGAGTAGCGGTTTTGCAAATTTCCTGTTGAGGAGAATCTTCAAGAATCTTGAGGGAATATTTCAGATTCCTTAAAGGCTGAAATTTGCCTATGTCAGAATGAGGTCAACTTTATACTCATTCTTCTCAGAATTTCGCAAGGATCTCAATGGTGAGATCAAATTCCTATTTTGAGTTGCAGATTTCTAGATTCCCTGCGGAGCAGCATCTTTGAGGAATCTAGGGGGAATCTAAAAGATTCCCAAGGCCTAGATTTCGACAGTGTCATAATTCAGCAAATTGACCGTCGATCCTACACCTCTCAATGGCATGAGTTCAGCGATGCAGTCAGATTTTCCATCTAAGACTTATATTTTTTGTCCAATTTTAAAATTGGAGCATCGGTGTCAGCATTCAATGAGTGAGCAGTTGATTTCATGCCTTTCGACACCACGATTCCGATGGTGATTTCAGATCCAGTAGCACAACAACCTATTCTTCAGTCATCTTCAATGTGAGAAATATGCAATGTGATCATGTACATATTTGTCTCTTTTATATGAGATGCATTGTGTTGTATAGATCCCTGCTTGATGTTCGATGGGGAATCGTGTTTTTGTTCTTGATGTGAGATGTAATTTCTATCATGGATTGTCATTTATGTTCGAGATCCCTTTGTTGCCATTTTTGCGGGATACTCAATGTCACATGTATGTTTGATTGAGATCCCTTTGTTGCCATTTTGGCAGGATCCTCATAGTCGTTATGTGTGAGTTTATGTCATGCTGATAGGAGGTATGTCATGAGTGAGAGTTCCTTGCAGCGGAACATCTCATGAAGAGACTTTTCCACTCATGTTGAGGGTTGATTTCCGTGTATGATAAGTAGTAGCGTCCATGTACATCTTCACTATAACAACACTAAATGAAGCAGGCAACACCATCGAGACACCAAGGCTCGGAGACGTAGTCCATACTAGACGAACTTTGTTATTAAACCTCTTGCATTTTTGTCGTATAATTGTTGACATGTGTTCCTCTTGATTATATCTGCATGTATTCATTAATTCTTTTGATATAACGTAATTCTAACACATCAACCGAAGTAAAAGTTATTGGTGAAAAGGGTATCAGAAATTTACTCGGATCAGTTACCCTTTTCCATTGATGACAAAAGGGGAGAGAATGTTGTAGGAATAGGCGTCATGATCGCAGGGGGAGTACTTGTGTTGCCATCAATGCCAAAGGGGGATATTATTGATCAGTGGTTGTCATCGATGTCAACCCAAGAAACATCAGGGGCTACCCCGATATTGCATGGAATTTTGACTTGAAAACTTACTCTATTCCAAGTAAAGGATATTTTGGATGGTTTCTATTTGACTATATGTTTCCTTTGATATATGGCATGCCACGTAATTCTTCATGGTTCGAGAGATATTCGTGTTTGAAGTTAGTAACCCCAGTTAGTGTGCTAAAACCCCATGGGGTTGTGGCATGACACTAATCATTGGTTGTGGTCATTTAATAGTTAATAATTAATAATTTTTTAAGCTCCAGAAATTCCTCCAACATTAACTTGTCGAATGCCTTCTCAACCTAAGCATTTATATAAATTGTGACCCTCATATCCTCTTGATGCAAGGATTTTGCTACTTAAAAAAGGTTATTGTGGCATTATCACTATAAATTTTTTTTTGTGAAGCTTCATATGCTGAAAAAGAAACCATTTGAGCTGAAATCCTGATGAAGTGTGTGACCCAATTTCATATATTGGTTTGCTATATTTTTAGAGATATGATATGAGGAAGTTAGGGTTTTTGCAGGCTCCCGAATTTCAAGTCAAACAGGTGACCTTGGGAAAATCATCATAACTTTCTCTCTAAGAATTGGATTAAAATTTCGTAGAAAGTGACAGAAAGAGGATAGAATGTAGTTTGTTGGATATCGCTTTTAGGACCTAAGTTTGAAATAGTGACACGTGGCAGTTTGTACAAGTTTTCTCTACTAAACTAGTCTATAATCAGGTCATCGTATGAGATTGGGCATAACTATTTCTTGAAGAATCCAATATTGATCAGACCTACGAGGTTGGAAAGAGGACTCAGAGGGCTACCACAAGGCACAATTTTAGACCTTGGATATCTAAAATTACATAGATATAGAAGATTCAATATAGAGCTTATAGAAGGAAAGAAAAAATATGCATTCAAGGATCACTACAGTAAGGACAACACATCAACATTCAAGGGTAAGTCTACTACAAAAAGGTATGTATGATTAGTGTTTGAATTTTAATTTGAATATCATCTTTGAAATGTGTTTTTGCAGGCCAGTGTAAGTATTTTGTATGTATTTTGTATTGGTTTTTTTCATAAATGTTGAACGTATTTACATTTGAATTTTGAATATTTCTCTGACATATGGTTTGCAGGACAGTGTAAGTATTTTCTTTGTATATTGGTTTGGGTCTTGTTCATTAATGTATGTGTAGGAAGGAGGACACAATAGGACAACTCAGACACATACTAGAAGGAAAATGTAGTGCCAAAGTACCATTACTTGAAGCAAGCACAACAATACCTCAGTAGATGCTAGTGTTCAAAGAAGCAGTGTCAAGTCAAGTATCAGGTCGTGTCAAAAGTTAGAATTGTAAAAATCATCATTGTAAAATTGTGAAAGAGTCATTATTGTAAAAGAGTCAATCTGCCTAGAGTTGGAGAGGCATTGTTGGGAGGTATAAGTGTCATTGTTGGATAATGTTATACTTGGGTTGAATGGCATAGTGTGATTTTTTGATTGGTATAGTTCACGAAAATCATTGTGAATCATATTATATCGTGGATCATTGTCCCTAGTACGGGATTCCGCACTCTTGTCTTATTTCTGATCATTATAGGGTGGCAGGGAGGTGCTAGGTTGGTGCATGAAGTCACCGATAGTTTGGAGTATGTGAACACTTCAGGGTGGTAGGTCGGTCTAGGATGTTGGGACATCCATTTAGTTGACTTCTGAAGAAATCAGGGTGTTGGGTCATCCTTCCAGTGGGAGCTGGAGAAGAATGTTTTTCTATAATTCTAGGAAGTTGTAACTTTAATTTAAGTTGGGGCTAAAGATTAAAGAATTTATTAGAAATTAATTCGGTGGTTTTTTGCTCGGAGGGGGTTTTCCACTTGAAATTTGTGTGCCTATTGTGTTCTATTGTTTATTTTTGTTACTGGATAAACATCAAGAATAATTAAAGATTAACTAATGCTCTGAAAATATTTAAAAGTTCTAATTGATAAGAAATATTGATTCACCCCCCCCCCCCCCCCTTCTCAGTATTTCCAATAGAAGTCTCCTATCTATATTTCATCATGATGGATATGTATTATTGCGTGGACCTTGTCTAGAAATTCCTCCTTTTTTGTTGTTATATGTGGCTCATAAATTGTTGTTAAGGCCACCACCTCTCGTGTCCCTCTGTATCTAAATCTTCCCAGGAGAATTATTGGATAGAATATCCAATCTCCAAAGGATATGTTTGCTGGGTTCCATATTATTTCCAAACCCCCCTTTCCTTCATGCCTATTTTCATAGTATCATACATGTTCCCATGACGACTAATTATCTCTCTTACCCTTTCCCTAAAGATCTTTGTTTCTTATAATATTAATATTTATGGCTTATCCTTGTTCAATATATCCTTCAAATATCTTTATTTTCCTCTACTTTTGAGGCCCCTTATGTTCCAACTTATGATCTTCATTAGAGATTTTTTTTTTAAGTGGAGAAAGCCTCTATAATAAGGATTACTTTACCTATATTCACTGAATGTTCCCCTAATGTACGGAATAACACTTGAATGGGTCTTCAACCACGTTTTTGACTAGTTTCAATGATGTCCCTTTCTCTTGCTTGGCCTAAGGTGGTTGATCTATTTCCATCCCTAACTCTGCCTTGTCCGCTCTTCCGATTTCAACCTTTAGTTTTCATTTTTTGGAAAATTTCCTCATATTTTTTCTTTTGGGTATATGGAATAAACTTAGAATCCATATGGTGCCAATCCATTATTAATTTCTTCAGCATTTTTTCTTCATTTTTTAGTTCTTCTAGTGATTATATTGTCTCCATATTCTCATGGTCTTTCTGTTGTGATTCCTCTGCTATTTCACGTGGATATGCTTAGGCCTTATGTTTTTTCTTATGCCTTGGTTTCAGTGGGAATCTACTTGGATCAACTTACATTGAGGTTTCTTGATTATGTTGTGATTCCTCCTCCGTGAGAGCATGCTGAATTTATTATCCGTTGACTAGGATTTTATACTAGGTTGACTAGATTGATTTTCGAGGGATTTACGTTTTCCATTAACCTTCTGAAAACACCTTTGTCTTCTTTGGTTGGTGTCTCCTTGTGCACTATTTCCTTAATATTTTCTTTTTTCAGGGGGGAATCCCGAAAAATGTGACCATATTCATGGAATATTCTACATTTGAAGGGCACATATTCATAATCCAATAGTTATTTCCAAATTTATCATTGCACTCCAGTTCAATGGAAACCGACAAGGATTGTTTAATGTTGATATATACACATATTTAGAAGTATAGTGGCCATGTTTGGTGGCATCTGTGATTTTTACAAAAGTTCCAATCAAGTTACCAATACCCTTTAGTGTCTCTGGATCCCAAAAAACAGTGGGTAGAGAAAATAGACAAACCCATATTTATGTTGCCATAAAATTTTCCTGATATGGGTTATAACATTATTTCAAGAATCACATATAAACCCTTGCATTATTAAAGAAGCAAGGGCTATTCTCGAAGGTTATGGTCCAGTCCTCTAGATTGGTAAAGATTATCATAAAGAATCCATGAGCTCACAATTTCAGATCGATGTGCCCCTTCGATTTCGATTTATTCTAAATGAATCAAACCAAGTCCCTCTATGTTGGCCAAATTCCTATGAACTTGCATATGAAAGCATAGTCCTTCATATTTTTTCTATATCCTTCAATCTTATTCTTCGGGATCATGAATTTTGGCTTTGCTTCACTTCTAGCTAGGCACTTCCCTTTTAACTGCACTTGCCATTGAGCTCCCAAGACTAGATTTTATGGCCTTACTCTTTTTCCTTTACTTGTCCCAATTTTGGTGGGATTCCTTCGTCAATCGACAATTACTACAACCTTGTAGGAGGGGATACAACCCCCCCCCCCCCTCCCCCCCCCCACTTTGTCCACTCATGCGTGGAGCCAATGCTAAATGATTCAGAAAATAAACCCACCAAATAATTTGAGGAAATATGTTATGGAGTCATTGGACGTTGCTATATGATTTAGAAATATTGCAGTTTAAACCCTACACTTACAGAGCTCTTATTGTACTTATTGTTACAACTTAAACATAGCTCTTTTTCTCTTCTCTCATCCATTTGTTTAGGTGTCAACCTTGTCAATTAAGTGAGGTCGGGTGAGGGAGCATGATGTTCTCTATAATTTTAATGACCACTCTTCAAGTAGCTATATTTTTACTTTCAAATCTCCTTTCTGAACTCAAAGCATGCTATGTGGATTTAGGTTTAGAGAGATACACCTCATGTTGGATGTTATCCATTAAATCTATCATAAATAAGTCTAACAAGTTTCCCTTTAAAATGTTCTCTACCCTCATAATCAACTTTTGGAATTGTTGACTGTGCTCTATAATTGGACCTATTTATTGAAGAGTTACCAATTTACTAAAGAACATATTTATCTTAACATATAAATTCCTTTGTAAATATGGACCGGGATACAATAGAATCTTGTTTCCTTTCCCAAAGAAATTCATATCAAAGTATTTCTCCATCTATAATATCCATGTTATAGGATCATTACCTTCAAAATTCCTCATGTCAATCCTCAAAATAAAGTAGCTCTTTGGCACTAGCTTGAAGCCCAGATAATGTGGAACTTGGATTGAAAAATCATGATTATGATTTTGCGATGAAAATTTGTGCTCTCCAATTAAGATAAAATACTCCCTACGTGATAGAGTTTCAACATAATTTTTCTCCTTATTTTCATTATTTCCTAGGATCTCCATGTCTTTTTTAGGAAGCCTCCTAAAGAGAAGTTTTTCCATGGAATTCGTGGATTTTTGTATTTCTTCCTTGACATATTTTTCTCATTTCTTTCTTGACATAATTATGTATTTCTTCCTTGTTTTCCTTCATATTTTTTTCCATGTGCAACAACTAACTTTCTAGCTTGATACTAATTAATAAATAGCTTATATTTTTTCATTATTCATGGATGAGCTTTCTACAGATTTAAGTGGTGAGGCAAATTTTGAATCACCCTTTCAGAATCCCAATTTGTAGTCCCTTTGCATGGCTAATCTTTATCATGATATATATCTAAAATTCGAGCCATTATAAATCTTAAATTTTGACCTATAACACTCTAATGTGTATTCTCTTCAATCCAACAGGTATGAGTAGAAATTTGATATGCCAAGTGAAAGTAATTGTAATTTTCCCAAAACTTATTGAATTTTGGCCTCTTGTCAAGAAAAAACTTGTATAGCATGCCATGTGTCCAATTTTTTAAATATGACTCTGAATTTTTTATTTAAGGTAACTTAGTGTATCTTCTCAAAAACCTAAAAATTTCATAGTTTGAAACTTCTCTGGAAGAAAGAAGCAAAAGTTTCAAGATCACTATTCTGAAACTAATTTCAAGAATATTCATAAAACCTAACCTCCACAAGGTATATCTCCAAATCTTTAGAGAATTAAAATCTATTTTTTACCAACTATAATCTGAGATCGCTCCTATGTTTATTATATTACAGAGCCTTAATTTTCCCAAAAAAATGTCATATCAAAAATTCTAAGATAACTAGTTTGAAATTGATTTCAGGACCATTTATAAACCCTAACTTCGATAGGGTGTATCTCCTAAAGTACAGTGAATACGACTCTAAAATTTTTACTGTATGCACTTTGACATCTCTCCTAAATTGTCTCTGATTTTCATAATCCAAAGCTTCTCAAAAAAATAGTTATAGTAAAGAATCATTTGAAACAACAAAACTCTACGTTCTATGCTCTAATACTAAATTTTATGAACCTACTTTAAAAATGATAAGAATTCAATGAATACAATTTATTTTGAGGGTAGAATCTCTTTTTACAATGAATACAATACAAGACAAGATATGATGATCCAAGAATATGTCTCCTTAGTATATCTAAGAGTGAAAGGGTACAATTATAATGAAAGGGCATAATGAAGGGTTTTGTCGTGCATAAAAATACAAATGTAAAAACCGAGTTAGCATGAGGCTTTTATATGGATTAACAATTAATATACCTAGAAACAACCTCATCACCTTCGTCACTTTTTCATCTCCTTCTATCTCAAGCTTTGCAATACTTTGAACAAAATTAAAGAATAACCATCAATACAAATTTACTATTTAGTGTGGAAACCATTTTATCTCAATCCATAGTCTTCTTCTTGCCCCTTCTCTACATGTACAATTTCTAAGTATCACATCAAAGAGATGTGTCATGTAAATTCCCTTTTAACATGATGCATGCAAACTTCACTCTCTTGGCATTTTTTATTTTCTCAAATTCGATGAACTTCACCATTTCTCCAATCCAAATAATAAATTTCTCTGAGTTTGAGCTTCATGAGTAGGTATGGATTCCCATACTATCAAAGTAGGTAAGGGTTTCCATATTTGGTCTACCTCTCAAAACTATCAATACCCTTCTAAGTATCTTCTTTAGAGCTTAGGATTCTTTGACATTTTCTTATGGAGCTTTAGGTCTTGGCTCATCATCGCTCTTTTTCGAGTTGTTTCTATAACATCTAATCTCACAAATATTGTCCTCAACATTTAGTAATTCTATTTATAGTGCATCTTCATCATCTTTGATCCCGAACCAAGATTAGTATGTTTATCATCTTGCTATGCCCTTTACAAATTTTGCCTTAGAATTTTACTTAGAGTTCTCCATTAATCATGCATAATAAATTCTCTTTATTGAACTTATATTAATTTTGCACATTTGCAAGCTACACCAATTCAACAACTCAAAACACATTACAATCACAAACTAGAGTCATTCAATATATAAAATTAGATAAATTATATAATAATAAATTAATTAAATTTCAAATTTCAAAATATTAAGTGGGTTGAATATAGAAACTGAGAATAAAAAAGTTAGATAACTCATTTTGAATAAAGAAATAAGAAATTTGAATATAAATAAGTAAAAAATTATGTTATTTTTTATTTAAATAATTTAACGCAATCGAGAATAGAGTTTATAAGATAGACCAAAATTTGAAATAAAAATTTTAATAGTTTATATAATTTACAAGTTACCCACACAAGAAAAACGAGATCTTTCGATAAATTTATTTGAAACATAAAAATTACAATAGTGAAATAAAAGAAAGGGTAGCTGCAATGCATGTTTTTATCTATATTTTTATGAAGTTGTTCATGTACTTTATAGATGTTGCTAGGGAGTCATTATTATACTCTATCTATTTGTTTAATGAGGAACGTCAGGTGGAAAGTCTTGGGAATGTAGAGCTACATTCTGTAGAAGATGTTTTTCTTGTTCCTTCAAATTTTGAGGAACAATGTCATAAACATCGCTGAAAAGTTCACACAGAGGTGGCTTCCCCATACGTTCTGCACCTTCTAGTGCCTGGACTACCTGAGTATACACATAACCAATTAGTTCAACAGCAAACACATTATATTTCTCAGCAAATATCAAAAAAAATGGAAAGAGTACCTGGTCAAAATCTCAAGCTCCTAATACTAAAAATGAGGTATACCTTGTTACGTGTTTCAGTTCTGAAGTGCAGTTCAGCCGCCTCATTCCACCAACCATTTATGTTCATCCATTTTCGAAACCTTGTGATGGGGTCTTTCTCACCTTTCCAGTACTCTACTTCATCCAATCTGCGGTATCTGCTCGAATCATCTGATGTTGAATGGTGACTTACCCGGTACGTCATTGCCTGATTATCAGAAACACAGTGATGAAAATGGAATAAATTAGGTCAGACGGCAGACGTAGTCTTTATGGGATTTTTTTGAAGTTTTTGGTGTTGAAATTAGGTGAAAAATTTGAGATAAAATCTTAATTTTTGTTATTTAAACTAGTTTTTTTACTATAAATATAGGTTTAGCACCCTAAAAAATCTCTAGAACACTTTGATTGTGCAAATTACCCATCAAATTTCTGTCAGATTTTAAAGAAATTAAAGCTGAAAAAACCACCAAAAACACTTTCAAAAAATCACATTAAAAACAACTCCAATTAAATGTAACTTCTCTTTGAAACCAACAATACATTAATTACCTCCACGAAAATAGGCTTGCTCTCGTTGACTGCCATGGATCGAGCTGTTTTAATGGCACTGTAAACCGCCAGCGCATCATTTCCATCAACGCATATGCTTCTTATTCCATAAGATGGCCCTCTCACCGCCAATCCATCACCTACATCAACAATGTCATATATATTAATTCGGAGCCAGAGTTCATAGAGTGTGTGCATTACGTAATGATATGATATGAAAATGAGTAGTTTTTAGTGTGATTTTTTGAAGGTTTTTTCATGGATTTTTTAGGTATAATTTCTCTAAAATTTGGTAGGAATTCATTGAAAACATAAGTTTGATGAGTAACTTTGCAAAATCGAAGTGTTCTAGAGAATTTTTAGGGTGTTGAATCCATATATATAGTCAAAAAAATGAGTTTAAATAACATAAATCAAAATTTTACTCAAAAAAATTTCACCAAATTAAAACACCAAAAACTTCAAATATTCGCACTAAAAGCAACTCAAAAAACAAATATCATAAAAAAATAATAATAAATTATACTTCTAAATTGTTCCGAAGCTGGTGTGCTAATAGCCCATCCATTGTTGCGGCAAATGAAGATAATTGGCACGTCCATCACTGCCGCAAAATTCAGAGCAGCATGAAAATCTCCCTGTAAAACAATAAACAACACTCGATGTTAGTCATTTTAGCGTAATTGGATTGCAAATTTTAAAATATTCTGTCAATCATATATTGGCAAATTCAAATGGTTTACTTAAACTTTGTTCACCTCCCTTAAATTTATATTATATTTGAATGAAATGATATTGAAAACAATTTTAAAATAACCATGTATATAGACCTTCTTGATCATGTGAGTTTTTTTATGGGGAGAAATTACAGAGAATCTTACCTCGCTTGCTGCACCGTCTCCAAAATATGCGACTGCGCAAGCCTGCTTGCCATCCATTTTCAATGAATATGCTGCACCAACTGCTTGAGGAATCTGTGTCCTGTTCATATGGAAATTACTCAGCTGGACTTTATATAGAAGGGAGCTCTTGTATTCATGAAAGAATAGGTCGACAGTCCTTTACGTTTACCAAACGAGCATCAATGATTATAATTATAATTAGTTGAAATATAAAGTATAGTCGTCATATAATTTAAATGGTAGGGTGAGTAAACTTTGGTATACATTAATATATAATAAATATTAAAATATTTATTTTTTATTTAAAATTAACTAGTACTTGGTCATTTTAATAAATGATCCGACTGAATGTCGAAGGGAGACGACGCCACAGCAGCACTGACGCGGAGGAGCTGACGCGCGCGGAGGAGCTGACGCGGGCGGGAAGCTGAGAGCAAGAGGGTGGGAGCAACCGCCAAGTGTCAAATTTTGAGAGGCTGGAAGGGCGATAGGTGGAGCACAGAGATTGACTAGGAGCATTGTTCATCCCAGCGAAGCTCATAATAGGGACACCTTAGGCGTAAAAATATAGAAATAATAATAATAATAATTATTATTTATATATTTAAAAAAATAACTATTCCATTTTATTATAAATATTTTTAATTCGAGAATAGACTTTGTTATATTATCTTGATTTATTAGTACAATATGCCAAAAATAAAAATGATAATTAATTTGTCTTTGGGGTCTTGGTTAAACGGTGATGAGGCGGGCTGTTATGGCACTCATCACAGGATCAATTCCCTTCCCTGATCGGGGTGATGTATCTAGACATGTTATGAAAAGTGGAGTAAAAAAGTGAAAAAAAAGAAAAATGAAAGGCACTACCAAACTTACAAAAATAAAAATGATAATTAATTTAATTAAATTATGTAATTATTTTTGTAAATAAATTTGAACTTTTGATTTGATTTGAATATTTTAAAATTGTTTGATGAAGTTGAATATTTATTATGCATAGAATTATTGATAGCTAAATTAAAATTATGCAGTCTCTTCGGATAGCGGACTATAAGTCGAATTGCTCTTGGATACTATGGCGGTGGCGGATCAACAATGATTTCTGGAGCAAAAAATCAATGTAATAGTGAACTCTGGCTACGGGAATTCAAAACTATTTATTAAAAAAATAATCTCAAAATGTATTCAAAAATAGACATTTTCTATCTTATTTTTTTCAAATACAAAAATTTGAAATTTACATTATAAAATTTGATATTTGCAATTTCTAAAATAGTTTATTGTCTAATAAGAAAAATTAATATGTAATCTAATATAAAAAGTAAATAAATCGTAATATTTGTAAACATTGTTTGTGTGATTCTATTATTTAAGTTCTTCATATAATCTAATTTTCAATCTCTTAAAATACCTTAAAATATATATAATGAAAATAGATTATATTTTTATTAAATTTATAATTTAAAATATATTCTTTCATTTTTATCTTAATATTTAAAATATTTTTTATCTTTTTATTATTTTAAAATATATATTAATATTTTATTTATTTAAATAGTTTTGATTTTTTTATAATAATGAATTTAAATTTGTCAATTAAATCTATTTTAAATACTCAAAAAAAATTTAAATAATCAAAACAATAATTATTATCTTTTTTATTCAATTACAAATCACAAATGATATATTGACTTATATAAACTTACCCTATAAAATATTTTATCTTTGCCTACAAAATCTAGAGTTAAATACTTTATTACTAAAATGAAAAGCCAATAACATATAAAGCAACTATAATTTTAAAACTTTAACCCAAAAACCTTAAATGTTGAAAAAAAATATAAATTAAATATAAATTTTAAAATTTTTAAGTTTATGATATTATTTTCTTTTGTTGAGAATTGGTAATTAAATTTAGATTTGTGATCAAACATACCAACTTACTACCAACCTATTAAAAAATATATTTAACACTTTCCCATATATCTTAATTGGTGCTATTATTTTCTTTTATTGAGAATTGGTAATTAAATTTAAGTTTGAGATCAAACATACCAACTTACTACCAACTTATTAAAAATATTTATTTCACACTTTTCCATATATCTTAATTGGCAATTTTTAAAATGTTTTAAATTAAATTTGGAATCAAGCTTACCAACTTAATAAAAAAATATATATTTCAAACTATATATATAAAACTGGAATCTCAATTTATTAGAAAATATATTCCAAATCAAATATATATATATATATATAAAACTTGAATCCCAATTGAAAGGATTTTCTTTCGCACCTTATCACAGATGTCAATATATCACTTGAACCATCGAGTCTCAATGAAGAAAAAACAAACAATCTACACAACCAACGAAAATATGAACATTGAACTAAGTAATCTACTCAAATATCCAAATCATGAACCCTGAACTACATCTTTCACCCAAAAACCTGAACTACATCTTTCACCCAAAAACCTGAACTACTCCATCTGGCTTGTTACTCAAAATTCATTTCCCCTTTTCGGATCGAGGATAGCATTCCTCCGGTCCCTTCGGGGAATATGTCTTGACTCTTTGACGATCCATCCCACAATTAAAAAAAATACCTCAACTTCTATCCCTACGGTCAAAATAGCTATGAAATTTATAAATTCCAACAGCTTATATGGACGGCCTTGTAGAGCGGTCAGCAGTACGTAGTTAGCTGATTTTACGTAGTAATCTTCTCTAAGCATTAAAGTAACAGGTTTCCTAAAGTTTGTTTCTAAATTCCTGAGAAATTGTGCCCCCTAAGCTATATAAGAATGCAAAAATAATGAAGCCTATCAACTGCGAAACAAAAGAAATATAACTTATGAATGAGAATTATTACGCTAGAGGAGATGAAATGGTAAAGTAATTCAAAGCACTTGATCCATAGTGTACAGGCATCTGCCTTCCCTTTCCGTAGTCTGCTTGGTTTCCAAAGCACTGATTTGCAAATTCTTGCAGTGTAAAACCTCGCCAAAACAGTACTCCAGTCTCTCTATACTGCATACATTACGCAGATTTCAAAAAATTAATAATTTTTAAAATTTTGCATTTGGATATAGACAATTTTAACTTATTAAAATATCTGGAAAATGGAAAAAAATACAAAGTCTTAATGAATCACACTGATTGATTGGTTCTAAACGTATCGACAATGGAAATAGAAACAAATCGACAATAAAAATGAGTCAACAATGTTCCATTACATATCATTACTACTTACAAAATTCTATAACTATTTAACTTCTAAAATATTCTAAAATCTACAATAAAATCAAATACAACAACTAATAAATCCTACATTTCAAAAATATTGATGATAATTCATATTATCATCAATATTTACCTTGATAATAAATATTTACCTGAGCAAATACCACATCATCAATATCCAGAGCTGCTGCAGATCCAACGCTGACGGCCTCCTCTCCAATGGAAGCCATATAAAACGAAAACCTACCTTGTCTCTGTGCTTCATAAAATATGGTATCCATAATTTGAATATTCACCATCTTACTGTACATTTTTAGTGCAAATTCTTTGTCCACCTGATTATAAAAATAGAACAAGCATATCTCAATATCCAAAGTGGATAACCTACAGAAAAACAAAAGTGAAGATAGAATAATATATATTAAATCATCATTTATACAAAGATGAAATGCTGAACTTAATTTTATAGCAGATTCCGGAATAGTTGAGAAATAGGACAGACAAGAATCATGTCAAATAGTTTTTTTTAGACAGAAAAAAATAGAGAATCTTCATTGATAAAATGAGTTCTTACATACGTTTTCAGAGGAGAATCAAAATCAAAAGTTGCTCAAGAGAAAGGGATAGATTTTACTAAATTAAACAAAGGAACAGAAGAACAAATTTCCTTGAGCAAATTGATGGATTGGAAAAACAAACACTTTATCCAAAACCCAAACTGCTTCACAACAATAACCTGGAGTCCAGAGAAATCATAGAAAAAAAATCATAGCTCAAAGGACCCAGAAAAATGAATGGTTTCATCAATCCATAGCTTATAAAACATAAAGCCAAGGATACTATCCAGCTTGGATAGGCCATCAGCCTCCATGTTTTGTTCTCTCTACACATGGAGAAAGGATAAATCAGAGAAAGAAGAACCGAGGGCATCAATATTAGCCATCCAGTGATGTATAGAAGGTACATCAAGAGCGCTCCCCCCCTTCAACCAGTCCATGACAATTTTGGCATCACCAACAATCCTAATGGTTTCAATGGACAGTCAGACAACACTCTAAAGTAAACCCCACAGTGACACAATCTTGGCCCGGGAGTTAGTGCCATCACCCCATTCCAATAAAATTGAAAAACCCTGCTGGGACAAAGCTCAATAAAAGCTCCGCATCCACATCGTCCCCCAACAAAAACACCATCAAAAAATTCCAATAGGGTAGACAGCCCCCAGATCCAACAATCGAACATTCCTCTAAGGAGGCCTAGGAACGTAGGGTCCTATCTCAAGAAACTAACCAACAATCTTAACACTGGCAAAATAGCAGTCAGGGTGTTTGTCCTCAAAGATTGTGGCATTCCTAGACCGCCATATCCCCATAGAACATACATGGGGAGGGCCTTGTATGGTCTTATATTCAATGACCAAAACAAAAGACACTCAATAATGGATGACCAATTCGAACCAATCCTAAGCTTCAGTAATCCTGCCACATTGTCCCAAATGGCCTTGTCAAAGGAACAGTCCAGAAATAAGTGAACAATGTCTTCAATGGAAGAACGGAAAAAATGACATCTACCCAATGTCTTCAATGGAAGAATGGAAAAAATGACATCTACCCAGACCGTGAAGGCCCCTTTTCATCGAATTCTCCCAGGTCAAGATGCAGTTAAAAAGGATCAACTAGGAGAAACATTTGATATTCAAGGGAACATCCCATTTCCACATGGGCACAGTCCATTCATCAAAGGGACTGGGAGATGGAGAACCAGAGTAAATTTCTTTGGCTTATATGTTGCCTCTAGCAACTCGGCCACCCATCCCATGAAAGAAGATTGGGCCTATCATTTAATGTTATCCCGGCCTCAATAAGCTTGAGCCAATAAAACTCCCATTCCAGTTCCAGTTATGCATTCAGTCCCAACTCCCAAGAATGTGGCCATGTACAAAAGGGGCTATCCAGGGAAGTCTGCTTCATTAAGTCAGCAAGAAGTTTGAACCCCAATGGGTGCAAAGCCAAGATAATTTGTGGTGATAAGGAATGTTCCCCATTCATCCCCTTCATCGCATCCAACCCAATATGTATCTTAGCCCCATTTCCTGCCTTCCATTTCAGATTTGCACAAAGCCAAATCTTAGCAGCCATCAAGCTGCCCCATATAGCATATTTTTTACAATTAGAGGGAGCTCCAGTAGCAACCCACTCTTCCATACTTTGTTGCTAAAGATATTTCCTTAATATTATATCTCTCCATAAGCCCTGAGTGTTAAAAGCCCTCCACAGGTTACAACAAAGGAGGGCAAGGTTAAATCTCTCCATAAGCCCTGAATGTTAAAAGCCCTCCACAGGTTACAACAAAGGAGGGCAAGGTTAAACCGCTTTGTGTCCCTTAATCCCCATCAACCCGATTCTTGAGGGAAAGAAAGAATACCAGGCTTGATGAGGTGATATTTTTTCCGTCGGCCAGTTCCTGCCCACAAGAACTTGGCAATGATAGTGTTGATTTTGTGAATGATCACCGATGGGAGAAGGAATAAGTGCATCCAATACACAGAAATTTCTTCAAGCACCAATTTTATCATGATCACCCTGCCCTTGAGGGTTATCTAAAATCTATAAAACATATTACAATATAAAATTTGCAATCAAAATCAAAATTGATAAGATCAGAAAGACATGGTGAAATTAACCCATATCCATCACATTACGAAATATTTTAGAAATCCACAATCGAAATTCAAGGAGGTTTACTATCTATAACAAACCTCTTCCAAATCAGTCTGTGCAATCTTATGACCATGCTCGTCTAAAATCCTGTAACATGGGGCTGCTTTGTACGATGTTTCTGATAAAAACTCCATATTGTATGTATATCTCACCTTTTCCATCCCAGTATCCTCGAACTACCAGATCATAACATATGAAAACAAATGTCTTTTCAGTCAGAAAGTGACAAAGGAATCATAGATATGAATATGCAGAATCCGGTAAAGAAGTAGCTTTCAGAGGCATTGGCCATAATCTCTGGGAGAAGAGATTGAAAGAAATAACTGAGTTTAGTTAAATGAATTACTAACCTGCGTTTCATCCTTCGGCTCTCTAACTGTTTTATCATCATCAGGCTGCTTTCCAGATTCAGTATTTAGAAGTCTGTGCTTATCAGAGATTTCCATAGCAGGCCACCAATATGGTGATTTAGAGCTAACAGAAGGCTTGGATATATAAACAAGACTGCGTTTAACAGTATAAAGAGTAGATGGCCTTGCTGCAACCTGGCAGTAGCTAACTCCGTGAACCCAGTTCAACTTAGTTGCAGATCTTCTACATAGGGACGCAGCAGCCATGGCTTTGAATGAACTCAAGTTCGCAAAAACAGCAAAATGCTTGTGACAGTTTGTTTATCAATAACAGACGTTATATATTGCCTTGAAGTGTAATTTGGCCATCTAAACCAAACACGAAACAATATATATAAAGAAATTAACTTTATATAAAGCATTTGCTTCAACTATAATATTACTATTATTAGTATTTCTTATACACACTCAACAAAAGTAGTGTAAAACGGTTTACTATACCTAATCAGTGAACTTCAGTATGGACAAAATTTGCAGCAACAAGTGTTTAATAAACGAGTGAAAGATTTGTTCAAATAGAATGGCTGCAATAATATTATAAGAAACAAAATATAATTCAATATCGACTATTTTTATAAAATGATTTAACTTCAAAATATTACAAGACAATGGACTCTTTGGAGTTTCTTAATGATAAAAAAGTTAGTACAAATTTGGCAAGGTTATGAGGCCTTTCGTGTTATGGAAATATGGAAAAAAAATAATACGTTGGTTATATTTTGATGACAATCTTATAAATGTTTTAAAATTATGAAAGTTATTTATAATATTTTAATTTTTATTTTGAAAATATATTAAATTACCTGAATATTTTAATATAGAATTGTGAATGTTTTAATATAGAATTTTGGTAAGAAGTTGGTTTTTTTAGTGACTATATATGAGATTTTGAATGACTAGTTAAGGCTTAGTCTTAATTAGTGAATGGTTATAAATATATAAATAAAGATAATGAGTTAGGTTTTTTTTTATGATATAATTGAAAGTTATGTAAATATTAACATGAAATATAGTATAATAGTCAAATATGGTTGTGTAGAGCATAAGAGGGTTCTTAGTGATTCCAAAAAAAGAGAAAGAGGAGCATATAGGAGAGAAAATCCTTATTTTCTATGTGTAAAATTTAAAACTCTTCTTATTTTTCAACCATGCACTTTTAATGAAGTCATATATCTTTTTTCACTTATTAAAATTGATCACTTAATGGATGTGAGAGGTTGGTAGAAAAGTTATCATGTACTTATGGAAGCATGAGAATGAGTATACACCCCTAAAATCAAAAGTACTCTCAACCATGATTTTACAAATCATCTCCTTCCAATGACAAGGAATTTAGTCCATCACTCTCCCACATTCATGCATTCATATTTTGCATTATGTTCATGTTGTTCATGCTAGGAGATTCTTAGGGTTATCCATAAGACAACTGGAAACCAAATATAATTAGTGTCATTCATAGAAAATTATAGTCTCAAGATGAAACAATGATCATTTTAGGCGAGATTGGGACCGAGTAAGTTAGGGAACTTTCACTTGCTATATATTTTCTACTTTTTGAATGCTTGGGATCCTAGAATTGTTTTAGCAGATAATTCTTTGAAGCATACAATATATTGGGCTCTTTTTTCACACACTAAAGAACATAGTAAAGGAAGGGTACTCCGAGGGACTACGAAGTAGAGAAAGGGTATGCCTTCCTTGTGTTGAGTGGTGTAATGGAAGAGAGTTTCTTAGCTATTGATGGTTGGATGAGATGGTTGAGTATGATGGTAAATGGGTTGGGCTAAGAGAAAGAGAAGCTTGTAGTTTTTTCCTTCTCATCGATGACCTCAAAACCTAAGTTGGGGGTGGTATTTCGTAGTAGGAACATGTGGATGGGTGGAAAATCAACCTTACACAACTAATTTATTAGAACTTCTTTAGTAAAACATAAGTGCTTTATAGTTCTCTATGAATACACAAAATTTATGTTTTCAAATAATGTATCTTACGTATTGGGTGTGAATGTGTTTGTTATTTCTGTTTAATTTTCACATGTACACATGCATTTAGTTCAACTCATTTTCCTCATAGAATTCTTAGCTTCTTGTTATTAGGGGGCTTTAGTTGTTGAGAGGTGGAATTTAAAAGCTTAAAAGCATAGCTATCGATTATTATGGGGATTTTACATTATCTTAGCCTTGAAATAAAAAGGTCAAATGGGTTCGAGAGTATTAATATCATCAAACAAGTACTTTTTAAATTGTATGTTTTAATCAAACATATACACACACATGCATATTACATTATCATAGCCTTAAAATAGTGAGGTCAAGTGGATATGAAGGTCTTATATAATCAAATAATTTTTTCTTTTAAATTGTAGATCTCATTGTATGTTAATGCAATGCACACATGGGTAAGGACAAAAATGCATATATTTAAAATTATAATATTTATATATATTGGAATTTACATAGTCAAATGTAATGTGTGCATAGATTCATTAAAAATAGAGCTTTGTATGATATTTAAAAAGAATGTGAAAAAGGGAGATGTGAAGAGACATTTCAAAAAACATGAGGTTTCTTTTTTTTTTTTGCAATTTCAAGAGTGTATTTGATGCAACCAAGTTAGTAAACACAATAGTAAGTAGAATTTTTCATGCAAGAAAAATATTAAAATAAAAAACTCCAAATGCATACATATTACATAATGCACATGTACTAATAATGCATGTGCTTTTCAAATTATTTTCATTATGAAAAAAAAATCGCATAAAAAAATGTTTTAGTAATTTTGTCAAATAAATTTTTACGTTGACATCCATTTTTGGCATTTTTTTAAGCACATTAGGAAGATCTTGGAAATCCCTACAACATTTATGATATGAACTTTTCACACTTCTACATAGATTATTGTTTGTTATAAATTAATAGAAAATACATGTATAACCCATGATCGATACCTCAAACCATGACAATGTCTCTCTAATGGGAATATTTGGCCTCCAACAGCAATATGGGTGCTCTTAGGAGGTTTTTCACATCGGAGATTGGTCTTAGGGATCTTGTTGGGGTACATTACACTTAGTAGTTCATCAAGACCTTATAAATACCTACACTCTAGCCATCATTATACCCTCTTCCATACATTATTAGGGGTACATATGATAGAAAGCTTAGGATGAAGAGCAAAAAGCGGCGAGAGGTGCAATAGTAAGTCGTTGGTCCTAGCCCCTAATCGCATGGAGATAGAATAAGGAACTCAGACACTTATTGGACTAATCAGTCCATCCAATGCATAAAAAACAACATGGGTGAAAAGTGACGAGTAATAGACAACAAGGCGAAAGGCCCATGGTCATAGGTTGCTTGACCTAAGCACTAAGGTGCTTATCTACCTACTAAGTGAAGACTCAATTGCACACAAATAACACATCGGAAATGTTTTAGGAGACAAGCCTTAGCAAAAATTTCGAGGTTTCAGGTGGCACAAACTAGTGGGAGGTCAATTATGTGAGTCTTCTCATAAGTATGCATAATGGGCATTCAATTTTTATCAATGTGGGTTTTCTCAGAAGTATGCATAATGGGTCTTCAATTTTTATAAATTTGGGTCTTCTCAGAAGTATGCATAATAGGTACTCCTTGGATGTGGATTTTAATTCCACATCCAATGAGTATCTACACTTGAAATTTGAGTAAACCTATAAGGAGATAAGCCAAAATACAATTTAAAAAATAAAAATAAAAAACAATTATTTCCCTCCAAAATATTTACATGTACCTCTTTTTAAATTTAAAGTATTTTGATTGGTTTACATGTTATGCACATGAAATTTTCTTGGGCAATTTTAGGATGAAATTTCCTCTAATGCCTATATTATTGAAACAATCAAATAGATTTAGTTGTTGATACAAATAAAGAAGAATTCCATGGGTAAAACCATGGATTTATACCCATGGTATTTGACAAGCCAAACCTATAAAAGACAAAGAAGAAAAATGCACGAAGGTTGGATGTCGTGATAGAAATGTGTCATCGAGTCTGTTGTGTGTGTGCTAGAATGGAAATGAAGATAATTGATGTAGATTTATAACGTTGAGTCTATTTGTTTTGTGATGGGATAAAGTTTGCTTATGATGAGAGAGCGTGAAGAGTGTTGAGGACTGATTTGAGTTGAAACATTTAGAACAAATATGTCTATAGATCTGAGAGTTGCATTGTAGCAAAGAGGAGTATGAGTAGCAAATGCTGTAGGAGTTGACTGAAAAATATTGATTGGAGGAAGAAATGCAGAGTGAATTGTTGTTGTTATACAATGGAAAGGTTGAGTAGAGCTATCGTATACAAGAGTTTCCATAACACATCTGAAATGTTTTGATTAGACCTAGGCCTAAGGAAAGTGTTGCAGAGTAGAGATTGAGTTGAAATCAGAAGTGTTGATATTTTGAGTGTGACTGAGTTGACATTGAATATCCAATTGATTGGAAGACGAGGCAATGAGAGAAACACATATAAAACTGAAGGAGTAGGATGACAGGGTAGATGTGGATCCAATTTGAAAATGATATGAAATGAAGGTGTAAGGCGTAACAGATAGGGGGTTGGTGCCTGCAAACATATTTGAGAGCTTGGTGCCTAAAAACAAAATTTAGAGCCTCAGAGTCTTTTGAAAATGAAATGAAATAAATATATAATGGGTAGAGAAAGTAGGCTCTTGCAAATTAGAATGTAGTTTCTTCCTTCAGGTCAACACCTATATAGAAAGGGGGTTGGTGCCTCCTGCAAGTGGGTGCTTGCAAATCAGGGAGTTGATGTTTTCTTTAGGTTGGTCCATGTAAAATATTGTGGAGTTGGTGCTTCCTTCAGGCTGGAGCCTGTAAAGATTAAGGAGTTGGTGCTTCCTTTCAGTGGATGATTGTAGATTCAGTGGATGGGTGTCTCCTCCTAGTTGGAATGAGAAAAGACAATGTAATAGTATTTTTTCATCTTGCAACAATATTAAAACATATTTTTGTGTTTTTATCCCTTTATGGGTTTCCATGTAAATATATGTCTCATATGTGTATGTTGTTTTATGGTGCTATTGTGTGATTCAGGTGTTTTTTACATGATTGATTGTCGAATGATTGGATATTTTTAATAATCATTAACATTGGACTACTAATATGATTAACTCCCCCCCCCAAAACTCTCAGTATTATCTCGATTTCTAACAATTGGTATCAAAGTGGGTTCCTTTTGAAACAATTTAACCACTAGAATGTAGATTTCTAGGCACTGTGGCTAATGAGGATTGGCATACCCTAAATGGAGTACCATTATTGAATGGATTAGTTTATGAAATGTGGAAGGTAAGAATGAAGGTTTATCTAATGGTTATTGGTTTGGATGTGTGGCTACCAATAGAATATGGACAGAAAAATGAACATAATACAAAATCCAAGAAGGTTATCTTGTGTGAGTTATCAATTTTAGACTATGATAAAGTGAGGCATTGTAATACTGAAAAATAAATGCTAGATAATGTGTAATGTATATATGAAGAAGGAAATTAAAAAACACCAGTGAATACTAAAGACCTTGATTGCTCAAGTAATGTCAAATCATGAAGTACATCCCCTTATAATAAGTGCTCAAGCTATTGATAATCTAAAGAATAATGTATATTCATATGACATGGTTGGAGGAAAAGAATATGTTAAGGAGATATGATCCATAAGTATTTTTTTATTTTGTTGTAACTATAAAATAATAGGACATCTTGCTTTTAGAAAATAGTAGTAATAAACGAGAACTAGAAGTTGAGAGAAAATATCATGAGCAACATGACAAAAGTTCTCATGGTTGTACATCTCAATAAAATAATAGATGTACCTCCAATAGTGATGAAGAAGGAGTTCTACTCATGAATATGGAAGAGACATTGGATTCAAAAAAAGAAGAATACCTTGATGAAGAGACATATTTTATAAAATAACTTAGCTATGCTCTAGAGGAGATTCAGAATATTACAATGATAAATCAAAGACAAAAGGATTTTTTATAATATCCCAAAACTGGAATTTTCTACAACAATAAGAATACCTTAAGGTATTCCAAAGTTGGAGAACAGCAAGTAATCAACTCATATAATGTGTTTTAACACATATCTATCATGATAACAATCACAACAACAAACTATGCATTTATACAATTCACCAAGTGGGGAAAAACAACTATTTTTGCCTCAAAAACACTATTTTCTGAATATTGACTTAAAACAGTGGAAAATAACAGTTGTGTCCCTTAGAATAGACAATATAGGACATGCATGCAAGATATTTTCATAAAAAAATGCCTTTAGCTTAGTTAAACAGGCCTCCCATGCTCAAGATCGCTTGAAATTGCCAAAACCCCAAGACTGCCAAAATGTCGAAGCAACTGCACAAGTGACTGCGCAGTCTAAAGAGAGGTTAACTCAGAAAATAGAGAAATATGACAGATAATATTATTAGAATACTCAATGACGTACAAAATCAGAGATCTAATCTCTTTTACACAAATCCAAGAAGACCCGGCAAGGATTTCTTAACAGAAAAGATATACAAGAGAAGTTGCTGCAAAATCTATGGCTGAATAACGTTGTATGGATGAAGCTCTACAATATATGGCTGAAAATTCAAATAAATGTTTGTATATGCTCCCTCTATGTTTTCCAAAGAAAGGCTAATCCTCCTCTTGGGAAACTAGCTCCTCAAAATGGGGTTTCAACCCTTTCCACTGCACACCTTAAGAAATAACGCAGTTTTATGAAGGGATTGAGTTTTTGCTGAAGGTAGATGCTTGGCCCAACACTAGGTAGTGGAGAATTCAGATCAGAAACCTCCTCTTATATTTCTTGAATAAGATCTCCAAGGAAGAGTAGGGAATGCCCACCCGGGTAAACCCTTGCACTAAGCAGTGCAGCAACTTAGCTAAACAGCTAAGTATGCAGGAATTCTAAGCAGACCTCATGAAAATATAATCTCTAATACATCCATATTCTTTCCATCTCCTTCATTATATAATTGATGAGCTTCCTCACCAAGGGTCCCACCCACTATGAGGTTGCTTCCATGCAAAGGCTCCTCCACAAAAACTGCGCTGTCCAACAAGATGGTTCAATGCATCTAGACAGTTTTGTTGACTTGGTCAACCTTGAATGATTCTTCATGCCTTGTCCCTTTACACACTCAAGGTGCCTTCATTTTATCTAGCTGGATTTGATCCCTATTCACATTGAGCCTTCTTTATTTAGAATCCACTTCTTTGAGAGTAAATCACGTTGTCTTGGTCAAACTTGACCTTGCCCACATATTTTAGGCCATTTTCACACATTTGGATGCTTGAATTGGTTATTACATGATCCCCTTTCACATTAAGAAGGATTTTTATTCATATTTGAGCAAATTATGAGCCTCCTTGCCCATTTATTCATCAATCAAAGTTTTAAGAGCAAAATTAATATTCCCATTAGCTGAAGCTAAATTGGGAACATTATAGTCTCCCTCTCCCACATGTTTCTTGTCCTCAAGCAACTGCAAGGGTGTTGCAAAATCTCCCCGCTTCTTCTTGTGACCCTCTCATCCCATAGTCTCCTCCATTGCTTCAAGATTTCTACAAAAATTCCATCTCCCAATGGCTCCTCCCAAATGTGCAAGTTGGCCTTTGGTGAATAAACCCAATGGCTCTCATCATGAAAGAATGGAAGGTTTTAATGGAAACCTTCTTGCTGATCCATGGCCTTCTCAAGAAAGAAGTGATGATGATCACGGGGATTTTCATCATCAATGGAGGTCTCCCTCCTCCATGCTATCATCCAAATAAAATGAATCACCCTCCAGCTTGGTAATTCATAGAAAATCTCCTCCCAATTTCTCATGAGGCATGACCCAAGTGCTCCAACAAAACATATGGTCCACATCATACAGAAACAAGTAATATGCAATGGTGGCCATATAGTTTCTCATGCTCCCCTTGGAACATGTAGTGAAGAAAAAGTAGGGACTCTCTTCCCCCAAAGACACATCCAACAAGTGTGCCTCTCTTCCAACCATGCCTCCAACAAAGATAAGAACATCTTCAGCATGTGGGAGCATAAGTAAGATCATGCTAGCTGCCATATACAATAAGGGAGAAGGATAATGGTCCCTCATGTGCAACCAACGCATTTTCCTCCTAACTGCCATAGTATATGATATGACAAGTGCTCTCCCCAACACTTGCTTGCTACCCCATCCTTCATTAGGGGAATTTTGAGGTCTAAAATGGGCCTCCTAAGGAAATTATAAAATAATAGTGGAAAAAATCAAATAAGATTTGATGACATCATCAAATTTTAGAGGGAAAAATGAAAAAACTACATTTTCAACTCATATTTTCAACTTATCTCCCAAATTTTTTACTCAAATTTCGAGCGGAAGTACTCGTTGGATGCGAAATTTAATTCCTCATCCAAGGAGTACCCATGTTGCATACTTTCTATGGGTCCTACTACACGAAAAATGAGAAATACATAAAAACGTGATTGTAATCACGTTTTTTTATGTATTTCCCATTTTTCATGTAGCAGGGTTCATTGAAAGTATGCAACATGGGTACTCCTTGGATGAGGAATTAAATTTTGCATCCAACGAGTACTCCCACTCTAAATTTGAGTAAAAATTGTGGGAGATAAGTTGAAAATACGAGTTGAAAAAGTAGTTTTATTATTTTATTATTTTTTAATATTTTTACCCTTTTATTTAAAAAATGGTAAAACATCCCCCATGGTTGACATCATCATCTTGAATCCTATTGGTTGTTATAAATTTTATTTTTGTTGTACATTTTTCTTAGGAGGCCCATTTTAGACCTCAAAATTCCCCTAATGCTTGCATGCTCGGAGAAGGTGTATGATGGTTGGTGTTAAGGAACCACACCATGAAGATTACATCGTCTTTCCAATATCTCCCAAAGAATGGCCAACATCACCATTGTTCATGGCCCAAAGTGGTTCATGAAGCCCATCAGCAAAAGTGCCCCCTCTTGGAGCCAAGCCCTGCACATGAGTGTTAAGAAAATGAAAGTATATAATAAATACATCATGATGTTCAGAAATACAATGTTTATCATACACTTGTTTAAAATCAGCAAGGTAGCTCATGGATGATCTCCTTCTCACACTCAATAAATAAGGAGGTGATAATGATAACTCTTCCCAAGAGCTATGTCCCTCCTCAACCAGTAAATGATCCATGCACTTACTCATATGAGAGTGCATCTCCTCTCTGAAATTTTCCCACATGAATCCATATAATATAGTATGACATGTTTTAATAAAACTAGTGGGATTTGAAAGCAAGACCTCATAGATTGTGTTAAATAGTTTTTTCTTGAGCTTGGAATCTTTAGTTAAGTAGATCTGATCATGAACATAAATGATTCCATTAAATAATTTGTACTTTCCATCCATTGTTTTCCCATCAAGAACCTTACATGTGAATAGGTCCTTAGAATATTCCATCAATATTTGGGACTCCTAATAAGGGTCTAGGCTTCCCAACATTGACAACGCTGTAGAAATATGAAATGATGCTTTTGTCATATGATGGCTCTCCACCTTGACATGCTTGATGTCAAAGTCACATGTTGGAGTATTCCCAACCTTCTTTTGTTTCCCTTCTTGCAACTGATCTTGCTCAAGACAAGATTGAATTTTAGGAAAGTCACCCTTCCCTTGAAAGGTTCTCTTTCTCAAAAACCTCCATCTCTTTGCCCCTGCATGCAAAAATGAAACTATTTTTTTTTAGGTTCAGAAATATTCATTATATATTGGATTATCCTTTTCTTCCCTAGAGATATGGAGTAGCCTCTTGATACTATGCTCATATGAGCACAAATTTCTGAATCTATCCCCTCCAACGCAAATAGATGAATGGAAGAAAACAAGGTCAATTTCACAAATTTTCCTAGCCTTCCATCAATGGTTTGCAGTGATGTAGTGGCTCCTTCCAAAGTTCCCTCTTTAAAAAAATATGTTGTTGTTGCATATAGTTGAGAGAAAACTTTAGTCTCCCTCCAATCAGGAGGTCTTCCTGCTGCAATGCCTCCTTGCAAAGAGGCATCAAGGCATAGAGTAGAATGTGAATGTAGGTGGACAGATTTTCCCCTCCCTTTTTTGCATGGGTCCTCTTGCCTTCTTGGTTCTTTCAAACTCTGAAATATAGAAGGGTTTATGCTCTCCATATTATGCTGCCATTCCTCCTCTTTTCCTCCTCCTATCTTCAAGATCCCATCAGTTGGCAGCTCTGTATGTGAGATCTTTTGGAACTCCTTGCAAGAGTGCAAGAGTTTCTTTTCTTGGAGCAAGTGCTCCATCCTCTTCTCCATGAGGTGCTTGAGGTGCCCTTGTCATGACTGCATTATTCTCCCCTACCTTCCCTTTCTCCTCTCCAATGGTTGAAGTTGCCTTATCTTCAACAAGAGACCTCAAATCTTGGTCTTCTTTTGAAGAAGGAATCTTCATGTCTTTCCTTTGAGAAGAAAGCCCTTTATCCAAAGGAGATCTTGCCCTTGGAAAAGCATAAAAAAAGCTCACCTCCTCTTCATTGGTTTTCAGAAATGGAGTTGGATTTATAGACCCTCCCAACTCATGCAAAATTTTTGTTTGATGTGGTTTAATAGTTGCAATAGAAGATGTTTCACATGCAATATCATCAAACCTCTCTACTAATATTTTAATGAAATTTGCATAAGTAGATGTATTTTCATTCTTTAAGGAAAATGATTCAAACAAACACCAAGCATAGGCCTTACCCTCAAAATGCAGCGCTACTACTTTGATGGCCTCAAATTCTAAAACTTGATGTTGCTACACAAAGGTGTCTAGCTCCTTCACCCAAGCCCTAGCTGGACATAGAGGTGATCCATCAAAAGTGGATAGAAAGAATCTACCCTCACCTTGATTCTTGCTCCGTGTGCTCTTTTCCTCCTTCATTTGGAAAAACCCATGGAATTTTAAGTGATCTTTGAACTCCTCAGATTGAACTTCATATTCCTGCAAATAATCACCAAGAGTATTTTTCTTTGGCACATCTCCTTTCTTCCTCATCATGAAGAAATTGTTGATAGAACGTGGTAAATATGACGATATGGCTGAGTGCTCATATCTAAACGATGAGGATTTAGAATCTTCCTCCTATATAGATTTTGTTGAGGGATCTTCATGTGTTTCCCTCCTCATTTCTTTGATTCCCTCGCTTTTGCCCTGCAGATTTGTCAAGAGAAGTTTTGAGAACCTCCTTTCTCTAGAAAACAAGGGTTTGCTCTGATTTCTTCTGCAAATCTCTTCCTCCCCATGAGAAGACTCCATAATTCTTGGGCTCACAGGCTGAGCCAAGATTGTTGCTCTGATACCACTGTAATATTCCAAAACTGGAATTTTCTACAACAATAAGAATACCTTAAGGTATTCTAAATTTGGAGAACAGAAAGTAATAAACTCATATAATTTGTTTTAACACATATCTATCATGATAACAATCACATCGACAAACTATGCATTTATACAGTTCACCAAGTGGGGAAAAGCAGCTATTTTTGCCTCAAAAACACTATTTTCTGAATATTGAGTTAAAACAGTGGAAAATAACGGTTTTTTCCCTTAGAATAGAAAATATAGGACATGCATGCAAAATATTTTCAGAAACAAATGCCTTTAGCTTAGTTAAACATGCCTCCCATGCTCAAGACAACTTGAAATTGCCAAAACCCCAAGACTGCCAAAATGCCGGAGTAGCTACACAAGTGACTGTGCAGTCTAACAAGAGGTTAACTCAGAAAATAGAGAAATATGACTGATAATGTTATTAGAATACTCAATTATGTGCAAAATCAGAGATCTAATCTCTTTTACACAAATCCAAGAAGACCTGGCAAGGATTTCTTGACAGAAAAGATATACAAGAGAAGCTGTTGCAAAATATATGGCTGAATGACGTTGTATGGATGAATATCTACAATATATGGCTTAACATGCAAAGAAATGGTTGTAGATGCTCCCTCTAGCTATCCCAAAGAAAGGTTGATCCTCCTCTTGGGAAACTAGCTCCTCAAAATGGGGTTTCAACCCCTTCCACTGCACACCTTAAGAAATAACGCAGTTTTATAAAGGGACTAAATTTTTGCTGAAGGTAGATGCTTGGCCCAACACCAGGTAGTGGAGAATTCAGATCAGAAACCTCCTCTTAGATTTCTTGAACAAGATCTCCAAGGAAGAGTAGGGAATCCCCACCCGGGTAAACCCTTGCACTAAGCAGTGCAGCAACTTAGCTAAATAGCTAAGCATGCAAGAAGTCTAAGCAGACCTCATGAAAATATAATCTCTAATATTTCCATATGCTTGCCATCTCCTTCATTATATAATTGATGAGCTTCCTCACCAAGGGCCCCACCCACTATGAGGTTGCTTCCATGCAAAGGCTCCTCCACAAAAACTGCGCTGTCCAACAAGATGGTTCAATGCATCTAGACAGTTTTGTTGACTTGGTCAACCTTGAATGATTCTTCATGCTTTGTCCCTTTTCACACTCAAGGTGCCTTCATTTTATCTAGCTGGATTTGATCCCTATTCACATTGAGCTTGCTTTACTTAGCATCCACTTCTTTGAGAGTAAATCATGTTGACTTGGTCAAACTTGACCTTGCCCACATATTTTAGGCCTTGTTCACACATGTGGATGCTTGAACTGGTTATTACATGATCCCCTTTCACATTAGGAAGGATTTTTATTCATATTTGAGCAAATTATGAGCCTCCTTGCCCATTTATTCATCAATCAAAGTTTTAAGAGAAAAATTAATATTCCCATTAGCTGAAGCTAAATTGGGAACATTACAATCTCCCTCTCCCACATGTTGCTTGTCCTCAAGCAACTGCAAGGGTGCTGCAAAATCTCCCCTCTTCTTCTTGTGACCCTCTCATCCCATAGTCTCCTCCATTGCTTCAATATTTCTGCAAAAATTCCATCTCCCAATGGCTCCTCCCAAATGTGCAAGTTGGCCTTTGGTGAATAAACCCAATGGCTCTCATCATTAAAGAATGGAAGGTTGTTATGGAAACCTTCTTGCTTATCCATGGCCTTCTCAAGAAAGAAGTGATGACAATCATGGGGATTTTCATCATCAATGGAGGACTACCTCCTCCATGCTATCATCCAAATAAAATGAATCACCCTCCAGCTTGGTAATTCATAGAAAAGCTCCTCCCAATTGCTCATGAGAGGCATGCCCCAAGTGCTCCAACAAAACATATGGTCCACATCATACGGAAACAAGTAATATGCAATGGTGGCAATATATTTTCTCATGCTCCCCTTGGAACATGTAGTGCAGAAAAAGTAGGGACTTTCTTCCCCCAAAGACACATCCAACAAGTGTGCCTCTCTTTCAACCATGCCTCCAACAAATATAAGAACATCTTCAGCATGTGGGAGCATAAGTAAGATCATGCTAGCTGCCATATACAATAAGGGAGAAGGACAATGGTCCCTCATGTGTAACCAGCGCAGTTTTCCTCCTAACTGCCATAGGATATGATATGACAAGTGCTCTCCCCAACACTTGCTTGCTTCCCATCCTTCTTGCATGCTCGAAGAAGGTGTATGATGGTTGGTGTTAAGGAACCACACCATGAAGAGTACATCATCTTTCCAAGATCTCCCAAAGAATGGCCAACATCACCATTGTTCATGGCCCAAAGTGGCTCATGAAGCCCATCAACAAAAGTGCCCCCTCTTGGAGCCAAGACCTACACATGAGTGTTAAGAAAATGCAAGTATATAATAAAAACATCATGAGGTTCAGCAATACAATTTTTATCATACACTTGTTTAAAATCAGCAAGGTAGCTCATGGATGAGCTCCTTCTCACACTTAATAAATAAGGAGGTGGTAAGGATAACTCTTCCCAAGAGCTACGTCCCTCCTCAACCAGCAAATGATCCATGCACTTACTCATATGAGAGTGCATCTCCTCTCTGAAATTTTCCCACATGAATCCATATAATATAGTATGACATGTTTTAATGAAACTAGTGGGATTTGAAAGCAAGACCTCATAGATTGTGTTAAGCAGTTTTTTCTTGAGCTTGGAATCTTTAGTTAAGTAGATCTGATCATGAACATAAATGATTCCATTAACTACTTTGTACTTTCCATCCATTGCTTGCCCATCAATAACCTTACATGTGAATAGGTCCTTAGAATATTCCATCAAGAGTTGGGACTCCCAATAAGGGTCTAGGCTTCCCAACATTGACATCGCTGTAGAAATCTGAAATGATGCTTTTGTCATATGATGGCGCTCCACCTTGACATGCTTGATGTCAAAGTCACATGTTGGAGTATTCCCAACCTTCTTTTGTTGCCCTTCTTGCAGCTGATCTTGCTCAAGACAAGATTGAAGTTTAGGAAAGTCACCCTTCCCTTGAAAGGCTCTCTTTCTCGAAAACCTCCATCTCTTTGCCCCTGCATGCAAAAATGAAATTATTTTTTTGTTATGTTCAGAAATATTCATTATATATTGGAGTATCCTTTGCTGCCCCAAAGCTATGGAGTAGCCTCTTGATACTATGCTCATATCAGCACAAATTTATGAATCTATCCCCTCCAACGCAAATAGATGAATGGAAGAAAACAAGGTCAATTTCATAAATTTTCCTAGACTTCCATCAATGGTTTGCAGTGCTGTAGTGGCTCCTTCCAAAGTTCCCTCTTTAAAAAAATATGTTTGTGCTGCATATAGTTGAGAGAACACTTTAGTCTCCCTCCAATCAGGAGGTCTTCCTGCTGCAATGCCTCCTTGCAAAGAGGCATCAAGGCATAGAGTAGAATGTGAATCAATGATGCAATGCAATGAACAAAATATTATGTCACATGTGATGGAGAAAAAATAAATTTACAATGTGGCAAACAAAGTTGACATTTATATGTGACGAACAAAATAAACGTTGCAATGTGACAAACAAAAATTGGCATCGCATGTAACACACTAAAATCCTTAATGTAATGTGATAAACAAAAAATGATAACGCAATGTGACAAACAAGAAAATGAAGTTGCAATGTGATAGAAAAAGTTTGATGTCACAAGGTGATGAAAAAAAATTCGAACATCACAATGTGACGAACAAGAAAATGATATCGTGATGTGATGAACAAAAAACAATGTCAAAAAATGATGAACGGAATTTTATATCACAATGTGATGAACAAAAATCCACATCACAATGTGATGAACAAAAGTCAAAATCACAATGTGATGAATAAAAAATTGATGCCACAATGTGACGTCCATATCTTAGTGTCACATTGTGACTAAGTCATAATTGTCATCCATAGTCAACCTTGGCCAAACATGGTCAAACTTAACCTTTATTTTCAAACATGATCACAATATCTCAATGTCACAATGATCAGCCATAGCTACATGATAAACATAGTCAACATCATATCATAATTTAGTCAACCATAGTCTACACATTCAACACAGTGAATCATAGGAAATATAGCCAACATAAACAACATGCTCAATAATGGCCAACCATGGTCAAACACATTGAACATTGTCAAACCTAGATTGACAATATTCAACTTATTCAACCAAGGTTAAACATGGGAAACCCATTGTCAACCATGGTTTACATTGTCACCCATAGTCAACCATGAGAAACATGGTTAGCCATGGCAAATTATACTAATTGTGGTTAACCATGGTCAACCATATTTATCTATACTTAAATTTTCATAATCATGTCCATCAATAGTTAACCCTAGTTGACCATATTGAACCATGGTTAAACAACCTCAACCACAAACTTACATAGTCACCATAGTCAAACATGATCAAAAAATTCAACCTCACTCAACCATAATCAACAATGGTCAACCATGGTCACCATGCTCAACCATGGAAACCATGCTCATCCATATATTGACTCTGTCATGCATATTCAACATGGTTGACCATATTCAACTACAGTTTATTAGTTTATTAGGTTATTAAGTTTACTAGGTTGACCTAGGTTCATTAGGCTTACTACATTTACTAGTTTTATTAGATTTACCTAGGTTTATTAGGTTGACTTAGGTTTATTAGATTTACTAGGTTGATTTGGGTTAACCTAAGGTTACTAGGTTGTAAATTGATGAACAAAAAATGGCATTGCAACACGATGAGAAATAAGCAATGTTATAAGTATTGACCCATGTTAACTATGTTAACTAGGTTGACCTAGTTTACTAGGTTAACCTAGGTTTATTAGGTTTACTAGGTTGAATTTGGTTTATTAGGTTTACTAGGATTACCTATTTTTATTAGGATGGCCTTGGTTTATTAGGTTGACCTAGATTTACCAAGTTTACTAGGTTTACTAGGAGGACCTAGATTTACTAGGTTTAGTAGGTTTGCTAAGTTTATTAGGTTGAAATATGTTTATTACGTTTACCACAGTTTATTATTAGGTTTACTAAGTTGACCTAGGTTGCTAGGTTGACCTAGGTTTACTAGCCTTATCTAGGTTTACTAGGCCTATCTAGGTTTACTAAGTTAACCTAGGCTTACTAGGTATACTAAGTTTACCTAAGTTTACTCAATTGACCTAGGGGTATTAAGTTGACCTAGATTTATTAGGCTTACTAGGTTGACCTAGTTTTATTAGGTTAACCTAGGGTTATTAGGTTTACTATGATAACTATACTTGGTTCACCTAAGTTTATTTGGTTGAAAACCACATTAATAAAGTGGTTGAGAACCACATCAATAAAAAGGTGTTGAATCCTTTGTTAAATTGAGAGGGGGGGTGAATCAGTTTAATGAATCATGGTCTTGAAAACTTTCATTTACACTTATTTACATCTTCATTTCATGATTAACTTAATGTACAGTGAAACCACAATCTTAATTAGTGAGCAATAGGTATTAAGCAGATTAAATACAGAGTATCAACACATAATTATCATGTACATAGACACCAGATATAAGTGGAAACCCATAAGGGAGAAAACCACATCTTATTATCGTTGTGATGTAAAGGCAAGCTCCAACTCCCTCTCACCACTGATTTTCTATAGGCTCCAACCTACAGGAGGCTCCTACCTCAATTTTGTAAGCTACAACTTGCAAGGAAGCTCCAACTCCCATTTATTTTATGCAGGCTACAACCTACAGGAGGCTCCTACCTCAACCAGCTACAACTGACATCTATCAAGATACAACTTGATATGGAAGCACCAACTTCCTCACTCTTTCAAAAAAAAACACATGTTGATTTACCTGGATATCAGCTCTGTTCTGTTCCTTCTTCATTGTTGTCCACCAGCCTTCATATCTGCCTTATATCATCTCTGAATCTTCACAGCTTCTCTATCTGCTCCTCCTTCTTCTTACCCTCTCTACCTGATTTCTCCATTCTCTAACCTCTATATGCATATCTATGTGATATCATTTATAGAGTTCACCTCATGACTGTTTGCATTCCACAGGGAATTTGAAATGAACAGGTATGACTCTTTGCCTTCCACCTTCTCATTTATTTTTCATCTCGTTCAAAAGAATATAGTAATATGTACATATTTCAATTTTACAGTGGAGTTTTGTTTGTCTACGGAGACTTGCCTTTGCATCACAAACAATATAAAATTAATTAAAACATTTACATTTACATTTGCAACAGATATATATCATTCAACCCTTTCAGTTCTTGGCTCATTGTGTGCTTGTCTTTTCTTCTGCTGTAGTGTAACAGTTCTGCATACTCTCTTGCTTTCTATGCATGTACCCCTACCAGACCCACATTCTCCAAGTTCATTGTGCATATAAAAATGCATACCAAATTTTTTCTCCAACCAAACTCAATTCTGGGCAAACTAAACAATTTAATGCTGAAACTTTTATATCTCAAATCATAGATTTGAGATATTAAATAAAATTATATATGGTTATAAAACCATCCAACCCAGATTACAATTCTTCTATGTGGAAGGTTATATTTTAAATCTCTGATTTAAAACCTTATAAATAATACCCCTTTCAATCTTCATATATCAGAAGATTTTGTTCAGAACCTATGGTGAAAACCATAATCAACCCCATCTTATAATATGTCGAATATTACAACTAAACCATTATATAAGTCTCGGCATATAACTCAGGTTTTATAATTTAACCCCAGATTTTAATTCTTCTATGCGGAAGCTTTAATTTCTTTTCTGCTTCAAGCCTATGGTTAAAACCCACATTTCATAAAGACCCATCAACCTTCATATACAGAGTTCTCTTTTACATACCATATTTTAACTCCCTTCTCAACATTGATTTTCATTTAATAACCCAAATCATAATGTGAATTCAAACCTTTCACAATCGGAATAAAATCCAAATTATAAACCTTAGTCAATACGCTTATGGGTATTGAATCAATGCTCGACCATTAGCATTTTAAATCCGAAGTATAAACTTCGTTTCCACTGCATGTGTTAACAACCATCGGTTTTATTTCTATTTACCCAAATTTATGATTAAACCCCCCAAGGCTTTACCATAGCATGTAATCACGTGCACATTTCAGTTCAAAAGTTCGGATTTGATTAATTTAATACCAATGCCATATGCCACCACCTATGAATATTGTCCATACATAAACTCCGACTTTGATTAAACTAAACCAACGCATCACATTAATAATGCATCTGGGGCCCAACATTTAACGTACCCTTCACATCCAACGACTGACTATTGATCGCATCGCTTTTCCCAATCCAACGATAATCGCGCTATCAAGATGCATGAGTTTTAATCTTCAAAAATTATGCGATATAACTAGTTTCACAATACTGCCTAACAACACGTGTCAAGCAGGAACCGATATCACATTCGAAAAGCGAAAACAACTTACCACTTGCAAAGGTGCGCGAGACCACTGGTATTGGGTCTTCAAAACCGCCTTTCATGGTTCTGAGTTCCTCTTTGCTCAAGGTTCTGTTTCTTTTTCTACGTTAATGTTATGGCTTCAACCGATATAAACAAAAAGAGTTTTAATGCAAGATCAAACATATTTAATAATCAGATACTGGTATTGCTTGCATCTTTCATAAAAGAACTCATTGATTTCTTCTTCAATTGCGTTAACCTTCGACTTTCCATTCTGCAACTGCGTCATTAAGACTTCATTCTTAACCATTCTCTATCCACGATTTTGCTAGTTGCTCACAATTCCGCCTTAACACGGAATTTACGCCTTAATTCCACGCACAGTTTTGATCAAGGCCAAGGTTCAACCTTCAACTCACACAGACATTCATTCTACGCAATTTGGTTACCTTCGTATATGTAAATGGTCTGCTCATATATGATATCAACATTTATTTTAATTAAAACCTACGGCATATAAAACATCAGCTTTGGCAATGCAACCATGATTGCCATATCCAGTCTCTGTGCTTCAATCCACAGTAAAATCCCAAATGATTTCAAACCAAATGACGGAGTTTGTTCCAAAACCCAGTTACTTTGCTGGCCACTCCAATGCATCAAACCGCCGAATTAAAACCCATCTCTAACCAATTCAATTAACAAATATAATATCGATATTACCTAACATCGATTTTTCTTTATGCCCATTCAATTCCACATCAAAACATCGACATAAATGTCGATTTATTTAATGGCACACAGAACACATTTAACCCCCAATTACAGAGTGTATATCCCGCAGTGTTTATACAATTGTTTATTTAAATTCAAGCCCATTCACATAGAATTTAAATCAACAGTACTCATATAACTCAGAAGTCAAATCCCACATATATATATACAGAATTTCCAATTGATCTTTATGATTCAACTCAATCACAGTATTGACAATTTCATCAATTTGTTAATAAATTAACATAATACTACTTCATTCCCATTGCAGATCTACTACTTCTGCTTATTTTCTCATTTGAATGATAGTCCAGGTGTTGCTCATGTCTTCTCCTTTGCCATCAATGACAATATTTCCAACAAAAGGTTTACTAGGTTGACAACCACTTTAACTTCATTTATAGTTAATTATTAACAACCATGGTCAACCATATTTACTCATAGTCAACCATGGATTCCATACTTAATCATGGTCAACTATGGTCAACGTTAAGGTAATGTGAATGTAACAATGTAACAACCATCAACATTATTGTAACATTCTTAGGATAATGTAAGATAAATACCTTGTTATATTAATCATTGAAAATTCTCATCATCAATCAACCTTAATCAACTCTCTTCAGCCTTGATCAACGTTATCAGTCATGGTCAACCTCATCTATCCTCTTAAACCATGGTCAACAGTTGTCAAGAATCATCAATGCTTGACAACCATTTTTATCCATAGTTAGCCAACGTGAACCATAGTCAATCACCTCATTTCATTGAATTCAAAGACCTCTTACATTCCATTGTTACAGTTTCACCAGAGCTTGCAGTTCTGGATTGTATAGATTGTCTTGGGAGAGATTATTCCTGTAAGTTAAAACCCTGTTACACTTTAATATTATAATTTTGAGTGAGAGAGATTGCAATTTCTCATCATTCTCTACTTGATTACTGATCCAGGTGGAATAATCAGGTACAGGTACAAGAGGCTTGAGTACAAGGCTCAAAAATCAAAGTGTTCAAAATATTCTCGAACCAGGTTCATGTTGTAGATCTCGTCTTTCTGATTCCAATGGCGCAGACGGCACTCAATTCCGAGTCTGTATGAAGAAGTTATAAGCGGTCAAAGTTCCAGGTTGACTTGGTGACTGGACAGCCTTAAGGAAGGCACGAATTGGACTTTTTCCGGCCACCGGATTCCGGCAAGCTCAGGCCAGATTCCGGGAAAAATTGTGGCCTGCTTAAAATGACCCCTACGGTCCAAAACCGGATTTTTAAAAAGGCGCAAGTTGTTTTTTAATAACAAAAATTATTTAAAAAAAGGGGTGGCAGGCGACCACCCCCGCCACCCCACTCGACCATATGGCACCATATATGATAATGGGCGGGCGGGAATCGAACCCGCCCGACCACGTGGGTCGGCCCGCTCCATGGGCGGCCCAACTTAAAACAACCATAACAAATCCAACTTTAAACAACGGACACACCACCATATATGCAACAGTCACTACATTTGGCACGGTTCCACATGGGCGGGCCACCCAACATGGGTCCGACCCCCAACGATGGTTTAAATTTATACCACAGTTCAAACGAATTTTTAAAATGTAATTCGGTTAAAAAATTTCCGCCTTTTTTTGGAGGAGTCGGGATTTGACCACCCGACCTCCGCCCTCATAATTTGGATCCTAACCGCTAGACCAACGGAGTTGCTTTGTTAATTCCGCCCACAATTTTTATATAAACTCATCTTTTTACCAGTGCGCCCAGGCCATGGAGGAGCAGAAGAGCACGCACGGATTTCAGAGTTTATGATTTTTTTTAATTGCAGGTCATGTGAAACCATGAGCCCAGAAAGAGGCAAGCGGAACCCTGATTGAGGCTCAATTTTCAGGAGGGAAAAATTTCGACTTTGTCCAAATGGGACAAATTTTATGTCGTTTCAGCACTACTCAGTGCCACGAGTCTGATGGCGTGCTCAGTTTTTGCATCTGATTTTTTTATTTTCCAGCCACTTTTGGAAGTGGGTTATGCCGGTGTCAGATTTGCACATGTGAGCAGTCGTTTTCACCTTTCTCGACGCCACAAGATTGATGGTGTTTTCAGATTCAGCTGCAAAGCAGTTCAGCCTTCAGCAAATGGCAGCATGAGGTATATGATGTGTATTCCATGTACTTCTTTATTTATTTCTCGTTGAGATGCATTATGTCTTGCAGATCCCGGTTGATACATGAGTCGTGGGATCTTGCTTTGTGTTTTTATTGATGTACTTTCAGCTATGGATTTGTGTCATGTATGAGCCCCTTTTATGCCACATTGGCGGGATGCTCTTATTTGCTATGTGTATTTTGAGATCCCTTGTTTGCCAGGATTGGCGGGATACTCTTATTTGCTACAGGTCAGCTATGGTCATACTAATGGGAGTCTTTCTTTATGTATGAGAGTTCTGCAGTAGAACATCTCTTAAAGAAGTCAAGCCACTCCTGCGTGAGGGAAATTTTTCCTTGTATGTCATAGGAAAGCACATCCATGTACATCTCTTCTTACAGCACATAATGCAGCGGCCTACACCATCTTGACACCGAGGCCCGGAGATGTAGTCCCTCCTGGACGAACTCCATCATCAAACGACGTGTTCTTATGATTGTTGATCTTGTTCTTTTATGTTCCTCTTATTTTCAGCTACAATCATTCATTTCAGTTCTTTAACGTCTTTAATTAAATGCAATTCTATTTATCAGCCGAATTAAAAGGTCTTGGTTAAGGGTATCAAGATTTTACCCTGGATCAATTACAGTTTTGGGTAAGGCATAATTGCAGAGATTTCCCATGCCTCATTATGCTCTATGATTTGTAGTTTTAGATAGAAATGATTGTAAGCATAGGTTTTTTATTGACAATTCTTATGATTTCATGGCCAAAGTGAAAGACGGTTTGAATGGTCTTATCCATGCCCATTGTGAGAATCAAGAATTATAGAACTCATTTCTCATTAATTGTGGCATGTTAACTCAATTAACTGCCTTTATCGAAATTAACTTTGGCGCCTTAATTTTGTTTATGAAACCTCTCACTTTTGAGATTCAAGATTCAATTTATAATAAATTTCATCCTCATATAGTAAACTTTCTCATAAATAGATAAAACTAAGATAGACAACCATCTATGATTTAGTGAGACAAGCCAGTTGTTTTTATGACATTTACCATGTTCTAACTCCTCATTGTAAAGTTAAATATGATATATATTTTTAATATATCTTAAAATTATATATATAGTTTAGAATATCATATATATTTCCATATATTCTAAGTTTCGTGTTTACAAAAGATAAAGTGATAATACATATAAAAAATTGTTTAACTATATTTACATGAATTTGTATATTCTATAGATAAGAATCAAATTAAATATTTATTTTAAGAAATTATTAACCATAAAATTTAATAATTAATTTAAATAAATAATTACAATGAAATAGTATTTTAGCATCCATATACAAAATAATTAATAATAACTATAAACTTTGTAATATATATATATATATATATATATATATATATATATATATATATATATATACTTTATTCATCATAAGTTTTAATAATATTATGAATATATAAATTAAATTAGTTATTTTTTTAATCTATAAACATAAAATAATTGATATAAAATGTAATTTTTTCATTATAAAAAAAAACAATCTTAATTTTTATTATGTAAATGGGGAATAAAAATTACATTATGAAAACACATCATGTGTGTATGCAATTTTGAGAAGAAATATTTGTCAAATAAAAGTGAGAAATAAAACTATAATGTCAAAATCCTAGATAATAGTACATTAAAAAAATCCAAGCACGCAAGCCCAACCTAAAAAAATATGTTAAGGCAAGTAGGCCTTAAAAAACACCTATATAACAAAAAAATATGCAGGCAATGCACACTTGAGAAAAACCCATAAGGGGGCCCAAAAAACAACACAAAAGTCGGACACAAAAGTCGGCCTCCAATACAAAGATCCCCAAAAAGTTGAAAAACAATTGAGCACAAAACCCTTACCCAATAGAAAAACAATTGAGCACAAAACCCTTACCCAATAGAAAAAACATATGCAAGGTATGCAGCCCAAGAAAAACCAATAAGGGGGCGAAAAAATGGTACAAAGGCAAGCCGATAATACAGAAATTCAAAACAAAAAAAATTTATGAGCACAAAATCCTTGCACAATAGTAAAAAAATACGTAGGGTTGATGTAGGTGCATCTAATTTAGGTTAATTATTTATTAGAAAAGTTAGTTTGTAAAGTGATGATGTAATTAATTATTGTATGTTTTTATAGTTTTAGGAGATAATGAGGATTATTGTAAATAGGAATAGATTCAAAAGGATTGTGGAAGATTTGAGAAGACTATGTGTTAGTTAGCAGTCAGCTCTTATTTAGAAATAAGAGATTGAATGAGAAATTTTAGAGATTAGATGAAAAATGTTAAAGATTAAAACAGATATTTTGAGAGTTAACTTAAGATGTAGAACTTCCTGGATTCTAATCCATTGCATAAATAAATGTGAACCATGCCTCAAGGATATAGAGGACCATAAGTAAACAGTCTTAGACTTGGATCGACCACCATATATTCAATTTGATTAGGAGGCTGGACTGTGACATTTGCTGATGCAGATTACCAGGAAAAAGTTTGGATTTCGATATTTGATGATTACCAGTGCTAGCATAATGGGTATGAGCACAAGCTCTGTGTATTGATCAATGTGCGGGATTAGTCAACGTGTGAGGAGTAACCTGCTTCAGGCATGAAACATTTGTGTAAATGCAGCAGTTTTTGAAGCCATGGTGCGTGGAACAAAGCTCGTTAAAGGATAAGTGTCTGGAACGTGTATATGGAGATTGAGTTTTATATTTCTTTTGCACTGTAATTATTGGATAGATGGGTTTTATTTCATGTAAAAATAAATCAAATTTAAATGGGTTTATTTAATGGAAAATGATAGCCTGTTGTCCAAAATATTGAGGCTTGTTGTGTAGCAGTGACTAGAGCACGATGTTCTTTGCAGTGATCTCTGGAGTCATTTGAAGTCATCTTTGGTGAGAACTGGAGATCGATTGATTATGGTAGCGATTTGCAAATTTTCTGAAACAAAGCATTGAGAACACATTTGAATTTTTCCGACCTCTGAAATTGTTGACTATATCCATGAATGAATACGGCTTCAATTCATAATATCCCTAGGAATACTGATATTGTCATCTCGCTTATTTCGGGTTGCAATATTACAGTGAGGAAAAAAACGAAGTCTGCATCCCGACACTTCAGAGGGAGGCCAAAAACAAAATCCCTCTTCTGGGATGAACTCCTTGACCTCAGGGAGGTTCCTATTTTTTCAGCTAATGATCTCAGGGAGGATAGAGCTTGCGACCCTCCTGGGGTCTCCAAATGACTTTCACCCTCTCCTTCAATTCAAGGGGCATGGGCGAATAGTTTTTTTGCAGAAGACTTTATATGATTCTAACATGCTTTTTTTTATGTTTCATCTATATGCCCCAATTCATACGCTGCTACGGTTAATGCCATGGGACGTGCAGGGGGTTTATTGGCCTTTTGGGATCCTACCTGTGCAAATTTCTGTGCGTACTGCATTTTCAGAGTATTAGGCGATCCCTTTGTCTTGTCGTGCATGGCATCTGGCTTTTCGATGGAGTTGTTTTTTATGTCACGACTGTAGTGTATGAACTATGGGTTCACATCTACGGATATGGTTGATCCTCCATCTCTGTTCCTAGATTTGGTGGGTAGGGGTTCACTTCTAAGGCGCTGGACTGCCCCCATGATATGTATATGTTTCTCATTTCTCTCCATGTTACTTTTGTTACATTTTTTCCAATTGGCAATTGGGGGGATCCTTTTAGACTTTGTCAGCGATTCTCTGCTTGATTATGAGTCTCATGTGATGGGTATGTTTTACCAGATCACATTATTTTCTGGTTTTAGGGGCAATGTTGCCTATTTTCGGAAGTGATTTTACACTACACTTCTTATGTTGTATTATGCATTGTTTTTATTAATCATGATATAAAACAGCTTTTTTTTCTTTCTGGAAAAAAAAAAGAAAAAGAAAAAAGAAAAATAAGGCTTCAACTCGAATAAAAAAAAGGTGAGTACATGAATTTCAAATTGGATTATGAGTACAAGAAGCAATGGCGGCTATGAAACCTCACAACTTCCAGCAATGAAAATGGTTCTGGAGATCATGGTTCGAAACTATGCTAAGGCAACCATGCATGAAGAAAGATGGAGATCGAAATGCCAATGTATCCAATGTTGATTCAACAGCAAATTTTATTTTTAATCAAATGCAGTTCTTTCATGAAGGTTTTGAAGTGGCAGCAAACGATTTCACCATAGGAGATTAAATCGAATCAGCTCAACTGCACATACAGAAATTGTAGAATAAATTTGTTAATTTCAAAATTAATTTGTTGGCCATTCTTCAGGGGAAGAGCCATTTAAAAAAGTATGATCCTGTCGTACCAGCTATTTTGTGGAAGGATCGATGACTTAAGCCCCGTGGATACTATATAGACGTGTTAATAATATTGGAAGATCCAGGATCTCGAGCGAAAATCATTAAAGAGATAGAGGTGACTGCCTACTCCATTTCAGAATTATTTCTCATTTTATGTGGACATGAAAGTGAGTTAAGTAATTTTTTCAAAGTGAGTTTAGTGGTTTTTTTTTAGTGATGGCTATAAGATAATTTATGAGTTTGAAAGTAAATAGTAAAGTTGAAAGTAAATAATAAAAGTAAAGGGGTTGTATTAAATGTGAAAGTAAATAGTAAAGGTAAAGGTAAAGGTGAAAGTAAATGGTAAAAGTAAATTGAAGTTGTAAAACACAGTGGAGGACAAATGGTGAAGTGTTGCACACAGTTTTGAGTGGATGATATATGGTTTCATAAAACCATGTGCTGGTTTGAGAATGCATAATGAGAGGGGATTTATATGAGACTTTGTAAAATAGTTATGTTTGCAGTTTTGTAAAGGGTGATATTATAAGGGATTGGTTACATAATGTCATTGAGTCATGAAATGAGAGTTATGATATAAAGCTTGAGTTCTCTCAAGTAGAGTCAGAGTCAACATTCACCATTGTAATTATTTTAATGAAGGCAACTTTTGTGGAAGATCATAATTATAAAATCTAAGGGAGGTTATGAGTGCTCAAATGAACAAAGGTCCTTGTATAAGTTGAGAGGGTTTCTCAATGTAAAAATTCAAGTCAAGGTATTTATTGATCTAAATTGCTCAAGTGAATTTGTCAAGTCAAGTGGAAATGGTCAAAGAGTCATAAGTCAAGTCAAAGGTTTGAGTCAGTGAATTGTAATTGGGTGCATGATCGGCAGATCCCGACACCCAAGAGTTTGGTCATTGTAAAGACAGCTAAAAAATATTGTATTTGTTGTTTGCAACAAAGGGATCAAAGCACAAAGGAGTGCTTTGAAGTAAGGTTCAAGTGAAGTGAACCATTGACCAAGTTTGGAAGAGATAACTTTGTAAAGTGATTCAGTTGCAGGTTCCAGTGAACAAGATGAAGTTCATGAAATGAGAAGAAGATGAAGATGTGTGATTCAGAGAAACGTTATAGAGATGCTATAACAATTAGCATTGGTGATGAAGAGAAATATATCAATGAATTAAAATCACAATTGGATGTGTTGCTAGAGATATTACAAAAAAATTGACATGGATGGGTGATAAAGAAAACAATTAAATGGCCAATTAAACAATTGATGGAAATAAGGTTGAAGCGCAAATTGAAAGTTTTAAAAGCAGAGACACTCCAGACAATGATATATATTTTTGAACCTTAGCAAGGATCATTTCATGATGACGATGATGATGTGGACATGGGTTCGATTCCCACAGGCGGTGCTACAGATTATTCAGAAGACCAGCATGAAGACCTGAAGACAAATTCATCTCTCAAACCTTATGATTTTAAATTTGAAAACTTGTTTATGGATGAAGGATATGTTGATGGAATATAAAAGGATCATCAAAAAAATTGATCAAATGTCAACATGAAAGATATTGAAGCAGAATTAAAATTCCTAGAAGAATGCTTGGACAATCCGAAGCCAGAGTATGATGACAAGCCTTCAAATCAACAAATCTGGCGTAGCGGAAGCATAGGGGTGGAAAATAAAGATCAACAAGAAGACAAGTTGGACATGGAAATTGAAGAGATTAGAAGATTGTCGGTGAAAGTGTCCCAAAAGAAACATAATGCAAGAAGGAAAGAATATGGAAGAAGCTGGTTAATTACTATAACAGAACAAGCATACATGACATAGAAACGGATTTACTGCAAATGAAAGTTTGTAATCTAGGAGGATTCTTATTATCTTAAAGATTAGTGGTCAGGAGACCTGGTTCTTTTTACCTTGGGAGTCTGATGCAGGTGCATCTAACCTAGGTCAATCATTTACTAGAGGAGTTAGTTTGTAAATTGAGGATTTAATTAATTATTGTATGTTTCTATGGTTTTAGGAGATAATGAGGATTATTGTAAATAAGAGAATATTAGAGAGGATTGTGGAAGGTTTGATAATATTATGTGTTATTTATCTCTTATCTACGGATAAGAGATTGAATGAGAGATTTTAGAGATTAGATGAGAGATGTTAGGGATTAATAGAGATATTTTGGGAGTTAGCTTAGGGTCTAGAACCTCCTTGAGTTCTAATCTATTGTATAAATAAAGGTGAGCCTATGAGGCATGAGGCAAGTATAAAAGTGTGTAGAGTTTGGGAGTGAGTGTGAGGAATGATGGCCAAGCATGAGGCCAATAGTTCTGTAAATAGTTTATTTATTAATTAAATATTTCTGAGTTTACGTGCATACCTATTATTGGGGTTTCAATTTTATGTGCTTGTTTATTTGTTAAGTTGCAGGTCTATGGCCTGTGGCGTCAAGGGCACATAGGCCCAAGAAAAACTCATAAAGGGGAGAAAAAACTGCACAAAGGATGGTTGAGAATACAAAATTTCAAAAAAAGGGGGAAAAATCTTAGCATGAAATCCTCACCCAATAGCAACATGAAGCCCCACAAAAGAGGAGAGTCGATACCATACCTCATGAGGAAGAGCTAGGCCTCAAATCTTAGAGAGAGCCAACTGTTATGAGCCTTGCAGGAATTGAGACGATGACCATGGAAGAGGGGTGCACAACATGCCAAAGACTGACGATTGTGATGCAGAGCCACAGTGAAGAAAGACCACTTGAATCAAAGCTCATCTAAGAAGTGACCCACTCCATATGTTGACAACCAAAAGTGTGACAAAGAAGGCACAAAGTGAGACTCAAGAAATAGGCAGCTCCAAAACCCACACCCCTCAACTTCCAAAATGGCTAAACAACAACACACTAAAACATCTTTTATATTACACTAAATAATAAAATACATATACATTATAATTTCAATATAAAAATACTTCAAATAAAGCATTATATATTTAGGTGAGAGTTATAATATATATATTAATATAAATTTCAATATATCATGTTACATATATATAAGTTTCAATGCACTATGACATTTTATGTTAATGAGACAATTACAAAGAAGCAAAGTATAAATATATGTGGTTTTCAACCTTGTCACTTCTCTTAATACCCAAAAAAAAACATATTCTCTCACAAATGATACACCCCACACACATATACACCAAAATGCTTACTTAATAATTAAATATTTTTAAATTATTTTTTTTCAGATAAATGTCTTTCAATTATCTTATTTCTAAATTTTAAAAACCATTTTTTCAAACCCAAAAACAATAGTTATCAAATTTCAAATTATTTATAAAAGCAATTATGTCACTGAAACAAATATATCTAATATGTATATAATTTTCAAATTATTTTATTATATAAATACTTTTTATTTTTTCTTTATAAACATATTTCTATTATTTTCTTCTCTTAACTTTAGAAACCATTAACAAACATATAATAAATTATTATATTTCTATTATTTTCTTTATTGAACTTTAGAAGCCATCCACAAACATATGAAATAGTATTGTTTGTCTTTTTAAAGTACGATCTTTGGCACACAATGTCACATGAGAAACTGTACGATCTGAGGGCTCATTTATGAAAAATTATGCCCCATGGATGTAACACATATTTTTAATTAATATTGTTTTCAAAGAATAACAAAGTCTATAAGCAACATGAAACAAATGAAAATTCACACAGAATGAGAATAAGAACGAGAATTATTACGCTAGAGGAGAATTCAAAGCCCTAGATGCATAGTGTATAGGCATCTCCCTTCCATTTCCATGATTAGCTCTATTTCCAAAGCATTGATTTGCAAACTCTTTCAAGCTAAAACCTCTCTAGAACACTGCCCCAATCTATCTATGTTGCATACTTATATAGATACATAAGTAGACAAGCTAATAATTATACAAAATTAATTTTAAAAGTTAAATTTCAGATGGGGTAGAATTGCAGATTTCAAAATATTTCAAAAATCTGGAAAGTTAAAATATGTTGAAATCACTTATTAGAAAATGAATTTAATTCTTATTAAGATCATTGTACATATAAATACAATGTTGAAACACTTGGATTCAGTTTTAAGGTTTTTTGGACTTTAGTAATTGATTATATAATGCATCATAATCTTAACGGATTAGGTGTGCAACATTCCCCCTTAATCCGAAGGGGTATATATGAGAGTTCAAGAAGAGAGATAAAATTTAAAAATGCATGATAGTCAATAGTTGAATGTAATCTTTGAAATAGTGGTTTAAGAAAAAACCACAAACCAAAAGGTGGGTGAACTTGAGGACTCAACCAATGGTGGTTTATGGTTGACCACCAACTCTAGAACTAAAACTCAAGCAATTTCTAAAAAAATTCCAAATATAGCTAGAATTTGAAGTCTTTTTCTAGGGGAAGTGTTCCTAATGTTCTAGGAAGTGTTCCTAATGTTCCTAATTAAAATTTAATTTTTTATTTTAAAATTTATTTATTTATTTTTAATTTAATAAACATTTTCTTTTTTTTTTAAATTTAATTTCTATATTTTATTTTTTATTATTTCTTTCATTTTTTAACTTGTTTTTTTTTTAATTTAATATTTTTATTTTGTTTTTTTTTTTTTTCTATATATTTTGAAATTTTAATCTTTAATTTTTATTTTTTATTTTTTTATTTTTATTTTTTTGTTAAATTTTAGGTTTTTTTTTAATGTTTGAATTAAAATTTTTATTTTGTTTTTTTTTAATTTTTTTATTCCTATATATTTTTAAATTTCAAGCTTTAAAATGTTTTTATTTTTTAAATTTATTTTTTTCTTAAATTTTAGGTTTTTTTTAATGTTTGAATTTTAAAAATTAAAAAATGTTATTTCTATTTTTTAAAATGTCAAAAATATGACACAATTTTTTTTTTTTTTTAAATTCCAGCATCAATTAGTTTTGTTTTGAGGGTTTTTTCAAGAAACAATTTTGTTTTTAGCATAATTTTATAAAATGTTGAAATTTAACCTTCAAACAAAACCAATTGGGTTTTGGAATACACTTTTTTTGTTTTTGGGGTGTTTTTTCATGTTTTTTGAGTCTTTTTGGGCTAGAGTTCCCGTTTTGAGGTCAGGTTACCTATTTCATCAGTAACAGTGTTAATGTTGAGAATTGGAGCAAGAAAGTTTCAATTTGAGTATGCATTGGTCAAATTCAGAAAATTTGAATTTCCACATCAATAGACAACTTGGAGGCAGTTAACTGGGGTGGCATGGATCTTGTAACTTGCTTAGCTCAGTAAATTCAAGTTAGAGGGCTTGGAGTTCAATTAAGCATGTGTCATTGCTAAATTTTAGTAATCTAGGTCAGTTATTTCTAGTTGTGTTTAGTTAAACTAGTCTTAATAGTTAATGGAACTAGTGGAAGGTCAGTTGTGTAGTGGGACAACAATCTAACTCAGAGATCATCTAGTTAACTAATCAATCAACTCAAAATAGCTAGTGCATGCAAGGAATTTGAGTTCCTTAGTTGTGGTGGAGATTCCAAGGTGGTGTAACAAGCAATTGTAAACTAGTTTGAGTGTACAGGTGTTGCATGCAATAAGATGATCAATCATTGGGAATTGTGCAATCAATTGGAGAAAAAATCCTAAAAAATAGGGGCTAATTCCTCTAGATTTGTGCAAGGAAATAGGGGCTCAAGCAGAGGCATAAATTGACTAAGTTTGGGTCAAAACTTCTCATTGAGCAGAGAGATAGGTTATTCACTTGCAGTTTGTGCTCAAAGCAGACAAGAAATTGTAATACATTCTCTATTCATTTGATTAATGAAAAGAGGCTTGACTGGTTTTTCCCAGTTGGGTTCCCATAGAAAATTATTGTGCATGTGTGGTTTTTCTTATTGCATTTTTGTGAATTAAATTCTGCATATCAGGAGAGTATAATTGTGCCACTTGATTTTAGATTAAAATTCTTGATAAATTGGAATTATATCACCATATTTCTACATGGTATCATACCAAGATTCACATTAGAACGAGAATTTTAAATTTGTTCCTCAGGAGGTTTGAATTTGCAAATTCAATGTAGTAGGATCTCTTCAGAGTTGGGAAGATGACCTTCAATGGACTGAGATTAGAGTATGTCTTAGAAGATAGGCCGAATTTAATTGCATGGAAGGATTGCATGGAGGCAGTGCTTGATGACAATGGATTGTTGGAATATTTCAAGACAGGCATTCCAAAACTAGGATCAGATTATGCCCAAAACCTAGCCCAATGGAAGAAAAATGTAGCCAAGGTGAGGAGAATAATCTTGGAGGGAGTGCGAGACAACATTGTCTCAAATATCCATGGGATGAAACTCCTTTCGGAATGTGGAAGGAACTGACATAGCTATTCGAGAGTAGAAGTGACCATAGAAAATTGACCCTCAAAAATAAACTTTGAAATATCAAGATGCAAAAGAATGATATTATTTCGTAGTATCTCACCAGATTTACACAAGTTCACGATGATCTTGGAGAGGTTGGTGTGAATGTTGTAGAAGATTACCTGGTGAGCCTAGCTCTTCTAGGTCTTCCCAAAATTTTGCATAACTACCAGGACTCGGTGAATGAGAGGGAAAAATTACCGAATCGGGAACACTTGTGGTCCAATTTGGTACAAGAAGAGATCAAGTAGAATATTGGAGATGGAACTTCATTCAAGGGAGAGGATGAATAAAAATTTGCATTGGTTCTAAAGGGATAAAAAGGAAAAGGGAATAAGTATCAAACCAAGCCAGAATCTAGCCAAGGGGGAAAGAAGAAAAAATTATCCAGAATAAAATACTTCAATTGTCATGAATTTGGTCACACTGCTACAAAGTGTCAACATAAAAAGTATGGCAAGGAGAACTCAAAAGGAGAATCAGGTGAAGCATTGGCTTCACAGTTTGAGCTAGACTTCACCCTTATCGCATGCATGGCCATCACTATGATGGGGAATGTGTGGTACTTGGAATTAGGTGTCGTGTTCCACATGATAGGGTGTAGAGAGTTTTTCAGTGACCTAGCAGAGAAATATCTCCAGATGCATATTGAGCCTTGGGATGATGAAACGTATAGTGCTGTCGGGATTAGTACAGTAACCTTTAAGCGCGAGTTAGGATCCAATCTTTGCCTCAAATATGTCATGTTTATTCCAAGCCTAAAGAATAATATCATCTATGTAGCAGTTTTGGAAGACTGTGGTTATGATGTGATCTTCATTAAAGGTAAATCCTTTCTGAGACACATAGCCACTAGACATATGAAGAAGAATGGGATTCATGTGAAGAACCTATATAAACTTGACGTGGAATATTGTGATGCATTAAGAAATAAGGCAAAGAAAGTGCAGATCTGTGATGTTGGTGAAATTTGGCACAAGGGATTGGATTGTTTGCATCATGGCGCTTTAAAGATTATGCAAAAAATAACCATTTACCTCCCTAAAGGAGCACTTGAGCAGTAGGATGTGTGCAAGGGTTATACCTTGGGGAAGCGTGTGAAATTCACATTCCATGATCGAGATAGCAAAGCACATGCAATCTTCAAAAGAGTCCACTTTGATGTTTTTGGACCTTTCTTGATACCCTCCACTACCAGACATAAGTAATATGTTATTTTTATTAATGATTTCTCAAGGAAGTGTTGGATATTCTTCATGCAGAAGAAGGATGGTACATTCTCAAGTTTGTAGAATTCAAGGCACTAGTTGAGAAAGAGACTGACAAGGAGGTGAAGGCTCTCAGGAGCGAAAATGGAGGTGAGTATGTTTCGAATGAATTTTGATAATTTCTTTGCGAAAAAAGGTATTCGAAGAGAGCTAACAGCACCCCACAACCCAAAGCAGAATGGGGTAGATGGGATAAATAATTGGGGCATTGTAGGAGTTGTGAGAGTTATGTTACATGACCAAGGCCTTCAACTACATTTATGGGCATAGGCATGTAACACAACAGTCTACTTAAATAATCAGAGTCCTCATCGAATTCTTGTATGAGCACACCAAAGGAGGCTTTCTTGGAGAGAAAATTGGATGTGTCTCACTTCAGATATTTCATGTTGTATTTATTTTGGATCTGTGACTGGACCCCAAGCATTTCCTCTATTGGTCCGTGTGGGAATTTTATTTTCTACCTAGTGATAGGTGATGAGGTTTATTATTTTATGAACATTCTCATATCTAAACTCGATTTTCTTTAAATCAATTTTTTTTCTCATGAAAAAAAATCAAGTGATCATATGATAGAAAAGAAGTAAATGTAAGCAATCAATACAAGCAAGCATGAGAAAAATGGGTAAAGCGGGAAAGCATTTACAAAATGTGTCTAAGGAAATCAAGGAATTATAAGATTAAAAAATTGAACTGCTTATTTGGCTTATTGAACTTCAAGACCAAATAAATATGAAGGATCAATTAACTGATGAACTTAAGATATAATTAAAAGAAAGCATAATCCAATTGATTACGTGCTTGATGTAATATCTACAGAACATAAAATTAAAAAAAAAAACAAAAAAACAACTCATACAAAAGGTTGATGGAATCTTTGACATAGAGGATCTCATATAAAGGACTAATGCAACTTGTGATACATACGAACTCATCCAAAACATTGATGGAAGTTGTGACACAAAAGGTTGATGGAATCTTTGACATAGAGGATCTCATATAAAGGACTAATGCAACTTGTGATACATATGAACTCATCCAAAACGTTGATGGAAGTTGTGACACAAAGGATCTAATAGAGATGATTGTTGCAGATTGTAATATATAAGAGCTTATTAAAAATGTTGATGAAACATGTGACACAAGAAACATTACAAAAATGGTTGATGTAACCTATGACACATGTCATAATGTAAATGGTTGATGTTAAATGTGATAAATAGGAATTGATGGCTAATACCGAGGAAAGAGAATATATGACATATATGGACTCTTCTAGTCAATTAATGAAGGAAACAATGAATGAATATGAGTCGCAACGAGAAGAAATAATGACAACAATAGCAACAATGAATGTGAAAAAGTAAAAGAAAAACTTCAAGAGATTTCAAATATCGTTGTCGGACCTTGGGAAGAGTTATCATTCAACAAAAATAGACATGGCTTAGGATATGACAAAGGAAAACATGCATATTTCATATTACACCAAAATAATTAAGTTTGTAAGCACGATATTTCTTAAATATGTTTAGAATCTTGGTAATAAGTGTCAATATTACCAAAGAGTTGCTCTTATGGAGAGTCAGTGTTTTCATCTCCATCGATGTCTTCAATGTGGAAGAAAAATCACTTATCTAAAAAATTTCGAAAGAAAAAGCAGGTTAAGAAGGAAATTCATTATGGATGGATAAAATATTGAATATGGAATGAACAAGTAAAGAAGTTGCACAAGTCTTACCATATATTCAAGACAAAGGTAGAGACATAACTACATGAAGAAATTACCATAGAAAAAAAACTTTCAACTAGTTATTCAAGATGATTTTGGGAATGATCCGGGTCTAATTCTATATATATTCTATAATTAAAACATGAATCAAATAAGGTACTCTCCATGCCTTGAGGATGGGATTACATTGAGGAAAATATATTGCCATACACCTTGAAGGGGGGAGTGAAGATGGTTAGTGGTAAAAAAAAACCACCACATTATTCAAATTAAATTGGTTAGTGGTCATCCAAATATTTACATCCATGATTAACATGAATTTAGGTTGAGTTGGATATGAACTACAGTAGTAATAATTACAACATATTTATAGTGTGTCCTCATTAACCACTCGAGCATTGACCCAAGAACAAGAAATTAATTGAAAGTATTTAGGTTAATATACCTAAGTAATAGGTATCATATTTCATGGTACCCTATGGGAAGTTGAATCCTCATTACCTCCTTGAAAGAAAAATGTCATGGTCCACTAGAGGACATGGGCCACCAATCATTATAATATGAAAGTGACCCGAAATTTGTGTATAACCAGAATTCATAGTAATTAAAAATTGACCAGTGGCCATCCAAAAGCACCACATTATTCAAGCGAAAATGGTTATTGGTGAAACAGAAACCACCATTATCAATGGAAGATCGTTAGTGGTCAACCAAAAATCACCAAATGAAGTGAATATGGTTAGTGATCAACTATTAAAACCACAACATAAATAATCGTGTTGACTCTCCTTGCCACCTATTCCTACCTACAAGTCAGTGGAAAAAACCTTCAACCTCACAAGGTGTGGTTGGTGGTAAGGATCTTAGAGAAGGGGTTGTCACACTAATCATGACTCTCTCTGTTTTAGCTCTCTCCTAGGTCAACTAAGGCGGGTGGTTCCTAAAGTGAAGAAACTAAGTTAAAAGGATATGATGTTCTAGGAGACTTTGTTAGAGTGAAACAGGGATTACTTTTTAGAGATTTATGAGAAAATTTGAAATAATAATGATAAACCATTCATCCAGTGCATTTACAAATAACTTACTCAAAAGTAAAAGTAATGCTCAAAAATATGAGAACACGATAATCCTGAGATGGGAACAAAAGTTGTTAGCACAATGTATTTGCAAAAATAAAAATGATTATGAGATAACCAAATCACAACATTGAAACATATATTCCACAATTAGAAATAATTTAAAAATGTTAGATGATAAATATGAAATTAGCCTTTGCAAATATGGAAATAAATCATCACAATACTTGCATGAGATCAACAACCATCAAAAGACAAGTAAAAGGAAGTGTGATGAAGAGTGTTCTTCGTTAATTTTAGTTAACTATCTCTACAACAAAGATTTCAAATCAACTCTTCAATCCTCGGACCTCACCCTTGCCCAAATCATGTGGATTTCACAATGAGGAGTCAATAGGGGAGTATAGGGTCCTTATAGGTCTATACAACCAACTTATGTTGGAGGTAAAGTTTTAATGAGTGTTGGTATGAAAGTGATGTTGATTTATCCCAATTAAATGATACATGCAATGTTCCACAAGAAATGAGATAGTGCTTACTTGCAATAATGAACCAAACTTTGAGAGACAAATAAACTTACGTGTGTTGTAGCATTAATAGGAAAGTGGAATAAAATAGGTTCTCATTAAGATACAATATTTATGCTTGAAGAGAATGCTTCAATAGTTCCTCAAAATGTATAACATGCATGGACTAAATAATGAAGCATACACATTAACTAAATTGAAACTTGCCAACCATGTAAATTGCTCACACATATGAAAGGATATTTCCTCAATTTTGAAGCCTTTGGAGCTCATGCATGTAAGATTAATTAAACCAAATATTTAGTGAGATGGATATAGAGTGCATTAGTTGTTAATTCTTTACCATGCATGAGATGAAAATCAAAAAATGAGTCAATCCACCCAAGAAGTTCCTTCCTCTTCAACCAAGGAAGGGGAATGCCATGGAAAAAATATCCCAAGCTCCCTCAAGAAAAAAAATTATTTTATTAACGATTGCAAATGAGAAAAAGAGACTGTAAGAAGGTTTCCCAAAAGGAGATATTTTTACATAGATATAGCTTGGAAAAAAAGCTATATTTCCTCCTCAAATATGACAACGAAAGCGCTTGGAAAACACCTTCAAAACATAAACTTACAAGGTGCAAATGCCCATGGCCAGGGTGATATTGTTGTTTTCCTTAAGGTGCTCACGGCCTCCCTAAAAATTGGTCTTTAAGGTAGTGGAAGGCTTTGCATGCAAGGAGGATCAATAGTGTTTCTCCCTCTTCTCCTCAAGCTCCTTGTTCTCCACGCTCAACCTTATGGGATGCGAAATAAAATAAAATGTTAGAGCGAAATTAAAAAGATCCAAAGTAGAAATTAATATACAAAGACACTAGCCCAAGAAATGGGATTGAACCCCCATTCTTGCCTAGTCTAGAAAACTCTCTTGAAGTAGAAAATATGACTTTAAAATGCTCTACAAAGGAAAAAATTTGTGTTTTAAAATTTAAATTTGATGATCAAGTAGCTTAGAGGAAAAGGGTGCTCCATTTTGATTTTAGATTGATGCGAAACTTGGAGTTGGAGAAACTGAGTCTTGGATCATTGTGAGTCTAGGAATGAGTTAGTCTATTTTAGATGTTTCCTACGCCTGGGTGGATTTCCTGCACACAATGTAAAAATGGATCTTCCCTACACACTTGAAATAAAATTTTAACTCACAAGATGATTAGAACATCAAAATGAAACAATATAAACTAAGAATTCCACCTAAAATGCCTTAGCAAGCTTACTTCTAAGATAATGCTCTAAATCAATGACACATGCAAGATAGCTTGCATGCACCAATCCACACTATATGGAAAATATGAATTAACATAGATCAAACATATAATCAAATGCAAAAAAATAAGAACAAACACAGAAAGGAATAACCTCATAACGCCAATAATACATCCACTTTGTAACCCCAAAGTCTTGATTTTATTAATATGCGAGTACAAAATGGCAGAGTTCCTTCAATCCTGATAGCTCATAACATGATACAATACAACAGCCCATGGATTTTTTATATAGAGAGTTGGGAGAAATTACCAAGGACAAATCCATGTGAGAACTGAACTTGGATCAAATCCTAAGGAAAGATAAGCCAAGTTCGATGTGGAGAAGAATGAGACACCTAGAGTAAAATTAACTTTCTTTTGTGCACACCAAGGGAAATCGAATTCCCCATAAGATCCAGTGAACTCATCTATATAAAAAAAAGTCCCGTGCTACACCAAGTCCACCACTGCAAACTTGAGCCAACTGAAACCTTACATGTAAATGATCCTAGATCCCAGTGAACTTCTGCATAGGCCCCCAAGAAATACATGTTTCCTTTGAGTGACTGCGTAGTCTAGGATCAAGGAATAGCGTAAATCCTCTCAGTGAAGTGTTGAGTGTTGTTGCAATCCATATAGATCGTGAGAAGAGGTCCCCACTTGGTCTTCAGTCAAATAATCCTGTAGAATATTCCATTTATGCCCAACTGCCTTTAATAAATTCGATTTTCCTTGTGTGTAACTGCCGCTTTATCTATGGGAAATTCGATTTTGTTAAAATAATGGTGAATTAATTATGTAGTGTGATGAGTCATCCTCCACATGTTCTTTGGCTCAAATCTTTGACTTAGGAGAGTTTCTAGGTCATTTCCACGTCATTTTGTCACATGGAATCATTTATTTCTCTCTATTTTATTTAATTCTAGCCTAATTAAATGCTACAATTTCCACTAAACTTGAGAAATGTGGGTTTTGAGGGTCCAAAACACATTATTAACCCCTGAAAGTGTGTCATAGTATAAAATTGAGGGTGAGAGGTGTAATTTTTATTACTCATACCCCATGCAACTTCTCTAGACAACACTTATTACAATCCAATTACAAATTTTATTACAATTTTTAAACCTGTGGGAAATCTAAAAAATTTAAAAATCACTACCTAGACCTAACCCAAATTCCACGCCCTATGGGGAATTATAATAGTGATGCTATTAATGATGAATTTGATTCAGTATTGAGTCTATAATAGGCCTAGGTAGCTTGGGACCCTCCCAAAAAGTGAGTATTACTCTGGGAGTTTTTTTCATTCGGTTAATTATCATCTCTATATCACGACCTGATAATTAATTGGGTTTTTTCCTCCAATTTTACCCCATGTTATGAGCTATTGGTCTTCAAGAAATTTTGCCATTTTTTACTTTCATATTAACAAAATCAAGACTTTGGGGTTATGAAGTGGATTTTATCTTAGCATTATGAGGTTATTCCTTTCCGTGTTTTTGTTTATTATTCTTGCATTTCCTTATATGTTTTATCTATTTTAATTCATATTTTCCATATATCGTGCATTGGTGCATGCAACCTATATTGCAAGGGTCATTTTTTAGAGAATTATCTTAGAAGTAAGCTTTCTAATGCATTTTAGGTGGAATCCATACTTTATATTGTTTCATTTAATGTTCTAATCCTCTTGCAAGTTAACGTGTAATTTCAAGTGTGTAGAGAAGATTTGTTTTTACATTGTGTGCAGTAATTCCATCTGGACATGGGAAACGTCTCAAATAAACTAACTCGTTCCTAGACTCATAACGATTCGAGAATCAAAATGGAGTGTCCTTTTCTTATAAGCTACTTGATCATCAAATTTAAATCTTAAAATCCAAAATTTTTCCTTTGTAGAGCGCTTTAAAGTCATATTTTCTACTTCAAGAGTGTTTCCTATCCTAGGAAAAAATGGGGGGTTCAGTCCCATTTCCTGGGCTAGTGTCTTTGTATATTAATTTGTACTTTAGATCTTGTTTATTTCGTTCTAAAATTTTATTTTATTTCGCAGCCCATAAGCTTGAGCGTGGAAAACAAGGAGCTTGAAAAGAAGATGGCGAAAAACTATTGATCCTCCTTGCATGCAAAGCCCTCTCATGTTCTCATGTGTAATCTCTAATAAAATAACTTTTTTTCTTGAGGGAGCTTGGGATCTTTTTCCCATGGTATCCCCCTTCCTTGGTTGAAGAGAAAGGAACTTCTTGAGTGGATTGACTCATTTTCTGATTTTCATCTCATGCATGCTATAGAATTAACAACTAATTCACTCTACATCTGTCTCACTAAATCTTGGGTTAATTAAACCTACATGCATGAGCTCTGAAGGCTTCAAACTTGAGGAAATCCCCTTTCTTATGTGTGAGAAATTTACATGGTTGGAAAGTTTCAATTAAGTTAATGTTTATGCTTCATTATTTAGTCCATGCATGTTATACATTTTGAGGAACTATTGAAGCATTATCTTCAAGTAAAGAGATTGTATCTTAGTGAGAACTTATTTCATTCTTCTTTCCTATTAATGCTACAAAAAACATAAGTCTATTTGTCTCTGAAAGTTTGGTTCATTATTGCAAGTAAGTGCTATCTCATTGTTGAAAATGCAGCAAGATGATGGAGCTTAGTGAAATGAAGTCGCCTTCACTAAGTGGGCCCGCAGGCAAATTCTGGCGCAAAGTCTATTTTTAGACTATGTCTATTTTTAGACATATGGAGCATGGTCCAGGGGTTGCAGTATGTTATTCTTGGAGTATTGGTCATGTTGGTAAAAGTAGATGGGACTCTATTTTTGTGACCTATAGGTCGATAGGTCGATGTCTATTTTTAGACTGCCTATCCTAAAAATAGGGAAGTCAAATATTATTTACCCTTAATAATATTTGGACTCTAAACGGCAGTTTACTCTCTTGGAGCACTTCAGTTTGAGCTACGGATGTGGCACATGCAACTGCCAGAAGGAAATACACTTTTATTATGGGGTATTGAGCTCATGCATGGTTGACTTCAGTTAGGACTTCAGTGGCAGAAGTTTGGTGGAGTTAATGAGACAGATAGTGGAGTTGTGTTCTGTTTATTTTAGTTGAACTAGTTGAGATTAGTTAAACTAGCTAATCAATTAGTTATGAGTGGAGTGAATTAAATATTATTTAATTCATTAATTAGTAACTCATTATTCAACTCAAGAACACATCAGTTCACTACAGTGCATGGACAGTTCAGTGGAGACCAGTGAAAGAGGTAGATGAAAGGGTGGAGTTAGCTATCAATGGCGACATCAGTTGTGCATGAGATTTGCACCACACTTGGAGGAATTGCCCATGATGATTGTGCTGTCAAGCCAAGGAGATTTGAACCTTGGATCTCTATATAGACAAGCCATGATTGCGCAATAGAGGCAAGGCAATTAGTGGTGAGTTTTGAACCAGTAACCTGTTCAAAACCAAGCTAGTTTGTGTGTAACTTTATGAGAAAGTACTGAGTACTTGTGAGGAGTATTGTACTGAGTTTTGTTACATGATTTCTCCATTATAATATACACAATAGCTGCGGGGTTTTCAGCTATAAGCTTTCCCCATACATACTGTGTTAATGTGTATGATGATTTGATGTGTTATCGCTTGATTTTATTTCCGCATGTTTGATGATCTGAGTGGAAGAGATTATGTGTTGCATATAAATTCGAATTGTATGTGATCAGGATAGTCTTGGTGGATAATTAAGCATTATTTAGCAAATTTCTACACTCATCTCTTGTGGAACATTGCATGTATCATTTTATTGGGATAAAGGAAACTCTGCTATTGTGTACTTGCATATTAATAAAATCAAGGCTTTGGGATTACGAAGCAGATGTTCTCTTAGCGTTATGAGGTGATTCCTTTCCATGTTTGTGTTTATTATGCTTGCATTCCTTATATGTTTGATCTATGTTAATTCATATTTTGCATATATCGTGGATTGGTGCATGCAAGCTATCTTGCATGTGTCATTGTTTTAGAGTGGTATCTTAAAAGTAATCTTACTAAGGAATTTTAGGTGGAATGCTTAGTTTATCTTGTTTCATTTAATGTTCTAATCCTCTTACGAGTTAAATTTTGATTTCAGTGTGTAGGGAAGATCCATTTTAACATCATGTGCAGGAATTCTATCCGGGTGTGGGAAGCGTCTTAAATAGACTAACTCATCCCTAGACTCACAACGATCCAAGACTCAGTTTCTCCAAATCCAAGTTTTGCATCAATAAAGAATCAAAAGGGAGTTTCATTTTCCTCTAATCTAATTGATCATCAAATTTAAATTTTAAAATCCAAAATTTTTCCTTTGTAGAGTGTTTTAAAGTCATATTTGATACTTCAAGAGTGTTTCCTAAACAAGGCAAGAATGGGGATTCACTCCCATTTGGGCTAGTGTCTTTGCATATTAATTTTTACTTCATATCTTGTTTATTTCATGAGCACTTTAAGGACAACAGCAATATCACCTTGGGCGTGAAACTTTGAGCCTTGTAAAATCATTTTAATTTTTCTTGAATGTACATGTTATGTAAAATATTTTAACGTCAAATATGTGTATATTACATATCATTTAAAAAATATTATGTATATAACATGAAAAAAAAAATTATGATCAAAAATTTTATTTGGTGTTATATATACTCTATATAGTTTTTCAAAAAGACAATTTAAACAATGAAAAATTACGCATTGTATTTTGCACTAAAGAATTTTGTACGTGAAGAAATTTGATCCCTCACATCTCATGTTAGACCTGTATTTAAGATGGATCTATGTTGGGTTCTAAAGTTTAACATTAGCTTTTGCATAAATCAAAGCTCACCTAATAGCAGTCAAAAGGAAAACTATTTTCTAGAGTCTTATCTTGACATGGACTAATAAAACATAAGTTGAGAGCATTGTATGTAGTGTGAGAAATACAGTAAACTTGTTGGGACTATGGATGCTAATTAATAGGGAGGGCATTGTATGATCATAAGGCATCTTCATCGGAGGCTATGGACGCTCAGGGGTAGCAAAGCAACGATGAGTTAAAGAGAGATGAGGAACAAACATGGGTAACTATTTCACTCACCTAGAGTGAAGGTCTTAGGTCATGCCTTAAGAAAATCATCTATGAATTGAAAGTTAAAGAAATTAATGTCATAATATGGCTTGAAGAGATGGTTTGTTGGTTACTTTATGTTTAGTGTTTAGTGGAAATTTCTTTCAAATCCAATGCCACATGGTCGTACCCATAAATGGTAAATTGGTGTCTTATCTTTAATATTAAGTGTGAATAAATCTTTTATGGAACATTATATAGAAATAATTGTTACTTCCAATATGCCACCATTTGTTGAGCTCACAACAACTCTCCTTAAATTTGAGCAAAAATAAAGGCCAGACCCCATTAAACTTTGAAATTATTGTTTTTCTTATTACTTAATTATATTTATTTTCGATTTGGGGAAGGGTTTGATGGTCAGAAAACTTATTTTATTTTTGGATAAAGGCCCCATTAAGCTTTGAAATTATTGTTTTTCTTATCACTTTATTATATTTATTCTCAATTTGGGGAGGGGTTTGATGGTAAAACTTATTTTCTTTCTGGATAATTTTAGCCTATTCATTCTCTTTGATGTTCAAGTACTTTATAATTTATGCCTTTTGGTCTATGATTGATACAATATTTTTTAGGATTTGACTCAAGCGCCATCTACTATGTCTACATTAGAAGTGCTTCAGAGTTGTCTGTCTCAACATAAGGCTTTGTTATTTTCCATCAACGGGGTTGATCTTGCCGATTTGAGCCTTATCACTTTCGACTTGGAGAATTTCATCCCACATCTCCCTCACCATATTGCACTGATCATCCAAGTTGAGATTAATGGACTGAACATCCATCGAGCAGTTGTGGATGAGGGTGTGTCTACGTGTGTCATGTCATCTACTTGCTGGAAAGCCACTAGTTCTCCAACTCTCAACTCATCTCCAAATTCTCTAGAAGTGTTTGATGGAAGGGAATCTAAACCTCTTGGTGTTCTCGCTAGTTTACCAATTACTTTAGAAGGGAAAAAAATCAACGTCGAGGTTGAAGTAGTTGACACCATGCTCAATTACAATCTTCTACTCGATCGCGGTTCAACTCACGCCATGCTGTGCGTTCCGTCTACTCTCTTTCGTGTTTTGTGATTTCCACACGAAGGAAATATTATTACTGTCGATCAATTTTCTTTTTTTCACTTCTTCATCTTCAAAGGGCAACATTCCATACGTAGATGAAATTCCTACTCCTTATGAGAGCGTCAGGCCAGGTCTTTTCAAATATCCTGCCCTCATGGGTATTTTTCCTCTTCCTCCACCCAACACTATTCAGGTTAACATGATCTCCAGGTCTTTTGATCCATGGGTCATCCCTTCACGTGAGCATATTGATTCATTTGGAGATTCGATGTTGTTAAGTCCGATCAAGATTGATTATTGTGAACTTCTTTCGGCTTTGGATCCTCTACCTCCTGCTCATGCTCTTTTGGGTATGTCTCTTGACACTTATTCTCAATCCCCTTGGCTCAGTGATTTAGATTTGCCCGATCCCTTAAGTGATATATTTCCCTCCGATGAAGCCATCGTGGAAACTATGTCACTTGAGGATCCTCCTTGGGATGACAGTCATCATCGTTCCTCGTTCATGCCTGGCCTTGGAGCCATGTTTATGTGTCTCGAGAGGTTTTCTTCTCAAGTTCCTTCTCCTCCACTTAAAATTCCCATCCTGACATATGAAGTCTTTGCGAAAGGTAAATTGAGCAACATCACATAGACGATGCCTATCGACATATCCATTAAACTGGAGGTTGTCTAGAACATCCATATTAGGGTGATCTATTCTCCCGATGAGATGCAGGTCTTTACTAGTCTCTTCTGCAAGTTTCATGAAGTTTTTGCATGGTCTTACGAAGAAATTCCTGACATCGATCCAAGTATAGTGGTGCATGATATCCCTACCTATCCTGGTGCGAAGCCTGTTCGCCAGCGTCTTCATCTTGTGCACTCTAGAAAGGCCGCTGCTATTACGGGAGAAGTTGAAAAACTTCTTAAAGATGGTTTTATCTATCTGATTCCCTTAACATAATGGGCTTCCAATATCGTTCCTGTGGATAATAAACAGGGTACCATTCGTGTCTGTGTTGATTACCGTGACATTAATCGTGCTTTCCCTAAGGATAATTATCCCACTTCTTTTATTGATCAAATCATTGATGACTGTGTCGGGAGTGAGATTTTTTCCCTTATGGATGGGTTTTCTGGGTATAACCAGATTAACATTGTTTTGGTTGATCAACATAAGACCATATTTATATGTCCTTGGGGTACTTTCGCTTATAAAAAGCTCCCTTTTGGTCTTAAAAATGATGGTGCTACATTTCAACGAGCAATGTCATATGCTTTTCATGATATCAAGCGCATTGTTCAGCCTTATCTGGATGACCTTCCGGCTCATTCAGCTAAGCGTAAATACCATCCTAATCATCTCCATCAGATTTTTCTTCATTGTCGACGCTATAACATTCGGCTCAATCCGCATAAGTGCGTCTTCTGCATTGACTCCGGTAGACTCTTAGGGTTTACCGTTTCCAAAGACGGGATTCGTCTCGATCCACTCAAAGTTGAAGCTATTGTTAATCTCTCCTCTCCTTCCTCATTACATCAGTTGTAGAGTCTGCAGGGGAAAGATAACTTCCTACGATGTTTTATACCTAACTATGCCAAAGTAGCCAAAGGAATTACGTGATTACTGAAGCAAGGTGTCTCGTTCCTCTGGGATGAGATCGCCCAAAATTCATTTGATGCATTGAAGACGTTGTTGGTTAATGCTCCTCTATTGTGTCATCCAAATTATCATCGTAATTACTCCCTCTATTCGGTAGTCGTGTTTAGAAATATTGCCATGGTTTTGGTACAAGACGACGATGATGGTGACAAGCATGTCATTTACTATTTGTCTCACAACCTTCTCGATACCGAGACGCGTTATGCCTATGTCGAGAAGTTGGTGTTGGCTATTGTTCAAGTTGTTCAATGTTTTTGTCACTATATTCTGTTGCGCACAGTGACTGTGATTTATGATTGCAACCTTATGACTTACATATTGACTCGTCAATTGCTGGGTGGCCAAGTACTCAAAGTGGATTTTAATCCTCCAAGAGTTTGATTTGGAGTTCACTGCATCCAAGTCAAAGAGTTAATTAGTCTTTGTCGATTTGACCTGCTCTCTCCCTTCCGATTCTTCTCCCTCTGGTTCTGAGGAACACATTCCAGATGACATACTTTTTATTATTAGCACCCTCGATCCTTGGTACAGTGATATCATCGTATATATTCAGACTTCCACCTTTTGATCTGAGATGACCAAGGATGCTCAATGACACATCCGTCATCAATTGCAATGCTATCGCATAGTCGAAGATACACTTTACCACATCGGAGTTGATTCCATTCTCTGACGGTGTTTGACTCTCGAGGAGGCTTAAAAGGTCCTGAATGATTGTCATAGTGGTGCCTGTTGAGGTCACATGTCTAGATATCCTACTTCACAGAATATTCTTTGTGCTGGCTATTTCTGGCTTACCATCTTTAAAGACTGCATTTTTATTGTCCGTAAGTGCCATGATTGCCAGATCTACTAGCGTAAGATGCGCGCGCCTCCTTCCAATCTTCATCCTGTCATTACCGTTGGTCCCTTTGCGAAGTGGGGCATCGATTTTATGACGTGTAACCCTCACTCGGTCGAGGGGCATGCTTATATTATCATAGCTGTCGACTACTTCACAAAATGGGCTGAAGAAATGCCTACACTTATGGCTGACGGTAAGAAAACAGCACATTTTTTATTCAATCATGTCATTTCTAGGTTTGGTGTCCCTCAAGCCATTGTTACCGATCATGGTTCCCATTTTTGGCATTACATGGTGGCTGAGTTGACTTCTAAGTTGGGTTTGCATCATGACAGCTCAACGCCATACTACGCTCAGGCCAATGGCCAGGTTGAAGCTGTGAACAAAATTCTCATCACTATGCTTCAACGTACGATTGGGATGCACAAATAAAACTAGAATCTCATGTTATTTTCATCTCTTTGGGCTTACAGAACCTCAGTGAAGGATGAGACCAAATTCACTTCATTCCATCTTGTTTATGGTCTGGAAGCTACCCTTCCAATTGAATGTGAAATTCCTTCTCTCAAACTAGTTGTTGAATTTCTATCGAATACATCATTAGAAGAAAAGTGTCTTATATATTTAGAGAGGCTTGATGAAACTCACCACTTTGTTGCTCTGGTCATAGAAGCACAAAAAAAGCAGGTCAAAGCTCATTTTGACCAATCGGTTTCCCCTCGTTCTTCATAAAAGGAGACCTCGTCCTCCTCCATGACCAAGCTCATGATAAGATGGGGGCAGACAAATTTCAACCCATGTGTCATGGGCCCTACATTGTTAAGTGCATTTTGCAGAATGGGGCTTATGAGCTTATTGATTATGAAGGTCATCCTCTGGATCAACCCAGAAATGGGTTGTATCTTAAAAATTACTTTGCATGAGTCATCCATGCATGTTTTTTTATATATAGGTGTTTTTTCATTTTTGTACATATTTGGCTTGGTGTTCTTTGCGAGCGTTTTCCTGCTTATTGGATCATTTCTTAGTGTGAAAATGTCTATTACCGCTTATGTCGGTTTCGTGGATGGTGCTTCCCGTAGTTCAGAACCTGTCTTCAGCAACCTGGGTTATTTATGATCCTGCTGGTGAATTGATAGAAATTCAAGGTATCTCTCTATGAAGAACCACAAACAATGTCACTGAATATAGTGTTGTTATTGAACTATTAATTGAGGCCATTGCTCTCGACATTCGTGCATTGATTGTTAACCTAGACTCACAGCTTGTTGTTCTTCAGCTTAATGGGCATTATTCTATTAGAAATCCTCACATCTTAAGATTGTATTTGCATGTTCATTTACTGGAAAGAAATTTTGATTACATTACATATCAACATTTTCCTAGATGAATGAATGTGTTAACGGATATAGTGGCTAATATTGTATTAGATAGACATTTGCGTAATTTTTAAAACATCATCATCACATGACAAGATCCATACAGAAAAATAGATGTATATATATATATATATATATATATATATATATATCAGTGTTTGCATCCATGTGCATCATAATTTCAAAAAATATGTGTGTTTGGTTACATCTTGAGACATCACGCCTCTCAAAAAATATGTGGAAATAAAAGCCTAGGTGTCTAGTCGGCGTGACGCTCATGATAGCATGTCATTGCCCGTACAAGCCATCTCAATAAGCGGTGAACACGGTTCGACACCCCTGCAGTGTGTCTCTGGTATGCGTGAGGAACAATATCAAATCTCGCATAGCCCGAGATCCCACGGGAGATTCCCTCCAGGCTGTGTATGATTTCCTTCTCCTCGCCTCCCTCACCAGGAAGGGCTACATCAAAGTTGCGAGGAATCCTCTGTGCTATTTGTGACATGCTTGTAGGTCTTTCTGGGCCAACATCTGTAATTACGTGTATTAATGTCAGAACATGAATAGAAAAAAAAAACATAATACTCATCAAAATAAAAAATGAGTCTTACCCAATGTTTCATCCCAATCCTCTCCTACTGGGAGTGGGAGATCCGCATCACCGGTGAAGTCTGTGCCAGAGTATGGCCAGTCTTCCACGAAAATCAGTTGTCAGCGGAGCCACTCAAAGAACTCTAGTCTCCAGAACATCTGTTGGCTACCCCCTAACATTGGCTTTAAATCTGCCCAACAGACCATCCGTGGCTCCTGGGCTAGTAGTGATGGCACTATCACTTCATGGCATTGGAAAATTGGTAACCGTTCCAAGATGAAAGGTACCAATATGGACCCGTAGCCAAAATGCTTCAGCTTACCATTCTTTCATTTTGTCAACTGACATTTTATGTTGATTGTTACTGCCTCTGCCCAGTTATAGAGTGTTGGTGCCATGCAATCCAGTGCAAGAAGTAATTATTTTTTTGTGGCCTCGTGTGGAGCCTGAACTCCTGCAGCTCGCCTAATGGTGTGTAGCACTACTCTGAGTGCCAAATCGAGGATGGTTTGAATATCCACCTTCCCTCTTTTGGATCCTTTTTGTGCTCCTTGACACACTATCGATAACCATGCTCATGTTTTCCATTGTGGGCCGAGTACGTGTCAGGATTGGTACAACCCCCCTATACGATAGTCCGGTTATGAAGTAAATATCTGAGACCTCAATCTCAAGTTCCTGATCATGAATAATGAATCTTTCCTTATCAATTTCCCAGACATTGATCAAGTACTGCAATAGCTCCGGTTGAGCTCTGAGACATGGTTCCATAAAGAATTTTTTGAGCCCGCAGTCCCTGAGAACTTCCATGCATCTCACATTGCCCATGGCTTCCTCATCTTCTTCACTATGTTATCGTTCTTTCCATTCGATCACCATTTTGTTCTTTCATGCCTGCAAAAACATCCATATGGTTTTCATTAGCCAAATACAATGATTTTGAAACAATTAAATTAGGCTCATTTCTTGAATTTACAAGCTTGAAATGGTTTCCGCAATTGGCGCGACTATTTTAAAAATAGCAGCACCAATTGGCGCACCCCCTTTTGGAATTCAGGCTGGTTGGTGCAAGTTTGTGCTCGATACCCGCGCTGACCGCTGCACCCTAAATTTTACAAAATCCCCCCATATATCTACAAAAACTGGTTGCAGGTAATGAAAATGATATCAAAATGCAGGGAAGGATATGTGTTCTTACCTAGAACATACGGATTCACGATTGGCTTCCTGGATTGCCCACTGTCAACTTCGCAAAATCACAGTGAAAAAGGGTAACAAATTGCTCACAAGAGGTAAAAGTGAAGCCTAATTGGCATTTTATAACATTTTCAGAACCCTAATTAGGTTTTAAAGCTTATTTTTCGATTATTGTGCTATGTTATTTTGAGAAATGGGTTTTACGTGCATCTCTTGTGCAACGACAGGTCCTCGACACGACGACGATAAAGTGACGAGTTGTATTTTATACTTTTTCAGACTCAGTAAAAACACAAAAAAGTCACTCTTGGAGTCATCTTTCAGCTCTTTTCTGACTCTCGAAAATTGAAAAGATTGCTGAGACTCTTGTCGTTTTGAACTCGTTAAATGGCTGTGAAATGATATATACCCAGTATATGTTTACCCCTTTTTCGGGCTGGGATAGATTATTTACGAAAAAGGAATACCTTAGCCTATTACGACTAAGAGGTTCTCTCAGACATAGTTTTATACCTTTTCGGCTCTATGAGACTACCTACGAAAAGGGAGTCATTGGAGTTTTCTTTTCTTCTTATTTTCAAACTCTCTAAACATGAAAAGATGTTGAGTTCTTCCTTTGTCAGACTCGTTAAAACCTAAATGACATCGGAAACCATCACTATGACGTAACTGAGTTCCTCCTTCCTAGGGCTCTTAAAATGTACTAGGATGGATTTGTCCGAAGGAAAAACTTACATGACAAGCATATGCTATCCCCTTCAAGCTTGTTTTTAAAAATAATTGGGGTACTCGCTAGCAATGGTGGGAAAAAATGGAACCAGTTCTCAGTTGTGTCAGTAGTATGTCACTCTTGAACATGACACTCATTTGCATTCGTGTCGGGTTGGGGATATCTCATTTCATCATTTTTGCCTCCATGGGTTTGGGTAATCTATTTTGACCTCTCATCTGCTCTTTTCCACGTCACCATGACCTCAGATCCCTTGATGTCAAATACTGCCAAATTTCGGAGTCGTGTCGCTGATATGTTCAAGGGAAGTTTCCGTTTACAGTTTTCAACCTCCCTCTAATCCTCTTTTTGTTATGATTCACTATCATCATATTCCTCTGTCTCATTTTGATGATGTGGGAAACATTATGGCCCCCCTTCGATCAGGTCACTTCCTGTCGACTTCAGCTCATCATCAAGGAAGATGATCTAGAGACTCCCTTCCAGTACCTTAGAGCTTGCATGCCTCAATGCAAAGCTCTTTACATTCGATGATAGGTCCTCATCATTGGCCTTCGATCAAGTGATTATGCAGGTGTTCGACGCTAGATCACTGTTCACATTCTGTGGATTGTACTAGTTGTACCTTAAAAGCCATTGTCATTATTGGTGGTTTCTCTCATTCATGTTAACAACTTACATCATTGTTTGGTAATCACATGATTTTCTTACATGTTCAACTTCAGCTCACATATTCGCATGCTTGCATTTTTACTTCTTTGGGTCGAGATGGAGCGCAAGACCCTCAGTTTTGTCTGATAAAATCCAGGCTATGGGATATTTTGGTTTTTCATGACTATATGCATGACTCTTTTGACTGGATGGATGAGACCATACTCGAGTCTATTTATTTTATCCTTACTGCTGGATGTCTCCGTCCATACCTCGGATCTCAGTTTTATATGTACTTTATTATGGATGGTTGCATCCATGCCACAGTTTCATGTATTATAGATATCAGTTGTATTTGTACTTGCAAGTCTTCTGACGATAGTGTTTGGTTTGAACGCGCTCTCGTAAAGCATTTCACTCCTCCCTCTCTCTCAGACCTCATGCTTTAAGGGCATATGTTACACAAAATTTTGTCATTGTCCCTGCAATCCCCATCCCGCACATTGGAGGAAAATTTCTGTGACTCATATGTAATTTCATGCCTTGCAAAAAGTGTCATTGCATCCCTTTTCATGAGAAGAAAATTTCCTATGTTAACTATTCCTGGAACAGATCATCAAAAACGTATGATTTTGGGTCAGCGCTGGCAGGCAGTTATGGCCTCGCGCCAATAAGAAAAATTAGCACTGGGCCCCATACCCATTAGCGCTATTTCTCAGTGGACTGCCCGCGCCGAGCTGTTTATGGAAATTTTTTTAAAATAGAAGCGAATCTTCCATTGCCAACCACTTCATGAGCAGAGTCAGCATGGGTTGTTAATTTGACTGAATAACGTCGAACATCTTCCTTTGTCTTCTTGTTTCCTGCATTTGGGAAACCTCCCAAAGGATAAGGCCTCCCTTCCACCATTTAAGGGATCCCAACCTCCTCCTCCTCTCCTATAAATACATCTCTCTCACATAGATGCAGCTAGCTGAACATTTTGTACCATAGCTGAAATGGTTGAATAGCATAATATTCTGAATTGCTGGTGTGAGATAGATCAAAGAGAGACCTATTGTCAAGAGAGAATCCAGGCTTACTGCCCCACCAAGTCTAATTCCCCGACGAATAGTCGAGACGCGTTTCGACTAGACTCGTTGAAGGAGACTGCAACACCAAGGCTCTTTTGGTTATAAACTCTTTCTCTCTTCTTATTTATACATGACTGATGTTTTGGTTCCCGTCTTGTGTCTTGCTACGATTAATCTCGTGCAATACGTTTAATTCTCCTTGACCAATTAGATATTTATGATTTAAATATTGTTTCGTATGTTGCTATCATTCTCTTATCCTTGTGCAGGCACCTGAGTATGAATATTGAAGGACCGCGACGTGTCAAGACGAATATCAAGAGACTGCTACCTCAGCTACAACAATTGCGTTGGAACAAAAGGTAGGACATATATCCCAACTCAGTTTTATTCATTAACTAGGAATCGACGCATTAGCATGTCCTCTTGCTTCTAAACCCACCCTAGGGCTAGAGGAATCACCTCTGTCTACAGAGGGGATTTACCTACACAACAAACTTCCACAACCTACAAGGTTGACACCACAAAAATTGGAATAAAAATGAGCAAAAGGGCTTTGCTACATTTTTTATAGCAAATGCACTAAAGGTCATAAGTGTGCCGAGAAGAAATTATTTTACATAGATTATGAAGAGGAGGAAGAAAATGAACAAGAAACTTCAAAAGAAGAGGATATACACCAAAAAAAAACCCTAAATAAAGAAGAAATGAGTCCGACCATATCGTGTAATGCATTGGAAGGAATTACCACTCCTCAAACTCTCTAGATAGAAGGACATATCAAGAAGAAAAAGTTAATAGTGTTGATTGGTTCGGGTAGTACCTATAATTTTATTCATTGTAAGGTAGCCAAGGAATTGAATTTCTTCCTATACGCAGCACCAGAATGCCAAGTGATGGTTGCAAATGGAGGAACTATAAATTGCTATGGAAAATTCCATAATATCAAGCTAGCCATGGGGGAATATGTATTGAATATTCCAATGCTTTCCACTCCAATGGGAGGTGTCAATGTTGTACTAGGAGTAAAATGGTTACAATATTTGGGGATGGTAGTTTTTAATTTCTAAGAAATTTTCTTGAATTTTTTTCCGGAAAGAAAGGAAGACGAATTACGGGGTATCACAGGGAATCTGGGAAAGATAATAAGCTCTAATGTCATGACAAAGCTTCTGAAGAAAGAACAACGAGGCGTAATTGCACAATTATGCTCATTAGAAGTTCCAACATCAAAGTCTCAGATAATCATTCCAAGGTGTTTGAAAATTCCAAAGGACTCCCACCTATTCGTGATCATGATCATGCTATTCATATGATTCCAGGAATTGTTCCTCCAAACATCAGGCCTTACATATATCCTTATGTCAAAAAGAGAGAAATTGAACGTATGATCACAGAAATGTTAGAGGTTGGTATAATTCAACCTAGTCAAAGTTATTTCTCTGCTCTAGTAGTATTGGTGCACAAGAAGCATGGATCATGGCGCATGTGTCTGAATTATAGGGAGCTCAATAATCTCATTGTTAAAGATAAATTTTTCTTTCCTATGATTGATTAATTATTGGATGAATTACATGGAGCAATTTATTTTACCAAGTTGGATCTTCATTCAGGATATCATAAAATTAGAATGGAGACTGAAGATATTGTGAAAAAAAAACATTTCGAACTCATGAGGGTCATTATGATTTTTTTGTCATTCCTTTTGGCCTTACCAATGCATCTTCTACATTTAAAGGGTTGATGAATTCCATTTTCAAACCCTTCCTTAGAAAATTTATGTTAGTATTTTTTGATGATATACTAATCTACAATAGGTCTTGGAAGGATCATGTTCAACATGTTGACAGGGTGCTCAGACTATTGGAGGAGAAACAATTATATGCGAAAACCTCCAAATGTTTCTTTGGAGTAGAAGAGGTGGAATATCTGGGTCATATTGTATCTCACAAGGGTGTTAAGGTAGATCCTAACACAATTAAAGCCATTAAGGAATGGAAAGTCCCCACAACCATAAAGCAGTTGCGAGGATTTCTCAGGTTAACAGGGTATTATCGCAATTTTGTTAATAATTATGGGAGAATAGCAGCACCTCTAACAACATTATTTAAGAAAGATGCATTTTCATGGACTCCTGAAGAAACTAAGGCCTTTGAACATCTTAAAGAGGCAATGTGCCTAACACCGGTCTTAGCTACTCCAGACTTCACAAAAACCTTTATTGTGGAATGTGATGCCTCAAGAAATGGAATTGGTGTTGTTTTAATGCAAGAAGGAAGACCCATTGCTTTTGAAAGTCGTACAATCAAAGGAAAGTATTTACAAAAAGATATTTATGAGAAGTAAATGTTGTCAATACTACATGCACTAAATAAATGGTGACCTTACCTAATGGGAAGACACTTCAAGGTAAAAACTGACCATGATAGTATTAAACACTTTTTGGAACAAATAATATCTTCAGAAGAGTAGAAAAAATGGGTTACAAAGATGTTGGGTTATGACTTTGAAATCATCTACAAAAAAGGGAAGCTAAATGTTGTTGCAGATGCACTATCAATAAAGGATGAAGAGGTGGAAGCATTGTTTTGTTCCATTTCTATTATCCAACCAAATTGGATAATTGAAGCAAGGGATGAATGGGAGAAGGACGAAGAAGTGTGGACACTCATTCAAAAATTGCAGCAAGATCCTAGTACGTCTGATACATTTAGTTGGAAAAATGATTCCCTATGGTACAAAGATCTCTTATATATTTGTAATAATTCCCAACTAAAACAAAATATTCTTTTGGAATCGCACACTTCTCCTTTAGGAGGACACTCGGGATTTTTAAAAACTTACCACAGGGTGAAGAAATAATTTTTTTGGGATGACATTAAATCTGATATTCAAAATTTTGTGGCAGAATGTTTGGTTTTCCAGCAAAATAAAGTTGAGACAATTAAGACCTCGGGACTTCTACAACCTTTATTCATTCCAAGTCAACATTGGGAGGAGATTTCAATGTTTTTTAACACAGGTTTACCTAAGTCCGAAGGAAAGAGTGTCATCATGGTGATAGTTGATAGACTTACCAAGTATGCACACTTTTATGCATTGTCTCATCCATTTAAAGCAAGTACAGTTGCTATTGAATTTATGGAAACAATTCAAAAGCTAAATGGAAACCCAAACATTATTGTAAGCAACAAAGATCCAATTTTAACTGGAAATTTTTGGACAGAATTATTTTCTTGTTTGTGTACTCAACTAGCTCATAGCTCATCTTATCATCCTCAATCTGATGGTCAAACTGAGATAGTGAAAAAAAATTTGGAAGGATATCTTCGTTCTTTTGTATCTGATAAACGAACACAATGGGTCAAGTGGTTACCTGTGGCTGAATGGTGGTATAACACTTCCTTCCATACTGCAGCAAAAATGACCCCATTTATGGCACTTTATGGATATCATCCACTATCCATCACATCATATTTAAGAGAAAATTCTAAGGTTCAAGTAGTGGAAGATCACATCAAGCATGAAAAACAAGTTCTCCAACTCCTAAAGGATAACCTAAATTTGGCACAAAATTGAATGAAACAATAGGCAGATCAATATCATAGTGAGAGAAGTTTTGATGTAGGAGACTAGGAATTTTTACGGCTACAACCATACAAACAAATGTCCCTCAAGCAAGCTAAGAAGGATAATGACTTATCTCCAAAGTACTATGGCCCTTACAAGGTGTTGCAAAATATTGGTACTATGGCATACAAATTGGAGCTTCCTGCTTCTTCGCGAGTGCATCTAGTTTTCCATTTTTCATGCTTAAAGAAGGTTATAGGTGACAGACTTCTAGTACGGAAAATATTGCCAGAACTTGACGAGGAAGGAAAAATCATATTGGAACCTGAAGTAGTCACGGAAACAAGAACTCGGCATCTACGAAAATCGATCAATTTCATATTATCTCCTCAAGTGGAAGAATAACTTAACCATTGAAGATTCCACATGGGAGGATGAGAATTTTATACAGAAGCATCTAGAGCTACTCAAGCATTGAAAAAAACACTTCTTTTGAAGGACAGGGGCATGTTAGGTCCCTATATTACTAGTATAGTCCCTTATTGTTGTTAGTGTAGCCCCCTTATTGTTATTTTTATACCCCTGTAACCCTAATATTGTTATTATTGTGCCCTTACATTATTATTGTTAGGTCGGCTAGGATTATATTGTGACCCTATGAACTCCTATATATAGAAGGAGGTTTTTTCATTTGTATCATCCAAGAATTGTTCATTTATGTAATTTAAAGGAGGTTTCCCCCTCAAAGTGGCTTATTTCTAAGGCGTTGAACTCTTTTTTCTTATATTTTTGGAGTTGGTTTCATAACAACTATGCACAAGCTTCAAAGGGGTTGAAGCATGCCAAGAGGCACGTTTTTCAAAACTATCTTGATGATGTTTTCAAAGTACACAACTAGAACAAACACCATCTCGGAACTATAAGGAAAAGACACTCTAGCAGATGTTTTTTAGGAACCCCTTATAAAAATATCCCAGACATCCGTTTGTAGCAAAGGTTGCTAAAGGAGGTTGGTGAGTGGAGGTTATTGCAAATGTTTTTCGTCTGGTGCACTTATCATCCTAAACAACACTAGTGCATTCAACAAGAGAAAGCACCAATGTGCAAAAATAATTGGCACACTGGGACACTGTGCGCTCCGTACAAACCCGACCTATGCGTCTTATTACTATAGCGCACCGGTGCTTAAGATTACGCACCGGTGCGTCCTAAAACCCCGTGCCAAAACTGAAACCGCCCAATGCGTTCTTAAGAAACTACACCAGTGCGTCTATAAAACCTCGCGCACCAAAATAGGGTTAAATTAAAAAAAAAAATATGGCCAAAAAACCACATTTTTCACTTTTCAGTGCTCTAGAGCTCTCAAGCACCGGTGCAAATTTTCCCTGTCTGAGGCACCCTGACTTCGGTGCTCCCATTGCACCCATGGCACGCACTGCTGCTATGCATTGCCCACCATCTCCATTTTGAATTTTGCAAAACAGTGGGCAAATTTAGTTTTTCAAATTCTACAGGAAATATGCCTCCTCGACAACCAAATGTACAGGTATTTTTCTTGTTTTTCCATAATTAAGCCTTTTAGCATATTATAATTGTAAATTAACTTAAAATTAACCTTTTAAAAAAACAAAAAACAAAAATTCTCGCGCGGTGCGCTCGAGCCATTCGGCTCGCACTAGTTCGTAGTGCTTCCTGTAAATTTACAAGCCACACCATCATCAGTGCTAACAGTATCTGCACTGGTTCCGGGGCGGTACCGAAAGGCGTATCGAGATTTTTTTTAATTTAAAAAAAGTGCGGTGCGGTCGGTTACCCGGCCACACCATTGACCCTGTCGAATAGCGAGAATGCAGTGCATTGACGGAAATATCCGTCCCGAGGTGGGTAATTTTGTCAGTGCACCAAATTCTAGCATTTCGACTTGGTGAACAGTGTTTCCTAGTAAAATACCACACCGTTGACTATGTACTGATGTCAGGAGGGTGGTGCGTTGACCAAAATATACGCCTCGGGGCGTATAGTTTGGTCAGCGCACCGCCCTCCCGACACTGATCCATAGTCAATGGTGTGGGTTGTTATACCACCACACCGTTAACTTTGGAACAATTCCAGGAGGGAGGTGCGCTTAAAATTTGCAGGTGCACCACCTTTGGTGCGATGAATATTTTCTAGTGCACTGCCTCCAGTGCACGACAATAAAAGACGCACCGTGACTGGTGCATGCCTTTTTTTTTGTGGCGCACTAACTAATTTTATTTTTTTTTTTGAAAAAAATGTATATATGTATATTCCTAAAAACATGTCTCATTTAATAAAAAAATTGTATTTAATATGTCAATCATTTAAAGATGTTAAAGGAGAGAAGAGAGGGAACATCAGCAACAACATGTGGACCAATATAACATGGTTCGTGTGTGGGAGGCATGAGAGAGGGAGAGAGATGCGTACCCTCGCCCTATTACAAAAGCTACTGAGGGGCTCCTAAGGCAGGTAGGCCTCCTCAAGTATGAGTAGGCTACTTCCCTAAAGGGCCATGGTTTGTTTTTGCAACATCTTATCCACAGGTGGAATGCCCACCTATAGGCTTTCCTAGTTGGTCCTAACCAGTGGTACGCGCCCACTAAGGAGGAAATATATTTCATTACAGGGTTATCGCGGAGGGGTGGATTTTCCTTCATTCATAGAGATTCTATTTAGCTATGCAGCATGGAGTCAGTTGGCGTACTCCCAGAGATACATTAGCACGAATATGTTGTCTCCTTCATATTTTTATGTCTCCGGAGGTCAGTTACGTATTGTTGCATTTGGTAGTGAGGAGGTGAGGTGCCTCTCACTTCTAATTTCGACCATTTCACACAACGTCAGTGATGGAAAACACATTAGTTGCCCGCTTCTATATTATGTTGATTCTTTAGTATAAGATCCATGACTTGTCAGGTGGTCTACCATTTTTTTGCGGCATTTCTATACAGCCTTAGATAGATGTCGTGCTCATGCATAAGGGAGGGTCAACTTCCCTTTTGCTTCAAAGCTATTTTGTTTATTTTTTGAGAGGTTTCCAGAGACGAGGCCTACTTTTGTTCGACAGCCTTGTAGGCCGATGTTGGATGCATGGATGCACATGTGGGGACATATGATGCCCAAGAGGGGCGAGACTGAGTTTTCCGCGAGGATATCACATGATGCACTAGAGTTTCTAGCCTTCGTTATGGTCCTCTGTCCTTGTGCTGGTTTGGATTGGTGAGGGTGTGCTAACATCCTCTTCACAGATGATGAGCTGCCGGATGATAGAGGTAATATTACTATTTTATTTAAATTTATTCTAACATGTTCTTTAACTTATTTTTATTAAACCGTTTAATGAAATTGTCTAATTATTGTTGTGTACTTGTATATATTTTGCAAACATTGGGTCTTTTGATGGTGATGACATGCCTGCGCCACCTCATGATCCAGGTGTGGATCCTAATGGCGATCAGGATATGGCAGATGCCGAGGATCATGAGGCCAATGCAGACAAACCTGCTCCTATTGGTGCGTCAGTGCCGCCTTTTGCTAGGCGCAGTAGGCTTGATAGTAGATTGAGGATGGATTTGGGTGACCAACTCTGTGCATTATTTGTTAAGGCAGGAGTCAGACTCGCTACTATGAGAGACATACAGGCCGATGGTAGGTTGGTACATATGTGGAGAGGCATGTTGTGTGACATGTACATCCTAATGTGACATGTCATAGGAGCTATGACCTTAGTTACGCGGTTGAGGAGGGCCCTTGCATGTTATAGGCATGATCGAGACGCAACACGTGATCGACAGTCCATGAGCAGCAAGGCATCATCTGATGATCATGATCACAGGATGAGCAGCCTGCAGCATTGACCAACAGTCATCATGGAGAGCAGGTTGGACCATCGACCATGTCGATTCATCATGATGAGCAGCTGACAGTTGATCCTGATCAGCATGAGGCACCAGTACCAAATCAATAGGCACGTGATGATCAACATGTATCTGAGCTTCATGTCGAGGTTGCACCATTGACTGAGCAGGCCTCGAATAACACTGCTATTGATGATGTACCACCAGCTGATATATGACATTTATATTACAGTTGTATATTTTTGACATTATATATATATATATATATATGGTCCATGTATTTTATGTTCATGTTGCAGTTGTACTTATTTTACATGTTGGTGATCGTCATGATGTGTATATTGTTAGGTCATGTTAGATATGTTCATTTAATGTGCATCTTGTAGATAGATGTGTATGTGATAGTAGTTATTTGACATGAGATGTATATTTGATGTTTGTGTTGTGATGATGTTATACAATGCTAATTGTGTTTTGTTAGATGATCATAATCACGATGATGTTAGCGAATTTGAATGTGTTTTTTAGTTGAATATGATGTTTGTACAACGGTTATCATGATCGTTATTTTTATTAACTAATTTAATAGTAAATGATCATGATATTTATATTATGTCGTGATTGTAATTGAAATTTTAATTTTAATTTTATGTAAAATTGTAAAATTGTATTTGTATTTGTAATATTAATTTTAATTGTAATTGTATGTAAAACATTTGTAAAATGTTAATTGTAATTGTAATATTTAATATATTGTGAAATGATTGTAATTGTAATTGTATAATATATGACAAATTGTAAAATTGTAATTCTAATTCTAATTGTATGTAAAATTCTAAAATTGTAATTGTATTTGTAATTGTAATTTTAGTTGTAATTGTATGTAAAATATTTGTAAAATTTTAATTGTAATTGTAATATTTAATTTATTGTGAAATGATTGTAATTGTAATTTTAATTGTAATTCTATATATGTAAAATTGTAAAATTGTAATTCTAATTCTAATTGTATGTAAAATTCTAAAATTGTAATTGTAATGGTATATATGTAAATTTGTAAAATTGTAATTCTAAATGTAAATTTTATTTAAAATTCTAAAATTCTAATTCTAATTCTAATTCTAATTGTATATAAAATATTTGTAAAATTTTAATTGTATTACTATGAAATGATTGTAATTGTATGTAAAATTCTAGAATTGTAATTGTAATTTTAATTGTAATTGTATGTGAAATTGTAAAATTGTAATTGTAATTGTATGTGAAATTGTGAAATTGTAATTGTATGTAAAATATTTGTAAAATTTTAATTATAATAATGTGAAAATTTTAATTGTATTAATGTGAAATGATTTTATTAAAAATTTTAAATTTGTAAATTTGTAAAAATTTAAATAATTGTAAAATAATAAATCTAGAACAATATGAATTTTTGTAACATAATAAACTTTAGAAAATAATGCAAATAAATTCATGTACTTTAGAATCATCATTATTTTATTAGGATCTTGCATACAAAAAAAATAACTTTATACAGTACGCCATTGTTTTTGAGATCAACATAATTGCAAATTATCAAGTGAAATATTGATTTTAACATTAACACAATGCAAATTACCAATTAATTCAAAATACATATTATAATGTTTCAAAAAACACATCTTAAAAAGTATAAATATTGATGAAATAATTTTGATCAGTGGTTTTCATTGATGTCAACCCAAGCAGCACCAGGGTCTACCCCAATATTGCATGGAAATTTTTACCTACCAAATTACTATATTTTGGGTCAATAATGTTTTTTATGGCTTCTACTTGTGGATATGTTTCCGTGGATATATGGCAAGCCATGTAATTCTTCACGGTTTGAGAGATATTCATGTTTGAATTTTGTAACCCCAGTTAGTGGGCTAAAACCCCATGGGGTTGTGGCATGGGTCATTGAAAAGTTAATAATCAATAATTTTATGCTCCTAAAATCCCTCCCATGTTCACTTGTTGAAGACCCTCTCAACCTAAGCATTTATATAAATTGTGATCCTCATATCCTCCTCATGTAGGGATTTCGCTACCTGAAACAGGTCATCGTGGAATTTGTGCTTTATCTTGTTTTCTACGAAGGTTCAAAAGCTGAAATTTTTATGAGGCGAATTCAAAATCCTGAGGAAGATCCTATAAAAATTTCAAATCAAGGTGCGCAATATTTTCGGAGATATGATTTGTGGAAGTCAGTGTTTTTGCAGGCTCCTAAACTTCATCTCAAAGAAGTGACCTTGGGAAAATCGTCATAACTCTCTCTCTAAGTATCAGATTGGAATTCTGTAAAATGTGGAGGATAGCACACGGACTTCATTTTTCTCTATATCAATTTCAGAGCCAAATGAAGAAACAGTGACATGTGGTACTCCGTGAAAGTTTTCTCTATTGATCTAGTCCATAATTAGGTCATTGTGAGAGATTGGGCATAACTCTCCCTTGAAGAATCCAAATTGGGTCAGACCTGTGGCATTAGAAATAATAATCAGAGGACTACAATAGAACCAAAAATCACATATTGGGAATTTCAAATAACAGAGATAAACCAAATTGAATATCGAGATCCTAGAAGGCAAGAAAAAGATATATCATGTGTTGTCAAGGGTTGTAAAGGACCAGACTTTCTAGAGTAGCAAAGCAAAGCAAGGTGCAGCAGAGGGTAGCATGACAAGAGTAGCAATAAAGGTGCAGAACAACAACAAGAAGTTCACCACATGAAGTCTAAGTGGGAAGCACTGCATATAGTCATTATAAAGGTATCATTGTACTAAGTCATTGTAAATGTTTCATTGTAAAAATTGTACAAGTGTCTATCTGCCAAGAGTTGAAGAGGTAGTGTTAGGAGGTCTAGGATCATCATTATGTGGTTGTGTCATAGTTGGGGTTATGGTCTAGTGTGTATTCTTCTTCTACATCATTCTACATCATTGTAAAGTGGACCATTTTCCCTGGTACGAGAGTCCATTCTTTCTTTATTCTTCTATAGGGTAGTAGGGTGGTGCTAGGCTAGTGCATGAATTCACCCATAGGTTCAATACTGTGAAAACTTCAGGGTGGTAGGGTGGTGCTAGGGTGAGTCGTATCTCATTGGGTGTTGGGGCATCCGTTCAGTTGACTACTGAAGAATCTCGGGCGTTGGAGCATCCATCCAGTGGGAGCTGGAGAATAATTCTTTTCTAGATTCTAGGAAGTTGGAGCTTTATTTTCAATTGGATTTGAATATTAAAGAATTATTAGAAAATAATTCAGGTGGTTTTTGTCCCGGAGAGGGTTTCCACCTTAAAAACTGTGTGCAGTTGTGTTCCTTTTTTTTACTGTTATCATTATACAAACACTAATAATAATTGAATATTAACTAATGCTCTGAAAGATTAATAATAATACTAATTGAAAGGAATACTGATTCACCCCCCCTCTCAGTATTTCCAACAATTGGTATCGGAGCTTGGTTCCTTCAATAGCAGTTTAACAGCTGGAAGGAGGTCATGGAGCATACCAAGAATGGTGTACCTCTATTCAATGAAAATAATTATGCACTCTAGAAAGGAAGAATGGGGGTCTATCTCTTGGCGTAAGGTTACGAAGTATGGGACACTGTTCAAAATGGATTTACATCAACTGCGGATGAACAAGGTAAGAAGAATTTGGTAAATGATGCAAAAGAAAATAATATTATTATCAGTGGACTTATCGAATCTTCTTATCATAAGGTGTTGGGTTATAAAACTGCCAAAAATGTATGGGACAAGCTTGAGAATATATATGCAGGTGACTCAAATGTTAAATAAGCAAAGCTTCAAATCTATAGAGCAAAATTTGAGCAACTCAGAATGAAAGAAGATAACAACATTGATGCATAATTCCAACACGTTGATGAAATAACCAACACTTTGGAAGGACTGGGAGAGCCTATTTTCGGGAAGACTATTATACGAAAGATTCTCAGAACGTTACGAGGGAGATTCAACCCAAAGGTATCGGTCTTAGAATATAGTGAAAATCTGGAACTCATAAAAGAGGAATTACATGGAATTCTCATATCATGTGAAATGAGACTTGATGAAGAAGAGGGTACTTCACATCTAGAAATTACATTCGATGCATCTAAGAAAACCAATAAGGAGAAACAACCTTCGAAGGCATAGACCTGCACCTGCAAGTGTGAAGAAAAGGAATATGATGAAGAAGGTATTTCAGATGGAGAATATTCTTACTTTACGAGAAAACTAAAAATTGGTAAGGGAAAATTCAAGGGTAAACTTCCACTGATATGTTTCGGCTGTGGTGAGGTTGGGAATTTCGCAACAAAATGTCCGAACAGAAGTGATGGCAACTCAAAAGAAAAGAAAGGATTTAAGAAATTAAACAAGCAAAGAAAAAATAAAGGATTCAAAAGGAACTTTCTCTCTAAAGAAGATAACTCATCATCTGATAAAGAAAATGACAACGAAGAAGAAGCCAATGAGAGAGTATTGTTTATGGATAAGCACATTAAACAAGAGGTATCAAACAACGAATAAAAAGGGTTGACCATAGAATAATTTTCTAAGGAGGTAATCAAGCTTATAAAAGAGCTCAAGGATGAGAATATTCGTTCCAATACTCTTGAAGAACAAGTTCAAGGTCTCAAAATTAAAGTTGAAGAACACAAACGTATTGAAGAGTCACTTCAAAAGAAGTTGGAAGAAAGAAACCAAGAAATGGAAGCATTAGAAGCCGAAGTAGTCCCACTGCGTAAGGAAGTGAAGAAGGGAAAAATTGTCCAAAACTATGCCAACAACTCAAGGGAATTGGAAGAACTCATCAACAATCAACAATTTTACAATGACAGAACTGGCCTTAGTTACAAAGAAGAAGAAGTAGGACCTTCTACAACAAAATAAAATGAACCTGTGAGATCTAACATGCATGTAGACTTCATTGGACAAGGTTTGCAATAATAGCCTTGGAAGACAATTCCTCGATGAAATTTTCCATCCAGGTACCAACATATTTTTTATGGCTATTGTTATTCATGTGGAAAATTTGGTCATAAAGTTATGGAATGTCGCATGTACCCTAGGAACCAATACAATTCCAGGAGATCTGTCAAATATGAACCTCCCAGGGCTCAATGAAACATCAATAGATTTGAACATTTAATAAATAATATTGAATGTTACAAATATCGAAACTTTGGACACATAGTTAGAGACTGCAGACTTGAAAATCCTCTAAAAGAATCTTCGAAGCCATAGAATGAACGAAGATGGAAGAAGAAGAAGACTGATAATTTTTCTCTCGCTCTCAAGGCTCAAAACAAAAAATATGTATGGTATGTTGATAACAGTTGCTCAACGCATATGACTGGAGATAGAAATAAATTTGTATCTCTGAAAGAGAAGAAGGATGGAACCGTGTCCTTTGGAAATGATGGATCTTCAAATGTTATAGGATCAGGTACCGTCACTCTCGGAATCAAATATGCTCTAGCCAATAATATTCTATTGGTTGAAAACATGAATCACAATTTGCTCAGTGTTGGACAAATGTGTGATCAAGGACACACAATACTATTCAACTCCACAAAATGTGAAATCAGGAAAGGCGGGTATGGTGAAATTGTGGCTACAGCAATTCGAGCTCCAAACGACATATATGTTCTGGATGAGCAAATAAATCTTGTATAATATCTAAAGAGGATGATATAATATTTGGTAGTAGTGATGATCGACTAAGTAAGAAATTTTCTACAAATATTCAAAGTGAGTTCGAGATGTCTTTACTTGGTGAGCGGACATACTTCTTAGGGCTTCAAATATCTCAGCAAGAGAAAGGAATATTTATATGTCAAGCCAAGTACATCAAGGAAATGCTCAAGTAATTCAAAATGGAAGATTGCAAACCCATCCTTACTCCAATGGTAACAGGTTAAAAATTGAGCATAGACGACTCATCTAAGGATGTGGATCAGAGGTTGTATAGATCTACGATTGGTATTCTTCTATATGTAACAACCTCTCGGCCATATGCTATGCAAGCAGTTGGACAAGTAAAAAAATTCCAAGTAGCACCAAAAGAATCACATATTATTGTCTTCAAAATAATTACTAAATATCTAAAGGGAACAAAAAAATATGGCTTGTCGTATCCCAAGGGTAACAATCTCATTATTCAAGCCTTTACATATGCATATTGGGTAGGAAGCGTTGATGATCATAATAGTACTCGTGAAGAATTTGAATATCTTCGCTAGAAGCTTGGGATTCTCCCAAGTTCTCATTAGATTTTCCTAATTCAGAATATAAAGGGGGAGTGGAAGTGTGTACAAATCTGCAAGATGGTTGTGTGTCAGGGGGAGTTACCCTTTTCCATTGATGTCAAAGGGGGAGAGAATGTGTCATGATCGCAAGGGAGTACTTTTGTTGCCATCAATTCCACATGGGGAGATTGTTGATTAGTGGTTGTCATTGATGTCAACCCAAGCATCAACAGGGGCTACCCTGATCTTGCATGGAAATTTTGACCTACCAAATTACCATATTCTGGGTCAAGAATGTATTTTATGGATTCTACTTGTCGAGATGTTTCCGTTGATGGCATGCCATGTAATTCTTCACTTTTTGAGAGATATTCATGTTTGAAGTTTGTAACCCCAGTTAGTGGGATAAAACCCCATGGGGTTGTGGCATGGATCATTGAAAATTCAATAGTTAATCATTTTTATTCTTCTAAAAACCCTCCCACGTTCACTTGTTGAAGACCCTCTCAACCTAAGCATTTATATAAATTGTTATCATCATATCCTCCTCATGTAGGGATTTCGCTACCTGAAATAGGTCATTGCGGAATTTTCACTCTAACGTTTTTTGTACGAAGGTTTAGAAGCTGAAATTTTTATGAGGAAAATCTAAAATCCTAAGGAAGCTCTTGTAAAAATTTCAGATCAAGGTGAGTATTATTTTCGGAAATATGATCTGTGGAAGTCAGTGTTTCTGCAGACTCCCGAACTTCATCTCAAAGAAGTGATCTTGGGGAAATCGTCATAACTCTCTCTCTAAGTATCGGATTGGAATTATGTAAAAAGTGGTAGATATTTCATGGACTTTAGTTTTCTCTATATCAATTTCAGAGCCAAATGAAAAAAAAAAGTGACACGTGGCACGTCGTTCAAGTTTGCACTACTGATCCAGTCCATAATTAGGTCATTGTGAGAAATTGGGCATAACTCTCCCTTGAAGAATCCAAATTGTGTCATACCTATGGCATTGGAAAGAAGACTCAGAGGAATAAAATAAAACCGAAAATCACATATTGGGGATCTGAAATAATAGATATACACCAGATTCAATATCGAGATCCTAGAAGGCAAGAAAAATCTAGATCATGTGTTGTCAAGGGCTGCAAAGGACCAGACTTTCTAGGGCAGAAAAGAAAATCAAGGTACAACAGAGGGTAGCATGAAAAGAGCATAAATCAAGGTGTAGAATGGCACCAAGAAGTTCACCACATGAAGTCCTCAAGTGGGCAGCACTACATACAGTCATTATAAAGGTATCATTGTACTAAGTCATTGTAAATGTATCATTGTAAAAATTGTACAAATGTCTATCTGCCAAGAATTGAAGAGGTAGTGTCGGGAGGTATAGGATAATTATTAGGTGGTTTTTTCATAGTTGGGGTTATGGTCTAGTGTGTATTCTTCTTCTACATCATTCTATATCATTGTAAAGTGGACCATTTTTCTTGGTACGGGAGTCCATTCTTCTTTTATTATTATATAGGGTGGTAGGGTGGTGCTAGGCTGGTGCATGAAGTCACCAACAAGTTCAAGACTATGAAAAATTCAAGGTGGTAAGGTGGTGCTAGGGTAAGTTGTAGCTCATTGGGTGTTGGGGCATCTGTTTAGTTGACTACTGAAGAATCTTGGGCGTTGGAGCGTCCATCCAGTGGGAGCTGGAGAAGAATGATTTCCTAGATTCTAGGAAGTTGGAGCTTTATATTCAATTGGATTTGAATATTAAATAATTATTAGAAAAGAATTCAGGTGGTTTTTTTCCTAGAGAGGGTTTCCACCTTAAAACTGTGTGCAGTTGTGTTCCTTTTGTTTACTGCTATCATTGTACAAACACTGATAATAATTTTAGATTAACTAATGCTCTGAAATATTATTAATAATACTAATTGAAAGGAATATTGATTCACCCCCCCCCCCCACCCTCTCATTATTTCCAACAAATAACACCTGTACCATATCACTCTCGGTTCTCATGATCACCTTCATTTTCTTCCAGCTCGCATGGCATGATAACGCTATTGTTCTCATAAATATGTTTTGATCTAGGGTTATGTCTCAATATGAACCACCAATCCCTATCCAACACATCTGGGTAAAAAACACCTGGTTGCAGTGTTTGGGGAAAACATAGGGCTCCTTAGCTTTATCCCACATCTTTCTAGAGTTGATACATATCAGCATACTATCGCGATCTTCCTTTACATTATTCTGATAAAATGTGTCCCACCACATGCACCTAAAAATAACTCATTGGAAAGAAAAGAAATCCACTTCAATGATCTCTTGTATCTTTCTGATGTAACCTAATGTCCCTCGTACTAGGTTTTTATCATAGTGGCTAGATCGACTAGATTGATCAAACTCGACTTCCACTCCACAGTCTTGTGTGATGTTTCCATCATTGGCATTTTTTGTGCGAAAATGATGTCTATATGCCCACATAGATGAGAAAAAATACACCTATAAAAAGTTAAAAAATCGTAGTGTCATGTGTCTTATAATAACCCAACAGTTAAAATATAAAATATAGATGTAATTACATTTTAAAGGTGCATTTTTATGTTTCAAATGTATAGATAACTTGGCCAATATTTCTTTTTAGTTTTTGAAGTAATAAGATCTTTCCTAAAAACCAATGTGTCACTTTGTTTCGATGATATGTTGCTCCATAAAGAAGATGAAACATTTTTAAATATATGCATGGGATATAATAAGTGGGTAATCTTAAGATGCTCCCAATATGGGAGGTTATAAAAGATAGATTTAATTTTCATCCCAATGGAAAATTTCTCAACCTAGGTGTCGAAGAATTATGGATCATAGAACATAGGCTCCCCATTTGAATTGAAAATTTCTATGAACTCCTTCTCCTTCTCTCTCTCATATGCTCTAAGCCATTCAGCTGGTGTCGTTATTGGAGGCCTTTTGGTTTTCTCTCGTTTACCATTGAAATAAGATGTTGTTTTTATGTAAGAGTGTTCTTCTGGGAGGAATACCCTGAAGAAATCATACACTAGCTTTCATAGGTCCTTAGACCATCTAGCTTTCAGAGAAGGTTCACAACATTTACATCCAAAATACCCTTTTGTTACAAGACCTGCGAAATTATTGTATACAATTTATATGCATGACACGTTAATGAATATCATGAATATCAGAACAATTACAACGAATTAAATAACTAATATGTGAAAAAATATTGTTACGTATATAAAAAAATCAATAAACATGTAACTTACCAGAGAAAACTCCTAAGCCTGGATAATCATGTGTCGTGTAAGCACATATGCCATACAACGTAAAACTCCTCTCTTCTGCGATGGGTCTTGATACATTGTATACATTTATCCCATCCCATAATTTGTTCAATTCATATACCAGTGGTTGTAAGTAGACATCCATATTCTTCACTTTTCTTCTACCAGGGACTATGAGAGCCAACATAAGATGTGCATTCTTCAAGGACAACCATGAGGGGGATATTTTTATTGATCACTACTACAGGCCAAATATAATAGTTGGTGTTCTGGAGGGAATATGGGTTGACGCCATCCATGGCTATGCTGAGTCGTAGACTTCATACTTCATCCTTGAATTTTTCAGGCCATGTATCCTCTATATGCTTCATGGCTATTGAATCAATTGGGTTTCGCATAAATCCCAACGCACTTCTGTGTGAGGCATGCCATCCCTGCAACATAGCTAATTCTTTGCAATGAAAGAGCATTTGAATCCTTGGGATTATAGGCATGTGCCTCAATATCTTAAAAAGAGTACCAGTACATGATTTACCCTTTTTTTTAATTTATCATACTTGTCATGCCCACGTTTCAGACATATCCCTTTGTTTTCATATTCTCCTCTATATAGAATACAACCATTTGGACATGCATGATATGATATGTACTCAACACCCAACATTTTCAACAATTTATTTGCCTCTTCGCAGCTACCGAGAAAGACATTATCACTCAGAAGAACCTTATATTTGAATAACCTGTAGTTGGTGATCATGAAAAATATTAATAAATGTACATTAATGTCGATATAATTATTAAAATTCATAAAATTGACCTGTAATTTTCATTGTGTACTGATTATATTTTTCAAATTTATATAAGGGAGGAATTTATGGTAACTTACCTCAAAATTTCAGAGAAACATTCATTCGACAAGCCAAAATTTGCTTTCAAGTTGTACAGTAACATCGTTGTCCCCAACTGGGTAGACTTTGACTGATCGCCAAGTCCAAAGAGAGGGATGGTGGAAGCAAATTTAAGGCTTTCGAAAAATGTGTTATCGATATGAGCATCATCCCCTAGATGATCATCATTTTGGAACGCATCTAACAACATTGTCTCCATGGAATTCGTATCCCTTAAGTAAGCATCCATACCAACCTCTATTTGATTTCCTCCATTTCCAGCTTGTGAAGAACTACTATTGTTGTAGTCACTCCTAATTGGTGAATCTGGACGTAGTGGGAATTGAATTGGTGGTTGATTCAACCATTCTTGGTATTATTCCTCTCCGATTGTTTTCTCTTAATTCAATATTCTCTCGATTTGACATTGTCGTGGGTGTAGAAATTATATGAACTAAGCATGCATATGTCCAAGATCCACCTGATCTCACATTATTTAACTTTATGCAAGATACTGAATCAATTCCACTTGTTGATCTTTTGCGGAAAAATTAACTGCACACACATGTGAAGCATAAACAAAAATATTCAATTGCACATAACACAGTTTTAATCGGGAAAGCCTGAAGCTGAAAACCCCAACTATATATTATGTAACATGGATATCATATGACAATCTCATATAAGCATACAAAGCTTATCACAAGCTCTCAGTACAGTACAATCGTCATACACTAATTAGGACCACTCTTGCAAATCCATGCACCGATCTTTGCCACCTGCTGGCCTGCCTCCACTGAAAAATCACTGCTGAAGAATAGCTCTGAATGAATTCGAATTACCCTTGCTTGCACTGCGCAATCCTCATTGGCATCTCCAACAGATATTCTATCTTGTCCTTTAACCTATCTCTCCACTGGTCTCCACTGAAACTGCCATGCACTGTAGTTAACTGATGTATTGTTCAGTTGATTTATGAGTTATTTGTTATGAATTAATTAACTAATTAATTCACTTCACTCTCACTAGTGTATCAATTAGTTAGACTAGATACAACTAGCTCAACTGAGTCTAACTGAGTTAAACTAAATACAACTCCATCAACTACTCTTCCAACTGTGTCATAACTTTGCCACTTGAGTTCTAACTGATTCCTCCATGCATTAGCTCCAGTAAACACTTAGGAATTGCGTAATTCCTTCTGTCAACTGATGTGCCACATCTGTGCACTGAACTGAAGTGCTCCAAGAGAATAATTTTTTGTTTATAATCTGATTATTATTAAGAGCTAATAATAATCGACATGCATATATTTTTAGATCAGCGATCTATAAATAGACTTTGCCCAATATTCTAAAAATAGAATTTCATCTATTTTTCAAACTTGACCAACCATCCACAAATAGCATCCTGCAACTTCTAAAATATGATCATCATGTCTAAAAATAGACTTGCGCTAAAAATAGCCTGCGGGCCCACTTAGTGAAGGTGAATCTTTTCACTAAGCTCGTCATCTTGTTGAATCTCAACACTCCCTCTTAACAAGATAGGGATTATCCTTCACCCTGATCCTTCCTCTATGGTATTCGAATTTTCTCCTGGTGAGCGCCTTTGTCAGAATATCTGCATCCTAATCCTCCGTAGGAATGTACTAAAGCAACATGACCTTCCGCTGCACACAATCTCTGATATGATGATACCGGATATAAATATGTTTATATCTATCATGAAACACAGGATTAACCAATATTTTAATGCAAATATGTTTATCACAATGTATCACCGTGGGATTTAAATGTGAACCCAACAAACCAACCAAAATCTTCCTCATCTAGATAGCCTCATATGCAGCTAAACTTGCTGCCATTTATTCCGCTTCCACTGAACTGAGTGCCACGGATCTTTGTTTCCTGTTGTACCAAGAAACTGCCGTAGATCCGATACTGAAAATCCCTCCTGATGTGCTATTTCTATCTATTAGGCTTCCTGCCCAATCTGCATCCATGAAGCCATGCAACTTCACCTCATCCATCTATCTGTACCATAAACCATACTCAGATGTGCCCCTGAGATACCTCAGGCAATGCTTGCCTGCATTCCAAAAGAGCTTGGTAGGCTTAACCATCGCTTGTGAAAGCTGGTTTACTGCATAGCATATGTCCAATCTTGTATTAACTAAATACATGAGCAAACCCACCAACTGTCGATAAACAGTGGTATCCACTACCTCTGCTGATGTAGCATCCTCTTTCTTCCAATTTCCTAGAAGAGGAGTGTCGATAGGATTGCAGCCTTGCATGTGAAACGTCTCCAATATCTCACGGGCATACTTTCCTTGAGACACAAATAGTTCACCTTCCCGCTGCCATATTTCCAATCCAAGGAAATAATGAAGGAGGCCCAAATCCTTCATCTGAAACTCCTTTGCAAGATCTGCCTTGCATGAGTGTATCAATTTCTCATCACCTGTTAGTATTAAATCATCAACATAAAGTACAATGATTAAAAGCTTACCCTCCACCACAATCTAGTGCAGGTTTTCATCCGCCTCACTCTTGGTGAAGTCAAGTCTAGTGAAATAGTTGTCGATCTGAGTGTACCAAGCACGGGGTGCTTGTTTCAGGCCATACAACGCTCTTTCGAGCCTGCACACATGCGACTCATTGTTGAAGATCTCAAATCCTTTAGGCTGCTCAATGTACACCTCTTCCTCAAATATCCCATTAAGGAATAAAGTCTTCACATCCATCTGATGAATGTGCCAACCCATCTACGCTGAGAGAGCAAGAAGGATGGTCTGTATGGAAGAATACCGTGTGATAGGTGCAAAGGTTTCTTCATAGTCAATCCTCTCAATCTGTGAGAAGCCCCGGGCAACAAATCTTGCCTTATACTTCTCAACGCTCCCATCAGCAACTTGCTTTACCTTGTAGATCCATCTTGATCCTACAATTGATTTTCCCAACGGCCTTGGAACAATCTCCCAAGCACTGTTTTTGACAAGGGATTCATACTCCTCCACCATGGCATCTACCCATGTGGGCTCCTGCATTGATTCTTCAAAAGAAGATGGCTCTGTCACGATACTCTTGCTCATAAGAGCCATGTATCTAATATAACGGCCAGGTGACTGTCTCTGTCTGCGCTGTGATGTAGGAACTCCTACATTCTGTGCCGCATCCACCTTCAGTCTCTCAGCTTCTATGGTACGATTTCTGCCCTATCTGATGTTTGGTTCTGCATGAGTGGACTCCTCCACTCCATAATCTCCTCCTGTGGCTGATCCACATCCAGAGGCTCATCTTTGGGAACAAGAAGTTCCTTCTCCGCATGCAAGTGTAGCTCCCTCTCAAGCGACAACTTCATGGCTTTCACCTCATTGAATTTTATATCTTGTCGCATAACAGTCATCCGATTATTTGGAAAATACACATGATAGTTATGGGGTGTTTCTGTGTACCCTAAAAATATCCCAACTTCTGCAGTCAGCTCCAGCTTCTTCCTGGCGTCCTTCATCACATGAATGTAAATAGGTGAGCCAAAAATCTTCAAATGAGAAATATCAGGCTTCTTACCAGTGAAATTTTCCTCAGGTGTACTCATGCCAAGTACTCTATGAGGACAACGGTTTTGCACATAAACCACAGTGTTGCATGCTTCCGCCCACAAGTGCATCGGTAGGCCCTGGTCATGCAACATCGCTCGTGCAGCACCCACGGTCGTTCTGTTCTTTCTCTCCGCGACCCCATTCTGTTGTGGGTTATGAGGCGCTATGAGTTCTCTTTGAATTCCTTATTTGCTACAGAAGTATTTGAATTCTCCTGAGATTTATTCACCACCATTATCGCTCCGTAGAGCTTTCACTTGCTTCCCCAACTCCTTCTCCACCAATGCCTTGAACTCACAGAACTTTGAGAACGTTTCACTCTTCTTTTGCATGAATAATATCCAGCATCTACGAGAATAGTCATCAAAAAATATCACATAATACCTTTTTCTTGTTGTTGAAGCAACCGAGAATGGTCCACACACGTCCGTGTGAATTCTCTCCAGGATCACTGAAGCACGGTTCTCCTTCTCTTGAAAGGTGGTCTTCACAAACTTACCAATTGTACATCCTTTGCATTGATCTGACTGCGCAAGAGTACCCTTGGGAATTCCAGTAGAAATCTGCTGCAAAATCTTCAAAGTGTTGAAAATGCAACAAGATGATGGAGCTTAGTGAAATGAAGTCGCCCTCACTAAGTGGACCCGCAGGCTATTTTTGGCGCAAAGTCTATTTTTAGACTATGTCTATTTTTAGACATATGGATCATGGTCTATGAGTTGCAGGATGCTATTTATGGATGATTGGTCAAGTTGGTAAAAATATATGAACCTCTATTTTTAGATTACGGTTTCTATTTTTAGACTGCCGAGTTAAAAATAACAATAAATATTATTAACCCTTAATAATATTTGGACTCTAAACATTATCTTATCCTCTTGGAGCACTTCAGTTTGATGCTTGGATGTGGAACATGCAGCTGATAGAAGGAAATATTCTTTTCCTAAGGGTTATTTGAGCTATTTCATGGTTGACTTCAGTTAGAACTCATGTGGCAGAGTTTGGTGGAGTTGATGAGACAGTTGGTGGAGTTGTGTTCGGTTTAACTTAGTTGAACTAGTTGTATTTAGTATAACTGATAAATACACTAGTGATGAGTGGTGTGAATTAATTATTAATTAATTCACTAATTATTAACTCATAAATCAACTAAAGAACACATCAGTTAACTGCAATGCATGAACAGTTCAGTGGAGACCAATGTTAGAGGTGGGTGAAAGGGTGAGTGTGACTATCAGTTGTGACTATACCTGTGCATGAGATTTTCACACACATTTATGGAGATTTCCAATGAGGATTGCGCAGTTGGAGCTAGTGGGATTCAAACTTGGATCTCATAATTAATCAACTTGGATTGCGCAGTAGAGGCAGGCAAACTTGTGGAGGAGATTTGAACCTGTGACTAGTTGACTTTCCATACTAGTTTTGTGTGTAGCATTGAGATAGTGCTAAGAGCTGTGAGAGCTTTGTGCTATGTATTGTTACATGTTCTCTATCATTATAATATACAGATAGTTTGGGGTTTTTAGCTATTGCTTTCCCCATTACATCATGTGTTGATATGTGTGCTTGATTATGTTTTAATGAGCGCATGCGACTGCTTTCTATTTCCACATATTGATGATCAATTGTGGAAGAGGTTATGTATTATGCATGAAGCTTAAATAGTGTGTAATCAGGATAATCTTGGTGAATAATTCAGAAAATTATTCAAATTTCTACACAAAGTACCATAGTGAAGATGGCCCAATCTCCTGTGCCATAATTCACCCTCATCCCGGCTCACCACTTCTTCTGCTTTGCACACCATTGCAAAATAGCCATCTACCTCCAGCTTGTAGAGATTCTTAATTCGAACCCCTATATTCTTGGTTTGACCCATTGTTTTATGGAAAAGGAAGGCTTTTCCCTCACTATAAACAACATCATAACCTCTGTCTTCCAGCATTGTGACTCAGACCAAGTTCTTCTTCAGACCTGGAACATGCATGACATTCTTCAACAAGAATGGACTACCGAACTCCCTCTCAAAGGTAATGGTCCCAATTCTAGTCTCATTGTACTGACCATCGTCGCCCATCTCTATATGCATATGGAGATCCTTCTCCACCAATTCACTAAACAACTCTTTGTCTCCCGTCATATGGAAAGACGCACCACTATCAAGATACCACACCGATCCCATGCAGCTTGAAACCAAGCATGCGATCAAGGAAAAATCCAGTTCAAATTGTGAGGCTAAGGCCTCTCCAACTATAGATCCAGCAGTCTACTTATTCTTCTTCTTCTGTGGATAGTTAGTGGCGTAATGTCCATGCTCGTGACAGTGAAAACACTTCACTTTGGACAAATCTTGCTTCTTGCCTTTAGCACCGGATTTTGAAATATTTTTCTTCCCCTTCCCTTTCCTTGCTTTTTCAGCCAAAGCACAATTCTATTCATCTTCATTCTTTGATTAAGATCCATCCCTAGTACCCCGCCTTATCTCCTCCTGCACAAGATCCGACCAAAGTCGCTCCCATCCTGGCAGTTTCTCCCGTCCATTGACAGAGTCTTCGTAGCTATGCCAACTCTTCGAAAGCCCAAGGAGAGCCAAGCTTACCAAGTATTATTCATCAACAGTAACCCCCACACTTCCTAGTTCATCCTTGCAGTGGAAAAACTTCGTGAGGTATTTTGGAATATTGTCGCCTTTCTCCATTTTTATTTTTCTAAGCTTGTCTTTAAGCGCCAACTTCCTCTGGTCACTTCTGCTTTGGAACAAGTCTGTCAAAGCCTTCCACCTTAAGAATGGAGTGGCTTTCCCATGAAGGCTAGACACAATATGGTCCTTCACACCTTCCAACAGAATCCTCCTTGTCTTTGCAGTCTTCTTTTGCCATGCATCAAGTAATGCAACATCGCTAGATCATGGCTTACGAACATCGCTATCGATGAACTCCTTCAGCCCATTATCCTCCAGCACCGTCTCCATCCTGTCCTTCCAGGCTATGTAATTCAAGCTCCCATCAAGGGCATACTCCAATCTCAACCCGTTGAAAGATATTTCAATGTATACTCAATTTCTGCACCAAGAATCTTCTGTAGCAAATTCGAATTGTCCACCAACACAAACTCACTTCACAATTGCAATCTTCAATAAAAAATTCTCTGATACCATGTAGAAATTATATGCACTAAGCATTCATATGTCTAAGATCCACCTAATCTCACACTATTTAACTTTATGCAATATATTGGATCAATTCCACTTGTTGATCTTTTGCAGAAAAATTAATTGCACACACATGTGAAGCATAGACAAAAATATTCAATCGCACATAACACAGTTTTAACTGGGAAAGCCTGAATCTGAAAACCCCAACTATATATTATGTAACATGGAGATCATATAACAATCTCATACAAGCATACAAAGCTTATCACAAGCTCTCAGTACAGTACAATCATCATACACTAATCAGGACCAATCTTTCAAATCCATGCACCGATCTTTGCCACCTGCTAGCCTACCTCCACTGCGCAATCCATGCTAAAGAATAGCTCTGAATGAATTCGAATTATCCTTGCTTGCATTGCGCAATCCTCATTGGAATCTCCACTGTGTGTTTGATGCAATCAATGCATCACTATAGTCACAACAGATAGTCTATCTTTCCCTTTCACCTATCTCTCCACTAGTATCCACTGAAACTGCTATGCACTGTAGTTAACTGATGTATTGTTCAGTTTATTAATGATTTATTATTTATGAATTAATTCACTCCACTCTCACTAGTGTATCAATCAGTTAGACTAGATACAACTAGCTCAACTGAGTCTAACTGAGTTAAACTAAATACAACTCCATCAACTACTCTTCCCACTGTGTCATAACTCTGACACTTGAGTTCTAACTTAGTCCTCCATGCTTTAGCTCCAGTAAACCCTTAGGAATTGCGTAATTCCTTTTTTCAACTGATGTGCAACATCTGTGCACTGAACTGAAGTGCTCCAAGAGAATAAGTTGTTGTTTAGAGTCTGATTATTATTAAGAGATAATAAAAATCGACATGCATCTATTTTTAGATCATCGATCTATAAATAGACTTCACCCAATATTCTAAAAATAGAATTTCATCTATTTTTCCAACTTGACCAACCATCCACAAATAGCATCCTGCAACTTCTGAAATATGATCATCATGTCTAAAAATAGACTTGCGCCAAAATAGCCTGCGGACCCACTTAGTGAAGGCAACTCTTTTCACTCAGCTCATCATCTTGTTGAATCTCAACACTCCCTGTCAACAAGATAGGGATTATCCTTCACCCCGATCCTGCCTCTATGGTATTAGAATTTGCTCCTGGTGAGCGCCTTTGTTAGAATATCTGCATCTTGATCCTCTGTAGGAATGTACTGAAGCAACATGACCTTCTTCTGCACACAATCTCTAATATGATGATACTGGATATCAATATGTTTAGATCTATCATGAAACATAGGATTAACTGAGAGTTTAATGCAACTCTGTTTATCACAATGTATCACCGTGGGATCTAAATTTGAACCGAACAAACCAACCAAAATCTTCCTCATCCAGATAGCCTCACATGTAGCTAAACTTGCTGCCATTTATTCTACTTCTACTGAATAAAGTGCCACGGATCTTTGTTTCCTGTTGTACCAAGAAACTGTCGTAGATCCGATACTGAAAATCCCTCCTAATGTGCTCTTTCTGTCTGTTGGGCTTCCTGCCCAATCTGCATCCGTGAAGCCATGCAAATTCACCTCATCTATCTGTCTATACCATAAAACATACTCAGATGTTCCCCTAAGATACCTCAGGACATGCTTGCCTACCTTCCAAAAGAGCTTGGTAGGCTTAACCATTACTTGTGAAGGCTGGTTCGCTGCATAGCATATGTCTGGTCTTGTATTAACTAAATACATGAGTGAACCCACCAACTGTCGATAAACAATGGCATCCACTACCTCTGCCGATGTAGAAATTTCCTGGAAGAGGAGTGTTGATATGCTTGCAGCCTTGCATGTGAAACTTCTCCAGTATCTCCCAGGAATACTTGCCTTGAGACACAAACAATTCACCTTCCCGCTGCCATATTTCCAATCCAAGGAAATAATGAAGGAGGCCCAAATCCTTCATATGAAACTCCTTTGCAAGACTTGCCTTGCATGAGTGTATCAACTACTCATCACCTGTTAGTATTAAATCATCAACATAAAGTAAAATCTATTAAAAGCTTACCCTCCACCACAATCTGGTACAGGTTTGCATCCGCCTCACTCTTGGTGAAGCCAAGTCCAGTGAAATAGTTGTCGATATGAGTGTACCAAGAAAGGGTTGCTTGTTTTAGCCCATACAATGCTCTTTTGAGCCTACACACATGCGACTCACTGCTGAAGATCTCAAATCCTTTAGGCTGCTCAATGTACACCTCTTCCTCAATGATCCCATTAAGGAACATAATATTCACATCCATCTGATGGATGTGCCAACCCATCTACACTGAGAGGGCAAGGATGGTCCGTATAGAAAAATACCGTGAAACAGGTGCAAAGATTTCTTCATAGTCAATCCCCTCAATCTATGAGAAGCCCCGGGCAACAAATATTGCATTATACTTCTCAACACTCCCATTAGCAGCTTTCTTTACCTTGTAGATCCATCTTGATCCTACAACTGATTTTCCCACCGACCTTGGAACAATCTCCCAAGCACTGTTTCTGAAAATGGAGTCATAATACTCCACCATGGCATCTACCCATGTGGGCTCCTACACTGCTTCTTCAAAATAAGATGGCTCTGTCATGATACACTTGCTCATAAGAGCCATGTATCCAGTATAACGGCCAGGTGATTGTCTCTGTCTGTGTTGTGATGTAGGAACTCCTACATTCTCTGCCGCATCCACATTCAGTCTCTCAGCTTCTGTGGTACGCTTTCTACCTTTTCTGATGTTTGGTTCTTCATGAGTGGACTCCTCCACTCCATGAATCTCCTCCTATGGCTGATCCACATCCAGAGGCTCATCTTTGGGAACAAGAAGTTCCTTCTCCGCATGCAAGTGTAGCTCCCTCTCAAGCGACAACTTCATGGCTTTCACCTCATTGAATTTTATATCTCGTCGCATAACAGTCATCCGACTGTTTGGAAAATACACATGATAGTTATGGGGTGTTACAATGACACCCTTGTTCTATCCCAACACGATCAGGCTCTTGGCTTCTTTCACAGGTCTTCCCATCCTGTGAATGTAAATAGATGAGCCAAAAATATTCAAATGAGAAATATCGGGCTTCTTACCAGTAAAATCTTCTTCAGGTGTACTCATGCCAAGTACTCTACGAGGACAACGGTTTTGCACATAAACCGTAGTGTTGCATGCTTCCGCCCACAAGTGCATCGGTAGGCCCTGGTCATGCAGCATCGATCGTGCAACACCCACGATCATTCTGTTCTTCCTCTCCGCGACCCCATTCTGCTGTGGGTTATGAGGCGTTATGAGTTCTCTTCGAATTCCTTCTTTGCTACATAAGTCTTTGAATTCACCCGAGATGTATTCACCACCATTATCGCTCCGTAGAGCTTTCACTTGCTTCCCCGACTCCTTCTCCACCAATGCCTTGAACTCACAGAACTTTGAGAACGTTTCACTCTTATTCTGCATGAATAAGATCTAGCATCTATGAGAATAGTCATCAACAAATACCACATAATACATGTGTCTTGTTGTTGAAGCAACCGAGAATGGTCCACACGCGTCTGTGTGAATTCTCTCCAAGATCACTGAAGCATGATTCTCCTTCTCATGAAAGGTGGTCTTCACAAACTTACCCATTGTACATCCTTTGCACTGATCTGACTGCGCAAGAGTACCCTTGGGAATTCCAGTATAAATATACTGTAAAATATTCAAAGCGCCATGGTGAAGATGGCCCAATCTCCTATGCCATAATTCGCCCTCATCCTGGCTTACCACTTCTTCTGCTTTGCCCACCATTGCATTCCAGCCATCTACCTCCAGCTTGCAGAGATTCTTAATTAAAACCCCTATCTTCTTGGTTTGACCCATTGTTTTATGGAAAAGGAAGGTTTTTCCCTCACTGAAAACAACATCATAACCTCTGTCTTCCAGCATTGCGACTTAGACCAAGTTCTTCTTCAGACTTGGAACATGCATGACATTCTTCAACAAGAATGGATTACCGGACTCCCTCTCAAGGTAATGGTCCCAATGCCAGTCGCATTGTACCGACCATCATTGCCCATCTCTATATGCATTTGGAGAACCTTCTCCATCAAGTCACTAAATAACTCTTTGTCTCCCGTCATATGGAAAGATGCACCACTATCAAGATACCACACCGATCCCATGCAGCTTGAAACCAAGCATGTGATCAAGGAAAAATCCAACTCAAATTGCGAGGCTAAGGCCTCTCTAGCTACATATCCAGCAGTCTGCTTATTCTTCTTCTTCTGTGGATAGTTAGTGGTGTAATGTCCATGCTCATGACAGTGAAAACACTTCACTTTGGATAAACCCTGCTTCTTTCCTTTAGCAACGGATTTTGAACAATTTTTCTTCCCCTTCCCTTTCCTTTCTTTGGCAGCCAAAGAAAAATTCTCTTCATCTTCATTCTTCGATGAAGATCCATCCCTGGTACCCCGCCTTATCTCCTCCTGCACAAGATCCAACCAAAGTCGCTCCCATCCTGGCAGTTTCTCCCATCCATTGACAGAGTCTTCGTAGCTATGCCAACTCTTCGAAAGCCCAAGGAGACCCAAGCTCACCAAGTCTTCTTCATCAATAGTAACACCCACACTTCCCAGTTCATCCTTGCAGTGGACAAACTTCATGAGGTATTTTGGAATACTGTCGCCTTCCTCCATTTTTATTTTTCTGAGCTTGTCTTTAAGCACCAACTTCCTCTGGTCACTTCTGCTTTGGAAAAAGTCTTTCAAAGCCTTCCAAATTAAGAATGGAGTGGATTTCCCATGAAGGCTAGACACAATATGGTCCTTCACACCTTCCAATAGAATCTTCCTTGTCTTTAGGTCTTCTTTTTCCATGCATCAAGTAATGCAACATCGCTAAGATCGGGACTGAGAGTTATAGCTATATTGGGACTCTTCAAACCATTATCTTCCTTCTTTGCCTCATCTGTCCTTCCAGGCTATGTAATTCAAGCTCCCATCAAGGGCATACTCCAATCTCAACCCGTTGAAAGACATTTCAATGTATACTCGATTTCTGCACCAAGAATCTTCTATAGCAAATTCGAATTGTCCACCAACACAAACTCACTTCACAATTGCAATCTTCAATCAAAAATGCTCTGATACCATGTAGAAATAATATGCACTAAGCATGCATATGTCCAATATCCACCTGATCTCACACTATTTAACTTTATGCAAGATACTAAATCAATTCCACTTATGTATCTTTTGCGGAAAAATTAATTGCACACACATGTGAAGCATAAACAAAAATATTCAATCGCACATAACACAATTTTAACCGAGAAATCCTGAAGCTGAAAACCCCAACTATATATTATGTAACATGGAGATGATATGACAATCTCATACAAGCATACAAAGCTTATCACAAGCTCTCAGTACATTACAATCATCATACACTAATCAGGACCAATCTTGCAAATCCATGCATTAATCTTTGCCACCTGCTAGCCTGCCTCCACTGTGCAATCCCTACTGAAGAATAGATCTAAATGAATTATAATTACCCTTTCTTGCACTACACAATCCTCATTGGAATCTCCACTGTGTGTTTGATGCAATCAATGCATCACTATAGTCACAACAGATAGTCTATCTTGCCCTTTCACCTATCTCCACGATATCATGTGCCATGCTTGTGGTTAGCAGAGCTCATGTTGTTCAGTTGATTAATGAGTTATTATTTATGAATTAATTAACTAATTAATTCACTCCACTCTCACTAGTGTATCAATCAGTTAGACTAGATACAACTAGCTCAACTGATTCTAACTGAGTTAAACTAAATACAACTCCATCAACTACTCTTCCAACTATGTCATAACTCCACCACTTGAGTTCTAACTGAGTCCTCCATGCATTAGCTCCAGTAAACCCTTAGGAATTTCGTAATTCCTTCTGTCAGCTGATGTGCCACATCTATGCACTGAATTGAAGTGCTCTAAGAGAATAAGTTGTTGTTTAGAGTCTGATTATTATTAAGAGCTAATAATAATCGACATGCATCTATTTTTAGATCAGCGATCTATAAATAGACTTCATCCAATATTCTAAAAGTAGAATTTCATCTGTTTTCCCAACTTGACCAACCATCCACAAATAGCATCCTGCAACTTCTGAAATATGATCATCATGTCTAAAAATAGACATAGTCTAAAAATAGACTTGCGCCAAAAATAGCCTGCAGGCCCACTTAGTGAAGGCGACTCTTTTCACTAAGCTCATAATATTGTTGAATCTCAACAATGGGGTGCAACGGAAGATGGTAGGTAGGTCGCTCATCATCACTAGAATATTAATAATTTTTAAAAAAAATATTTGAACATGATTAGTACAAAATATATGATATCAATTAGTAAGCATGTTGACAATATTGCCATATTAATTGGTTTGACGTTTAAATAATTACAATAATCAATATACCAAACAATTATTATTATTACCATCATTGTCCCAGGATTGTGGCTAGAATATGCAATATTGTTACAATTGGCAGGGTGAAGTGGTTGTCCATTTTCATTTACCAAATGCGCCTTGCGGTATGCTGCTCCTGATAAGAGCTTCCGACGTTTTAGAGTTGTTTAAATATTTTGTGCATCTGAACTCGATTTTGAATCTTCATGAACCTGCAAATTTGTAAAAATTATAAATTGAATTAAGCTATGCATGATTGACATGGATACAAAACATAAATTCAATTAGATAATGAAAATATAAATAAAATATGAAGTAAATATTACGTCTCAAGATGGATAGGTAGAACTCCGCAATGGAATTTGAGAAATATTATGTAACGAGCTGGATTTTGAATAATTTTCCATTTGATATAATTATGATATTTTCTCCCTTCATTTGAGAAAAATCAACAATAAATTTTGGTGCACACCTAAAAGTAATTTTGGTGCCTTAAAAATGGAATTTTTGTTATCAGTGATAATGTATAGATAACCGCACTGGTGCGTTTTATTTACTGCACACCAGTGTCGTGTTATCAACGAGCGCACTGGTGCGGTGCTATTAAGTGACACACTGGTGATGAATAACCACAAATAAAAAAAATCGCAACTATTTTTTTAAGTGAAAAAAAAAATCGGTAAATTGAAAAATGGGCTGCAAAATATTTTCGAAAATCTAATTTCATAAAACAATTCTTTAAATACTAAACACTTTTCATTATTTCACTATTTTGAAAAAAAAATCAGCCAGAGGTTTGCAGGAGACATACCTGGATCAAGAGAGCATGAGAGCACTTTGGAGCAATGAAATACGTTCGAATAGAATTATTCAAACAATCAGCATTCCAAACCTCTGGTGATTCAAACATTGTAGCACAGAATTTCAAACAATCTCGTGATTAAATTTTTATTTTTTTTTACTTTTTATGCAGTTTTTTTTACGCGGTAAGTAAAAAGTTTCAATTTGTTGTTCATTTTCATAAACAAAAAAAAAATCATTTTTATCCTAAACCCTCCATTATTTTTCTTTCTGCACTTTCTTCTCCATGTTTCTGCCATTTCAAAATTAGGGTTTTTCATTTTAGATTTATAGGATTTGTATTGCTATATATAGGCCTATGACATCCAACCCACGTGACAACTTTCATAGTCGAATCCCAATCCATGTCGGCCCTTGTGTGAATTTTTAAAAAACATAATTTTTTTAATCGATGTGGTAGGCATAACCTAGCGCATTAGTGTGCTGCATTATCCTAGCGCACCGTGAACGTACTGTTTGATAAAAAATTTAAAAACATTTTTTTTTAATCTATGTGCCATATGTAAAATAGGGCACCGGTGCGCTATTTCATTATGGCGCACCGAGAAAGTACTGTTTCGCAAAAACAATTTTTTATTGTGTTAATTGGTGCATCATGTAACATATAACGCACCGCATCGGGTCTCCTAGTTGACAGAGAGCACCATACGATGGTCCCTTGTTTGCGCGGGGCGTTTATAAAAATAGGTCGCACCGCCCCCTCCACGACACCATATGCTACAAAAACTAACACTAAACGATTTTTATTATTTTTTTTGTGTTAATCGGTGCGATGGTTGACATGTAATGTACCAGCGCTCCTTATTGCAATAGAGCACTATACGGTGTTTTATACTGTTTGGGCGGTGCGTTTATAAGACCACTACGCATGAACGTCGAAATTCTTGATATTTTTTTTAAACCTGAAAATTTACAATTTAGTTATAAAATATATTAATGAATGATATGGTACAAGTTTCATATTGATAAAGAAATAGCTGACAAGAGATCAAGTAACAAAAATACTGATAACACATCAAGAAAAGCAAAACAAAGACAAGTTCTTTGTAAATTCTTTACAAAAAATATTTTTTTTGAACTATATGTAAGTTTAAATGATATGTATTGTTTACTGTGTATCATGCATAGCCACAAAATGATGAAGCTCGATAAGCTTATTTCTGATCTAGGACCAGAAGAGCATAAAAGCTTGATGGAAAAATTGCAAAAGGATGAATCAGGTGAATGAAAAAATATTACTGATCCAATATGAGTTTCTTTTTTTAATTTTCATTAATAATATACTTAAAATTATTGGATAACATGTTTCAAACAGTGTATTAATTCACATTTGTTTAATGTTCTACAGGGACCAACAACTCAGAAAAGGAATGTTGTTCTAAGAAAAATAAAAAAATATAGAACATGTAAATGAAAATGAATTGCTCCTTAGCTCATCTAGAGTGGTGCTGGAGGTTAACGAAAGGGGGAAAAACTTTTATAAAAGTTTGAGGGATCTAGTGGAACGAATGTATAGACGTTCTTTCTACTTACAATACAAAAATCAATCCAATTATTCCAAGAACCAAATTTTATCTAAACTACAAAAAAAGTTTCCAGAGAATTGGTCAATGAGACATGTCAGACTTTTAATAACAAAAACGTACAACAAAAAAGAAAAAGGAATGAAAAAGTAATATTTCATTAAATGTTTTTCTAGAATTATTTATAAATATCACTTTTGTTATATTTACTTTTCATATAGCAATATAGAAATTAAATAGTTTATTGTCTTGCTACATTTTTAGGAAGATTATGAAAATCTCAAAAGATGAACGAGATGATATCATAAATATGCCAGTAGGAATGTCCAAAAAATTGTACAAGGAAATGGTCAAAGAAATGGACAAAATTGCATCACAGGAGGAGCCATCTCAACAACAACGTACTTCAAAAGTAATATGTAATCATTGAATTTTTCAATCATTAGGTACAATAAATAAACAATTTAGCATTAAATATTAATTTTCAAGTATTTTCTTGCAGAAAATAAAAGAAAATAGAACCCATTCAGCACATAAAACAGAACGACAAGGAAGAAAAGGGTTGATATCTAAGTTTGCGAGTAATTGTTACTTATAACAACTTAACTAGATTTCATTTTTGTATATTTTAAGTTGTTTTACAAAAATCATCATTGAATGTCTTCAAATAGGTGCTAACATACAAAGAAGAACCATCACACGAATTGATTGACATTGGGTTAAATATGGATTGTGAGTATATGTTGGCATCTTAGAAATTAATTGTGGAATTTGTAAGCATCAATCGATCTTGTTTTACTTAGCTCCGTCTATAATTAATAGAACAAATAAATCTTTAATATTAAATATATTATTTGTTATGGGGTATAAAACTTGTAGCAAACAAAATATGGAACTGCGCCAACAGATGAAATCTTGAAAGATGGCATAGTACATGGTTTTGAAAGAATGTGTATAGTTTATGAGTCAATTGTTGCTATGGTACATCATTTCTTTTCGATTTACATGTATGTATATTATTTAATATTACAATTTTCATTACTCTCACCAATGTATATACACTCATTATAGTTTATTTTTATGTTTGTAGATGGAAGGTGAATAAGAAGAAAACAATCAACACCGTGAACAAAACATTCCTGAAAATAACCCAAGCCATGGAAGTAGCTCGAGCAGTGACAAAAATTCAAGAGAAGAATGATGATCATTATGTTTTGATATCAAAGCAAGGCATTGTATTTTTTGAAATATTTGTTTGTGAAATCAAACATTTTGTTTAATGTATTGGACAGTGTCCCAATTGAAAGACAAAGGGATACCAATAACTGTCCCATTTTGTATGTCAAAGACTGTTATATATATATATATATATATATATATATATATATATATATGTTTTAATTTATTCTATTGCGTTCTCCATTGTTGTTGTGAAATGTAACACCACTGATTAAATTTATGGATGATTAAATATTATAATGAAGAGATGTGAAATTTGATGATATGATATAACAAATTAATCCAAACATCACATTCAAATGCACTAATAAAAATTTAATTGATATGAATACTGTTATAAGATATGTGTTGTCTTTTGATGAATAATGAATTTTAAAAAATCACAATAATTATGATATGATATAACAAATTAATCCAAACATCACATTCAAATGCATTAATAAAAATTTAATTAATATGAATAGTGTTATAATATGTGTCGACTTTTGATGGATAATGAATTTTAAAAAATCACAATAATTGCATTGTCACGGGTTGATGTTTCTAAAAAATAAAAAATGAACACAGATAAGTGTCAGTCACCGTACACATGTGTGTTTGTATGATACAACGCACCAGTGCATTTCTGCGACCTATGGGCACTGCACAAATACTAGTACCAATTATAAATCTCGATGCGTTCGTGCGATACTGCACACTGGTACATTTATGTGAGACTACATACCAGTGCATTTGTAATACCTACGGGCACCGTACAAATATCAGTACCAATTATAAATCTCGAGGCGTTTGTGTGATACTGCGCACCGATGCGTTTCTATAAGACTACATACCGGTGCATTGATACGACCCACGGGCACCACACAAATCTGAAGACCAATTAGAACGGCCATGTGCGTTGTATCACCAACATTGCGCTCAGTGCAGTTGTAGACCTTGATGGCCCATTGCATGCACCTTCGACCGCCCCGGGCCACCGTCTAGATGACATGCACAGGTGCGTTGACACCTTAGTAGCGCACTGATAAAAAAATATCCATAATAACCTCTGACCGCCCAGTTTCTTTAGTTGCGTTGAAATTCCATTAAAAGCTCTGCCAAAACCTTTGTAACCGTAAACGAATGTTGTAGCAAATGTTTTTTTGACAATTTTGGCCAATTTTATAACACTAAAAACCTCATTTATAACCACTGCTAGAGGGTATTTTCCTTGTAGTGCGGAAAGATACCATAGGAAGACCTATCTCCATATTTTCTTTACATAGATTTTGAAGAGAGTGATAGTTTAAGTGACCAAATCGCTCATGCCAAAGTTTTCTCACTTCATTATTATGAGCAACAAAAATGGAGGGAAGACATGCTGATCCAAAGTTGTCAAACTTATACAACCTTGTTGAATCATCAAAAATACCAGTAGCTAAAATATGTCTAGGATCTCTTAGGTCCTTAATTACAACATCACGAGGTGAGAATTCTATTGTTTTCCCTTCACCTGAATGAGTTATCTGATAAACAGATAGAAGGTTGCAGGACAAGGTAGGCACACATAATACATCAGTAAACTAACCATTATCTAGATAATGGTTCCAAACCCTACAACACTAAGAGATTTATCATCACCGACATAAATATTTTTGGTGTTACAATCATTTAAAGAAGAAAACGTGGCTTTATTTTTTGACATGTGGTAAGAGTCTCTAGAATCAATGAGCCACTCATGAGAATGAGAAGAATAAGATACATTCAATGCATAACCAGATCTTTATGCTTGAAAACCACATGCAAAAAGTGCCATTCTCGAAGATGAAATTGAAGAGTTCTCCAAATGGATGATGTGCTTCTTCATTGTTGTTTCCAAGGCTTTCATCTTCTTAAAACATTTTGACTCTATGTGGACATCACGACTACAAAAGTTTCAATGTCTATCTGTCTTTGTTCCCTTTGTTTTTATTTACCTTATCAATTTGTTGAGTTTCTTTTTTAGTTTGCGGATGAAATTGCTTTAAGAGCCTTGTTTGGTTTAGGACCATTCTTTTTAGGATGTTGCTTCTTAGGATTCTTTTGATATGGTTGATTTTGGGCTGCTAATGATTTCTTAGAAGAGTTTCCAGTAGTAATAAGACCAAGTTGTAAGATTTTTTCTAGTTCTCTTATCAAAGAATCGCAAAAGGCATCAAAAGAGGGGAACTTGTAGGCTATTACTTGAGAAATGAGGGCTTCTCTAGTGGAATGGAATGTGGAAAAAAATACAGAGTATGCAAGGCCTAGCTTAGCAAGAATGGAATAGATAAGACTACCATATTCCTTTTTTATCTTACAACCTTCTAAAAGAATTCTAAGGGTCTTGAATTTGGACAAAAAATCTTCAATAGAGGAGAAATTATTGGGGTCCAAAGCAAGCAAATAATTTTCAAGCTAGTGGGCTTTGATTTCATTTTGAACGTCAAAACAATATTTACCTTTTTCATAGCTTCAACACGGGAGTCAATTTCTTGGATAAGAAATCTAATATCTTGATCAATGGAAAATCATATCAACCCTCGTGCTTGATCTTGCTTATTTTCCCATTTAGTATTTTTATCTACATCGGTAAATTTATATTATTGTCCTAAGGCTTATTCTATAAGGCCCTTTACTTCTAAGGAAGTCTACCATGTACGATATCCATAGCAAATAATTGGTGTTGTTAAGAATAACCAGGTATGGAATTTCCATTTTTTAAAACTAAAGTTGAAAATTTTGAAACTAACTGCTCTAATAGAAGGATCTCAAAAAATTAGTCCGGTTATAAAAATAAAAAAAATGGCCTCTGAAAACGGCTTCCGGATGAAAAATTTATATCTTTTTGAAGAAAAGTTGTAGTAGATGTCGAGTAGTCATGTGATAGGTTGAAAGTTGATGATGAAGATGTACTTTAAAAAAAAATCCCCCCCCCCCCCCTTTTCAAAATTAATATAATAAGGTCACTTTTAAAAAATACTACTTTATGTGACCCACTTTTATAAATAAGTGAGTGACTTTTACATGTGTTTTTTAAATAGAACCCTTTTTTTTAAAAGGCAACTTGAAATTTTTTTTAAGGAAAATTAACTTCACAAAAATCTTTTTAGAAAAAGAATCTTGACAAAGATACTTGAACCCAAGACCTCTATTCTCATAAAGTAACTTTACACCAAGTGAGATGGTAAATGATTATGTAATGGTTTGAAAGGAGGAAGTTTTTTTTTTTTTTTTGCAAAAAAAAAAAACAAGCCTTGCGGCAGAATGTTAGCTTTCTGGTTAGTTCGTCCGAAAACTATATATTTTTATCTCTATTTTTTATTTCCCGAGATCGCACAAAGTCATAGGGAAAGAGCATATGTAGCAGAAAAATCTCATCTTCATGTTTCTGGTTTGCCAAATTGCACACATCGCAGAGCAAAGAGCATATGCAGAGAAGAGGGTATAGATACGGTAATAAAAAAAATACTATAATCTGAAATAAACAGAGGGATTAATAAATATAACTGCAAAAAAATATATATACTTTATACCTCCAGATCTAAAATGACATAACTTGGAAAACTAGAAACCTTTTCGCATGAAATGAAAGGGGTTCCTCACTAAAATAGAGGCTCCAGACACAATAGAGTAGTTATCCCGGCCCAAAAGTGGTAAAAAAAAATAGATTTGGAAAACGACAATCGCATGCAGTAAAACCGGCTTCAAATTTGGATCAATAATAGATGCGGACTTCAAAATGGCTTTGATACCATGAAGAGGTTTACCGTTACACCAAAACCTGCAGGTGTTGGTAAACTTCCAAACCGATAACTAGGATCCCCAAGAATTACAGATTCCATAGAGGTGCAATGATTACTCCAACACCCCCCTCAAATGCAGCTCGAGGAAATCAAAACCCCCCCTCAAACGCAACTTGGTGGAATCGAACTTGGGTCGAGGTTCTGATACCATGTATGAATTTACAAGGTAAGTTCCTTAGATCAAATGCCAAATGTCACCGCTCACAAACAGATCACAGATCAGTACACCGATATTTGACATGGTTAAAACCCTCAAAGAGGGAAACAAACCACGACCTGAGCCAACACGGCCACTTCAAAAAATTTATTAATATAAAGAAAGAAAATTTACATAAGCTTCTCTCATAAACGGTCACCAGATAAATGACCCAACATCCTCTTTAAATAAATATCATGGACTAATCAAGCATTAAGCCACAGATCAAGTTTCGGTAATACCGAGGAGAGAATGAACCGTTAGATCACTACATATCGCGACCGTCGAATTACAAGTTACAAAAGTACATAGTAAAGAAACATATTTTACGTAACTCTATGCTAGACAAAGTTATACTTAACTATTCCCTATATGTCAGAATATCTTAACACTTGATATAAGTGCTCTTGAGTATCTTGTCTTTTATCTAATTGCAATTGAAAATTAAATAGTAGTTTCATTTATCTCTTGTTATAAATCTTATTTTCCATCTTATAAGCTATGAAATTTTTGTAAATTCTTGTTCATTCAACTGTCTAATAAGTAAGAACTAATAATCACATGATTTTATAATAAGGCATTTTTGGTTTTGCTCTAACATCTAACATAATTGTTTCATTGATTTTTTTTGCATCCTTAAAATATTCCTCCAAGCCTAAGCTCGTTTCAAAGAAAGTTATGACCACCTTTATATGTAGCTTGAGAAGGATAAACCCTCTTTAATGGTTAACACAACGTCTTTGTAGTCGTTAGATCCATAGTATTTGCAACGCAAGAGGCATCGAGTGGTTATATCTTAAGGGGAGAGATTGTTAATCAAGCCGTAACTTACTTCCCCCTGCTTTATCTCCACAAATTACTTTAGATACTTGACTCAAAACAACTAGGAGGAAGGATTCATCTAGTTTATGCATCTTAATTAAAATCAACGAATATTTTGCACTCCATGTAATTTAGTTTTTCATTTCATCCTTCTAATTGTTTCTCTCTTGTGGCATAACTATCCTTGTGGGTATTATATCTTCCTTGAAATATTATATCATTGTTATTGTACTCATCATATTTCTCATTTTCTATTCTCACTTTTATCTTGAGTATTTTCTTGAAGAATACAAGTTATTTCTATTGTGCAAGTTAGTTTTTACTCATATTTGTTATTGTGCTATCTCTAACTCTTCTCGCGACATATTTGATATTGTAACTTGAACATATATTTAATGGAAAGTATTTAAATTTCCATTGAGTATTGTAAAGGCATTGGTATGTTACATTTATATTTTGTATTTTCCATATTGATCCCAATTGCATTTATATTAATATACATTGCTCATAAAATCTCACACTTTCTTATATTAATAATCAAGTTACACTAATAATAATTTCCTTTCCCTTAATCTCCTGGACTTGTTTCTCCAAAAAAATTTCCTTCATTATCATCCTTAGGGACTACCCCCCTTGAATTAGCTAGGAGAGAGTCTAAACACAGTGAATAGTAATTTGGAGAGACAACTCATGTTCTGAGTGTTGTGACTTAGGTGTACACTTAAGTTGACAACATTTTTGGGCGCGATTGCGAGGAACAAGTTCCTTGTTCTCGACGTTTCAAATTTTCATCTGAAACTATCTTTAGTTTTCGATTTTGAACTAAATTTTAGTTTTTGACTTATTGGATTTTCAAAGTTAGATTATTTTTTAAGTGGTATGTCCACTTGATTAATTTCCTACAAGAATCTCTACTAGAAGTTGTCCAAGCCTTTTGGTTGATCCTACTCTCGATCCTAAAACGGTTTATAGAGCGTGATCAAGAAGGTTTGATTCTTGTAGACTTCTTTCTAATATTAAACAAGAAGTTCTCCTTGATCTCCATTTGCTTTCCCTTGATCCCTTTGAAAAAGTATTCATGAATAACTTGTTTTCCCCTTGCAACTTTGCTAACATTCAGAGCTATCCTCATGATATCCCTGAGAAATCCATCGATAAGTTTCCTTCTTTCCAAGGCAATAATGTTATTAGTGCTAATGACCACATTAAGAAGTTTGAACTTAGTGTGGGTTGAATTGGTGTGTTAATGATAATTATGAGGATGTGAAGATGAGTCTCTTTGTCCTTTCATTGGAATAAGATGATATGGATTGGTTCTATAGTTTTCCTACTAATAAATTTGATTCTTTGCATTCTATTATCACCACTTTTAAGGATAGATATGGAGATAAGAAAGAAGAAACATATTTTTTGTATGTCATTAATACCATTAAAAGGAATGAAAATGAGATAGTTGAAGAATTTAATAAAATGTTTAATGATATGTTGAGGGATTTGTCTCAAGATTATACTACCTCCTACAAAGTCTCAATTAGTGCATTATATCAATGCCTTTCCGAATGTTATGTCTTATGAGTTGTGGAGCTCTAATACTAATGATTTGGTGGTTGCCCAAACTTTGGTTAAAGACATGGAGAAATGTAGAAAAGCCTCTGGGAAGTATGAAATTCCAGGTTTTGATAGGGGTCCAAGTAAATCACAGGAATCTAAAGGAAAAGAAATTAAGGAAGTTGATAAGGATCCTATTAAATAATTGACACAATTAATTAAATATATGAAGCTTGAGCATGCAAAAGAAATAAGTGCTATGCAGGTTAGGTTGGTTCAAATGAAAATATCGCAATCGCAAAGTGTCCAACCAAGTAATAATAATAATAATGCATGGCATAAGAAAGTTCCATTTAACAATCAAATACCGCCAAATCCACTTGAATCCTCCAATCATGTGGAAGAATCTACTCCTTATTGTAGAGCTTTTGATTCCCTTCATGAAGAGGCTACTTTCCCCAACATGACTCAAGAATCATGTATAGTGGAATGACGGGGACACGTAATCGGATAAATATGGTCAGTGAGGAGTTTCACTTGTCTATGGAAGATTGGATCAAAGTTAAGGAAAATAGTCATGATTTCAACACTCTTACATCTTCTTATAGTGCCTATAAATTTAGTAAAGAAAAATATTTTATGGTTGAACTATGTGGTGAAAATCCTTCTTCGAAGCAAGTATTGGAGATTTCAAAAGATAAAGGATTAACTTATCAACAAAATAATAAAGAAAAAAGTGAAAATCAAATTACCCCTCGAAATTCTAACCCTGGTATGAGTTCTAGTTTTGGGTTGAATATTGGTTTTGGAGGATGGTCGAATAATGAAAAAATATGGGTTCCTGTCATTGACATATTAAAGGTTCCCTCTAAGAAGAATAAGCTATTGATTTCCATTGAAGCACCTCATATTAATGTTTTTAGAGAGAAGTCTCTTGAAGTTTTCTATCAGGATGCCCCCGCATATTTGAAAATTATGGATCTGGATAACAAATATCATCAACCATTCTTCATTACTTTACTCGTTAATGGTTTTAGATTGTATAATTTCATGTTGGACTCTGACGCTTCTGCTTGTGTTGTGACTAAAAAGGTCATGGAGAAACTCAATTTGAGGATTTCTAGAACTTACTACAACATATGTGCCATGGATTCTAAGAAGATTTAATTTCATGGGTTAATTAAGGATTTGCAGGTACACTTATTGGTTTACCCTAACATAATGATTGTGATGAACATAGTTGTATTTTATGTGCCAGATGCTTGGGGTATATTGTTATCTAGAAAATGGGCCTTTGATTTAGGAGGTAGTATTCATATGAATTGGTCATATGCTACGATTCCTTCTCTTAGAGGTAATGGATTTTTTAGACTTAACAAAGAGCCTGAAAGAAGATTCCATGTTGATTACCCCAAGAGCCCCCATAATGAGATTATCCTGGACAAGCATGACCTTGGAAATTATGCTATTTTGTCTAATTCCATAGCTCCATCATATTTTAAGTTTGATGAAACAATTAGTGATTTAAAGAGTAAAGTATGGTATATAAATTTTGATGTTTATTTTCCAAGCATGGTGTTATAGACCATTTTTTCACATCCGGTCAATAGGCCTCCTAGTGGGTTCAATCAACATCATATTACCCCTTGTCATCATCAATGCACAAAGCCCTAAGAATGCATATTTAATTCCCCAGATGTTTGGCCTGAAACTGCATCATTTTATCCTGGCCTCTTGTTGGACAACTTTCACCTATAGTTTTCTCCATTGTGGCTTGCATTTATCACCTACAAGTTGCTCCCCTTTGCACCTGTGTTGGTTCTAGAAATTCATGAAAAAGAGAGAAATTATGGAAGCTTCCTCTTTCAGAAGCTTCCAGAATTAGTTACAATCTCGGATAAAACATTAGGATCCTATCCTATCCTACCTTGGAGTTTCCATCCCTTATCCTTTGATCACATCCTCCCATAAAAGGTGGATCTAAAACCTTAGATTGGTAATTGGATAATAACTCCCAACTTACACCACTCTTCTATATATTTACAACCTTCCATATGCAACAGGTTGGATTTTGGAGAGTGGTTCTACCCTTATGTTGTTGTGGTGAGAGATTTCATTTCATGCATTTAGGGTGATTGCAAGTGCACATTATGACAAGAAAAAGACAATTCAACCTGGAGGAGCTCTTCTACAAGATCAACACCTATTTATGGTTGTAACTCCTTCCATTTATATTAATGCAAATAATTCTCTGTTTTCCTATATGTGATGTTGTTATTTAATGTATTTCAATACCATGATGATCTATTGAATAGAGTATTTATATGATACTGCATAGATCTCGTAGTTTCTTGGCTTGTGTTATCTGACTACGCAGGTTCTAACTTTGGAAATCAGAGTTGGAATTGGCGCGTTCAAGATGAAGGAGTGAAGCATGCAACAGATTCCAGGTATGCTTCATTATTTCATCTACTAACTTTAAGGAAAGCATTGGGTTCCTTGTCTCTCTGTTGTTCTAAGTTAACCACCAAACCTAGGGGAGATATTTTTGTCTATAACCGTAAATCCCGCATTACAATTGGCGACTAAACTGGGGAACAATGTATTCCCTTGGTGGTTTTTTTGTCTATTGTGTTTGATTACATCTTTGATAGACCTTTGCTTTACCCAACCAAGGACAAACCTAGGAAGTGATTTCATTGAGTCTCATTTGTAATTTTTGAGTCATAATCCTCTATCCTTGGACCAATGCTCCCCTAGTGCCTCTGACATAGCGTTACACCTCACCTGGGCCCACTCTGATGAGTGTTACAAAGCACTAGTGCCTCCTCTACACTAGCATTGGCCCCTGATTTTGTAGAAAATTTTCCTTTGTTTCTGGGTGCCTCTTTGATCATCCTACTCCCATATAACCTTCCTTGAGTCTTGAGTGTCTTGTGGTCTCTCTAAAGCATCCATTTGGTTTTCATTTGTGTTTGATTTCCTTTGATAAGAATTGGTTTTGATTTTTCTTTTTTCTTATCATTAGATCACTTGCAAACTGATTTTGTTTAGTCATTGATCGCTTGGATGAATTATTTTTTTAGTCATCATTCTGAAAAGTGCATTTGAATCAATGATTAAGCATTTGCATCTTAGTTTTCTTTAGTTTGAAAATTAAGTGTGGTGAAAAGATTTTTTTTTTCATTGGAATTTAGGGTTTTGTATGTGCATTGATATTGGAGCATTTACATTGAAATGGAATTACATATTACATCTTTTTTGTTGCATGTTGTATTTTTAATACTAATTGTTTCTTCCCTTCCTTAGCTAGATTTTCATTGCAAGAGAAATATTTTCGTTTTCTCATGCTAGATTTGAATTTTAAGATATTCAGGTGACATTTGTGGTGAGCCCAAAATTGAAACTTAATCAAAGATAAACAATAAAATTTATTGAATAAACCTAAGGAGCATTTGTAACATTAAAAAAAACAATTAGAGTTAGGTTAGAGACGTGTTCCAACGTCGTTAAACGCAGGAGTTTTCGTTTTTTTCCAGCATTTCATCTCGGGGGTGATATCCCATTCCACATATGTGAGTGTATATGATCATTCTCCACGTACCTTTGGGTATATTGTACGACACTCCATGCACATAAAGTATAAGGGAATGCTATCATTGAATGGTTACACATTAGACAACACTAATACGGACTACACTCACATGTACCGTCGAGTATATTTTGGGAGTTACCTATGGTTTCCATCCATTCATAGGTAACCTAGTATGTCACCTTTTATATCATGATACACCGAAATTAACAAAATTCAGGGAGATTGGCTACCATATGTTAAGTCCTTGGTTCGATAAGGTGTATATTGCAGTTCATGGTTGGTTAGTAATCCTTTATGCCTATATTACTCCCTTTTTTATTTATTTATTTTTGTGTTAATAAAATTTATTGTTCAACATAGAAGAACAAAATCCCCCACCGCGTCGTTCACGTAGAATGAAAAATAAGCCTCCTTTTTCACCAAAGGCTACTCCTGGTTGTCGTGAGAAGCATAAGAAGATGTTGGGAACTACTTTTGGCCCTCCTCTTGACATCAATCTACTAGAATCATTTGTCCATTTTTGAGTTTCGAGCCTGAGATCACATCTACTATGGACGGTGACACTGACACAATCGAAGAAAAAGTCCCCGAGACCTTGTTTCCTGAGGTTCTGACCTTCTCAAGTTAGACACTTTGATTCCTGAGGTTGTCAAACCTAAGCAGCCTCAACTATATTCACCTATTACTTCAAGAACTTCCTCTTCTCTTCCTTTGTCTTAGACAATACCTATATATCTTGGACCCGATGGTGAGCCTTTTCCATAAAGACTTGTGAGTATTGAAGAGATCACTTGTATATTGGTTATCACAATCCTTCTTACCTTGGTACCCAAGTTCCTTATTATTAGAACCCTCCTTATCCGTGAATGAAAGTGTCTATTTCTCAAGCTATTCCTTCATATCCAGGTCATCCTCATCCAGACTTTAATCGACAGTTGCCTTTTGTGGCTACTCTCTAATTTCCAGAATTAACTCGGATCACTAATGACCCCATTGCTTATTCACCATGGTCATCGATTATTCCTACTAAATTGCCTTCTGATATCCCAAAATTCAATTGGAATCTAGGAGAAGACTTGTCGATGCATGTTATGACATATCATCTATGGTGTTCTTTGAACTCCCTTAATAATGATTCCATTAGACTTATTATTTTCCAACGAACGCTTATTGGTACTGTAGCTAAATGGTATATTGAGTTACCTAGCGCTTCATTTCATGATTTCAGAAATTTAGCTACCACCTTCCTCACACATTTCCAGTTGCCCATTAGGTATGAATCTGGAATATAACTATTGACCAACCTCAAACAATTAGATTCCACTCACATCTCATATCACATTCATGAGTGGAGGCGTTGTTGCTGGTTGGTGAAGACTTATGTTCCTGATAAATTGTTAGCGGAATGGTTTACCAAATCTTTTTTGTCACCTATAACATAAGATGTGGCTAAAGGTGGTGTCGTGACTCAAGATAAAGTCATAAGTCATTGCTTGTGTGCAATATTTTGAACTTGTTTATACCCAATTGGGCACGCTTTATGATAAGATAATAAATGGTCTGAGACCTTCAAATATTGTTCCTCCACCACCTGGTAAAGAATATCATGTTTTTGATGTCGTGATTGGTTCGTCGGCTCGCCATCTGCGAGTAAACCATCTGGTGTTTCTCTTATTGTATCTGCTCAAAATCCTCAATCACATCCTCATGTGGCTTCTGCTTCCGAGATAAATGTTTCTTCTGCCTCATGTGGCTTTTGCTTTCATTAAAGGAAACTCTCCATAGCACCTGGAATAAAGAATAAATGAAAAGGTAAGAAGAAGAATTACCCCTCACTACAGGGTAAAAAAACAAATCAGTCCTCCAATGAGAAATGAAAGCCTTGATACCCATGCTTGATTTGTAACGAGGATCACTTTACACATGATTTTCCATGTCATGTTGACATGAATCAGTTTCTTAAATCTTCCACTTCTCCCATTGTGTTGAAAAACCTGTTTCCCAAGCCGGAAACTCATATGGTTGATTAGGATCCTTCTTCCTATAACATGGTTTTGATGCTTTCCTCCTCAAAACTAAAATCTGATGTTATGGTGGTCACTCGAAACAAGGACTATGATAATTTGAATCCACCGAATGGTCAGGCTATTGATCAACCTACCAGTTCAGAATCACCTTCATCTAATCCTACTCCACCTATGATTTGTACGAAATTGGATATCAAGCCTCCAAAGGGCGTTATTCATAAGTCTTCTTTCAACCCTTGTTCATGGGTTGCCCAAAATTATAATTTAGTTGAAGAATTGGCTCAATCTCCATCAACTATGTCAACTCTTGAGGTGTTTCAAAATTCCCCTACCTAAAAGAAGGGCTTGTTGTCAGCTATCGGATGTGTGGATCTATCTGATTCCAACCTAGTGCATTAGGGGAATTTTGAGGTCTAAAATGGGCCTCCTAAGAAAAATGTATAACCAAAATTAATTTTATAATAACCAATAAGATTCAATATGATGATGTCAACCATGGTGGATGATTCACCAATTTTGGAGTAAACACGTAAAAATAATAAAATAATAAAACTATTATTTCAACTCGTATTTTCAACTAATCTCCCTAAGGTTTTACTCAAATTTCGAGCATGAGTACTCATTGGATGTATATTTTAATTCTTCATCCAATGAATACCCATGTTTCATACTTTTGATATAACTTGTTACACGAAAAATGAGAAATACATGAAAAAATGTGATTGAATCATGGTTTTCATGTATTTCTCATTTTTTGTGGAGAAGGGTCCATTTAAAGTATGGGTACTTCTTGGATAAGGAAACAAATTTTTCATCCAACGAATGTTCCCGCTCGAAATTTGAGTAAACCCATAGGGATATAAGTTGAAAATACGAGTTGAAAAATTAGTTTTTTTCTTTTTTCCCTCTCAAATTTGATGATGTAATCTAATCTTATTTTTTTATTTACACTATTATTTTATAATTTCATTAGGAGGCCCATTTTGTACCTAAAAAATCCCCTAATGGGTTTTCTCTCATGAAAACAATACCCCTCGACTTCCTACTCAATTAGCTTTTATAATTTAGGTCGTCGTTTGTGGTAAGAAACTTCATCGTTCTATTGTGGACGAGAGAGCCTCGATCTGCATTATGTCCATGTCTTGCTGGAAGGTGATTGGTTTGCCTCAACTGAGTCAATAAACCACCACATTGAAAGCCTTTGATGGAATAACATACAAACCTTGTGGGAGTATGAATTCCCTTCAAGTAGAATTGGGGTGCAAAATCGTCTCCATATAAGTTGAAGTTATTGGAAAAATTCTCGATTATAATCTTCTACTGGGATTTATGTGGGTTTACACCATGGGTGTCGTCGTTTCGACTTAATTTCGTATGATCACCTTTACTCATAAAGGAGATATTGTACCCATAAATCAATTTACCTTTTTTTCCTATGATTCTCATGTTACTAGAAGTGTCCCTCTTATAGGGGAACTCTACATTCATATCAGCATGTCGGAGTTGGATTGTTGAAGGATACTGCACTTATGGGAACCTTTTTTCTCCCTCCTCCTCTCCTTCCCAACAACTCATCTTAGATTTCGTATATCAACATGATATTGTCCTCTACTATCCTGGTTGATCCATGGATTGAACGTGATGAAACTGACTTCCAAAGTTTTGGCAATAGAATGCCGATTAGCCCTATCGAGCTAGATTACAAAGCCATTTATTCGGCTTGTACAAATTACACCTTCTCTTCTATCAATTAGGTATATTAATCACTAGATTATGGCATGTCTTCTAATCCTTTTTCTCACATATTATCTACTAATGAGAGCATCATGGGGATCATGATGCCAGATGATGAGCCATGAGACGAACATCACCATCATTCCTCCTTACCAGATTCCATTGAGGATAATCTCAGTGATGTATTCCTGCTTAATTTTGTCGAGGCTTTTATGAATTTTGTCTCCATTCATGAGATCAACTCCGAAAAGAACCCTTGAATATCAAATAAATGATACCTCTCGATATCTCTATCAAACTAGGTATTGTCGAAAATCTACACATTGAATCGTCTTGTTCTCCATCTGAGATCGAGATCCATAGAGCCCTATTTTGTGAGTTTAAGGATGTTTCTACCTGTACTTATGGAGAAATTCCAATTATTGACCCAAACATAGTAGTTCACGATATTAAAACGTATCTTGATGCCAAACCCGTCTAACAGTGCCTCCATCTGATCCATCCAAAGAAGGCTATCGTGATTAAGGTTTAAGTTGAAAAGACTCTTCAAGTTGGTTTCATATACCCCATTCTTTTAACTGATTGGGTATCAAATTTTGTCCTTGTCATGAAGAAATAGGGCACAATCCAAGTATGTGTCAATTATCAGGATGTAAATCATGCATGTCCAAACGACAACTACCTGACCCCGTTAATTGAACAGATTATTGATGATTGCACTGACTGTGAGATTTATTCATTCATGGATGGATTCCCCAGTTATAATCAAATCAAAATTATCCCAACGGACTGTTGAGTCTCAATTCTGCATCTTTTCCATACACTTTTCTATACCTTTTTCACGCACCTGAACCTCCCAAGTTGTCAATATCATTGTATGTTAATTGCATGGTTTTAATCATATTTTGTGTCGCTGTTGATTAGATTTTGTTCATTTAATCATGGAAACTTTGTTGTTTTTCCACTGTCACAACTTCCATGTTCTATTTTTTAAACTCTATGTTGCTGTGTAAGTTCACAGAAAACGAGCCACATGGGCAAGTCGTAAATGATGTGGACATGGTTCGTGTCCTATTGGCTCGAGCAAACTCATCTAAAGAAGTTGCGGTCAAAGGCCCACATAGCATGTTGAACCATGAGCCCCACCGCGACAGACTTCGCTTCTGTCACTGTGAAGGTTCATATGGCCGTTTCTGAGATTGCGGAGGACAAGTCGACATCTGTACATGGCTCCATAGCTGAATTCAAGCATCCACTCCTCATAGATTTACTTTGCAATACGGCCATGATCCTAGATCCATGGATGTAATGGTCTACGTGTTCTCCACCAGCATAAACTTTAGGAGACAACTATATTTCTTTTGTTATATATAATGCGTTTGCATACGCATATAGAGTTAGTCTCGATTAGTCTCTGTTATCTTTTATTAGTCTGCTCTGTAATGTAATTACGCTGCCTTTGAGCCGTAATACTACCTTACTATTATGACTACATTTTAATATAAGAAGACTCTGTTTTCAGACTTAATTCGTACTTGAAGATTGTTGCCAACGCTGGTGTAGAGGGCCCCTGCTCAGCTGAGGTTATGTGCATTATTGTATAGTTCTTATTTCATTTCTTTAAAGCTCATTGTGCCATAATCCATTCATATGTTTATACACTGCATTTTTCATGATACATATGCTTCATTTCTGTTTATAAACTTTTATGCTTTCCATTTCACTTCTGTCTTTCATGTTTTATGTTGTTAATCACTGATCAGTGTTCTTGTTTCAGGTTATAGATACGCAGCCTGGGCATTTTCATAGCTTTTGACTAATGACATGGAATTAACATTGTTCTGCTGCTAATGTGTTTTTCTTAGTTTCTGTTTAATTTCAGTACTGCTTTGTTTAATTCAGTTTTGTTCATTTGCTTCAGTAGTTAAATTTAGATATATTAAATCGCTTCATATTGAGGACTCTATCTCCGAAAGCCACAGCTGGACTGATGGTGAGGGACTGCATTATGAAACGTGTAGTTTAGCATTAGTTTCTTTTCTGCAAATTTAGATATATTAAGCTGCTCATAGCGTCTTCAGTTACCTCTGAAAGCCACAGCTGGACTGATGGTGAGGGACTGCATTATGAAATGTGTAGTTTAGTGTTAGTTTCCTTTCTGCAAATTTAGATATATTAAATTGTGCATGACATATTCAGTTACCTCCGAAAGCCACAGCTGGACTGATGGTGAGGGATTGAATTATGAATGTATGGTTTGATATTAGTTTAATTTCTACAAATTAGATATCAGTTACTCAAGTTGTTTATGGTTACTTCCGAAAATCATAGCTGGACTAATGATGAGGGATCAGAAGACAAGTTGATGTAAATTGATTTAAATTTACTTTATTGCAACTTTTGGATTTCTTTCAGCATAATTTATTTTGTGTTTAGACAGCAGCAAGAATAGTTTGGTTTCATGCTCACTAGTTCATTGTTTTGATTCATTAGACTAGCAGCACCTTTTCATTTCAGCAGCATATTTTCATTTCCTTTCAAGTTTTGTCATTGTAAGTTTCAAATTCCTTTTTAAGTTTCAAGTTGGTAAATCATTATAGAGGATATCATTTCTTTGAACAAACATAACCATACTTGTTTTCATTTTAGAATTTCCATTTCATCTTAGAAAACCAAAAACGACAAAAAGTTAAGAAATAGGTTATCTTGCACATATAGTGCGCCGCACTTCATCAGCTTACGAATCCCGGATTGACAAATTAAATGCAGCAATTTAGGACACACTAAATTTTCCAAACATTTTGGCGCCGTTGCCGGGGAAGTGTAACTAGGTAGCCAATTTCTTAAAAAAAAAAAAACACAAAATCATAAAAGAAGGGAAAAATTGATAACTTCTTGAAGTATGCTCTCCTCTTGCACCTAGTGTGATCTGGAGGATCAGAAAAGAGAGTTATTGGTTTAGTAATTTCTTAAGTATGCTCTCTTCTTGCACCTAGTGTGATCTGGAAGATCAGAAAGAGAATTATTAGCCCAACTTTTAAAAAAAAAAATAAAAAAAAATGACATGCATAGAGCAAGAGATTCTAGGGGAAGGTTTATAGCTAAAGCCAAGAGTTCGATTTTCACAACTCCATCTTCTTCAAGGCATAGACCAGATTCACCACCATCTACCCCTAGCCTTAAGATTTTTGGAACTCAAGGAGCAGCTGAATTAGAGGATTTTCCTATACCATCTACTCAATCCCATTTAGAAAACAAAGAGACTCTCTCTCATCCTCCCTTGGTAGAAGAACTAGAGGACTTTAAGGACTCTAAAGAAACTATCATGGCAGAGGAAGTAATAGATGGAGGTAGAGATAGAGGTAGAAGAGGAGGAAACAATGGAGACAACAATGGTGAAGGAAATAATGGTAGAAATAGGGAAGGAAACAACTTGTTTGGATTCCCTATAGTTGATGAGGAAAATCATGCAACGATGAAGAATATCTCACCATATGTTCTCCCTAACTTTTATGGATTGCGAAGTGAGGATCTTGAAAAATTTCTGTTTGAGTTTGAAGTTGTGTGCCGAACCTATGATTATATGGAAGACTCTCAAAAACTCAAACTGTTTCCTTCAACTTTGAAGGGATCTGCTTTGAAACGGTTCATGGGATTAGCCACTCAATCTATTAGGACTTGGAATGATATGAAACAAACATTTTTGGATAGATACTTGGACTATTGTATGCCCACCAATCACAAGGATGAGGTATTCAAAATCATGCAAAAAGAAGATGAAAATTTGGAAGACTTACTTGAAAGATTTCAATACAACTTGAAAAGAGCAAAGATGAGCAACTTAGATGATGAAACCTTGAAAGCCCTCATATTAAAAGCCATTAGAGATGAATGGATAGATATTTTAAACATGATGGGGAAAGGAGACATTTCTCAACTCCCACTTTGTGATATAACAGAACTATGTGTCCATCTCTCAAGGGGAAAATCTAAAACAGGAAAAGGGCCTAGGGATCCTTCTCTTATTAGGGCTAACAAATATGCAACTGGATCAGTAAGTAGGGAAGAGATTGGTAATATGCTTGATGAGTTCAAAACTGATATCTTAGGGAGCCTTAGTGAACAACTAGACACCCTTAAAATCCAAAACAAGCAGAAAGCAGAAACAGATGCTTTAGCCATCTTTTGTCCAAAATGTAGGAAGAAACATGCTTTGAGGGAATGTCCCTTGGATGCAAAAGTTGTAGAAACATGTATGATTTTCTCAAAGAATCATGAGATCAAGGATTGTCCTTCAATTCCTGGACTCAAAGCTATTTTTCAAGAAGACCCAAATTCAGTAGAATCTCTCTGTTTTGTTGCAAGAAGACCTTGGCAGGGACAACAAACTCAAGGGTTTAACAACCCTATCAATTTTCAAACCCCACCAAATTGGAATCCTTGGCAACAACCTTGGCCCCAACATCAAAATCCATATCAGCCATGGGTACAAGGGATGCAAAATCCTTATGGGAGATTTACTCAATTTTATCAATATCCTCCATCTTTTCAAAATCAACAAGCTCCACAACTTCCAAATTCAAATCCACAACTTTCATTGCCATTTCCACAACAACAACCTTCTCAAAAAAATCCAAATCCTCAACTCATGCTCCCATACCAACAAAAGACAAGTCAACTTCCAGCTCAGCCATTGCCAAATCCTAACAATAAGAATCCTCAAAATACTTACATGGTAGAAGGACAACAATTTTCTACCTATATGATTGTTCCTCTCAACGATGTACAACTCAGATCTGGTAGAGTTTTAGAAAAACCTTCTATAGATATTCAAGAGAAAGATACCTCTGAGGAGGACTCTCTTCAAGTCAATAAGGGTTCTGAGGAAGAATCTCTTCAAAATTCAAGCATTCAAAAAGAAAAAGAAAAGACAACACCCACAACTCCTATAGTTGAGCAACCTGCATCATCATCTACACCTCCTTTTCCTGAAAGACTACAAATTGACAAGGGGGTGGAAAAACAAATCTTGTTGCCTAACTATGACTTTCTAGATGAATTGAAGAATGTTTGTATCAAGATTCTCTTGCTACAAGCCATTCGAGAGATTCCTATTCTAGCAAAAACAATAAAGGAGTTGAGTTTCAAAAGACCAGGAAGGAAACTAAAAGACACAAGAAGAATCCACCTGGTAGGAAAAATTGCAGATATTATGTTGGGAAAAATTACCATGCAGAAGTATGTAGATCCAGGAAGTCCAATTGTCAAGACACATATAAATGGGATAGAAATTCCAAACACATTGATTGACTTAGGGGCTGCTATCAACATTATGAGTAGACAGACTATGGAACAGCTAAAGCTTCCTAACCTTCTTTTTACACCTACTTTACTGCAACTTGCAGATCGATCAATTATTAAACCAGATGGTGTATTAGAAGATATTTCAGTCTCCTTAGATTCTTGGGAATATCCGGTAGATTTTATGATTTTGACTCCCAAGAGTAATCTAGGAGGACACCCACTTATCTTAGGAAGACCTTGGCTAGCCACAGCTGATGCTTTCATTAGTTGTAGATCTGGGGATATGTACATTTCTAATGGTAATTCGACAAATAAATTCAATTTGTATCCTCCAGCAAAAGAAATCACAGAAGTAGGAGACAATGAATGGGTTAATGATGAGGACACTATACAACCTGTCTTTACCATTTCTGAAATCAGTGAGGATAGTCAAATTCTGAACACATTAGAAAATTTTGAGACATCTTCAGAATATGACCCCACACAATTTCACTTGGAATCTGACATAGAATATTTATCATCAAGACAAATGTCTCTTTACTCTATGGAAGAGTTTGGTAGTTCTACTATTGAGATTTTTCCAGGAAAAACACTGAATATCAACAAACTTTTGGAAGAATCACAACAAGAAGAACTAACCAAAATCTTGCAAAAACGTTCTACTGCATTTGCATGGGAGTATACTGACATGAAGGGTATTGATCCTAAGACTTGCATCCATCATATCTATATTGAGGAAAACAGTAGACCAATCAGACAACCTCAAAGAAGGATGAATCCAAATCTTAGGGAGATAGTGAAAGAAGAGCTCCAAAACTTCTCAATGTAAACTTCATTTATCCAATTTTAGATAGCCGATGGGTTTCTCCTTTGGTTATAGTACCTAAAAAGAATGGTAAATGGAGAGTATGCATTGATTACAGGGAATTGAACAAAGCAACTTTGAAGGATCACTTTCCTTTGCCTTTTATTGATCAGGTATTAGATACATTAGCAGGTAAAAAGTAATTTTCATTTTTGGATGGTTTTAGTGGCTATAATCAAATACAGGTAGCACCTGAAGATCAAGATAAGACCACATTTACTTGTCCATGGGGAACTTTTGCCTACCGAGTGCTTCCTTTTGGGTTATGTAATGCACCAGCAACATTCCAAAGAGCAAGACTAGGAATTTTTTCTGATCTAATTCATGATTGTGTAGAGGTTTATATGGATGATTTTACAGTTTATGGTAATTCATTTGAAGAGGCATTAGAAAATTTGGAAAAAGTTCTTATAAGATGTAAAGAAACAAACCTTTCATTAAGTCATGAAAAATGCTTTATGATGTTTACTGAAGGGATTGTTTTAGGACATCATATTTCGGGAGATGGGATTAAGGTTGATAGATCAAAAGTTGAAGTCATCTCCAAGTTACCTATTCCAAATTGTCAAAGAGATGTTAGAAGTGTTCTAGGATTTACTGGTTACTATAGAAGATTTATAGAAAACTTCACTAAAATAGCATCTCCACTCTTCAAATTGCTTACAAAAGACTGTGAATTTAAATGGGATCCCGATTGTCAATCAGCCTTTGAAACTTTGAAAACAAGAATATCTGAAGCACCTATCTTGAGAGGACCAAATTGGAAACTCCCTTTCCATATTTCTACGGATGCTTCAGATACAGCTCTAGGAGCTGTGTTGGGTCAAAAAGATTTAGTTCCTTATGCCATTTATTACACTAGTAAAAATTTGACTCCCACAGAGTTGAACTATACTGTGACTGAAAAAGAGTTTTTAGCTGTTGTTCATGCAATTAATAAGTTTAGACATTACATAATAGGCTATGAAACTTTTATTCATACTGACCATTCTGCAATTAGATATTTAATGAACAAACCCGTTACTAATGGCAGAGTGACAAGATGGCTCTTACTTTTGCAAGAATTCAATATTACTGTGTTGGATAGACCAGGAAAACAAAATACAGTAGCTGATTTCTTGTCTAGGATTCAGAATACTAAAGAAGATTCTCCCGTAGAGGATAAGTTTCCTGATGAATACTTGTTTGCAGTAACTATTAAGACTCCTTGGTATGCAGATATTGCTAACTATTTGGTTACAGGGAAACTGCCTTCACATTTATTTCCAAGTGAAAAACGAAAAATTATTCAAGAGAGTTCAAAATATTCATGGATTTCTAACGAATTGTTTAAAACAGGGCCAGATCTTGTGATCAGAAGATGTGTCAGGGAAGATGAAATGCCCGATATTCTTAAGGCATGTCATGATGAACCATGCGGCGGACACTTTGCGGACAAAAGGACGGCCTATAAAATCCTTTCCTTGGGATATTATTGGCCTTCTCTTTTCAAAGATGCAAAACAATATGTCAAAAGGTGTGATAGCTGCCAAAGAGTAGGGAAACCTACCCTTTCAAATGAAATGCCATTGCAAACACAGGTACTCATTGAACCCTTTGAAAAATGGGCTTTAGATTTCATTGGACCTATTAATCCACCATCTAAGCAAAAGAAGTATATATTGGTTTGTACCGATTATGTTACTAAATGGGTAGAAGCCAAAGCATTAGTATCTGCTACTGAAAATTCAGTTGTTCATTTTCTTTATGAGGATATTTTTACTCGCTTTGGTGTTCCAAGAGAAATTGTGACAGATCAGGGGAGCCAATTCACATCCAACTTGGTGGAAAAGTTGATGGAAGAATACAAAATCAAGCACAGAAGATCTACTCCTTACCATCCGCAAGAAAATGGTAAAGTGGAGTCCACAAATAAAGTTCTTGAAAGTATCATCACCAAAATTGTTCATCTACATAGAAGAGATTGGGCAGAAAGGCTTCCTGAAGCCTTGTGGGCCTACAAAACTACATGGAGAAATACAACAAGACATTCTCCCTATGAACTTGTTTATGGGAAAGAAGTCTTGCTCCCCATTGAGTTCCAAGTCAAGACCTTCAAGATATCAGTTCAGTTGGGGATGGACTTATCAGAAGCCCAAAAGCATAGAATGGAGCAGTTGAATGAGCTAGATGAGATCAGACAAGAAGCAATTTTAAGAACTGATCTAGTTCAATATCAAAGAGTTAAATGGCATGACAAGTACATCAAAGAGAAGAAGTTTCAAGAAGGAGATTGGGCATTGTTATTTGATTCCAAGTTTAAATATTTCCAAGGAAAATTTCAGACTCATTGGCTTGGGCCATATGAGATTGACAAGATCTTTAGCAATGGAGCGGTAAGAATCAAGACCATTGATGAGTTTCAAACTCCTCTTATTGTGAATGGCCATAGATTGAAAGTTTATCATAAGCCACCCTCAAAAGAGGATTTTGTCAAAATGTTTCAAGAAAGTTCTGCAATCAGGCTGGTACAAAAGAATTCTTCTTCTCCACCAGCCTAGCTTTTGTTCTTTTCAGTTTTTAAAAAAAAAAAAAAAAATGGTATAAGCCTGAAAACCAATCACTGATTGGTAGTCTTATACAGAAAATATTGGGTGAAAATCAGGAACACCTGACACTCTATATTTTCCAAAAAAAAAAAAATCTCTCTTTCATTTCACAAGTTTTGTGACCATTCAGTCCATTCCATTCCACTTCATTCCATTTCATTTCACTTCATTTCACTCCATTCCACTTCATTTTTATCCATTTCATCAATAAAAATCTTTTTTCATGACCATTTCCATCTGGTCATTTGTCATCTGTTCATCTCCATTCATCCAAGTAATAGTTGTGTCAGTTTCCGCAGCTGACATCTGTTTCCACAGCTAACTCCAGTTTCCGCAGCCAGAAGCATATTTCGCAGCTACTACTCTGTTTTCAAAAGAATGTACAGTCAGAAGTTATTTCCATAATCATGAAATAAAATGCAGGTGAGAGGATCAAAAATGAAGACATGGAGCATTCAAGACACCAATAAAGAGTAACCAGTTGAAGACCAAGGAAAAGGCAAAGATTCCAAAGGTATGAATAAAATTTATTTCAAATAGCATTGAAAAACACATTTTTATATAGTTCTGAACCATAAGCTCCATCCATTATGTGTAATGATTATATTGACAATTCCGTAACCTTTCACGATCTCCATATTACCCTCTCGCATTCATTCTCAAACGGTTCCATCATTAAACCCCCGATCTTCACTCATGTTCCCATATTCCACCGGTGACAATGAGACGTATTTGATTTGACCACGGACTCTTACAGCCGCATAAATCCATAACCGTTGTTGAAACGTGCTCATATTTATTGTGCAGCCACCAAAATTCAAAACGATGTCGGATGTGTTATACTCTGTTAATCTCTCTGTCGTGCTCTCTGTTGTGCTCACGAAAACCCCTCTCTGTTCTGTTCACTCCATTCCGCTCTCTATTACGTTATAATCTGTATACCCACTCTCTGACATTTACCCACAATCATTGTGCTCATCTCTGTGCATTCAACCGTTCTGTTTCCATTAAACCCTCACGCAGGCAAATTTGTGAAGAGCAGAAAGAAAATGGGTAAATTGCTAAGAGCAGAACCGGAAGGACCTAAGTTTATGGAGGGATATCTGCAAGTAAGGGATATATTGAAGAAAGAAAATTGGCTGCGGTTTATCCAGAAATTCAGAGGTTATCATAAAGAAGTGACGAAGGCATTCGCAAGGTCGTTTAATGGCTTGGAAGCAGAGATTGGAGACCTTAAGTTTGCGGTCAATGAAGCATCTATAGCAACAACCACGGAACTTCTTCAAGAGGGTGAGCGTTGGTTTAAAAATAAAAGCATCAGTGATGAAGCATGGAGAACAATCTTACGAAACCAAGGTATGGACATAACTGTTTTTAAAAGAGGAATTCCCGTGCATGCATTGAAAGAGGAATGGGCTACTTTGCTGCTAGTTGTTCAGAAATTCATTACATGTGAAGGCCGTTTTGGGTCCATGTATATGTACCATACCAGGTTACTGATGAATTTTCTAGATAATCAAACTCTCAATCTCCCATATTTTCTATTCAATAGTTTGAAGAAAATGTCCGTGACTTTTCATAAGCATTTAGGAGATGTAGAACCCCATCTATATCACCATGGCCTTGTAAACATTTTGATTGAAAAGGAGTTAAAGGAAAAGAAAGACACATGGGAACAATTTCTGGTTAGAAATTTCTTTGAGGAACCTCAGGAAATTCCTGAAGGTAGTACAACAAGAAGGAGTAGAAGAAAAAAAATAAATGATAAAACTCAAATTACTCCTACTCAAGAAATTCCTGAAGGTAGCACAACAAGAAGAAGTAGGAGAAAAAGAACAATTGGTGAAATTCAAAATACTCCTACTACTACAATTGAAAGAACTGATAGGGAAGAGAGACTGTCAAAGAGGAAGAAGAAAGAAATCAAGGGTAAGAAGCCAATAACACCAAAAGAGAGAAAAACTATTGAGGCTATACATAAAACCCCTTCTTCTTCTAAAGAAGATCACCAAGTGTTATCTGAAAGATTAGTTTTTCTTCAAAAACATTCATCCTTGGCCAAGAAGACAGAGAAAGGAAAACAAAAACAAAAGGATAGTACACCACAGCGTGTGAGAAGAAGCAGCAGACTTAAGGGGAAATTGAGGAAAACACAAATGAAGGGTCCTCATTTCATTGATTTGGGAGAGGAGACATCTGAACAGTCCCCAACTGACCATAGTCCATCTCAGTCAGTTAGTGAACCTGGTTCATTTCATTCTCAGTTAGACATTGAACATACTCCATCCCATTCTCAGCAAGATGTTGATGTGAGCCCTTCTCAGCCAGATTTTGAAGATAACTCTCCTTCACGGCATTTTGGGGACAGCCCAATAAAAATGACACCTGATATAGACCCCAAGCAGCAGGAAGTATATGACTATATAGAATATTTGGAAAAGGCATCTACAGGTCCCAGTACTTCGTCCATTCAGCCTCATACAGTACAGGATGATTTAGTCCAATCACTAAAACAGGAAGTCTTTGAGCTAGAGCTTTTAAATAGGCACATCAAAAATGAAAATGAGACATTGAAAGAACAAGGTAAATTGGACAAAATCATCCATGATAATATCATGCTACATCTGGGAATATGGCAGAAGAAGAACAAGAAATTGAAAAGGAAATGCCAGAAGTTGAACAGAGCACTGGTTAATATCAAATTTAGGTGCTTAATGAAGAAACCCAGAATGTTGGCAGCACCAAGGAAGAGGAGGAGAGGATTAGACGTGTTGGCTGAAGTGTCAAGGCATATGAACTGAGGAAGGAATATCAAAATTTTGGTTGCATGAGGACATGCAACACCTTCACAGTGGGGGTATGTTGAGTCTCAATTCTGCATCTTTTCCATACACTTTTCTATACCTTTTTCACTCACCTAAACCTCCCAAGTTGTCAATATCATTGTATGTTAATTGCAAAAGATTATCTAACATGGTTTTTAACTATATTCTTGTGTCTACTGTTTGATTTAGATTTTGTTCATTTAGCTGCAGAATCTTGCCACTTTCCGCAGCTGCTGCAACTTTCCGCAGCTATTTTGTGAAACTCTATGTTACAGGTGTCTACAGGAAAAACGAGCCACATGGGCAAGTCAGAAATGATGTGGACATGGTTCGTGTCCTATTGGTTCGAGCAAACTCATCTAAAGAAGTCGCGGTCAAAGGTGTCCACATGGAAGTCAACCATGGAGTCTCGCGGTGACAGGACTCTGTTTCGTGTCACGTGAAGGTTCATATGGCCGTTTCTGAGCTTGCGGAGGAAAAGTCGACATCTGTACATGGCTCCATAGCCAAATTCAAGCATCCACTCCTCATAGATTTACTTTGCAATACGGCCATGATCCTAGATCCGTGGACGTAATGGTCTACGTGTTCTCCACCAGCATAAACTTTAGGAGACAGTTATATTTCTTTTGTTATATATAACGCGTTTGCATACGCATATAGAGTTAGTCTTGATTAGTCTCTGTTATCTTTTATTAGTCTGCTCTGTAATGTAATTACGCTGCCTTAGTGCCGTAATACTACCATACTGTTATGACTGCATTTTTAATATAAGAAGACTCTGTTTTCCAACTTAATTCGTACTTGAAGATCGTTGCCAAGGCTGGTGTAGAGGGCCCCTGCTCAGCTAAGGTTTTGTGCATTAGTGTATAGTTCTTATTTTATTTCTTTAAAGTTCATTGTGCCATAATCCATTCACATGTTTATACATTGCATTTTTCATGATACATATGCTTCATTTCTGTTTATAAACTTTCATGCTTTCCATTTCACTTTTGTCTTTCATGTTTTATGTTATTAATCACTAATCAGTGTTCTTGTTTCAGGTTATAGATAGGCAGCCCGGGCATTTTCATAGCTTTTTGACTAATGACATGGAATTAACATTGTTCTGCTGCTAATTTTTTTTTCTTAGTTTCTGTTTAATTTCAGTACTGCTTTGTTTAATTCAGTTTTGCTCATTTGCTTCAGTAGTTAAATTTAGATATATTAAACTTCTCATAACATCTTCAGTTGCCTCCGAAAGCCACAGCTGGACTGATGGTGAGGGATTGTATTATGAAATGTGTAGTTTGATATTACTTTCCTTTCTGCAAGTTAGATATATTAAATTGCTCATAACATCTTCAGTTGCCTCCGAAAGCCACAGCTGGACTGATGGTGAGGGATTGAATTATGGATGTGTAGTTTGATATTAGTTTCCTTTCTGCAAGTTAGAAATATTAAATTGTGCATGACATCTTCGGTTACCTCCGAAAGCCACAGCTGGACTGATGGTGAGGGATTGAATTATGAATGTGTGGTTTGATATTAGTTTACTTTCTGCAAGTTAGATATCAGTTACTCAAGTTGTTTATGGTTACTTCCTAAAATCATAGCTGGACTAATGATGAGGGATCAGAAGACAAGTTGATGTAATTTGATTTAGATTTACTTTATTGCAACTTTTGGATTTCTTTCAGCATAATTTATTTTGTGTTTAGATAGCAGCAAGAATAGTTTGGTTTCATGCTCACTAGTTCACTGTTTTGATTTATTAGACTAGTAGCACCTTTTCATTTCAGCAGCATATTTTCATTTCCTTTCAAGTTTTGTCATTGTAATTTTCGAATTCCTTTTTAAGTTTCAATTGGTAAATCATTATAGAGGATATCATTTCCTTGAACAAACATAACCATACTTGTCATTTTAGAATTTCCATTTCATCTTAGAAAACCAAAAACGACAAAAAGTTAAGAAATAGGTTATCTTGCACATATAGTGTGCCGCACTTCATCAGCTTACAAATCCCGGATTGACAAATTAAATGCAGCAATTTAGGACACACTAAATTGACCAAACACGGACCAACCTAAGAATGCACTTATTTTTCTCCGGGGTACTTTTGCCTATCAAAAGCTCCCATTCAGTTTAAAGAACGTTGGGGCCACATTTCAACATGCTATGGATTACCCTTTTCATGACAATAAACACATCGTGCAACCCTATTTGGACGATCTTCCTGCTCATTCTAAACATCGTGTTGCTCACCTAATGCATCTTAAGGCTATTTTCCTCCATTGTAGACATTATAAAATTTGAATTAACCCGCACAAATGTGTGTTCTGCGTTGGTTCTAGTCGACTCTTAGGTTTTTTCATTTCAAAACAAGGAATTCATATTAATCTCTGAAAGTACAAGAGATCATCGATTTTTCTGCACCTTCTAACTTCCTTCAAAGGTTCATCCCTAACTACGTTGAGTTGACCAAAGGATTCACTCGCCTACTGAAAAAAGGGGTCCCTTTCCATTCGAATGACGCTTCTTAGAAAGCATTTGATGCCCTGAAAGATTTACTCGTTTAAGCATATCTTTAATACCCCCCTCATTATCAGCGTGACTATTTCTTATATCTCATTGTTGTTGAAAAGTGTAACTAGGTCAGTCTTCATGTTGATTATGTAATTATGTATTTATGTAAAGAAAAATACAAAGATAATAAAATTTATTTTCGTGTACTTGCTTCATGGGTTTCATGAGCAAGATTTTTATTATATAGATAGACTTCTTCTTGATGTCTTCTAGGTTCTTGTCTTCTTCTATAATTAATTGTCATGTACATGAAGGATTTAGTTTAGATTTCTATGCTCCAAAGACCTTGTAAAGAAGCTCACAAACAACCCTCAAACAAGAAGGAAGAAAAGCTTAAAAAGCGTTGGAAGTCAAGCTCCAATATAGTGAAGACAACTCTCTAGCAATGCTAGAATATATGTGAATAAATACCTCATGAAATGCTTCTCATGTTGGCCTTCAAGATGTGGAAAATTTGGCCCAAAGTCAGACTGGTGAGTCGACCTAAAACCAGAAAGTATACCTCTATATATAAGTTGCTTTGCGGTTCATTTGACATAAGATTTTCAGATAAGTTCAGTGAGTGGAATACGAGCCAATGACCATTATTAATTTTAAGGGTATAAAGGATAATCCATGAAGAATGATGAAGTATAACTAACTCTGAATTTAAGTTGTTGTACCTCGCATAAATCCAGGGAGATGTGACCTATTCTAGTGAGAAATAAGTCTGCTCTGAGTACGTGCTAAAAGGACTAAAATTTTGTGCGAAGAAAAATGGTTAAGTCTGTAAACAAAATATTCACTTCAGCGAAGAGAAATAAGTCTCATGATCCTTATTTTGATATGAAATCTTGTAAGAAATATTATGCTATTACATATGTTCCAGTATGGTGTATTGTTCGATGCTAATATATGTTAAGTATTGAAAGGTGAAGAAAGGTCCTTTTGAAAGCGAAATTAGTGAAGGTCAAGATATTTGGAGAAAGATCGAGTTCCACTGAAGGAGCAAGTGGAGAACTGTGTATAAACAAAGAAGGAAGCATTCAAGGGTGTTAGATAGTGCAAGGCAGTGCAGGTCTGTGTAAAGAAGAAGAAGAAACTTAAGGAGCCAAACATTAAGTAGTGACAAGGTCTTGAGGGATTTTAAGAGTTAAGGGTCTGAGTCATAGTCTTGGTACTTGTCATTTGAAAATCTATAAGAATAATTTCTCGTGGGTTTTCCTCTCCAAGAGGGAAAGGTTTTTCCCTGGCTCAAGGAGCCTAATTTTGGTGTCTCTTGTATTTTGATAATTGACTTGATGAAAAACTAAATAAGCTAAGAAGAAAAGACATAATTAAATTAAATAATCTCAAAATTAATTATCAAGAAGAGAATTTGGACTAATCACTAGCCCTACAAACTCTCGACAATTGTTTCCATTTCTAATATAGCAATGGCATTGATCCAAGAAGACGATATAGGGACCGAACATCACATTTATTATATGAGTTGGAACCTTAAAGATACTGATATAAGATATATTCATGTAGAAAAGTTGGCTTTGGTGGCCGTTCAAGTCATCTAAAGGTTTCTCCATTACATCTTTCTTCATAAAACTATGGTCATTTCAGATGGCAACCCTATGACATATATATTTTCATGTCAATTGTTGTGGGGAAAGTGTTGATTTTTGGTAGGATCGGAAGTGCTCTAAGTCTCAAAATTTGTGGAGAGGCTTAGGCATTGGTATTACAAAGAACCCATAAATCATTCGTGAAAATTGCACTCAGAATATGTTTTATTGTAAAAATTAATTATTTTAATGGGGACCGTAAGTCTAAACTTATGGATATTAAAAAATTAAAGGGTATTAATAAAACATAGTGAGAATGATCAAGAAAAAATGAAGCTCAAGTCAAGTTATAATCTTAGTCATTGAGTAGAGATCTAATCCCCGTCGTTGATGTCTCAAAGAGAACTATAAAGGAAGGATTGAGGGTCATTTGGAGAGATACATCGAGTGAATCTAGTGACCAAAGTATTCTGATGGAGCAAGTGCTTGGACGTAGACCATATCTAAGTGATTTCAGTGCAGAGAGGGGCATAGTAGCTTCCAGAGAGAGTGATTTTCTCAGCTGAAGAATCATCAGTAGAGAGAGGAAGAGATACATCCAACATATCCAGCGCAAAGCTAGACAGGCCGACACATAGCCATCGTACAACGACGCAGGGCTATGCAGAGGCTGCGCAGTGGCTAAGAGGGTTTTTGAGATTTTACTATCGGATTAGTTCCAAAATTCGAGAGCCAAGGTGTGAGACCAGGAGGCTGAAATTTGAGATTCCGGGAGACAGATAGATACATAGTTGGGATGATGCAGTGCCTTGAGAGGGTGATGCGAGAACTACATAGGGACTGTGCAGAGTCTTCCAGAGGCACCTCATCCAATGATTGGATCAACTGGATTTTCCAGTGATGGAGTGAGGTAAAAATCACATTCTTTATGCTAGTATTTATCTCTTTATAACTGAATAACCCTTTAGGTATTCAATTATGTATTCAGAAGTTTCCACTGCTTAATAATAAAAACCCTCAGATCTGCTGCATCGGTTCTCCCACATTGGGTTTTTCTAGTGACTTAGTCCAAAATAAAGGTGTCCTGTGTATGATTTGTTCTTTGCTTAATTTCCTTGTTTCAGAATCATAAATTATTAAGTGTAGGTTTCTTTAGTAATTTTCTTCAATAATTCATGAAGAAATCTGAATTAATTCTGTAATGTAATTTACAAAATAGGAGAATTAAATTCAGCTAGTTGCAGTAGGATTCCTGAGATTGTTAGATCTATGATTTTTCACATGGTATCCAAGAATTTGATGTGAAACAAGAAGATCATATCTAAGCACTGAAGTGAAGGCCGAATTGTTGCAGTAGTAGCAGATCGAATCCCTAGAGGGATTGTGCAGCTCTATCTAGGAGGGCTAAATATTTAAGGTTGTCTCTCTCTGAGTGAGTCGACAAAGAGGTAAGACTTCCATATCGATATCTTTCCAAGGTAGAGGGAGCTACCTATATCCTTCACGCAGAGCCATAGGGATGCAGTTTTTCTGCAAGCATTTTCTGGGCAGAGAAGCATCAGAATAAGAAGAAGAGCACATAGCGGGGAATTATTCCTGAGTTCCTTGCCAAGGAATTCAAATTTTTTTATAATATCTGAGAAGCATATCCAGGCAGCTCGTCTACGAGCTCCACAAGGAGTGTGTAAGCATGCCTAGTGTTGTGCAGTGTGGGAAGAAGAGGATCAATTTGACATTTTTCGGTTGAGATGGCATCTCATGGTCTTAGAGATTAGGATTGATTGGAGGGATCCTCTAACTATGTAATCTGGAAGGAAATGATCAAATTCCTTTTGGATGAATATGATCTCAAGACATTCGTGGAAAACATGGTTGTTGTACCTACAGAACCGGATCAGGAAAAAAAAAAAATTACAAGTCTGATATGGAAAATACCAAGATACTTATCCTTGATGGTTTCAAGGATCATATAGTCTCACATATAGCTGGCAAGAACACAACCAAGGAGTTATGGGAGGCCTTGGCCCTACTATATGAAGTAAATTACGAGCATTGAAAGATGTACTTGGAGTAGAAGCTCCGGATGATCCAAATGCAAAAGGGGGAGCGCATTACTCCATTCTTAACGAGACTTTAGGATATTCGAGACCAGTTGGTAGTTGTGGGATCCACCCCAACTGATGCAAATATGGTGAAGTTGGCCCTTAACGCAGTCACTGAGGAGTTGAAATTTTTTTTCCAAAGCATCTTGAGCAGGGCAACGCTTCCTAGTTGGGACCAGATCTGGGCAGCACTTCAGGAGGAGGAGTTGAGAAGAGATCTGGTCAAGTGCAAACTTGATGGTAGCAGCGGGAGTGGATCGAAGAATTCGGAGGAGGAGGAGAACGCAACCCTCACATCGAAGGGGAATCAAGGGCAAGGAAAACAGATCACAACCTTGCTACGGGTGTCCATGAATAACAATAGCAGGATGGAGGAGTTTTCAGTGGGATCTGAGAATTAATGGAGCGACAATTGTAATAGGCGACAATGCCTACTTTTGGAGTAGCGTAGAGCATAGCAGCAATAGTGCAGATCATAGCAGAAATAGAGTGGAGCATAGCAAAAACAACACAGTGCACAATAATGCAGAGTAGCAGTAACTCAGTGCATCATAGGGACAACATAGTAGCTATCAGTAGTTAGTGCCTTCAACAACGAGGTGCATCCACTAAACGCTTGTTCAGTTTTTGGGTGATTTCAGTTGTTTCTCTCAGCAAATGAATTGTAGTGTAGATGTAGTGCTAGCAGCATAGCATATGCAGCACTTGAGAGAGAGTTTTAGTAAGGTTGCAGCAGTGGAAGTGGCAGTGTCATGGGCAGCAATACAATTTCAGAAACAGTGCAGTGGTTGGTGGACAACTTGTCAGACATTAGCAGCGCAGAGGATGCTTCAGGGTTAGAGCAGTATGCAATTGGCATGTTGTGAGAGAACTTTCCTCGCTAAGAGGGAGTGTTGATTTTTGGTAGCATCCTAAGTGCTCTAGGTCTCAAAATTTATGGAGAGGGTTAGACACTAGTATTCCAAAGAACCCAGAAATCGTTTGTGAAATTTTCACTCAGAATCTGTTTTATTGTAAAAATTAATTGTTTTAATGGGGACCCTAAGTCTAAACTTAGGGATATTAAATAATTAAAGGTTACTAATAAAACATAGTGAGAATGATCTTGAAAAATTAAGATCAAGTCAAGTTATAATCTTAATCGTTGATTAGAGATATAATATTGATTTTTGATGTCTCAACGAGAAGACTATAAAGGAATGCTTGAGGGTCATTTGGAAAGATACAGTGGGTGAATCTAGCGATTGAATTCTTCTAACGGAGCAAGTGCTTGGACAAAGATCAGATCTAAGTGATTCCAACTCAGAGATGGGCATAGTAGCTTCCTGAGAGAGAATTTTCTCAGTATGAGAATCGTTAGCAGATAGAGGCAGAGAGATGTCCAACATAGCCAACGCGGATCCAAACAGGATTACACAGAGCCATCACAAAGTCACACAGGGCTATTTAGAGGTTGTGTAGTGGCTATGAGGGTTTCTGATATATTACTGTCGGATTAGTTCCAAAATTCGGGAGTCGGTGTGTGATACCGAGATGATGAGATCTAAGATTTTGAGATTTATATCGATCCATTGTTGGGGTGATGCAGTTCCTTAAGAGGGTGACGTAGGAACTACGTAGGGACTGCACATTGGTAGCTTAGATATTTCCAGAGGTACCTCATCTAGTGACCGAATCAACCCAATTTTCCAGTGATGAGTGAGGTGAAACTCATATTATTTCTACCAGTATTTCTGTTGTGTAACCAGCTCCAAAAATAGAAGAAAAGAGATATCAACGCCTTATAAATAAGCCACTTCGAGGGGGCAACCTCCAATACATTACATAAATGAACAATTCTTGGATGATACAATTTACAAAACCTCCTTTCTATAAATAGGAGTCCATGGGGCCATAATGTAATCCTAGCTGACCTAACAATATTAATTTAAGGGCACAATAATAACAATATGGGGGTTACAAGGGTACAATAATAACAATAAGGGGGTTACACTAACAACAATAAGGGACTATACTAGTAATATAGGGACCTAACATGCCCCTCCTTCAAAAAAAATTTGTCCTCAATGCTTGAGTAGCTTTGGGTGCTTCTGTATAAAATTCTCATCCTCCCATGTAGAATCTTCAGTGGGTAAGTTCTTTCACTTGATGACATACTTTAAAATTGATCAATTCCATAGCTGTCAAGTTCTTGTTTCCGTGACCGCTTCAGGTTCCAATATGATTTTTCCTTCCTCATCAAGTTCTGGAAATATTGTTTGAACTGGAAGATTTTCACCTATAACCTTCTTTAAGCATGAAACATGGAAAACTGGATACTCGCGAAGAAGCAGAAAGCTCCAATTTGTATGCCATAGTACCAATATTTTGCAACACCTTGTAAGGACCATAGTACTTTGGAGATAATTTATTATCCTTCTTAGCTTGCTTGAGGGACATTTGTTTGTATGGTTATAGCCGTAAAAATACCCAATCTCCTACATCAAAACTTCTCTTGCTGCAATGTTGATATGCCTGTTGTTTCATTCAGTTTTGTGCCAAATTCAGGTTATCCTTTAAGAGTTGGAGAACTTCTTGCTAATGCTCGATGTGATATTCCACTGCTTGAACCTTCGAATTTTCCCTTAAATATGATGTGATAGATGGTGGATGATATCCATAAAGTGCCATAAATGGGGTCATTTTTGCTGCAGTATGGAAGGAAGTGTTATACCACCATTCAACGAGAGGTAACCACTTGACCCATTGTGTTTGTTTATTAGATAAAAAACAACGAAGATATCCTTCCAAACATTTATTTACCATCTCAGTTTGACCATCAAATTGAGGATGATAAGATAAGCTATGAGCTAATTGAGTACCCAAACAAGAAAATAACTCCTTCCAAAAATTTCCATTAAAAATGGGATCTCTGTCGCTCACAATAACCCTTGGGCTTCCATGTAGCTTTTGAATTGTGTCCATAAATGTATTAGCAACTGTACTTGATTATGGATGAGATAATGCACATAAGTGTGCATACTTGGTAAGTGTATCAACTACCACCATGATGACACTCTTTCCTTTGGACTTGGGTAAACTTGTGATAAAATCCATTGAAATCTCCTCCCAACGTTGACTTGGAATGGATAAAGGTTGTAGAAGTCTCGGGGTCTTAATTGTCTCAACTTTATTCTGCTGGCAAACCAAACATTCCACCACAAACGATTGAATATCAGATTTAAGGCCATCCCAAAAAAATTCTTTCTTCACCCTGTGGTAAGTTTTTAAAAATCCTGAGTGTCCTCCTAAAGGAGAAGTGTGCAGGTCCAAAAGAATCTTTTGTTTTAGTTGGGAATTCTTACAAAGATATAAGCGATATTTTTACCATATGGAATCATTTTTCCAACTAAATGTATCAAATATACTAGGATATTGATGCAACTTTTGAATGAGTGTCCATACATATTTTTCCTTCTTCCATTCATCTCTTGCTCTGGTTATCCAATCTAGTTGGATAATAGAAATGGCATAAAGCAATGCTTCCACCTCTTCATTCTTTCTTAAGAGTGCATCTGCAACAACATTACGCTTTCCTTTTTTGTAGATTATTTAAAATTCATAACCCAACATCTTTGTGACCCATTTTTGTTGCTCTTCTGAAGATAGTCTTTGTTCCAAAAAGTGTTTAAGACTATCATGATCAGTTTTTACCTTGAAGTGTCTTCCCATTAGGTAAGTTCGCCATTTCTTTAGTGCATGCAGTGTTGCTAACATTTCCTTCTCATAAATAGGTTTCTGTAAATACTTTCCTTTGATTGAACGACTTTCAAAAGCAATGGGTCTTCCTTCCTGCATTAAAACTGCACCAATTCCATTTCCTGAGGCATCACATTCCACAATAAAGGTTTTTGTGAAGTCTCGCGTAGCTAAGACCGGTGCTAGGCACATTGCCTCTTTAAGATGTTCAAAGGCCTTAGTTGCTTCAGGAGTCCATGAAAATGCATCTTTCTTCAATAATGTTGTTAGAGGTGCTGCTATTCTCCCATAATTCTTAACAAACTTGCGATAATACCCCGTTAACCCGAGAAATCCTCGCAACTTCTTCATGGTTGTGGGGACTTTCCATTCCTTAATGGCTTTAATTTTGTTAGGGTCTACTTTAACACCCTCGTGAGATACAATATGACCCAGATATTCCACCTCTTGTACTCCAAAGAAACATTTGGATTTTTTTGCATATAATTGTTTCTCCCGCAATATTTTGAGCACCCTGTCAACATGTTCAACATGATCCTTCCAAAACCTGCTGTAGATTAGTATATCATCAAAAAATACTAGCACAAATTTTCTAAGGAAGGGTTTGAAAATGGAATTCATCAACCCTTGAAATGTAGAAGGTGCATTGGTAAGGCCAAAAGGCATGACCAAAAATTCATAATGACCCTCATGAGTTTTAAATGTTGTTTTCGGAATATCTTCAGTCTTCATTCTAATTTGATGATATCCTGAACGAAGATCCAACTTGGTAAAATAAATTGCTCCATGTAATTCATCCAATAATTCATCAATCACAGGAATGGGAAAATTATCTTTAATGGTGAGCTTATTGAGCTCCCTATAATCCGGACACATTCGCCATGATCCATCCTTCTTGTGTACCAATACTATAGGAGCGGAGAAAGAACTTTGACTAGGTTGAATTATACCCGCCTCTAAAATTTATGCAATCATACGCTCAATTCCGCTCTTTTGGACATAAGGATATCTATAAGGCCTGATGTTTAGAGGAACACTTCCTAGAATCAAATGAATAGCATGATCATGATCACAAATAGGTGGGAGTCCTTTGGGAGTTTCAAACACCTTGGAATGATTGTCCAAGACTTGTTGGAGATCTGCAGAAATAGATGATTTTGATGTTGGAACTTCTAATGAGCATAATTGTGCAATTATGCCTCATTTTTCTTTCTTTAGAAGCTTTGTCATGACATTAGAGCTTATTATCTTTCCTGGCTTCCCCGCAATACCCTGTAATTCGACTTCCTTTCCTTCTGAAAAAAATTTCAAGAAAAGTTCTTGAAAATTAAAAGCTACCATCCCCAAAGATTGTAACCATTGTACTCCTAGTAAAACATCAGCACCTCCCATAGGAATGGAAAGCATTGGACTAGTCAATACATATTCCCCCATGGTTAGTTTGATATTATGGCATTTTCCAAAGCAATTTATAGTTCCTCCATTTGCAACCATCACTTGACATTCTGGTGCTAGGTATAGGAAACAATTTAATTCCTTGGCTACCTTACAATGAATAAAATTATGGGTGCTACCTGAATCAATCAACACTATTACCTTTTTCTTCTTGATATGTCCTTCTATCTTGAGAGTTTGAGGAGTGGTAATTCTTGCAAGTGCATTACACGATATGGTCGGATTCATTTCTTCCTCTTCTAGGGCTGGTTCCTGGTGTATATCCTCTTCTTGTTCATTTTCTTCTTCCTCTTCACAATCTATGTAAAATAATTTCTTCTCAGCACACTTAAGACCTTTAGTGTATTTGCTATCACAACTGTAGCAAAGCCCTTTTGCTCTTTTTTCTTCCAATTTTTGTGGTGTCAACCTTGTAGGTTGTGGAAATCTAGGCGTAGCAACACTTCCTTCTTTATAGAATTGAGTGGTAGGCTTCCTTGTCGCCATTATTTTACATTCAACTTTTCTTGCCAACCCGAATGCCTTCTCCAATGAATCCGGTTCCAAAATGCGAACTTCATGTTGGATGTTATCCTTTAAAGTGCCTATGAAGAGATCGATCCTGTGTTCCTCCGGAATATCAGTTACCCTTATATTCAATTTTTGGAAGTCCTCAATGTGCTGCCCCACTAAACCCTTTTGTTTGAGATTTATCAATTGGGTAAAGAAGGTGTTGCTCTTTGTATCCTCATAATTTGCTATCATTTCCTCCGTAAAAATTGACCAAGTGACAATTTTTTTACGAGAGCAAAGCCATTGATACCATACAAATGTATTTTGTTCTAAATGTAAAGTTGCAATGCGTACCTTTTGTGTGTTTTGTATGTTATGGAGATCAAAATATTGCTCCATCTGTAGTATCCATGTTACAGGATCCTTTCCATCAAACTTCCTCATATCCATTTTTGGAATATGGTGGTTCTTCCCGCCAACATTAGACTTTATGAAATCACGATTAACATTTATTTTGTTCTCATCATGAGGTTCTTCTACTATATTTTCACCATTAGGAAACATTTCTTGTATCAACTTTGTCAAACCTTCGATGTCTGCTTTTAGATCATTCTTCATGTTTTCCATGTTGCCTTTCATGTCATCCATCTTAGCTTCCATGCCAGCTTCCATGCCATCCATCTTAGCTTCCACGCCTTTCTTCAAAACTTCCATTTCATTTTTTGTTTCTCTTTGCGAGAGCGAAATTTGGTGCACTTGCTCTTGTAATTTTGATAGATCATGTTGCAATTCTTCATCTTCATGAGTCATAGTAGAGCCTTATGAAGGCTTAATGGGTGTTGAATTATTTTTATGGGGCATATTTTAGAACCCAATACTGATATCTATTCTACAATATTCCCTTGGAATCAATTCAAATTGATTCTTCAAACAAGACTTATGAAATTCGAAAAAAAAATACACACCTTTTTCTTGCTTTTGAGGAACTCGATATTGAAATTGGATTAGCTTTGTGATTGCAGTACTTAAATATTTTAATTTCAGTACGTACGTAGCCCTCTGAATTCTCTTTCGAATTCCATAGGTCTGACCTGATTTGGATTCTCCAAGACAAAGTTGTGTCCAATCTCCCACAATGACCTAATAATGGACTGGTTCAGTAGAGAAAACTTGTACGACTCGCCACATGTCACTGTTTCATTATTCGGCTCTGAAATTGATATCCAAGAAACTATAGTCCGTTTTCTTGTGACCATTTTTCACAGAACTCAAATCCGATGCTCAGAGAGATAGTTATGAATCTTTTCCCACGATCACCTCTTTGAGATGAAATTCGGGATCCTAAAAAATCACTACCTTCCACAGATCATATCTCCGAAAATATTGCAAACCAAGCTCTGAAATTTTTTGAAGAGTTTCCTCAGGAGTTCGTATTCGCACCCTAAAAATTTCAGGTTCTAAATCTTCATAGAAAAAAATTTATAGCGAAAATGCCATGATGACTTGTTTAGAAAAGCGAAACCCTAGAATGCAAATCTCTGATACCAAATGTTGGGTAACCAGCTCCAAAAATAGAAGAAAAAAGATATAAACGCCTTATAAATAAGACACTTTGAGAGGGAAACCTCCAATACATTACATAAATGAACAATTCTTGGATGATACAATTTACAAAACCTCCTTTCTATATCTAGGAGTCCATGGGGCCATAATGTAATCCTAGTGGGGCCACAATGTAATCCTAGCGGACCTAACAATAATAATTTAAGGGCACAATAATAACAACATGGGGGTTACAAGGGTACAATAATAACAATAAGGGGGTTACACTAACAACAATAAGGGACTATACTAGTAATATAGGGACCTAACAATTTCTCTCTCTGTAACTGAATAACCCTTGAGGTATTCATCGATGTATTCAGAAATTACTATTGCTTAATAATACAAACCCTCATATCTGTTGCACAGCTTTTACTGCATTGGGTTTTTCTGGGGACTTTGTCTAAAATAAAGTTGTCCTATGTCTGATTTTTTCTTTGCTTAGTTTCCTTGTTCCGGAATCATAAAGTATTAAGTGTAGATTGCTTCAGTAATTTACTTCAATAATTCATGAAGAAATTTGAATTAATTATGTAATGTAATTTACAAAATAGGAGATGTAAATTCATCTAGTTATATTAGGATTCCTGAGATTGCTAGATCTAGGAATTTTCATAGTGAGTACTCTAAGTAGATCATTATTCTACAAGAGTTCTCCCTGGAGTTCATCAAGTCCAATTCAAAGAAATCCTTAGTTTTTTCTGAGCTAATGTGTGACCTTCCTTCCCCTGATTCTGAATCTACATCTGAAGATTCTATCCCTGACGAGTCATTGTTTATGATTTCATCATCTGACCCATGGTATGGAGATTTTCTGATCTATCTCTAGACCCATACTTTCCGACCCAATACCTGTCGCTCCAAGCAACGACGTATTCCATATCAATCCTGAAATTACATTATTATCAGCGACACCCTTTACCTTCGTGGTATTGATACGGTTTTACGAAGGTGCCTCACCCTTGACGAGGCCGAGAAAGTCCTTAATGAATTCCACTCTGGGGCATGTGGCGGAAACCTATATGGTTACGCTTCTGCACATAATATCTTACGCGCTGGTTACTTTTGGCCTACTATCTTTCGCGACTGCATCATCATCATCCAGAAGTGTTATGCGTGCCATATCTACGATCGTAATATTCGTACTCCACCTACTTCATTACATCTTGTTATCGATGTTGGCCCCTTTGCTAAATGGGATATCGACTTAATGACATGTAACCCTCACTCAGTCAGGGGGCATGGTTATATCATGGTTATATCATTGTCGCTAATAACACTGGTGAAACGGCTACACAATTTTTCTTCAATCATGTTATTTCTAGGTTTGGTGTTTTGCAAGCGATAGTTATGGATCACAGAAATAATTTCCAGAACCATATGATGACCAAACTAGCTACTAAGCTAAGACTTTCCCATGAAAATTCAACTCCCTACTATCCTCGAAATAATGGACAAGTTGAGGCTAGTAAAAAAGTTCTTAACACTATGCTTCAATGTATGGTAGGGGTCCATAAATCAAGCTAGAACTTGCTTCTTTATGCTACCTCGTGGGCATACTAAACCTCAGTTAGGATTGCTACTGGATTCACACCCTTTTAGTTGGTATATAGTCTGGAAGCAATCCTCCCCATCGAATGTGAAATTCCACCATTAAAACTAGTTGTCAAAATTCTTCCTTCCACTTTCGTAGAGGAGGAGCATCTTTTACATCTGAATCATTTGGATGAAACTCAGCGTGATGTTTCTCTAGCCAATGAATCTCATAAAAGACGCATCAAGGCGCAATACAAAAAAAATGTCAATACTTGTGTCTTCTCGGAAGGAGACCCAGTTCTCTTATATGACCAGGAGGTCGTTAATTTAGGTCCATGAAAGTTCCAACCTATTGGGTTGGGTCCATACATTTTCAAGCAATTCCTTGCAAAAGGGTCCTATGAGTTAGTAGACTTTGATGGAGTTCCATTGACGCATCCTAAGAATGGGTTGTACCTCAAAAAATACTATGCTTGATCTCATGCGTAGTACACTGTGTACATACTATCTATAGGTGTGTTGAGTGTGCTTGCAATGTGTCTTTTCAAATTTTTCCATGGTTTCTGTTGATCTTGTTTACATTTGGTTTGCATATGTTGACATCTCTCAAACCATATATTGGTTACATTGATGGTGCTAGTTGTAGTACTCAAAACATATCTTCTGCAACATGGGCTATCTTTTCTCCACATGGTGAGCTAGTGAGTGTGCAAGGGATTTGCATTAGTTATTGGAAATACTAAGAGGGGGGGTGAATCAGTATTTATTTCAATTAGATAATTATTTAATATTCAATTATTATCAGTGTTTTTACAATGATAGCAGTAAACAAAAGGAACACAAATGCACATAGTTTTTAATGTGGAAACCCTCTCCGGGACAAAAACCACCTTAATGTTTTTCTAATAATTCTTTAATATTCAACTCCAATTGAAAATAAAGCTCCAAATTCCTAGATTCCAGAAAAACATTCTTCTCCAACTCCCACTGGATGGACGCTCCAATGCCTGAGATTCTTCAGTAGTCAACTGAACGGATGCCCCAATATCTGGTCCAATATCTGCATGAAAACATCAATATTTTAGTATAGGAAGCATCAAAAAACATTAAAAAAAAAAAAAAATTAAAACCTTCAAAAATTTAAATGGTTGAAATATTTTACGTAAAGCATCCCATTGATCACCCTTAGGAAGCACGAGCTCAGGATCATCATGGAAATCCATTCCTGCGTAAGGATAATCATTAATCATAAAGAATTTTCTACGTAGCCATCCAAAGAAAGTTGGTGAGAACCTAATCACCAAGGGACTTGCATGTTGGGCCGTAGTATCTATTCACCTCCTCATCCGTGGGGCCCTCAGATCGATTGGCTCGAGTATAATCTACTGAGGCTGAAGTAGTGGCACCCACTCTAGAGAAAATGAGACCAATATCGAACCATAACTGAAGTTCTTTAACTTCCTCTCTCTTTATTTAGCCACTTTTTGCTTCATATTGACCAAAACTCCCTCACTCCAGCTGAATATTGTTGGCTCTAGACACTCAACCCCGCATTGCATGTACAATCTACTTGCTACATGAAGTGTTGTGCTACCTTCCAATCTCGCAATAATGAAAAAGATCATTCTCAAAGGTAATTGGATTACATATTTTATATTTATATTTCCATCCCTAGTTAATTGGGATCAAGGTCTACAATAGGTAGTGTTACAATCTTCCACTGTCTCCCCATCACTTCTCCCACCTAGGACAGAGATGTCGGCAACCCTCCTAGATAATCTTGTGAGAAAGTAAATATCTTATACCTTTATCTCGAGCATATGTTCCCAAACATGAATGCTTATGCCTGAACATCCCATGAACAAACAAGTTATTTCAACAATTCCATATGTTTCCTGATACTAGGAAGCCAGAATAATTTTAGCAATCCACAATTTTCCAGTGCCTGGATGGTAGTAGGATCATTTGCTACATTTAAATAATGTTCTTCATGTTCTCTTTCTCTCCAAATGAATGCCATTTTGTGCTAATGAACACCTGAAACATCAACAAGAGATTCATTAGTCTCTTTTTCATGCAAAAAACTTGAAAAAATTTGAGGGAAAACTATTTATGTTGGGGCATCCAGAGGAGAAGGTGAACCACTCATCGTGCTCATATGCCATATCAGAAGGTGAACCACTCATCCTATGCATATTTCAATCATATGGGAAGGTGAACCACTCACCCTATGGTCACTCATAGCTCCAAGAAGTACCGCAAGCCCACAGGAGCTCTCAGAGTTCAGTGTCCAACTCATGCGGGACCCTCATAGGAGGGTATTTCCATGACTCCAAGTCTCTAATGGAAGGATAAGAATTTGAACTTCCCAAAGGGATTTATGAGAATATTTTCCACCTACTCATCAGTCTTGATGTGGTGGAGCCTTATTTCTCCCCGTTGTACCATATCCCAGAAAAATTGGTACATGAAATCAATATGCTTGGAGTGGTTGTGAAACACGGGATTCTCTAAAAGGTGAATCCCACTTTGATTGTCCCAGTATATCACGGTGGTATCCAACACATGCTCAAATAGCTCACTAAAGAGCTTCCTCATCCAAACAGCTTCACAACAAGCCATATTAGCGGCCATGTATTTGGTCTCGACAATGCTTAAAGAAATTGACTTCTTCTTCCTTCTCATCCAAGACATCGAAGCAGATCCCAATGAGAGGCAACAACCATATGTACTCTTACAATCCAACAAGCTTCCAACACAATCAACATCAGTATATCCATGTAGCCTCAAATTCCCAGCAATGTATCTTATTCCATAGTTAATTGTGCCCTGGAGATATCCCAAGAGATTCTTGGCAACAATTCAATGTATGTGATAAGGCTTGACCATAAATTGACTCATTGTGTTCACAACGAAGCATATGTCAGGATGGGAGTTCACCAAGAACATCAGGCCCCCACAAGTTATCTATACTTAGATGGATTTTCCAAATCGATCCCAACAAAATTTCCACATAGTTTCTTGAAGTTGAGTTCCATCAGAGTAGTCAAAGACTTGTATTCCAGCATCCCACATATTTCGAGTACCTTCACAATGTATTTTCCTTGAGAAAGGAAAATATTTCCTGGCTTTTGCCATACCTCCAAGCCTAGGAAGTATTGCATCAACCCTAGGTCCTTTATCTCGAATTTAGAATCCAACTCCCTCTTGCATTGATAAATGAGAGGGTCTCCACCTATTAGAAAGAGATTATTCACATAAAGTACCAAAATGAGAGGTATGTCCCTTTCAACCTTGAAGTATGGGTTCAGGTTAGCTTCACTTATTGTCAAACCAAACTTCATAAGATAACAATAAATCCACTCATACCAAGCCATAGGGGCTTTCTTCAACACATAGATGTATTTCTTCAACCTGCATACATGTGACTTTCGATCTTGAACTTCGAACCCCTTGGGTTGCTCTATATAGACTTCCTCCTTAAGAAAGCCATGAAAGAAAGCTATTTTGACATCCATTTGGTGTAGGCTCCATCCTTGAGAGGCAGCAAGAGCAATGATAGGTCATATAGGGTGTATCAGGAAACCGATGCGAATATCTCATCATAGTCCACTCCTTCCTTTTGAGAGAAACCTCGAGCAACGAACCTGACCTTGAACTTTTCAACACTCCCATCAGCTCCATGTTTGATCTTGTAATGCCATTTTGAGGTGACCAAATACTTTTCCTCGGGTCTAGGAACCACATACCATACATCATTATTCATGATCGATTGATATTCCTCATTCATAGCATCCTTCCATACTTGGTGCTTCACCGCTTCTTCGAACATACAAGGCTCAGATTGAACAATGGTGCTCATGGTAGCTAAGTACCCTTGGTACCTATTCGACTTCTTACTTTCACGAAATGTCCATGTCAGTGCAATATGTTTTTCAACATCTTTGAGATTGTATTTGAGCCACGAGGTTCTTTTTCTTGAGGTAGTGGGATCACCAAGAGGTGGATCAATGGGATCCAATGGGACTTTCATATCGGACATCAGTTCATCCATCGGAGGTTCATCCTACTTTCCTGCATCTTCATCATTTTCCTTCCTTGGAATAGGAATATCTCTAACCTTTCCAAGCACAACATATTCGTCGAAGGTGATATCATGACTTATTTCCACTTTCCTTTGACTAAACACATAGATTCTATATGCCTTTGAAGTTTCATTGTAGCCCACAAATGTTCCTTTCTTCCAATATGCATTCAAATTTCTTCTTTTCTCTTTAGACACATGAAAATATATGGGACAACCAACAATTCTAAAATGATAAACATCGGTTTTCTTAACGGTGAAAACTTCTTCTAGCGTTTTGAATTCCAATGCTTAATGTGGGTATCTATTTTTGACATACATGGAAGTGTTGGCAGCGTCTCCCCATAAGAACTTCGGTAGGCCTTGGCCATGAATAATAGCACGATAGCTTCTATAATGGTTTGATTCTTCCTTTAGACAACTCCATTTTTCTTAGAAGTATATGTAGTAGTGGTCTCCCTCTTAATGCCAACTTCTCTACAATAGTCAATGAATTCATTTGATTTATATTAGGTTCCATTATCAGTCCTCAATATTTTGATCTTCTTCCCTGTTTAATTTTCAACCAAGGCTTTGAAAGAGCAGAACCATTTGAACTTTTCATCCTTCTTCTTCAAAAAATAGATCCATGTTTTGCGAGAGAAGTCATCCACAAAAATAACATAGTAAAAATATTCTCCTAAATATGTTACAAGCAACATACTAGATAAATCAGAATGGACTAATTGCACAATGTCGGTAGTCATTCTTTCACTTGGGGGGAATGGTCCCCTTGTATGTTTCCCAGTTGCATAACCCTGAAAAACACCTTCATTGTCTACTTTGAATTCGAACAAACATGTTACCATATTCCTTGCATCGGGTAGGGATTTATAATGAAGTTGAGAAAACCTTCGGTGCCATAATTCAGATTGAAGAGAAGTGTCACAAGTCATAGCTCCCAAAGGACTTCCTCCAAACTGATAAATTCCTTCAACCCTAAATCCAAGTGTAAAAGAATATTTCGGGTTCCTTTGCCAAATAAATACCTTCCCATAAAAAAATTATACCTTGAAGCCTTTGTCTTCCATCACAGAAATAGATACCAAGTTCTTCTTCAAGTCAGGTACATATAATACATCTTGTACATGAAGGATTGACCTTGATTCAAATGAATAGTAACATTCTGTTAATTTTGGACAACTACGTCCAAACTCCATGTTGTGATGCTCAGATGAAGATGCCAATATTTTTATTGGACTCCTCTTTCGAAGAGGTGCAATATCGATCTAAAGATCATCTTGATCCGATGAGAAGAACATTTACTTTGAATTTATTCAAAATATGTGTAGGTCGGCCTGAAGGTTTAAGGCCCCAGCAATTGTGTCACACACCATCATTGATGGATATAAATTGGTCAACGTTGGAGGAAATTTTCACTCATCTCATCCTCACACATTTATCTCTCCTCATCAGATTGGTTCGATCACCTTGGAGGCTCTTCTCTTCACACGTGAGAAAATTTCAGCAAGCAACTTTTTTTGTTTTTGGCCTAGGGTTTCTGCAGCAGTGTTGACTTTGGTCAACGCAAGTTCAAACGAACCTGAAATACTCCCAAACTTTTGATTTTCCAAATCCGCATGTTTTGGCACTATTCCCGAGGTTGGACGTTGACTTTGACTTTGCTGCGTTGACCTAGATGTGCTCTTATGATCCACCACACTTCTACCCTAAAGACCGAATTCAATGGAGGTCAAATGACCCCTGGTCAACGCTGGTATGTTCCTCTGAAATTTGACCTATTTTGACCCAGAAATATTCGGCCTCCTGACACACATGCGAAGAAGAGAGAGGATGCTCCAAGATGTACAAACCAATAAAGAGAGGAGAGGGAGATGTGTGATGTGATGAGTAATTTCCAAATGAGGAGAAGTTTCTCATATTTATACAAAATGTTAAGGGTGAGGAGACACATCTCTTGGGATTCATGAGCCTACATTTGATTGAGGCAGATCTTGACAATTTTCACATGTGTTAAAATAAATTCAAAATTGTACTTCTGCTAGTCTAGATGAGATGATATTTAGATCAATATTGAACCTCTCAAAAATAGGAATCCAATTAAAATATCATCTCCATCATATGAGTTATCCCAAGGTGTAATTTAGCCCTAGTTTCCAATTTTAACACTCCCTCTCAACTAGGGAGAATTCCTCCTGCCAATCCATCCGTTGTCACTGATTATCATGCCATCTTGTATCATCTCTGTCATCCCTACTCTGTTGAACCGTGAATTCATAATGAAGAAGAATTGACCAAGAGTGAGTCACAAGACCTTTCTTACTCTCCACTGACACAAGTCACTCCAGAGGTAGAACCTCAATTGATACCGGATCAATTTGTTGAACACCATGCATCCTTAGGGAGTACGATAGTACATAATGCATCCATCTGTAGTGCTATGGTCCCTATCCTCATTTCCCAACTCATTGGCCATGAGAGGTACTTCCCATGAGTCCCAAACTACATGGGTAGGATGTATGTTGGGGCATTAGAAGGAGAAGGTGAACCACTCATCTTTCTCATATGCCATAGGAGAAGGTGAAGCACTCATCTTATGCATGTTTCAATCATAGGGTAAGGTGAAACACTCACCCTACACATATGCCAACCATCATGGGGTATCACAGGGGAAAGTGAACCACTCACCCTATATACAACACACCACTAGGGGAACATGAACCACTCACCCTATGGTCGCTCATAGCTCCACGAAGTACCCCAAGCCCCCAGGAGCTCCCAAAGCTCAGCTTCCAACTCATACGTGACCCTCATAGGAGGGTCTTTCCATGACTCCAAGTCTCTCATGGAAGTTTGAAAATTTGACCTTCCCCAAGGGATATGTTAGAATATATGTGACCTTCTCATCAATCTTGATGTGATGGAGCCGTATTTCTCCCCATTGTACCATATCCCGGATAAATTTGTTCTTCATATCAATATGCTTGGAGTGGTCGTGGAACACAAGATTCTCTGAAAGGAGAATCCAACTTTGTTTGTCGCAGTATATCATGGTGGTATCCATCACATGTTCAAATAGCTCACTAAATAGCTTCCTCAACCAAACAAATTCACAATAGGCCATACTAGTAGCAATGTATTCAGCCTCGGCGGTGCTTAAAGCAACTGAAATTTTCTTCCTACTCATTCAGGATATCGAAGTAGATCCCAATGAGAAGCGATAACTAGATGTGCTCTTATGATCCACCACACTTCCAGCCCAGTTAGCATCAAAATATCCATGTAGCCTCAAATTCTCAGTGGTGTATCTCAGTCCATAGTTGATTTTTCCCCGAAGATATCTCAAGAGATTCTTGTAAACAACTCAATGTATGTGATGAGGCTCGACCATAAATTGACTCAATGTTTTCACATCGAAGCATATGTCCGAACGGGATTTCACCAAATCAAGGCCCCCACAAGTTTTTGATACTTGGATGGATTTACCAAATCGTGCCCAACAACATTTCCACATAGCTTCTTGAAGTTGAGTTCCATCAGATTAGTCACAAACTTGCAGTCCACCATCCCACATATTTCGAGTAGCTTCACAATGTATTTTCCTTGAGAAGGGAAAATATCTCCTGGATTCTACCAGACCTCCAAGCCTAGGAAGTAGTGCATAAACCATAGGTCCTTCATCTCAAATTCAATTTCCAACTCCTTCTTGCATTGATAAATGAGAGGGTCTGCACTTTTCAGAAAGAGATCATTCACATAAACTACTAGAATGAGAGGCTTTTCCTTTTCAACCTTGAACTATAGGTTCAGGTCAGCTTCGCTTCTTTAAAAACTAGCTTCATAAGATAAGTATTAATCCTCTCATACCAAGTCCTAGGGGCTTGCTTCAACCCATATATGGCTTTCTTCAACATGCATACCTATGAATTTCGATATTGGACTTCGAACTCCTCAGGTTTCTCTATATAGACTTCCTCCTTAAGCAAGCCATGCAAGAAATTATTTTTGACATCCATTTGGTGTAGGCTCTATCCTTGAGAGGTAACAAGAGTGATGATATATCAAATAGTGGTTTATCGGGAAACCGGTGCAAACATGTCATCATAGTCCACTCCTTCCTTTTGAGAGAAGCCTCGAGCAACGAACCTAGCCTTGAACTTTTCAGCACTCCCATCAACTTCATGTTTGATCTTGTAAAGCCATTTTTAGGTGACCACAAATGTGTCCTTCGGTCTATGAACCACATTGCAGACATCATTCTTCATGGTCGATTCATATTCCTCATTCATAGCATCCTCCCATACTTCGTGCTTCATGAGTTCTTCGAATGTACAAGGCTCAGATTGAACAATGATTCTCATGGTAGCTAAGTACCTTTGGTACTTGTTCGACTTCTTACTTTCGCAAAATTCCCCCCTTAGTGCAATATGTTGTTCAGCATATTTGAGAGTGTCTTTGAGCCACGAGGGTCTTTTCTTGAGTTAGTGGGTTCACCAGGAGATGGATCAATGGGATACATTGGGCCTTCAATATCAAGCATCGGTTCATCCATTGGAGGTTCATCATTCTTTCCTACATCTTCATCCTTGTCCTTGCTTGGAATAGGAAGATCTCTAACCTTTCCAAAGGAAGCATCTTCATTGAAGGTGACATCATGACTTATTTCCACTTCCCTTTGACCAGGCACATAGATTTTATATTCCTTTGAAGTTTCACTATAGCCCACAAATGTTCCTTTCTTCCCATATGCATCCAGCTTGCTTCTCTTCTCTTTCGACACATGAAAATATACGGGACAACCAAAAATTCTAAAATGAGAAACATCAAGTTTCTTACTGGTGAAAAATTCTTAGGGATTTTTGAAGTCCAATGCTTGATATGGGCATCTATTTTGAACATAAACAACAATGTTGGTAGCTTCTCCCCATAAAAAATTTGGTAGGCCTTGGTCATGAAGCATGGCACGAGTATCTTCTATGATGGTTTGATTCTTCCTTTAAACAACTCAATTTTTCTTAGGATTATATGCATTAGTGGTCTCCCTCTTAATGTCAGCTTCTCTACAATAGCCATTGAGTTCATTTGACTCATATTCGGTTACATTATTAGTCCTCAATATTTTGATCTTCTACCCTTTTTTATTTTCAACCAAGGCTTTGAAAGAGAGGAACCATTTGAACACTTTGTCCTTCTTCTTCAGAAAATAGATCCATGTTTTGCGAGAGAATTCGTCCACAAAAATAACATAGTACAAATATCCTCCCAAAGATGTTATGGGAAACATACAGAATAAATCAGAATGGATCAATTGTAAAATATCAGTATTCTTACTTTCACTTGATGGAAATGGTCCCCTTATATGTTTCCAAGTTTCACAACCCTGAAAAACACCTTCATGATCTACTTTGAATTCAAGCAAACCTATGAACATCTTCCTTGCATCAGGTAGGGATTTATAATTAAGGTGAGAAAACCTCTAATGCCATAATTCGGATTGAAGAGAAGTGTCACAAGTCATAGCTCCCAAATGACTTCCTCCAACTTGATAAATACCTTCAACCCTAAATCCAAGTGTAAAAGCATATTTCAGGTTTCTTTTCCAAATATGTACCTTCGCATCAACGAATGCTACCTTGAAGCCTTTGTATTCCATCGCAGAAATAGATACCATGTTATTTTTCAAGTCAAGTACATATAATACATCTTGTATATGAGGGATTTGACTTTGATTCAATGAAGAGTAACGATCCCTATCCCCTTCATGGGGTAGGTGGAATTTTCCCAAAGTATGATCGACCTCTTTGTACCCAGTGAAGTGCCTTGATGAAACACTATCAATCAACCAATTATCCAAAGTGTATGGAGGAGAGGAAGTCGTGAGGTAAGAAATAAGATAAAATTCATTTTGCTTATCTACAACATTAGTTTCCTCATACCTAGAGTTTCTCAACCTTTTGGGAGGTCATCCATTTCCATATGGTGCAGTGGGATCATTTTTCTTTCCTTTGATTGTCATTGTGCTTGAAATTGTTGTGGTTGTTGTTTTTATCATCATCCCGTGGTGTATCCTTCCTATTAGGACACTCTTTGGCATAATGGCCAAACTTGTTACAATTGAATCATCTTCTCTTTCTTCATTATTTGAATCCCTACCTTCTTTGACCTTTTTTCTTTGTATCAACATTATTCTTTCCCTTAGCATGACTGGAAAATGCAGTGGGATAATTCCCATTTGAAGGCTTGTCTATCTTCTTGAGTGCATCTAGTCAACAATTCATCAAAAACTAGAATCCTATCATTGTTGAGGATAGTGGTAATAAACACATCCCATGCTTGGGTGAGGCCACTAATAGAAATAAGAGTGAGCTCTCGATCAGGAACAGCTTCTCCAATGGATAGAAGATCAGTTTTTATTTTAGTAATCCTCTATCCATCTTTATTTCCTTTAGCTTGTTCTTGAGAAAGAGGATTTGGTTTGCATCGTTGGCTTCGAAAATACCAACCAACTTGTCATACATCTCCTTGGATGTTCCCAACTCAAAAATGTAAGCAACCAATAGTTTTTGAATGGAATCCCTGATGATATTCTTAGCTTTGACATCACCTTTCTTGTACTTTGTCTTAGTGGAAGTTGGTGCATTTGAAGGAGGCTCTGCAATATTTCCCTGCACATAGTCCATGACATCATTTTCTACCAGAATCAAGTCTAAATACATCTTCCATGCATGGTAATCATATTTATCATTGAAATTATCCTCAGATTTGAATTAAGATGAGGAAGCCATTGAATCTTTGTTCTTGTCCAACAGATCTTAGTGATTGCTTTTCTCTCTCTTACTTGGGCTTTTTCTTCACCCGGGCTCTGATGCCATGCTAATTTTAGATAACAATGGTATGTTCTATGCTTAGCACAATTTACTTCAATGTTCCTTAGAAGCCCAATATCAATTTCCAATTATATCCAATAGCAATCACATTAAATTAATCACATTGATAGTAAATGTAGATAGAACATAAATAAAATATGGAATACAAGCCAAGACAAGAGGAGAAAACCCAAAAAACCAAAAACCAAACATACCTATCTCTTTACTAGCCTAAAATCAGTTCTTATTGTAAGTCATCTCGCATCCTATTGCTTATTTTCTCGAGATTGACGGAGAGAGCCCTCTCCTGTCCTCGTAGGGCTAGCTACGAGGCTGAGCGTGGTTTGATGTAGCCTTGAGTTTTACTTCATTTCAGCCTGAGGTAGATTTGAGTGCTAACAACCCCAACGTGGGGAAAACGATTTGATAAATACTTCTTATAATTCTTCAATAGGGACTTAAAAATTGTCCTAAAGATGGATCCCCGTTGGGATTCGAAACGTCGACAAATTTTCCTTGATACTGTGGAAAATCCGAAAAACTCTTCAAAAAATGACAACCACAGGAACTTAAAAACCAAAATTCTTCAATAGTTCAAAATAGAGAGAGAGTACAAATATTAAATTTACTTGCCCAAAATAGTCCTCTCAAAATCAAGAGTCAACAACAGTCATCTACAGCCCTAGCGATAAGGTCAACGTTGGTCAAAGTAGCTCCAAAATATCCTCCAAGTAGCTCGGTCAACATTAGTTCAATTTGGCCTTCTAGGACAGTAAAATTTAGCCTAAAACAATTCGTTCAAACACAATCAAACACTGTTGTAATTTCTGCAATCAAACCTGAAGTCAATGTTAAAGTCAAATTGTCACAAATTCCTTTATTTATGTGCCAATGAATGCGGACTTCAAAAATCATATTTCTTCCCTAAAAACCAAATTCAATGGAGGTCAAATGACCCCTAGTCAACACTGGTATGTTACTTTAAAATTTGACCTATTTTGACCCAAAAATATTCGGCCCCCTGCCACATGTGTGAAGAAGAGAGAGGTTGATCCAAGCTGTACAAACCAATCAAGAGAGGAGAGAGTTATGTATGATGTGATGAGTGATGTCCAAATGAGGAGAGAGGTCACTCCTATTTATACAAAACGTTGAGCGTAAGGAGAGACATATCTTGGGCTTCATGAGCCTACATTTGACTGAGGCCAACCTTGATAATTTTCACATGTGTGAAAGTAAATTCAAAATCATACTTCTGCTAGTCCAAATGTGATGATCTTTAGATCAATCTTGGACCTCTAGAAAATAGGAATCCAATAAAAATATCATCTCCATCATATGAGCTGTCCAAAGGTGGAATTTGGCCCTAGTTTCCAATTTTAACACTCATGAATATGGTCAAGGATATGAGTGGAATGAGTTTGTTTGAAATTGCTTAAAATTTTAGTTCCAGTTTCATATCGATTAAGTAACTGAAAATGTGTTAGGAATGTGGTAGCGAAGGTGTTGAAATTATCGAACGAAGATCGTGGTAGTTCAATATACCATTTTTCTTCCATACCAATGAATAAACAAATAGAGTCATCATTGAGGGTGTTCGAAGAACACCACAAATGATAATTCAAAACGTGTGTAGAAGGGTCTTCTCTAGGATTTCCATTGAATTTAGGGATATCAGTGTGAAATTTTGTCGGAATAACTGACCACCAAGGAGAATGGGCAATGGGATCATTGGTAAGCCGGGTCAAATCTAACAATTCAAGAGTTACTACAAATGACAACTACCTATTCAAGTCTGGTGGAGGATATCCTGGGTAAGATGGGATGGCTTGAGAAATAGGTATCTATGTTCTGAGATAGGGAGAATTCTGGTAACTGGAATACACATAACCTTGCTTCCCAGAGCCAGGATAATCGTGAAATGGTTGAAATCGTTGGGTTTGAGTCTGCTAACTTTGGTAAGGCATTTGTTGACCATGGTAAGGTATTCCTTGATACAATTTATATGGTTGTCTTGTGGGATTTTTCATCATCCCAAAATAAGGTTGGATAGCTTGCATCCATGCCATATCATATACATGGTGACCTATCTAGATTTGAGTTATAACCTATCCAACTGGCTGAGATTGTAAGAGACCTTGAAGAGGTTGGGTAAGTGGGGTTTGAGAAGCCCCATATACTGATGGGAGAGGTTGAGTTAAATGCACAACCTTTAAAGGTTGACTTACATGAAATTGAGTTTTAATAGGTTGAGATATAGGTTGACCAGTAGGAATTTGAGATGAAGATGGAATAGATTGAGAAATTTGAACTTGATTCACAAGAGGTTTACATTGTATGGGCATAGTAGGTTGCCAAGAATTGACAACCATTCCATAATGTGTAGTACTATAATGAGGTTTAGCACTAACTTGTGATATTTGATGAGAATATGGAAATTTTCCCGCAATAGGTTTCCCCCCTATCGATAGAGGAGGGGAATACAAAGGCAGATACCCCCAAGGAGGAGGGTACCCAACAATAGATGAATTGTGCTATTGTAAGTGTCCATATCCACTAACATATGAGCCATATTTCTACTCAATTTTTGGTTGAGATCGAGGAGGAAGAGAAAATTGTGTAGCACTCATCAAAGAAGTTCCAGAAGGTATTCCAGAAAAATATGACATGGGAGAGGTCTATGGACTAGATGTTGCACCAGAAATGGTACCAAACAATGATTGATAACCATGTGGGACAGACGAGCCACCATATAAATGCATCTTTGACGATGTTACAAACATGGATGAAGTTGCAACATGGGTCGTTTGAGTCATAGTAGTAGATACTGTTGATTTCTGGTAGCATCATATGTGCTCTAAATCTTAAATTTTGAAGGGATGCTTAGACACATGTATTCCAGAATACCCAGAAATAGTTTTGGGAAATTCCACCCGAATGAAGTTTTATTAAAATATTTAATTATTTTAATGGAATCCTAAGTCTAAACTTATAGAATTAAAATAATTAAAGTGTATTAATAGAACTGGGTGTGAATCTTCTAGAAAAATATGAAGATCAAGTCAAGTTAATATTAGCCCTTGATTATGTTTTAATTTGAGATGTTGATTTCTCAATGAGAAGATTATAAGAAGGACTTCGTGGGCATTTGGAAATTACATCGGGAGAGGATCTAGAGATTGATTCTCAAGTGATCAGTGCAGAGCACCCAGAGAGATCACCAAGTTGATTCTTGCAGTGAGGGGCAGAGATAATTTTCAGTTGGAGAGATTTTTCCAGAGTTGGGAATACATCGCAGAGAAGGCAGAGGAAGAACCATAAGAGGTAGCGTAGAGGCTACGATGGGAAACACAGATCCATGCAGAGGCAGCATTGAGCCTCTGAGGAGATACACTATTTTTCTGAGGGTCAGATCAGATCCAGTGCTGGGAGCTAGGGTGTGATACCAAAGGGCCAGAGGATCGAGCTTCCAGCTAGCAGAAATAGCATTTGGAGGGAGTGATGCAGTCCCCAATAGTTGTGACATAAATTTGCGTACAGACAGCGCAGAGGCAGCGTGGGGCTTGTCAGTTCAGGGTTGGATCATTGTCAGATCTCCAATGTTAGTGTGACGTAATTTTCACTAATTATCTGTCAGTCAGATTCTTCGTTGCATAGCCATATTTGGGCATCTAGATTGTATTTAGAAATTACTGCTTAATAATACAAACCCTCAGCTGCTACACCAGTTTTACCACATTAGGTTTTTCTGAGGACATTAGTCCAAAAATAACGATGTCACTTGTGTGTGTTGTAGTTCTTCTTGCACAGTACTTGTCTTTCACATTTCATTTATTTAGTGACAACTGCAGTGGTATTTTCTTTGATATTTACTTGTAGAACACAATGAATAACTTGTAGAATTTAACAAGTAGGGGAAGTAATATCAGTTTGTTGTAGTAGGAATTCGGGACACCGAATTTTGACATGGTATCAAAGGGCAGGTGAAGCAAGAGAGCAGACCAAAAGAGTTCAACATTGAAGAGAAGGAGGGGGATCAAAGAGTTGTGTAGTCAACAGATCGAATCCTTAAGGGATTATGCAGTCCATTTCCAGGAGGGCAAGATTTGCGAGGAAATCTCTCCCTGAGTGAGTCGATAGAGAGGTAGGATTTTCCAGTTCTTGATTTTTCTATAGCAGATGGAGAAACGCAGCAGCAGATTCGACGTAGAGAAGTCTACTGGTGGGACATAATTCTTGTTACAGTAGTTGCTAGTGAAGAAAGCGTCAGAAGAAGGAAGAAGAAGCATACTGAGGGAATTATGACCTCAGAGAATTTCTTGCCCAAGAAATTATAATTTCCCATGTAGAAGCAATATAGATCGAGTTTTATTTGGCTCACTCTAGTAGGGAGGGTGTAGAGCCAGCAGCGTAGAGAGTTAGAGGCAGCATTTCGACAGTTGGTTGGGTGAGATGGCAGCCACCAAGTTGCGTGATCAGGATCGGTTGGAGCGTGCCTCCAACTATGTAATCTCAAAGGCAATGATCTCCTTCCTTCTTGATAAGCATGATCTCAATACCTTCATTGAAAACGTGGTGGTTGTCCCCATAGATGCGGATCCATTGAAGGCTTAGAAGAAAGATATGGAAAAATCCAAGAGATTGGTCCTCGATGGAGTGAGAAATAATATTATTTCGCACATTTATAGAAAATGGACTGCCAAGGAGATGTGGGACACATTGGCTATGCTATACCAGGGGTCTTCCGAGCATCAGAAGATGTTCTTGGAGGAGAATATGTGATCTACGAGGATAGAGAAGGGATAACACATAAATTAATTCCTATCGAAGCTTCATGATGTTCGAGATAAAATGGCAGCTATAGGGTTAGCACCTCAAGCCACAGAGATGGTTAGATTTGACCTTAATTCCATTTTCGAAGAGTGGCAAGTCTTAGTCCAAAGTATCTTAGGCAAAGAAAAGTTTCCAGATTAGGAAGGGATGTGGGAAGCTCTTCAGCAGGATGAGATGAGGCGGGACTTAGTCAAGTGCAGGCTTGATGGTAGCAAAAATAGTGGGAGAAAGCCCAAGGAGGAGGAGGAGAATGCAACCCTTGCATCAAAGGGGAAGTAGGAGTAGTGGAGGCTAAATAATGACGTCTCAAAGTTTAACTGTTTCTGGTGTGGTGAATTTGGTCACTACGCTATGAAGTGTCCTCTCAAGAAGAAGGACACGGATGAGAAACATGATCTGCAGGATTCACGCGTGAGGATCGAAGAGTAAGAGTTTGCTATAATTTCCCACATGTCTCCAGGGGAGAATTGGGGTGGTTTAGAACTGTAGTACGAAAGAGATGCAGTTGGGAAGGATCCTTGATGATTCCACTGCTTGAATCGATACCTCGCTATGGAAGCCCATATCAGAAGTAGCATGATGGACCAGTGTCTATTGGTGCAAAGGAGTTCCAGAGTGACATAGCGATGGCTAGAGAGCGCTAAAGTCTGACCAGCGCAGAGAAAAGTTGGAAGTAGTGTAGATGGCACATAGTAGAGTCAGAAGCAATGCAAAGGCTTCAGAGGGTCAATATAGATACTAGTAGCAATCATATCTCCAGTATCAGATGCATCACGTTGAACACTTAGTTCAGTATTTTGGATGTTTTTCTTCTGCAACAACAACAAAGTTACAGTGAAGATGCAGTTCGCAATAGTATGTAGGGTCAGCAACAGCATAGATGCAGCAGCGCATTAGTTGGTGGGAAAATATGTCATACATCGCCAACGCAAAGGGAGATGTTACAAAGTGTGATGCTTCAGCAGGTTGCATTACTAGAGCACATTCCTCGCTAAGAGGGAGTGTTGATTTCTGGTAGCATCGGATGTGATCTAAGTCTCAAACTTCGTAGGGAGGCTTAGACACATGTATTCCAAAATACCCAAAAATCGTATTGGGAAATTCTATCGGATGAGGTTTTATTAAAATAATTAATTATTTTTAATGGAAGCCTAAGTCTAAACTTAGGGAATTAAAATAATTAAAGTGTATTAATAGAACTCGGTGTGAATCTTCTAGAAAAATATGAAGATCAAGTCAAGTTAATATTAACCCTTGATTATGTTTTAATTTGGGCTGTTGATTTCTCAACGAGAAGATTATAAGAAGGACTTTGATGGGCATTTGGAAATTACATCAGGAGAGGACCTAGATATTGATTTCTCAAGTGAGCAACGTAGAGCAGATAGAGAGATCATCAAGTTGATTCTTGCAGTGAGGGGCAGAGATAATTTCCTGTTGGAGAGATTTTTCCTATGCCGGGAATACATCACAGAGAAGGCAAAGGAAGAACTAGAAGAGGAAATGTAGGGGCTACGTTGGGAAACACAGAGGCAGCACTGAGCCTTTGAGGAGATACACTATTTTGCTGAGGGTCAAATCAGATCCAATGTCGAGAGCTGATGTGTGAGACCGAAGGGCCAGAGAATCGATCATCTAGCCAGCAAAAAGATGAGTCGAAGGGAGTGACACAATCCCCAGCAGTTGTGACGTAGAGTTGTGCAAAGACAACACAAAGGTAGCGTGGGTCTTGTTAGTTCAGGGTTGGATCAGTTTCGGATCTCCAATGTTAGTGTGAATTAATCGTCACTAATTTTCTTCCAGTTAGATTCTCTGTTGGATAACTAGATTTGGGCATCCATATTGTATTCAGAAATTACTGCTTAATAATACAAACCCTCAATTGTTGCACTAGTTTTCCCGCATTGGGTTTTTCGAGGAACATTAGTCCAAAAATAACAGTGTCACTTGTGTGTGTTGTATTTCTTCTTGCTTGGTACTTTTCTTCCGCATTTTAATTATTTAGTGATGGTTGCAGTGATATTTTCTTCGATATTTACTTGTAGAACACAATGAATAACTTGTATAATTTAATAAGTATGAGAAGTAATATCAATTTTTTGTAGCAGGAATTCAGGTCACCTAATTTTCACAGATACAAACTAAGAAACCATAGCGGATTTAGTCATGGTTAACTGTGCCAAAAAATAATTCCAGGAGAAACTCAAGGGTGATTTTAAAATAAAAGAATCAAACAAAGGAGCTAATGATGGAATATGAGAAGAAGGAAAAGGATGGGCATGGTAAAGATGAGTTCCACTTAAATGAATAGGATAATGTAATATCCCAAAATGGGAACTATCAGCAAGGCATGCCTGAAAAATGCATTTTTCACAACTGGATGCTACAGCACTTGAAATCAGCCCTTGTATCCCTTAGATCTGATAATCTAAGACCCAAATACAAGAGGAGATCATAAAAAAATCAAACTAGGTGGGTTAAACAGACCTCCCACGGCTAGTAAGGCTTGAAAACTACCCAAAGAAGGGACTGCAGCAATACAAAAGAACACTACCCAAAAAATAACGCAGTTTTAGATAGTAGTAGAAGGTGATCAATATGATAGCTCAAAAAAATCTTATACAATGATCAATCATATTTACAATGTGGCCCAATCAATGTAATAGAGAAATATGGAGAATTTTATGAAGAAAAACCCTCTAAAAGAGGTGCTGCAACAATATATTTCATTGCAAAGCCCTAACAGCGTTATTTCTATGGGTAAACAACAGTTGTGGGTTACAAATAAGATCTAGGACAGATCTGTGTACAAAATATTAGAACTATATCAGATCTGTACACTAGATTGTCTCTATTTTACATACCCTTTAGGGTTTTCAGCAATACATGAAGCACAAAGAGTAGATCTAAGATCTTCTGTAGCAGATCTGCAAAATGGTTCAGAAATTATGAAGTAGATACATCAATGAATAGACCATATCTGAAACATACATGGATTATATGTCTAATCCATGGATCACCATAGTGTAAGTAAGGCTCCTTTACACCAAAGATCTCTCCTTCAAATAGTTGCCAAACACCCTGCAACTTCTCACTTGCAAATAACGCAGTCCAGGAAGATAAACTGCGTTGTAGGCTTAATGTAAATTTTTTTCTAATGCCAAGATGTAGGTCTGGAGCTCCAATCAACTAATACACTCTTGCCAATGGGATAGAAGGCTTTCCCACTGAAAAGAGGCACTAGTATGGCCTAGATCTAAATAGATCTAGCCTCCACTTCCTGCTGCTTACAAGGAAAACCAAACCCTCAACAGGATCTGAGTTTTAGTTGGAAGAAGAGCTTGGCCAAATGCTTGATAGTGGACAAGAAATGCAAGACTCTTCCAAGAGGCCTCTCAAGGAAAGAGGTGGGATTCCCGATTAGGAACACCCAGTGCTAAACAACACTATTCTCAGCTAAACAGCTAGAGAATGAGAAGTGTCTAAACAGACAAATCCTTCCAAGACAATATGTTCAACAACCTTTCTCATGTTGCTCTCCTCTTTAATTTATAGGATGAAAGCCTTGCAAAACCCTAAACATCTCAAAGGTTTAGCTCCTTTCACATGTGAAGCCTCCAACTAGATCTACATTGTGCATCTAGGAGGTACATTGCATCTGGACAACGTTGTGGATTTGGTCCTGTTGACCCAGTCAATTTTCACAACCCCTTTCACACATAAGGGAGTTTTATTAAGGCAGCCCAGATTTATCCTTGTTCACATGGGAATTAATTTATTTTGTTGTTTTAGGAGTTTAATTTTTCCTCCTTTACAATCTTATTCTTGCAACAAGAAAATAAAAACAAAATATTATATTCCTATTAGCTTGGGCTAATTAGGAACATTACAGTCCTCCCCTCCAAAATGTTGCTTGTACTCAAGCAATTGATAAGGTGAGTGTTTCAACTCATCTCTTCCTCCATTAGTGTCACAAACAAAGGACAAGCTTCTCTCATAAGCTAAGTGATCACCAAACCATCCATCCATGACTTTCCCCGACAATGTTCTCATGAGAGGCAAACAGCCCATCCCATAAGAAAACAATAAATCACATGAAACAATCATGGTTTTCCCAATGCCATCCCTAAAATATAAGACAGAAAGTACAGGGAGTGTATTCATCCCATAGGGCACATTCATGCCTTCCCTCCTTCCTCCAGACATCCCCATAAAAATAATAAGTACATCTTCAATATAGGGGATCAAAACAATGTGCCAACAATCAGAAATTTGTGCACATGGAGGTGGATCATAGTCCCACATGTGGAACCAGCGTAGAGCATCCCCTACCTACATCAAATCAAGATGTGGTAAGTGGTTTTCCCACCACTTACTTGTTGCCCTTACCATCTCACCATAGCTGAAAGTGTGAGATATATTTGGTGGCTTTGGGAAGCACCCATCATGATGAAAAATCTCCCTTGTTCTTCCAAGGGAGTGGCCCAATTCAGAAATCTTTGGGACCCAATATTGGCCATGAGGCTTAAAAAATATATTACTCCTCCTTGGAGTCATGGCCTGCAAAAACATGGTGTAAGAATGCATGAAATTAGAATATAAAATAGATGTACTAAGAGCATGCTCTTCACCAACAATTCTCCTCTTATCAATGGAGTGGTGCATAGATCTACTTTCTTCTTCAAGGGAAGAAAGAGAGGGCTGATTTAACTCTTCCTTATAGTCATGTTTCTGCTCCAACTCCACAAGGTCCATGCATATTTGACAATGCTGATATAGTTCTCTTTCAAAGCCCTCCCAATAATAGCTCCTCAAAATGATATTGTTGAGCTTCATAGAATAGGTGTGTCTGAAATTGAACTCTTCATAAGCCCTCTGTAGTAACTTCTCCTTGAGCTTGGAATATATAGACAAGAATATCCTACCATGATTATAGATGACTCCATCAAGGATTTAATAGCTCTCTTCATGCAACCAGTCATCAAGAATCATGCAAGTATGAATATCCTTGGAATATTCCACCAGCAGTTGGGATTTCCAATAGGGATCTAATGTGCCCAACAATGACAGCGCTGATAATGTGTCATCTGAAGTGTATGCCATGTTATTGTCTTTCTCCTTGACGTCTCCTTTGTCAAATGTGTATGTTGGAAAGCCAAGCTTCCCATTTTCCTCCTCCTTGACATCTCCCATGCCAAAGGTACAAGGTGGATGGTTTCTAGTCTTCCCTTGCTACATGATGGTGTCATCCTTCATTCTTACAGCATCTTTTATCAGTGCAATATGGGATGAGAGAATAGATAGTGATTTTAAGGGGAAAATTCTTTCCCTCTCCTTGTACTTTCCCCATACTCTCAGCGCTGAAGCATGGTCTTCTAATGCTCCATCCCTCCTCGGATCTCTGAAAGGAGCATCAATGCATGAAACATATTTCATCAGATCTAAATCAGGTGGTCTCCTAGGTGGTATACCACAATATAATGATGTCTCATGGTTCATTCCCATGTGAAAAATAGATGGGAACATATTATGACTGCTTCCACTACGCAAATCCATCTCTGATTGTTGTGTGGAAGTATCATGATAAGGAGAATTTGAAGCAACTCCCCTATCTTCTTCTTCATCACCCACCTCCTGCAAGATCTCACAGTATAAGGTGCTCCCTCTAGATACAGTTAACTCATGAACACCCATCATCTCCTTGGTTTCAAGAGTCTTGATCACAAAGGACTGATCCATCATAGTGTGTGTTCCAAAAATTGGATGCAGTGTTGGAACACATTCCCTCCATTGTTTTGTCTCTTTGTCTATCATCATAGACCCATGCTGCTCATATTCTTTATGTATAGAATCCTTGGGGCCTTCTTGCAAAGATACAAGAGCCCTCTTAATGGAAGCAATAGCTTCAGTTCCATCTCTCAATAAAAATAGATGTCCTCCTACTATCATAGCGCTAGAGGAACCTTTCATTTCTTCTCCTTTCTTCTCCTCATCAATGGAGTATGCCTCATCAATAAGAGATCCTTTCACTTGATCTCTTCTTGAAAAAGGAACACACATGTCTTCTTCTTGAGAAGAATGCTCTTGCTAAAGTGGGGCATTTTCCCTTGGCAAATCATGTAGTGGATCTTTAACCCCTCCAACAATGTTCTGAAATGGAGTTATCTTCATGGATCTATCCATCTCATGCAAAAGTTATGATTTCTTGGGCTGAGTTTGTTTACCCAAAGAAATTTCAGATGGCATAGAATCAAACCTCTTCACTAACCTCCTAGTGAAATTTGCATAAGTAGAGATGTTTACACTTTTCCATGAAGAAGACTCAAATAACCACCGGGAATATGCTTTACCTTGGAGGTGTAGCACTGCTACTCTTATGGCTTCTTCTTTAGAAACTTGATGCAGCTAAAATTATGTTTCCAGCTTCTCTACCCAAGACTTGGCTGAGCTCTCAGGTGACCCATCAAAATTAGGTAGGAAAGTTCTACCCAAGGTGTGTTGCATACACCCTCTTCTCCTCATAGTTCTATTGGATCTTCTTTCTTCTTTGAGTTGACAAAACTCTGAAAATCTTAGATGCTCTTTCAATATTTTAGACTGAGATTCATATTCCTGGAGATATTCACCAAGATTCTCCTCCTTTGGTGTCTCTCCCTCTTCTCCTCCTCTTGCAAGGAATGTAGGCAAGCTACAAAATTGTAGATCAGATTGTGTGGCTGACTGCTCACACACATCAGATGAAGTAGTGGGTATTCCTTCATGTGAAAACCTCTTCAAGAGATCTATTGGTCTTTCATTCCTCATTCCCCTGATTTCATTCTCTAGCTCATGCATATTTTGGAATAGAGTTTTTGAAAACTCTTTCCCTTTCAATATTCTAGATGAAGGGTTTGGACCCTTGTCTTCAGTGTCTTTAGTGTAACCACTCTTCTTCATCGGTATTTTCTTTCCATGAAAATACATATTGTCTCTTCAATAAGAAAAGCATAAGCTATTCCAAGATTAATGCTCTGATACCACTGTAATATCCCAAAATGGGAACTGTCAGCAAGGCATGCCTGAAAAACGCATTTTTCAGGAATGGATGCTACAAAAATTGAAATAAACCCTTGGATCCCTTATATATGATAATCTAAGACCCAAATCCAAGAGGAGATCAGAAACAAATCAAACTAGGTGGGTTAAACAAACCTCCCACACCTAGTAAGGCTTGAAAACTGCCCAAAGAAGGGACTGCAGCAAGACAAAAGAAAAATGCCCAGAAAATAACACAGTTTTAGATAGCAGTAGAAAGTGACCAATATGACAACTCAAAAATATATTATACAATGATAAATCAGATTTACAATGTGGCCCAATCAATTTAAAAGAGAAAGATGGATACTTTTATGAAGAAAAACCCTCTAAAAGAGGTGTTGCAACAATATATTTCACTGCAAATCATTGACAGCATTATTTCTATGGGTAAATAGCAGTTGTAGGTTACAACTCAGATCTAGGACATATCTGTGTACAAAATATTAGATCTATATCAGATATGTACACTAGATTGTCTCTCTTTTACATACCCTTTGGGGTTTTCAGCAATACATGAAGCACAAAGAGTAGATCTGAGATCTACTGCAGCAGATCTACATAATGATTCAGAAATTATAAAGTAGATACATCAATGAATAGATAAGATCTGAAACATACATGGATTATATGGCTAATCCATGGATCACCAAAGTGTAAGGAAGGCTCCTTTACACTAGAGATCTCTCCTCCAAATAGTTGCCAAACACCCTGCAACTTCTCACTTGAAATAACACAGTCTAGGGAGATAAATTGCGATTTAGGCTTGATATAGATTTTGGCTTGATGCCAAGATGTAGATCTGGAGCTCCAATCAGCTAATACACTCTTTCCAATGGGATAGAAGGCTTTCCCACTGAAAAGAGGGACTAGTATGGCCTAGATCTGAATAGATCTAGCCTCCACTTGCTACTTCTTACAAGGAAAAACAAACCCTCAACAGGATCTAAGTTGTAGTTGGAAGAAGAGCTTGGCCAAATGCCTGATAGTGGACAAGGAATGCAAGACTCTTCCAAGAGGCCTCTCAAGGAAAGAGATGGGATTCTCGATCAGGAACACCCAGTGCTAAACATCACTATTCTCAGATAAATAGCTAGAGAATGAGAAGTGTCTAAACAGACAAATCCTTCCAAGACAATATGTTCAACAACCTTTCTCATGTTTCTCTCCTCTTTCATTTATAGGATGAAAGCCTTGCAAAACCCTAAACCATCTCAAAGGTTTATATCCTTTCACATGTAAAGCCTCCAACTAGATCTGCGTTGTGCATCTAGGAGGTACATTGCATCTGGACAGCGCTGTGGATTTGGTCCTGTTGACCCAATCAATTGTCACAACTACTTTCACACATAAGGGATTTTTATTAAGGCCGCCCAGATTTAGCCTTGTTCATATGGGCATTGATTTATTTTGTTGTTTTAGGAGTTTAATTTGTCCTCCTTTACAATCTTATTCTTGCAACAAGAAAATGAAAACAAAATAGTATATTCCTATTAGCTTGGGCTAATTAGGAATATTACTAGTAAGAGGGTCAAGGCTCTTCCTAAAGAATCTCTTCAATACTCACAATACTAGGTGGAAGTGGTTCATCGTCGGGTCCAAGATATATGGTTTGCATTTGGGTCTGAGACAAAGGAAGAGAAGAAGAAGGTCCTGAAATAGAAAATGTAGGTAACTAAGGTGTTGCAGGTTGTTTAACTCAGTTTTTATTGTCTCTGATTCAACATAGTGAAGTTCAATAACCTCATGTAAGAAAGTCGCAGGTGCTCCTGTTTCGACTATGTCGAACTCTCCAGCAAATGAAGAAGTAATATTGGGTTCAATACTCATAGGAAAATATCATTCTAGTGGATCTATTTCAAGTGGAGGACCAGAAGTAGTAGCTCCTAAAGCACTAGATTCGCTAGTCTATGTATTTTTGTTCTTAGGTAACTAAGGTGCCACAGGTTGTTTAACTCAGTTTGTATTGTCTCTGATTCAACATAGTTAGGTTCAATAACCTCAGGTAAGAAAGTCACAGGTGCTCATGTTTCGACTATGTCAAACTCTCCAGAAAATGAAGAAGTAATCTTGGGTTCAATACTCATAGGAAAATATCATTCTGGTGGATCTATTTCAGGTGGAGGACCAGAAGTAGTAGCTCCTAAAGCACTATATTTGCTATTCTATGTATTTTTGCTCTTCTGATGACGTCTAGGAGTTTCCTAGGGTGAAAGAGGAGGCAATATTTTCATCCTACATGAATGAAGAGGTTTTTCTTCCACATTGGTTTAATAAATTTTAAAAATTAACAACAAAAAATAAATAAAAAAGGGTAATCTAGGAAAAAGGGTTTACCTAGCAACTATGAATTACAATATACCACCTTGGAGAACCAATGATTTACGTATGGGCAGGAAATCTCTCTGAATGTTGTTTTTGGTGTATCAAAATATACAAGGCGGTTGACTCGGTTACCTAATGTGAGGATAGAAACCTAGGGTGGACTTCCAAAATATACTCGATGGTACATGGAAGTGCAGTATGTGCTAGTGTTGTCTAATGCGTAATTGTACAATGAGAGCATTCCCATATACTTTCATGCATGGAGCACCATCCAATATACCTAGGGGTACATAGATAATGACTTGATACACTTATGTACGTGGAACGAGATATCACCCTCGGAATGCAACGCTGGAAAAAACCAACAACTCCTACATTTAAAGACACCACAACACGTCTCTAGCCTAGACCTCTAAATGTTTGCATTAATTTTTCAAATGCTCCTTAAGATTGATTCAATAAATTTTAAATTTTAACTTCAATTATGTTTCATTTTTCAAGGCTCACCACAAATTTCCCCTGAATATCCTAAAGATACAATCTAGCATGAGAAAATGAATAATTATTTTCAATAAAAATCTACGTGCGGGAAGGAAGAGAATAAAGAGTAATGCAGCATACAAGATGCAACCAACAAATTTTTTAAGTCAATTCCATAAGTGCAAATGTTCCAATTTCTAATTTACACACAAAACCCTACATGAAATGCAAAATGTATGTGATTTTTATTTTTGATCCCCTTAATTTTCAAATGAGATGAAAACTAATATGCTTGCTAAATCACTTATAAAAAAAACTATATAGAATGATGACTATGATATTGATTATCTCGAGAGATCAATGATCAAGCAAAATTTTGCTAATAAGAATAAAGAAAAATCCAAACAAATTCTTATCAAAGGCTACAAAAAAAAAAATCAAACCAAATGGAGGCTTTTTAGAGACCAAAACACACTCAGATCTAGGATGAAGACGAGTTGGAACAACGAAAATTAGAGATAAAGACACAAAAGGGTGATTTTATGCATGGAATAGGGATCAACGCAGATCCTAAAAGGACACAAGTGCTCTACGGCGTAGGTGCAAAGAAGGATAGGGTGCACTACAATTTTTTGTCTCCAAACCAGGGGGGCACTGATGTAGATACGACCAAATTACGGCACAAAAAACCAAATCAAGATCAGAGAAATGTCTTCCTGGGGTCAATCAAGATTTGGGTGAGGAAATGGAGGTCATCTCAAGAAGTGGAACAAGTGCTAAGGTAAAGGAAACCACTAAGGGAATGAAATGATCCCCAATGAAGTCACTAATTTTTTATACGGGATTTATGATTGCAGACAAAAGTATTTCCCATAGACCTAGTGGACTGGTCTAGAACAAGAAAAAACAAAGAATATATAGTTTCCCTTAGAGAAATTTAAATATGGAAACAAACCACCTTGGAATATGTCACAATATTTACTTTTCTATCGTCTTGTAAGCTCCAATCCTAGCTTTGATTGCTATAATTAGAACCTGAATATATAACCAAAACAAGCCAAGGATCTACAACATCTACATAGCATGATTCAATCACTCTATTCAATGACTCAACGAGGCATTGAAATATATGAATGTAAACATAGCATAACACATATAGGAAAACAATATAATCATTGTATTAATAGAAATATGAGAGAGTTTAAAACCAAAGATATTGTTGATCTTGTAGAGATATCCCCAATTTTACTCGTCCTTCCTTGTCACAAAGCGCACCTCAATGTCACCCTAATGCATGAACATGATGACTCTCTTAAATTCAAGGCAGCAACATGAGGGCATGATCAATCTTCAAAATCCAACCTTGATGTTGTGGATGGTAGTAAATATATAGGATAGTGTGGTAGTTTATGAATTCTTATCCATTTACCAATCTAGGTTTGAGATCCACTTAAGATGGGATGATGAGCTCAAGGGATAAGAGGTGAAATCACCAAGGTACGATACCATAGAATTTGAGCTTCTTATCCAAGGTAAATGGTTAAGAAAACTCCTAGAAACTTCTGGAAGATGAAGCTTCAAGATTATTTTTAATTTTCCAAAATTTATAGAATCAGCACACCCCCAACAAGGGACAAGCTATTTCTGATCAACACTAGTGCAAAAGGGTGTAACCTGTTGCTGAACGCAGGTCCATAAAGGGCTAGGATGTGTTGGGACTTAACAGCATTGTTTTTAAGTAGTTAGACCCAAAAACTTAGTTATTTGGAAAGGTCGTGCTTAGGGATTTGTGTAGGGATAATGACAACATGTTCACAGATGATTATTGATCCGGTTTGCATGCCTATTATCCATATGCGACAAAATGGCCTATAACAACGACTTAAAGTGAATAAGACTCACTTCTTAAGAAGATCCTATCTTTGTTGTAAAGCTCCTTAGGTCAAGAAATATCTTATTTTCATCTTGCTGGAAGGCTGAAGTCGTTCATAATTTGATCCTTGAAACAATTTGGGACTATATTAAGTGGATATGTGCTTGAAATGTTACCGTCTTGTAAAGAAGAGTCTTTCTCCTTTGTCTAAAGGCCATATTTTGTTGTAATATCCCTAATAAAAATCATTTTCCTTTGGGGAGCTTGGGATTATTATCCATTGGCATCCTCCATCTCTTTATTTAAAAGGGAGAACTAACATACTAGCTCACATATTCTTACTAACTTGATCCTCTGCACTTGCATTCTAACTCCATTGCATTGCATGCTAAAATTTAATTCTTTCAATCAAATTTCTAACTTGCATTGCTACTTGATCTAAGTGCTCTTGAGTATATTTTTTCTTTTATCTAATTGAAATTGAAGATTAAGTAGTAGTTTCATCTATCTCTTATTAGCAATCTCATTTTCCATCTTATAAGTTGTGACATTTTTGTAAATTCTTGCTTTTTCAACTGTTTAATAAGTAAGAACTAATAATAACACTATTTTATAAGAAGGCATTTTTGGTGTTGGTATAACATCTAACATCATTGTTTCATTGATTTGTTTTGAACATTATCATAAGATAGTAATATTTTTCTTTTGAAGTACATCTCATTGTGATTACAAGAATATTCAAAAAAAAAATTGGAAGCACCTTGATACTAGTATCTCTCATTGAAGCATTGATATCTCATTTTTGCATTGTGTATCTCATTTTCATCTTTAAAATTCACCTCCAAGCTGTTAGGGGTATTTTGAGGTCTAAAATGGGTCTTGTAAGGAAATTATAAAATAATAGTGCAAATAATAAAATACAATTAGATTACATCATTAAATTTTAGAGGAAAAAAAGAAATAACTATTTTTTCAACTCATATTTCAACTTATCTCCCTATGGGTTTACTCAAATTTCAAGCGGAAACATTTGTTGGATGAATAATTTGATTCCTCATCCAATGAGTACATATTTTCCATACTTTTTATGGACTTCGGTACACACAAAATGATAAATACATGAAAAACGTGATTGCAATCACGTTTTTTCATGTATTTCTCATTTTGCATGGAGCAGGGTCCATTGAAAGTATGCAACATGCATACTCGTTGGATGAGGAATTAAATTTTGCATCCAATGAGTACCCCCGCTCAAATTTGAGTAAAACCTTATGGAGATAAGTTGAAAATACGAGTTGAAAATGTAGTTTTACTATTTTATTACTTTTTAATCCTTTTACTTTTTTACTCCAAAAATGGCGAATCATCCCAAATGGTTGACATCATCATCTTGAATCCTATTGGTTCTTATAAAGTTTATTTTTCTTGTAATTTTTTCTTAGGACCACCTTTCTTTGTAGCTTGCGAAGGATAAACCCTCTTTAGTAGTTAACACAGTGACCTTGCAGTCATTAGCGCCACAGTATTTGCAGTGTCGGAGGCATCAGGTGGTTAGATCTCAAGGTGAGGGATCATTAATAAATCCATAATTTGTGTTAGATCCCTATATTACTAGTGTAGTCCCTTATTTTTGTTAGTGTAGCCCCCTTATCGTTATATTTGTACCCCTGTAACCCCAATATTGTTATTATTGTGCCTTTACATTATTATTGTTAAGTTGACTAGGATTATAATGTGATCCCATGGACTCCTATATTTAGAAGAAGATTTTTCATTCGTATCATCCAAGAATTGTTCATTTATGTAATGTAAAGAAGGTTTCCCCCTCTAATTGGTTTATTTCTAAGGCGTTTATCTCTCTTTTCTTCCATTTTTGGAGCTTCTTTCATAACATTTGGTATCAGAGCTTTGGATTCTATGGTTTCGCTAGACCAAACATGTCATTGTGGAATTTTCGCTATAACGTGTTTTCTACGAAGGTTCAGAAGCTGAAAATTTTAGCACATGAATCGAAAATCCGGAGGAACGTCATGTACAAATTTTAGATCTTGGTTCGCAATATTTTTGGAGATATGATCTGTGGAAGTTAGAGTTTTTGCAAGCTCCTGAATTTCATCTAAAAGAGGTGACCGTGGGAGAATCATCATAACTCTCTCTCTGGCGTGGGATTTTAATTTTGTAAAAAGTGGCCGCAAGTACATGGAATTTATTTTTCTGTGTATCAATTTAAGATCCGAAGGATGAAACAGTGACACGTGGCATGTCGTACAAGTTCGCTCTACTAAACCAGTCCATAATTAGGTCATTGTGGGAGATTGGGCATAACTTTGTCTTAAAGAATCCAAATCAGGTCATACATGTGGCATTGGAAAGAAGATTCGGAGGGCTACTATAGGACCGAATTTCAAATATTGAAGATCTGAAATCATAGAGATAATTCAGTTTCAATATCGAACTCCTCAAAAGCAAGAAAAATATGTGTATTTATTTTCAAATTTTATAATTCTTGTTTGAAAAATCAGTTTGAAGTGATTCCAAGAGCATATTGAAGCATAGATATTAGTATTGGGTGATAAAATTCCCCCTAAAAAAAATTCAACACCCATTAAGCCCTCAGAATACTCTACTATGACTCATAAAGATGAAGAAGTGAAACATGATATATCAAAAATAAAAGAGCAAGTGCACAAAATTTCACTCTCACAAAGAGCAACAAAAAATGAAATAGATGTTTTGAAGAAAGGAATGGAAGCTAATATGGATGGTTTGAAGAAGATCATGGAAGCTAATATGGATGGTTCGAAGAAAGACATGGAAGCTAAGATGGATTATTTGAAGAATGCCATGGAAGACATGGAATAAAAAATGGAAAACATGAAGAATGATATAAAATCAGACAAGGAAAGCTTGACAAAGTTGATACAAGAAATGATTCCTAATGGCGAAAAGATAGTAGAGGAACCTCATGAAGAGAACAAAATAAATGTTAATCATGATTTCATCAGCTCTAGTGTTAGATTGAAGAACCACCATATTCCAAAGATCAATATGAGGAACTTTGATGGCAAGGATCCCATAACATGGATACTATAGATGGAGCAATATTTTGATCTTAATAATGTGAAAAACACACAAAAGGTGTGCATTGCAACTTTATATTTAGAACAAAATACATTTGTATGGTATCGATGGCTTTGCTCCCGTAAAAAAATTGTCATTTGGTCAATTTTTACGAAGGAAATGATAACACATTATGAGGATACAGAGAGCAACACATTTTTTATCCAATTGATAAATATCAAACAAAAGGGCTCATTGGTGGAGCACATCGAGGACTTCCAAAAGTTGAATATAAGGTTAACTGATATTCCAGAGGAAGACAGGATTGATGTCTTTATATGGACTTTAAAAGATAACATCCAACATGAGGTTCGGGTTTGGGAACTTGCTTCATTAGAGAAGGCATTCAGGTTAGCAAGAAAAATCGAATGTAAAATTTTGGAAACAAGGAAGCCTACCACTCACATATATAAAGATGGAAGTGTTGCTATTCCTAGACTTCCACAACCTACAAGGTTGACACCATAAAAATTGGAATAAAAAAGAGAAAAAGGGCTTTGCTACATTTGTGATAGAAAATACACTAAAGGTCATAAGTGTGCTGAAGAGAAATTATTTTACATAGATTGTGAAGAGGAGGAAGAAAATGAACAAGAAACTTCAAAAGAAGAGGATATACACCGAGAACCAACCCTAGAAGAAGAAGAAATGAGTCTGACCATATCATGTAATGCATTGGAAGGAATTACAACTCCTCAAACTCTCAAGATAGAATGACATAACAAGAAGAAAAAGGTAATAGTGTTGATTAATTCAGGTAGTACCCATAATTTTATTCATTGTAAGGTAGCCAAGGAATTGAATTGTTTCCTATACCCAGCACCAGAATGTCAAGTGATGATTGCAAATGGAGGAACTATAAATTTCTCTGGAAAATGCCATAATATCAAGCTAACCATGGGGGAATATGTATTGACTAGTCCAATGCTTGCCATTCCTATGGGAGGTGCTGATGTTGTACTAGGAGTACAATGGTTACAATCTTTGGGAACGATAGCTTTTAATTTTCAAGAACTTTTCTTGAAATTTTTTTCAGAAGGAAAGGAAGTCGAATTACGGGGTATTGCGGGGAAGCCAGGAAGGATAATAAGATCTAATGTCATGACAAAGCTTCTAAAGAAAGAACATCGAGGCGTAATTGCACAATTATGCTCACTAGAAGTTCCAACATCAAAATCATCTATTTCTGCAGATCTCCAACAAGTCTTGGACAATCATTCCAAGGTGTTTGAAACTCGCAAAGGACTCCCACCTATTCATGATCATGATCATGCTATTCATTTGATTCCAGGAAGTGTTCCTCCAAACATCAGGCCTTATAGATATCCTTACTTCCAAAAGAGTGAAATTGAACGTATGATTGCAGAAATGTTAGAGGCGGGTATAATTCAACCTAGCCAAAGTTCTTTCTCTGCTCCTGTAGTATTGGTACACAAGAAGGATGGATCATGGCGAATGTGTCCAGATTATAGGGAGCTCAATAAGCTCACCATTAAAGATAAATTTCCCATTCTCGTGATTGATGAATTATTGGATGAATTACATGGAGAAATTTATTTTACCAAGTTGGATCTTCGTTCAGGATATCATCAAATTAGAATGAAGACTGAAGATATTCCAAAAACAGCATTTCGAACTCATGAGGGTCGTTATGAATTTTTGGTCATGCCTTTTGGTCTTACCAATGCACCTTCTACATTTCAAGGGTTGATGAATTCCATTTTCAAACCCTTCCTTAGAAAATTTGTGCTAGTGTTTTTTGATGATATACTAATCTACAGCAGGTCTTGGAAGGATCATGTTGAACATGTTGACAGGGTGCTCAAACTATTGCAGGAGAAACAATTATATGCAAAAACATCCAAATGTTTCTTTGGAGTACAAGAGGTGGAATATCTGGGTCATATTGTATCTCACGAGGGTTTTAAGGTAGACCCTAACAAAATTAAAGCCATTAAGGAATGGAAAGTCCCCACAACCATTAAGCAATTGCGAGGATTTCTCGGGTTAACAGGGTATTATCGCAAGTTTGTTAAAAATTATGGGAGAATAGCAGCACCTCTAACAACATTATTGAAGAAAGATGCATTTTCATGGACTACTGAAGCAACTAAGGCCTTTGAACATCTTAAAGAGGCAATGTGCCTAGCACCGGTCTTAGCTACGCCAGACTTCACAAAAACCTTTATTGTGGAATGTGATGCCTCGAGAAATGGAATTGGTGCAGTTTTAATGCAGGAAGGAAGACCCATTGCTTTTGAAAGTCGTCCAATCAAAGGAAAGTATTTACAGAAACCTATTTATGAGAAGGAAATGATAGCAATACTACATGCACTAAAGAAATGGCGAACTTACCTAATGGGAAGACACTTCAAGGTAAAAACTGATCATGATAGTCTTAAACACTTTTTGGAACAAAGATTATCTTCAAAAGAGCAGCAAAAATGGGTCACAAAGATGTTGGGTTATGACTTTGAAATAATCTACAAAAAAGGAAAGCTTAATGTTGTTGCAGATGCACTCTCAAGAAAGAATGGAGAGGTGGAAGCATTGCTTTGTGCCATTTCTATTATCCAACCAGATTGGATAACTGAAGCAAGAGATGAATGGAAGAAGGACAAAGATGTATGGATACTCATTCAAAAGTTGCAGCAAGATCCTAGTACATCCGATACATTTAGTTGGAAAAATGATTCCTTATGGTACAAAGATCGCTTATATCTTTGTAAGAATTCCCAACTAAAACAAAATATTCTTTTGAAATTGCACACTTCTCCTTTAGGAGGACACTCAGGATTTTTAAAAACTTACCACAGGGTGAAGAAAGAATTTTTTTGGGATGGCCTTAAATCTGATATTCAAAAGTTTGTGGCGGAATGTTTGGTTTGCCAGCAGAATAAAGTGGAAACAATTAAGACCCCGAGACTTCTACAACCTTTATCCATTCCAAGTGAACGTTGGGAGGAGATTTCAATGGATTTTATCACAGGTTTACCTAAGTCCGAAGGAAAGAGTGTCATCATGGTGGTAGTTGATAGACTTACCAAGTATGCACACTTTTGTGCATTATCTCATCCATTTAAAGCAAGTACAATCGCTACTACATTTATGGACACAATTCAAAAGCTACATGGAAACCCAAGGGTTATTGTGAGTGACAGAGATCCCATTTTTACTGGAAATTTTTGGACGGAGTTATTTTCTTGTTTGGGTACTCAATTAGCTCATAGCTCATCTTATCATCCTTAATCCGATGGTCAAACTGAGATAGTAAATAAATGTTTGGAAGGATATCTTCGTTGTTTTGTATCTGATAAACAAACACAATGGGTCAAGTGGTTACCTCTCGCTGAATGGTGGTATAACACTTCCTTCCATACTGCAGCAAAAATGACCCCATTTATGGCACTTTATGGATATCATCCACCATCGATCACATCATCTTTAAGGGAAAATTCGAAGGTTCAAGCAGTGGAAGATCGCGTCGAGCATCAGCAAGAAGTTCTCCAACTCTTAAAGGATAACCTGAATTTGGCACAAAATCGATTGAAACAACAGGCAGATCAACATCGCAGCGAGAGAAGTTTTGATATAGGAGATTGGGTATTTTTACGGCTACAACCATATAAACAAATGTCCCTCAAGCAAGCTAAGAAGGATAATAAATTATCGCCAAAGTACTATGGTCCTTACAAGGTGTTGCAAAAGATTGGTAATATGGCATACAAATTGGAGCTTCCTGCTTCTTCACGAGTGCATCCAGTTTTCCATGTTTCATGCTTAAAGAAGGTTATAGGTGAAAATCTTCCAGTTCAAACAATATTGCCAGAACTTGATGAGGAAGGAAAAATCATATTGGAACCTGAAGCGGTCATGGAAACAAGAACTCGACAGCTACGAAATCGATCAATTTTAGAGTGTCTCATCAAGTGGAAGAACTTACCCACTGAAGATTCTACATGGGAGGATGAGAATTTTATATAGAAGCACCCATAGCTACTCAAGCATTGAGGAAAACACTATTTTTGAAGGAGAGGGGCATGTTAGGTCCATATATTACTAGTTTAGTCCCTTATTGTTGTTAGTGTAGCCCCCTTATTGTTATTTTTGTACCTATGTAACCCCAATATTGTTATTTTTGTGCCTTTACAGTATTATTGCTAGGTCGGCAAGGATTATATTATGACCCCATGGACTCCTATATATATAAGAAGGTTTTTTCATTAGTATCATCCAATAATTTTTCATTTCTGTAATGTAAAGGAGGTTTCCCCCTCGAAGTGGCTTATTTCTAAGGCGTTGATCTCTCTTTTCTTCCATTTTTGGAGCTAGTTTCATAACAACTTGCTTCCCCTTTCTTTCTCTCCACAACTTACTCCAGAGACTAGCCTCAAAATAACTAAGAGGAAAGATTCATCTAGATTAGGCATCTTAATTAAAGTCAACCAATATTTTACACTCCACCTAGTTTGTTTTTCATTTCATCCTTCTAATGTGTCATCTCTTGTGGCATAATTATCCTTGTGGGTATTGTATCTTCCTTACAATATTATATCATTTTTCTTATACTTATCATATTGCTCGCTGTCTATTGTCATTTTTATCTTGAGTATTTTCTTGAAAAGTACAAGTTATTTCTATTGTGCAAGTTATTTTTTTCTCATATTTAATATTGTGTCATATTAACTCTTCTCGCAACATTTTTTATATTATAACTTGAAAATATATTTACTTTTCAAGTCTCTAAATTTTCATTGAGCATTGTAAATTATCCGAATAGAAAATGGCATCAACCCATGGTATTCATCTACCCATGTTATCCATCCACCCATGGAATTTACCCATGGTATTGTAAGTGGTATCTACTCATGGTATTGGCCTATGGTATCTACACATGGTATTGTAACTTAAAAAAGGATATAAATAACAAGCCTCAGTTTGTAAAAGGACAGATGGTCCACCACAATGTAGCTCCTACAGTTATTCTCTGTTTTAATCAAACAAGTTTCTTTGTGGTTTTATTTTTTTGTGTTCTCTCTTTTTTCAGGCATTCTAACTTTGCATATCTTGTCAGATCCATTTCAAATTTTTAGATCTTGGTGGTCTCCCCCCAAGATTCGGATCAATGGTATCAGATTCAGGTTACGCCTCCATGGGAATAAGGGTTTGAAACATATTTCAGTTTCAATGTTTTGTAGCAATATTCAGCAAAATCCATGATTTTTTTGGGCGGCGAGTTTTCAGATCAGATCTGAAACTTATGGCGAAAAATTTACAAAAACAAAGACCATATCTGGATTCCTTGCGAAAAAATACTCAAATTCAAAAAAAAAATCAGCCAAATTGGAGTTCGGATGAGGGAGATATCGTTGATTCAAAATCACCAATGTTGAAGCAATTTTTCTGACGACAATTCATGGATGACGGCTCTCCTGTGATTTTTCGCAGTTTTTAGTGCAAAATTTCAGATAAATGGATATATATTTGAGCTCCTCTTGAAAAATCACCCAATTTGAAGAAAAAAAATTGATCGAATCGGAGTTCGTATGTGGGAGTTATCGTTGATTTAAAATCAACTATTTTTTCAGATATTTTGTGACGGCGAGACAGTTCCAGCGCGAATATGAAAGTCTAGAGTCTCCATATAGTGGTTTCAAACATAAGAGAAGATGCAGAATGATCATTCCATTTCCAAAAATAGGTTATAATAAATATTCTGAGTTATATTGACTGAGTTATGCTCATTTTAAATTTGGAGCAGCATTCGGAGCGGGTTCCCTTTGGAGACGTGCCCTCCCACCCCGCTTTAGTAGGCACCTGCTTCACATTCATCAGTTTCAACATAGCAGCATTCAGTTTGGGTTATTTGGAGACGTGCCCTCCCACCCCATGCTATGTAGGCACCTGCTACTTCATCAACAATCAGCATTACAATTATGGGTCAACCGCACAAAATCATTTTCATCGAAGTCCATTTGCTAGGCCGCACACTGTTAGTAACACAGTTGGTCACAAGCATTACAAGGTATCTCTATCCTCGGAAATTTGTTTGTCATGGTTTTGGTTCATTCACAAACCCACACTTCAACGAAGTCCATTTGCTAGGCCGCACACTGTCAATATCACAGTTGGTCACAAGCATTACAGGGTATCTCTATCCTCGGATCTTCGTTAATCATGGTTATTGGTTAACTACACAAAACCCTTCTCTTTAGTGGCTCTTAATATTCAACAAAGGCTTCTAAGGATGGAACTTCATGCAATGGGGACCATTGCTTCTTAAAGAAGGAGGAATGATCCGAATGGAAAATGGCATCAACCCATGATATTCATCTACCCATGTTATCCATCCACCCATGGTATTGTAAATGGCATCAACCCATGGTATTCATCCACCCATGATATTTATTCACCCATGGTATGTATCCACCCATGGTATTCATCCACACATGGGATTTACCCATGGTATTGTAAGTGGTATCTACTCATGGTATTGGTCTATGGTATCTACACATGGTATTGTAACTCAAAAAAAGCTATAAATAACAAGCCTCAGTTTGTAAAAGGACAAATGGTCCGCCACAATGTAGCTCCTACAGTTATTCTCTGTTTTAATAAAACAAGTTTCTTTGTGGTTTTATTTTTTTTGTGTTCTCTCTTTTTTCAGGCATTCTAATTTTGCAGATCTTGTCAGATCCATTTCAAATTTTTAGATCTTGGTGGCCTCCCCCCAAGATCTAGATCAGTAAAGGCATTGATCTATTACATTTATATTTTGTATCTGCCTTATTGATCCAAATTTCATTAAATATCTTAATATACATTGCTCATAAACTCTCACACTTTCTTTAATTAATAATTGAGTTACACTAATAATAATTTCCTTGCTCTTAATCTCCTAGAATTGTTGCTCCAAAAACATTTCCCTCATTATCATCCTTAGAGACTACCCCCCTTGACTTAGTTGGAAGAGAGTCTAAACAAAGTGAATATGGATTTAGACAGACAACCCCTATTCTGAGCATTGCACCTTAGGTGTACATTTCAGGCGACAATAATATGTAAACCTAAGATAATTCTTACTTCCACAATTGTGACTGATTTATCTTTTGAGATTGAAGATATGTCGAATGAGTATAGCAATATCATAATAATTAACCTGCCTAATGAGTTTCCATTTGTGAAGAGTATAATTCATCATATGGGCTTAATACTGGCAGAAAGTATAGAAAATTAAGTTGCATACAGAATGACCCCTTAGGAGAATGAAGAAATCAGATAGCAAGTGAAAAAGCCATTAGATAAAGGGCTTATTAGAGAGAGCCTTAGTCCATGTGTAGTGCTGACTGTGCTAAGCCCTAAGTGTTGAGAAATCAATGCATGTAGATATTAGGGTTTTTTTTCCTCTTTTCTTGATAATTTCTTGTGATATGTTCTAGGTTCTTCACTTCTTTATTATGTTATATTTCATGAAGAAATTACCAAATAAAAAATACATGAAGATCACAAGGACAAGAGACACAAGATGTAGGCACTCAACCAGGGAAAAACCCCTCTCCTAGGGAAAAACCCAGTCAAACTCTTCTTCTCTAATAGAACCAAGTAAAAGTGATACAATCCAAGATGTTATGACTGAGACAAAGACCTTCTTCAATCACCAAGTCATCCCCCCTTCCTGTTGAAAAGTGTAACTAGGTCTGGTCTTTATATTGACTATGTAATTATGGATTTATGTAAAGTAGAAGACAAAGATAATAAAATGTATTTTGTACTTGCTTCATGGGTTTCATGAGCAAGAGTTTATTATAGGTTAATAGACTTATTATTGATGTCTATCTTGGTTTTGTATTCTAGGGATAAATTTAATTAAGTGTCATATATATATGAAGGATCTAGTCTCATGAAATGCTCCAAGACCTTATCCTAGAAGTCATGGAATAATGGCTCCAATCAGCCCTCACTCAAATGATGGAAGACAAGCTTAAAATATGTGTTAAAGTTGACCTTCATCAGCTAGACTAGTTGGCCTACATGCTAACTAACAGGTCGGCATAAAGACACTGCAATTACCTATATATATACCTCTGTCTTGCGGCTCATTCACACTCAAATTTTTGGTCATCTCTAAAACTAAAGTGCAGGCTATCACTGAATTAAGTGAAGATTATAATAAGAGTTTCAGTGTGGATCATAATAATATTTTCATTGTAGATCTTTGACATGCTTCAAGTCTACTTAAGACATATACATATTTGTGATATCTTATTGTGATAAGTGCCACGGTTGACTGAAACTACAGTGCGGAATCTCCATTTGAAGCAGTGCAGATAGTCTTGAAGTAACTATAGCATGAAAGGGTTAGTTCAATAGTAGTGTTTTTGTATTGAAGTTTGGATCTCTTCAAGAATAATTTTCAAAATATTCTGAAGTAACATTGCAGATAAAAGGGTGACATTGTTATTCATCTCCAGTTTAGGAAAAGTTTGGAATAGTGGTCTACTAAGAAAAGAAGCAGTCAGAAGAGGAAGAAATAAGGAAAGTAAATATGTGATTTACTTTCCTATCTACAACTTATATATATATAAAGAATCAATTAAAGGTTCAAAGGAAGTATTGGTGCAGAACCGTGCAACTTGGTGAAGAGAAGAAGGATTAGCATTGAAGGACATCAAAGAAATAAGGACAAGGTCTTGGGTGCATAAATAGGTCAAGGGTCTAATTCTGGGTCATGGTACTTGTCATCTGAAATCTATAAGAAGAATTTCTCATGGGTTTTCCTCTCCAAGAGAGGTTTTTTTCCCTGGCTCTAGGAGCCTAATTAGTGTGTCTCATGTATTTTGATAATTTACTTGATGAAAGATTAAATAAGCTAAAGAGGAGAAGACATAAGTAACCCAAGTAAGCTCACAAGTAATTATCAAGAAGATAATTTGATTTAATCTCCAACCCTCCAAATTCTCAACATGGTATCAGAGGTATGGTGTTGAACTCAAGGGATGCTTAACAAAGACACACTCTAGGAAGCAAAAATAAAATTTTGGGTAAAGAATCAAACCAGTTTTCAAGAAATATTCTCAAGCTATTTTCGAGAAAGATCTTCATCTCAACTTCTCAAGAAAAAAATCTTTTCCATCAGAGATTTACATTCAAGACATTGTTAGAAGAAGACATCATCTTTTGAAGATATCCTTTGCCATCAAGTATTCAAGAACGCCTAGATTGAAGATTTCTATCTTAGAAGAAGCTCCTACTCCTTTGTCATCATTAAGGAAGTTGCAAGCCACTCTACTCAAGTAAGTATCTATGACCTTACTTAAATAGGTAAAGATGACTTATTGTAAAGAGAACAACATGCTAGTTGGGTCATCAAACTTTAGTGCATGGAATAAAAGGACAAATTTGAATTTAATTGAAGTTGAAGTTATGGACTACATCGAAGGATCAACAATTCAACTCCCAAAAGAAGATGCTCCAGCTCATGCCAAATACATGAAGGGAGAAATTAGAGCCCAGAGGATTCTCATAGAATCCATTAAGGACTCACTCATTCCATATGTATCAAAACTAAATTCTGCTAAAGAAATATATGAGAAACTGGTGGAGCTATTCTCTGTGAGTACTGCAGGAGAAGAAATCTCTCTGAGACAAGAACTACATAAAATGAAATTTTCAAGGGAAGAAGGAATCACTCCATACTTTATGAGGATTTTTGAAATAATAGACCAATTGCAGGAACTGGGAGAATTAATTTCTGACACTAATATGACTATAGTGGTGTTGAATGCTCTACCAAAGGAATAGGGAAACTTCACTTCAAGTTTATACGAGAAGAAAGAAGCCACACCATTCCATGATTTATGGTCTTTATGTAAAATAGATGAAACAAGACCGAAAGCCAAATCTGATACAGGCCCAAGTGAAGAGAATCAAGCCTTTGCAGCTACATACAGGAAGAAATGAAGATTCGGAAAATTGGTCCTCATAAAAAAAGAAGGAATATGGAAAAAGTGTGATGCTTTGGATGTAATTAACTTCGGAATTATAAAAGAGATTGTCCTAACTCTGAAAAGGACAACAGAAAAAGGGAAGAAACCCATATCTCATATATCAAGGAAGAACCTGATGCAAAGAAATATAACAAAGAAGAAAAGAGGGATCTCCACTATGATTGAGATCATCTTCTCATTTAAGTGATTTCTATTGGTTGTAAAACAGTATGATAAGAAGAAATGTATATAACAACATCATGATAAAAGCATGGTAGGAACTCTTGGTGAAGCAGCTCCGAGAAAACCTCTCTGATAACATTACTAATGGAAGGCAATCATCAAGATCAAGGATCATCATGGAAACAGAATTTTGGGATCTGATGACATATTGACGAAGCAGGCCAAGGGAATGAAGATCTTCATTCTAGTGAAATTGCTACAAGATGACTTAAACGATAAAGGTATGAGGTATGTATATATTTATATGTTGACACTGGATGTTGTGAAGTCATTTCATATGGTTTCAAGTAATAAACTTCCATATTTAGAAGTATGATCTATGAAGGAGGATCTCTTGGTGCACTAACATATGAAATCAACATAATATATCCTCACGAAATATGAGGTGGTTGTATATGAAAAAGAAACTGAAAATTTGTAAGTTCCTAGGAATGAAGAAAGTTCAGAAAGGAAGAGATCATGAAATGCAACCATGTCAAGAGGCATATATCATCCAGAAGCCAAGAAGATGTGACTAGAAGATCTCCAGGGAGGATATGTAAACTCTGAAAAAAGTCTGGTAAATAAGAATACCCTTGACAAAACATATCATTAGGAGATGTGTCAATCTGAATAAAGGATGTCAATGCCTATAGGAAGATGTCAAGGTGAAATATCATCACTAAGGTAGCTTTTGTTTTAAAATTTCATATGTATATGTTTATCTAGAAGAATTTGTGCAGGGTTGATAATCATGAGAAAGGACATAAGATCCTCGGAGATGATTCGAAGGAAAGCAGCATGGCATAACAGTGGACCAGATGAGAAATACTGATGAATCACTTTATGATAGTGGACATGACTCGTGGTTGAAAGTGATAGATGATATGTGCCCTATGAAGCCAAAAGTTGAAGACTCCTCAATAAAATCCATGACATCGAAGGGAGAAATCCTCATGAGTAGTTGGATTGCTACTACAAGACCTTGGTTGAGAGGGAGCCTAGTGGTAAGTTTCTTACTTGGAAGAAACTTGAAGTATGTCCTTCCTGAGTTGAGAGGAAGCGACGTATGTGATTCTCTAATACATGTGTCATGCACTAGACCAGGACTAACAACCATAAGTCCTAGTGAAGGCCATGTGGAGAGAATGGATAGACACATTATTTTGTTCTTCACCTGGAAGACAAAATGGAGGATTGGGTAATCATTTGGAATTCGATACTCTTTGAGAATGAGATAGGGAATTCAAGATAAGGGTAGTCGAGGACTGATATTATTTGAGGGTTGGCTACCCAATAGAAGAATAGTCCAAAAAGGTCATAGGGAACATCTAGGTGGAGTATGTACCTTGGAAAGACAATTACTATGGTGTCTATAAGTCATGTGTCTCGCTAGCATTGTAGCCCATTGTCTCATTGAGAGATGGGGTTGTTAGTCAAGGTCTTGCACTAGGACAACGCTGGTTGATAAGATGTTATACAGATGTGATTACCAATCCGATTCTTCTTACGAGATTCTTCAGTTTTAAAGTGACCATGTACCTATATGAATACCTCCCTAGTTAAGAGGGAGTGTTGAAAAGTGTAACTAGGATCGGTATTCATATCGACTATGTAATTATGTATTTATGTAAAGTATAAGACAAAGAAAATAAAATGTATTTTGTACTTGCTTCATGGGTTTCATGAGCAAGAGTTTATTATAGGTTAATAGACTTCTTCTTGATGTCTATCTAGGGTTTTGTCTTCTAGGGATAAATGTAATTAAGTGTCATATATATATATATATATATATATATATATGAAGGATCTAGTCTCATGAAATGCTCCAAGACCTTGTCCTAGAAGTCGTGGAAGAATGGCTCCAATCATCCCTCACTCAAACGCTGGAACACAATCTTAAAATATGTGTTAAAGTTGACTTCATCAGCTGGACTAGTCGGCCTACATGCTAACTGACAGCTCGGCCTAAAGACAGTGAAATGACCTCTATATATACCTCTATCGTGGGGCTCAGTCACACTCATATTTTTGGCCATCTCTGCAATTGAAGTGCGGGCTATCTCTGAAGTTAAGTGTAGATTATAATAAGAGTTTCAGTGCAGATCATAATAATGGTTTCAGTGTGGATCTTTGACATGATACAGTCTTGCTTAAGACATATACATATTTTTCATATCTTATTGTGATAAGTGCCACAATTGACTGAAACTAGAGTGCAGGTTGTCCATCTGAAGTAGTGCAGATAGGCTTGAAGTAACTACAATGTGACAAGGTTATTTCAAGAGCAGTGTTTGTGTATTGAAGTGCGGACCTGTTCAAGAATAATTTGTAGACTATTCTGAAGTAACATTGCAGATAAAAGGGTGACATTGTTATTCGTCTCCAGTTCAAAAAGAGGTTGGAACAGTGGTTTGCTAAGAAAAGAAGCAGTCGAAAAAAGGAAGAAAGAAGGAAATTAAATATGTGATTTAATTTCCTATATATATATATATATATATATATATCAGATAACTGAAGAATCAATTGAAGGTTCAAAGGAAGTATTGGTGCAGAACAATGCAACTTGGTGAAGAGAAGAAGGATCAACATTAAAGGACATCAAAGAAGTAAGGACAAGGTCTTGGATGTATAAATAGGTCAAGGGTCTAATTATGGGTCATGGTACTTGTCATCTTAAATCTATAAGAATAATTTATCGCGGTTTTTCCTCTCCAAGAGGGAGAGGTTTTTCCCTAGCTCTAGGAGCCTAATTTGTGCATCTCGTGTATTTTGATAATTGATGAAATATTAAATAAGCTAAATAAGAGAAGACATAAGTAACCCAAGTAAGCTCACAAGTAATTATCAAGAAGAGAACTTGAACAAGTCTCCAGCCCTCCAAATTCTCAACACTTCCAACTAGACAAATTCTTCCAAAATCAACAAGGGTCAACACCCCTCAAATCTTCTCCAACTGGAATTTCGACCCCTGCAACTCAAAATTTCGGACTTGTAGTAACTGTAGAAATTTTGGCTCTTGCAACTTTCCCAAAAACCCTAGAAAAAATCCCACGTGTGTGAGAGAGATGCCCAAAACTTCGATTTGTGTTATTCCTTTTATTTGTCCTTGTTGTCCTTGAATTCACACTTCATTTTATTCTTCCTTCACTGCAGATTGAACTTGTGGATGGATTGGTGCTAAATAGGTCAATTTATCCTTCTATTTATAATGTTTCCATAGGGTCAAATTACCCCAAACAAGGTCGAATTCATCAAGGTGTTACATGTCATTTTGTCACCATGGAAAATGGTTGTTAATCTAGATCTTTAGCTATCCATAAATGTGCTACAAAGCATTCCCTTGCAAGGCTAGAAGCTAAAAAATCCTAAAGAAAATGAAAATTATTGATTAAAAGGTATAAAAACCAAATTTTAGTCACCAGCGCATTTTCCTAGCCAATTTATGTGCATAAGCATATTTTACCATTAAAGCCAGCGCAAAAGTGTGCTCTGTCTTCCATTATAAATTGTGCACATGACTCAATGAAAGTAAAAATAAAAGGTGAAATCTAGAAGCTTTGTTGGGCGAATATTTCCCAACTGAAAGCTTCAAGGTGATGCTTATTCGAGCTTGATCCTTATGTTTATGGAGCTAATTATCATTCTTTATGGAACCCTAATCCCACAATTTGAGGATCTCAAACCTTCTCCTCTTGTTCTATAAATAAAACAAACCAAAGTGTTAGAGGGGACTACTGAAGGTAAACATATGTTGTTGATACAAGGCTAGAGATCTTGTCATCCAAGGAGAAGATTTGAGATCATTGGAAGGAGCCATACTTCATCAAGGTCGAGGTTGTGTAACTCCTTTATTCTTGAGATGAATACAAAAGAGTTTTTCTTCCCACTATATTGTTCAATGGATTTGATGTATTGTGTATTTGCTTCCATCTTTCCATTGATAATGATATTAGTTACTAGTTTCCTTGATCACTGGTATGATTTGTATTGAATCATTTATCTTTCATATTCCTTTGCTCTTTTGTTGTTACTATGTTTACAGGTTTGGCTTCTAAGAATTGAGGATTTGCATCAAACCATAGCAAGGATCTTCATCAGACATTTCGTTTTAAAGGTATGGATCTCATCTTTTACCATTCTTGTTTATGATTCAATAGAAATAAACTCGAGGAAATATCTTCTTATTTGTTTTTTTGTTACTAGAGTCAGTCATTAAATATAGGGAGATCGCTTTTGTCTGCATTAGCAATTAGTATGCCATAACACAAGGCATGGTCGACTTGGTGAGGAGGTGAAATATGATTGTTTTGACTCAAATAAATTTTATTTTCATGCTACAAAATCCTAAGAAGGGTCTAATATATATACATATATATACTTAGAAGCCTTGAGTGGAGGATTTGACCTAATGAACAAGTGAAAAGAGCATGAAACCCATGATTCAAATTAAATTTTTTTTCTTCTTTTTCAATTTTACAATAAATACATAAAGATAAAGTACAATAGAAATTATGAAGACCAACCATAGTTACATTTTCAACATTCCCTCTTAACTAGGGAGGTATTCATAATTGTACAAATAGGAAAAAGGATGAACTCAAATTTAAATGTTCTCAGAAGAGTATCAACATACGCAATGATAGGGATCTAGATACGATAATTGACAAGGTATCCTCCCAACAGGGACTAAGGTGTCATCAAGGAAACTTTCCACTATATGCACCATCAGAATACAACCCTGATATCAATCCAACTGGATATAGATACCATCTAAGCATGCATGCCAAGACACCAATCCTATCAGGGATCTAGGTATCATCAAGGTCAACTAAAACGAAGCTCCATATCATCAGGACCAAGATATTCTCCCACACAAGGATCTAGACATCATAGGGGACAAACTATAATTGAGATCTTAATACCAACCAAGTCAAGATGTCCTCCCAAGTACCATCATATGGGAATGCAACCTAAGGTAATCATCTCTCCCTCTCAACCAAATCATATATATCCACCAATCCAAGCATGCTTCTAAAATACTCAAACTTCTTGGTGGGGAGAGATTTCATCAACACGTCAGCTACTTGTTCATCTATAGGAACATATGAGAAAATTTTCATTGCCTTCGTCAAACTCTACTGGAAACTATCTCAAGGTTACTATAATCTCTATCAGTATTTTTGGTCTATTATTCTTCGTGAGATAGGGACTTTGTGAAGTTTCTTGTAGACATTGTACATAAATATGGAAGACTTCTATACTCAAAAGATGAAGATTTATCATTGTAAGGGGTTTTCTATAACTATTTACATAATTCTTATTTCATATTGTAATACATAAGCTCTTGGATTTATTCAATGGACTATTACACCTTTTTAAGAATATATACTATTGATTTATAATAAAACAATTTGTCAAGGTCATTGGATATGTAACAAAAAGGTCACTGTTATATAGATATTGTTATTGTAAGGTCATTGTTAAGTCATGGTCATGTTCACACATGCTTCAATATCAATCATATACTGTAATTATTGTTATAGTGTCAATCCAAAGCGCAAAAAAATAAAAAATCAATCAGACACTTTGTGCATTTTATCCTTAAAGTTGTTCAACGAGTGTGTTGAGTATATTACAATCTTCACTAAGTCATCTCATAGAACAATGTTATAAGGTTATCGTCATATGGTTAAAAAGAATCAATTCTCACTATCCCTCTAAAACATTGTCTCAAGGCCACCACTAATTTTCATATTTAGGATGATGATCACTGTCAAGTTAACCAACAATGTTAATCAAGATAACAACATAAATGGCTCAATACTATTGTTCTTTAGAGAAGTGGCGGTTAATTAGTGTTGGAGCAGGGTTCCCTACGTCTGACAATTTTGTTATATTTTGTAATAATTTAGTCTTGTGCAAGGGTTTTGGGGTGGGTCAAAACCCCTCACGAACTGTAATGGGTCAAAAGGATAGATTAAGGGGCCGCAAACCATGGTTTTCATACCATAGGATAGCACAGGCTAAATAGTATAAATAAATGAATAGATTGAATCTAAATAGATATTTTTTGGATAAGTCTGAATGTGGATGATAGATTTGGATATTTTGTGATCAGTTGTGTGGATTTTTCTAGGTAGAAGGCTCTTGTTGGCTGTCTACGCGGAGACCTTAGTCTTTCTGTGTGCGGACCTCGCTAGTTGTGTGCATGGGATGTTGAAGTGTTTTATATGAAGGATCTAAATTGTTAAGTAATAAAGGAGTATTGTTGCGAATATCTGTGTTCTATATGCATCGGTTGGTTATGTTATGACTATTCTGCATCTTGTTTCCAATTTATGTACTATCTGAAATTATATCTCTTGTGTGACTGTAATTGGGCTTATATGGATGTTTATTGGATGGAACTGATCGTATAAGGCTCTGATATGATGTATTGACTGTTATTACTTGATCTATGATTATTGTATTAACTTGCGCAAGATATTCTGCATATTTGACCTAAATCTGTTTAAAAATAGGTTACTAGTTAGGGTTTCTACTGCGAAGGTCTGTTTATGATTGTTTGGCACCCACATCATTCATATCTCTCTCGGGGTGCAGAAACCTGGTTCCAGCACCCCCCCATAGTGCTTCTGGTGAGACTTTGACTTGCACAAGTAGGTCACTGCCGAAAGGGCTAGTAGTAAGAGGGTTTTGTTGGTTAACCTCGATTCCAAACCTTGGTCAGGACCCCTTAAGCCAACAAATGGTTCCGTTGCAAGGACTAGGAGAATTTTGAGAGATATTGGGTGAGGTCGCGAGGTCATTCACAGCCATTAAACCCTAAACTTGAGGACTAGTTTGAAAAATAGATTCAGGAGTTTGCTCTAAAATAAAACAGAAGTAAGAAGTTATATGTTGAAGAGTGGAAGAATAATTATATGTTTACGGAGCTGCACGAGATCTTCTTCGTAACCTTTGTACACGAACGACAGGAGTGGTTGGCGAGGTTAGCGGAATTCCAAACCTGTTGGAAGGACGACCAAATCACGCAATGGACCCCTGAATTAATCCAACAATTGGAAGACACTGATAATTCTATTACCTGGACTGTAGATCACTGGGATGATAGCGTCTTGGGTGGATTTGTAACTGAATTTGCAGTCGATCAGTTTGTGTCCTACTTCGAAGTTTAACGGAGTTTTTTCAAAGGATTGAGGGGTAATTTCTTACAAACTTTGCCTCTACTGATTAATATGCTATTGTGTGAAAAGGGTGTTTTGTGCATCCACACCGAGTGAGTTACCCCTGATCAAACCAGAAGAATGACACACAGCGGTAAATACTATCGGGTCAATCAAGAGGGGGATAAATATGTGTACAACCCTCTGATAAATTCCCCTGATCTAAACAAAAGTGGGGCTATGCATGCAAATACTAGCCCTCCAGCTACGCCACCATCAAACTCGCACAACGATAAGAATCCTCCTACCCCACCTCCACCCCCACCCGTGGATGATATGGCCACACAGATGAAGTTATCCACTTTTAAGGGTGCGGAGGATGAGGATATGGACCAATTTTGGTTCGTGGCGAATGCGGTGTGGGCTGCGCAGAATGTCAATAACGATGTTGTTAAAAGAGCACAGCTAGAAATAGCCTTTGAAGGTCGGGATTTCGATTGGTTCATGGCATACATTACTCAACATGCGAATCCCAAAATATAGGAGATCAAGGATGCCCTGAAGCAGCAGTTTTGAAAACCTAAATCTTATTCTCAATGCGTAGTAGAACTAAAAGATATTAGGAAGGGACCTATGGAATCACTTTGGGAAGCTGACCAATGACTAAAAAAGGTCATCAGTGATGGAGTATTTTCCTATGATGATAAGAAGCATAAGTAATGGCTCATTTACATGATGTTGCCGCATCTTCGTGGGCCCATGGGTCACCAGAAGATTGACTCATAGGAAGAAGCCCTATAAATTGCTATGAAGTTAGAAGTTGTGCCAAGGGACAATGCTTAATTTGGAGTGTTATATATTGAGAGCCAATTAGAGGCGATGCACTTAGAAATTCAAAATTTACGAAGAGACCGGGGTAAAGAAGCTAACGTAGATGTTTGGTGCATACGCTACAGGGTATCTGGCCACACCAAAGATCAGTGCCCTCTTTTATCGGATTATATGCAAGTTGGGGGACCGATTCCACTACACCCAAGGGATATTTCTAGGTCTAGTAACCCCACACTACGGTGTGTCAATTATCAGGTGGCAGGGCGGCATGATACAAACTACTGCCCACTGTTATGTGCATATGTCCCAAAATTGAAGCAATAGTGGTGCAGATTCTGCTCTTTGGTGGGACACGATGAGCACAACTTCCGAACATACGACTTTATGATTAACAGAGCGAACCTTTACAGAGTGCAGGTTGACCCTTCATCATCAGCATTTCCCTCCAGAAGCAGAGGATCTCCAGCAAGAGGTCAGGAAGGGGGGGAGAGGTGGAAGCGCTTGTAGGGGAAGAGGGAAACTAATTTTCTAAAAATATGGAGACGTCAGACATTATGCACAAGACTGCCTAAACCCCGCACGGAAATCCTACAGGTATTGTAGGCAATTCGATCATGTAATTGAAGATTGTCCAGTGTTGATCGCTAAAATGCAGGAAAAACAATAGATGCCAACGTAAAATATACAGCGGGTTACGACTGAGCCACGTGAAGATGATCCAGGTGTAAATGTCATTACACGCAGCGACATTGCTACTAGAGAAATGAGGAGAAAGCCAATGCAGAACCACTAATCAGAAAATCGTTTGAAAAAAAGGACAGCCTCAACCTGTGGAAATAAAAAGAGACTTTCATCGAAGCCATAATGGATTTTGTTGATGTAGAAGAAACCGCTTCGAGAACTCTCAGGGAACCAAAAGATGACGATGAGGTTAAGCCATTCTTACAAGCCTGCATTAAGCTACTACGTAATAAAAATGTAGTAGATAATCTTTAGGCCCTAATAGACAGTTGCGCGGAAAAAGAGGTGCCACAAACAAAAACCAAGGTTGTAAACAAATTTTACAAGTAGAAGAAGATAATGGGTATGGAGATGTGCATGATAGTATAGATTGGAGAATACGAGATGGACCAGGTCATCTTAGATCTCGGATCTTATGCGAATGTCTTACCTAAACAAACCTGGCAAAATATGGGGGAGCCAAAGTTGGAATGGTCTACCATTCAGCTATGCATGGCTAACTAGCAAAAGATCATCCCCCTTGGCAGGCTTCCACAATTTGAGTTCGACATCGCTGGAGTAAAGGTATGTGTTGACTTTGAGGTGATACAAATTGTGGATGATGCAGATCCCTACCTTGCATTGTTAGGATTGGATTGGGCCATTGATATGGGAGGTATCATCAACCTAAAGCGTAGAAGCATGATTTTTTAGAATAATGGTACCCGGGTTATCGTCCCACTGGATCCAACAGAGGGAAAATGATACACGGAGCCAGTGCGTGAAGGGGATGAGGTTGACCATATATATAAATTGACTGCACGGGACGAAGACTAGATCAACCCTACAACTGATGACATGTTGAATTGGGAGAAGGATAGCTCCTGTTTTTTTTATTCTTATGGTGAAATCGAGAACCGGCAGAACCGGTTGCATGATGTCTCTGCGCTACGCTGCCTCTATATTACAAAGAGATTCTAGTGCATCTCCTATGAGGTAAGGGAACTACCCTACTTTGATTATTTTGGTAGCATCAAATAATTCTTATAAGCACTGGAAAAAGTGGTCCCAAAGGAACGAAGGTTTTGGGCGTTATATTTGGCTATGCGCGCAACTCCAGCGCAGTGGTGGGAAATGAAAAAGGGAACTTTTCAAGATTGGAAGGAATATAGATAGATGATGATGATGCGCTTTGAACCTCCTGCCACACTGCCCATTGAATTATTCTATAGCTGGGGATATCCGCACAAGCACCTGGCCATGTGGATGGAGGTATGGGATGAGAAGACATGGAATGAATGGGTTCATAGGTTTTTCCACTCATTAGGACTTGTCCCCACAACCTGGTATCTAGAAGTTGAGTTACACCGCGGCACTCGATATTGGTATACAATGACCGAAGATTTCCTGGCAACCTTTGGCTCTATGGGGGGCTTAGAAAAATTGGATGAGGCACTGCAAGACATAGATGCACTGGTCTTTGATGAATCTCAGCTCCGCAGGGAGTGCGTTGCGCTAGTCTGGGATGTGCAAATGTAAGACATAGTCAACTGTTGAAATATGGCAATTGAGGATAACAAAGATGACCCAAGGAACGTTAATATCCCTAAATCGAAAGGAGATCATGTAGTTTCAGGACTGGTGTTAAGAACGGTAGACGTGACTAAACCTCTGAAATTGAAGGAAGTCAACATTGGAACGCATGAGCAGCCCAAGTTGGCCAATATTGGGGACTACTAAAACAATGATATATTAGGCAAGATTGCAGAGCTGCTGACAGAATATCATGATTTTTTTCCTACAAATTTCTCGGAGCTAAAGGGCATCGTGGGGGATCTGGGTGTCATTAAAATCATATTAAAACCTAATGCGCACCCTGTCAAGCAGCGGCCATATCGATTGAACCCAAAATATAAGCAGAAAGTAAAGGAGGAGTTATAAAATATGGTGGTTGTGGGTATCATCGAGACGATCGAACAGTTCGATTGGGTTAGTCAAAAAAATCAATTAGGAACTGCGCATGAAGGAGCAGGAGTTCGATGACTTGCCAAAGTTTCTACCTACCCTTATCCCTTCTCAAATAATGGCAAGACTTTAGACTAGTCAGACAGAAAGAAAATCATCACAGATCACATGAAGCCATCGGAGGATGAGACCATGAAGCTCTCTTAGGACCTTGATGCTGTCGTCTGCAGCCTGAACCAGACGATGCAGAAAGTCACTTCGGCCGCTGAATGGCCCCCATCAGAAAAGCTCATAGATACCTTGCAGAGCGCTGCATACCATAGTGCAATAATCTTGCCACCATTTGCTACTTCCATCGATGCACTCGAGCTCAAAATGAAGACCCCACTACCAGTGTGACTCAGAACAAGTCACAAGATTGTGTTCGGGGCCTGTTGGAGCAAGGTCCCCTATGTCTGACAATTTTTCTATATTTTGTAATAATTTAGTCTTGTGCAGGGGTTTTGGGGTGGGTCAAAACCCCTCACAAACTGTAATGGGTCAAAAGGGTAGATCAAGGGGCCACAAACCATGGTTTGCGAACCATAGGATAGCGGAAGCTAAATTGTATAAATAAATGAATAGATTGAGTCTAAGAATTTAGTTTTTGGATATGTCTGAATGTAGATGATAGATTTGGATATTTTTTTATCAGTTGTACGAATTTTTCTGGGTAGAAAGCTCCTGCTGGCTATGTGCGCGGAGACCTTAGTCCTGCTGTGTGTGGACCCCGCTGACTATGTGCGTGGGTTGTTGAAGTGTTTTGTATGAAGGATATAAATTGTTAAGTAATAAAGGAGTATTGTTGCGAATATCTGAGTTCTATATGCATCAGTTGGTTATGTTATGAATGTTCTGCATCTTGTTTCCAATTTCTGCATTGTCTGCAATTAGATCTCTTGCATGATGGTGATTGGGCTTATATGAATATTTATTGGATGGATCTGATGGTATAAGGCTCTAATATTATTTATTGACAGTTAATACTTGATCTATGATTACTGTATTAACGTCCGTGAAATATTCTGCATATTTGACCTAAACCTGTCTCAAAAGGGGTTACTAGTTAGGGCTATTGCTACGAAGGTATGTTTATGATTGTTTGGCACCCACATCATTCAAATATCTCTCAAGGTGCGGAAACCTGGTTCCAGAACCCCCCCTCCATACTACTTTGGGTGATACTTTGACTTGCGCAAGCAGATCACTGCCAAAAGGGCCAATAGTAAGAGGGTTTTGTTGGTTAACCTCAATTCCAAACCTGGGTCAGGACCCCTCAAACCAACAATTAGTTTCTCTTATCATGACATTATTTTGTGATTATTATTATGTTTTCTTTTGTTTTATCTTTTATCATCAAGACTAATGCCAAAAAAAATATAAAAGGACACAAGATGTAGGCACGCTGCCAGGGAAAAACCCCACTCTTTGGGGGAAACCCTGTCAAAATTCTTCCTTCAATGGTTTCAAGATGAGATGACCAATACCTTTAAACTATAGGCTTCCTCCATCAAATCATCCCTTCACTGTGTTAGCACTGATATCTCCTTTGCTTGCACCAAAAATTCTTCCTCATTAATTTTACCGAGATTAAGGTAGAAACATGAGATGGCATCATATCACTAACATCAGCAACTAGTTATTGTAGCATGAGTTTACATAGCACTAACTCCATGTAGAATTGAGATGAGGTGACATCATATAGAATTACTATATTCATATAACATCAATGTATCATATAGCATCATTGTATACATAGATACTAATCATAGATACCGAACCATAGCACTGTCACCAAATTAATGAACTACTTTGATTTCATCGAACCTTCTTTCATATTGTAATTTGCATCAGACCTGTAATGGCATCAAATTGTGACCTTTGTAAAAGCAACAAGCTCCTTTCTGTGATCTTCGAATTTTGTACTTAACCCAAGTTCAGTGATAGCTCTGTGGTACTAATCTGAGATGCTCTGATCATGAAATGTGAAGAGCCTAGTGGGGTATATGTAGTGGTTGACCCATATTAATAAGTCTACCTATATTGTATGAAGAGATACTTCCATATAATAGGCTGACATGCCTTTTAGTGAATTCGACTGGTAGGAGATTGACGAAGGTCGACTTATATATCATTTGAGGACTTTTATCACTTGATTTGAAGGTTGTTATATGAAGAAGATTTTGCTGAAGCAGAGGATGATAACCTTTGAAGGAGATGACTTAATGGAGGAGCCTTTTGACCAACAACCTAACAATACATGATTTAAAAGCCCAAATAGGATCAATTTAAATCTGTAACAACTAACCTAGAAGTCCACAATTGGGACTTTAATCTAAATATAACCCAAGGATGAAACCCATGCTTTAATAAGTCATTTAATAATAAATTATTTTGACAATTACAATAATAATGAAGATCGAACCTAGCTAATGTTGATTTATGGTAGCATCGGATGTTCTCTAGCCTTGTAGCTTTGTATATAGGCTAAGACACATGTATTCCATAATACTAAGAAAGGATTTCATAAAATCCCACTTAGCGATGGTTTAGTTAAATTAACTAATCATTTTTTAATGTTTTCCTAAGTCTAAACTTAGGGAAACTTATTAATTAAAGGGTATTAATTAAACTAAGTGTGAATATTCTAGATAAAGGCATGGATCAACTCCCAGTTAATCTTAGCCCTTGATTATGTTTTAATCTTCTTCGTGGAAGGGTCAACAAAAGATTATAAGAAGGAGAGTGAGGGGCCTATGGAAAACACATTAAGCATTTGGCATTTTCGAGCTTGTCAGAGAGACACATATTTTTTATCAAGATCGAATCACTAGGGTTGGGTTTGCTAAGTGATTTGATTCAGTGATCAGTTCCAGAGAGGGGAAGATGCAGTAACTAGTCAGGAGGATCAGGAGTACATTTCAGAGAGAGAGGCAGCAGTCACGCAGAAGAGGCAGCGCAGTCATCTGGAGGGGTGACGCAGTTCCTGAACGAAATCACGCAGAAGTGACGCAGTGCCTTCTTGATTCAGTTCGGAGATAGCTGGAAGCTAGGTTTTCTGAGCCAGGAGGGACAAAACTTGGTTTCAAATCAGCTTGATCAGTTGCAGAGGAGAGGTGACGCAGTTCTTCAGCTTGCCCATGTGGGCTTACACAGTTGCAGCGTAGCCATCACGCAGAGGCAAAGATGGGCTTCATCAACATTGTTCAGATCAGTCGGGGGCTTGTAGAGTGAGGTATATATCACATTTCTTTTGTTGCCTAGATTTTCTCTGAAGGGTGAGCCGAATATTAGAACCTTAGTTGTACTCAAGATTTTTCTGCTTAATAATATAAAACCCTCGGATATGTTGCACTGGTTTTCCCGGGTTGGGTTTTTCCAGGGACGTAGTCCAAAAATAACTGTGTCAAATGTGGATGTTTTTCATTGTATTTTATTCAATTTGTTTCAGCACTTAGATTTATTCCACAGCATTATTTGTGTAGATTGCTTCAGTAATTACTTCAATATTTCACTGTAATGAAATAATTATGAAAAATAATAGGAAAAGTAATTCAAAGTTGTTGCAGTAGGAATCCAGATTTAGGATTTTCACATTGTATCAAAGCTTATTCAAGCTGAAGTGCAGGAGAAACAAGAGTGAACCAGCATATCAATGTTGAAGAGACCGAGAACTGTGTAAGCAGTAGTAGACTACCCCAGAAATTATGCAGTCCAGGCCAGAAGTGCAATCCAGCGCAGGAACAGCTCCCTGTAAGAGAGTTGACAGAGGGGTAAGCTTTTTCAGTTTCAAAAGAGGTAGCGTAGAAAACCAGCGTAGCTGAAGGACACAATAGCTGCATAGCAGTGAGTGCTGGTGCATAAGCATCAGAAAATTTCTAAAAAACACAGTTGGGGATTTCTTGACCTCAGAGAGTTCTCTTACTCAAAGAGTCTCAGTTTTTTCCCGTGTAGCAGCAGAAGTATTGACTTACTCCTCAAGGAGTGCGTAATTCTAGCTAAGCAGAGGGTTAGCGAAAGAAATAGATGACAGCAAAAATTTTGAATCTGGGCACTAGGGAGAGTTGGTCCCTCATTCTCTGTCAAAAATTTCTCTTAATATACGCTTCTATTCAACTAAGGAAGTCTCCCTTATTTCTTTGTCAAATTTATTTATCAATTTCATAGAAATTGACAAATAAATACTTTGGTCAAACCTTAATTGTAACCCAACATATATGTTGCCCCTTGGTGTTTTTATTCAGTGCGCATAGGCCATATACATATACATATTATATTATAATCTTGGCCCTTTATTATAAGGCGCTCAAATTTCAATTTAAATCCTCCCCTTATATATTGTGTAGAAAACAAATACCCCGAAGCTCAAATTTTAATCACGCTCTTATATCATATGTGAACCCTTCCTTTACCTTAATTTATCAATTGTATTTTCTCATCGCACAATCCTTTTAACCCACTTTCTAAGGTCTAGACTTAATAAATTACATTCCTCCGCCCAACCTTATCATTTAACAGTATGACAAAGGTTCGAAGTCTTTAACCCGATACGCTAGCACATATGATATTCCGACTATGGGTTATAATATTAACACGGCATTTTATAACAAAATGGGCCCTACACCTTGGAACTCATAAACGAGCGATTTTTAGCATAATTCAATGGCCCATACCTCAAGTTATCGCCCATGTAACTAAATGCGCAAATGTCGTTGGATCCCTTGGGCTCCAAATCGAATGCTCCATAGCAATATTGCATTTATTTTCCCGCCAAACTTTAGCACTCCAGAATAATGCGCAATGGGCAATTTCGGACAACTGATGTGGTGTAGTAAGATTGGATTGGGTTTTTTTTTAGTGCGTTCACCGTCGCACAAAAGTGGTGCGAAATAAGTTGTGTTGGTTTCAAGGAACTACTCTGGGATTGGAACAGTGCTCAACCGGAGGTTTCACCATGGTTAACGCCAATCTTCGTATTAACTCTGTTTCATTGACTCGAGGTTCAATCCTCAGAGCAATATCACTCAACTAACAAAAAAAACAAGCTTATTTCCTCAACAGGCAAGGTTTTCCGCTTTAGACAGAGTTCAAATTTCTATGGGAAAACAAGGCATGATAATGGTTTCACTCGCGACAGAGTCTCCCTATTCTACCACTCTCCCAACTTCTACACAAAACAACCACAGTCAAGCTTATTCGTTGAGACTATGAATCTAAAGACAGACCGAGAGGAACACGAGATTTCCTCACAGAATTTGTTGTAATTCGAACACACAGAGTTCACAGTCGAAGGGATGAATCCTTCTGGAGATTGACAAGAACACACAGATATCCACAGATGCACAAGATTATTCCAAACATATAACCAATGAGCCAGAAATTTATTCAACAGAAATAATGCTTTTTGATTCAATACTTCACTGTCAAAATCCCCCTTTCACCATCTCAAGGTTACAATTTATAATGCGTAATATGACTCCTCGGTTCCTCTCTCAGAGGAACGTTTTTATTCCTAACAAAAAGGCATAATTACATAATATTCTAACCATAGAAACGGAACAGCTGGACATAAACCAAAATTGTTCAACTTCTATAGTTATTGGACTACTCCTAACTGCAACAAACAGCTAGGTGTGTACACCTTGCTGTTACAAATTTAAGAAATCTCGAACCCTACTAGCCACAACATGTGGACAGACCCCCTACATTGCTGGCTAGTGTCTAATGCCCCTGCATCAGACTCCTGAGGGCAATTTTCTTCATGGACTCCTGTCCATGAGCTCTTTCACAGAACTTCCTATCTTCTACAACATCACTTCAGTCATCCAAGTAGCATCTTCATCTGGTTGGTCCTTCCACTTGATCAAGTACAGGAAGTACTCTTGTGCTCTAGTCTTCTTGAACACTCTCTTTTCCAATATCTTCTCTGGCTGCAATGGCTGTGCTGGAGGTAACTTCCTTGCCCATTAAATTTGTTCTTTTTCTGCTGGTCCTTCATCTATACCATCACCTTCATACCTGTACAAATCTGCAACATTAAAAATGGGAGATATTTCAACATCAGGAAGCAATTCAATCTCATAAGCATTAGCAGAAAACTTTCTTAGTATCTTGCATGGCCCAATATTTTTAAACTTCAGTTTGATATACTACTTCTTTGGGAATCTCTCCTTTCTCAAGTGTACCAAAACCAAATCTCCAACTTCAAAATGTACTTCTCTTCTGCTCAAGTTTGCTCTACTCTTATCTTTGATGATGTTGCCTTGTAGCTACTATTTCACTTGCTCATGTATAGCTTGGATTTCTAAAGAAAATTCTTCACCATCTGCGCTCCTCAACTTTGCCTTTCCCAAGTTTCTTAACTCAAATATTCTTGTGGGTTGCATTCCATAAACAATATGGAATGGGCTCTGTCCTGTGCTTCTTTTTGGTGAATCATTGTATGCATATTCTGCCTAAGGCAAAATATGATCCCACTCCTTGGGATGCTCTCCTGCAAGACTTCTCAATAAATTTCCCAGACTTCTATTTATTACCTCAGTTTTTCCATCAGTATGAGGATGATAAGCTGAGCTGAAACTCAGTTTGGTACCAATTTTCTTCCACAGTGTCCTCCAAAAATGGTCAACAAATCTAGTGTCTCTATCTGAAACAATACTCTTGGGAAACCCATGCAATATAACAACTTCTTTGAAAAACAAGTTAGCCACATGAGTAGCATCACTGGTCTTATAACATGGAATAAAATGTGCCATCTTGGAAAATTTGTCAACTACAACAAAGATTGCATCATTCCCTCTCTGAGTCTTGGGCAATCCTAGAAAAAAATCTATACTCACCATATCCCAAGGCCTGTCTGGAATAGGCAATGGAATTTACAATCCTGCATTTTGGCTCCTCCCTTTGGCATATTGGAAAACTTTGCAATTCTTCACAAACTTCTCCACCTCTATTCTCATCCTTGGCCAATAATAAAAATGTCTCAACTGCTTATAAGTTTTATCAGTACCAAAGTGTCTGGCAAGTCCACCATTGTGCTTTTCTTTGATTAAATTCTCCCTCATGGAACATTTTGGTACACATAATTGGTTTCTCCTGAACAACAAGTCCTCCTATAAGAAGAAATCCAACCACTGGCTTCTATCTGTCAAAACAGGGTTACATCATGCTTCAAATTCTTCCTTAAAACTTGAATCTGTTTTGTAAAGCTCCTTAAGGAAATCAAATCCTACAACTTCAAACTGGTTTTCTTGGACAAGCATGTTTCTCCTACTCAAAGCAACAGCTACTTTATTGGCTTGGCCACTTATATGCTTCAAAACAAAATTGAAACTCTAGAGATATTCAACCCACTTGGCATGCTTATGATTTAATTTAGGTTGCTGCATAATATACTGCAAAGCATGGTTATCTAAATACAACACAAATTCCTTAGACATTAAGTAATTCCTCCACTTCTTCAATACCTACACAATTGCATAAAATTATTTTTCATAAGAGGAATACTTTCTTCTTGTATCATTTAGCTTTTCACTGAAGTATGCTATAGGCCTATCATCTTGACTCAACACAGCTCCAATAGCTTCTCCACTGGCATCACACTTCACTTGGAATGGTTTGTTAAAATCAGGCAGAACTAAAACAGGCTTTTTAGTTATCTTTTGCTTCAATAACTCAAAATTATTTTCAGCTTCAACAGTCCATTTAAATGGTTGTTTGTCCTTCTTGATTGTTTCAATGATGGGTGCATTAATCTTGCTGAAATTCTTTATGAATTTTATGTAAAAATTGGAAATTCCATGGAAACTCCTTACCTCAAAAACACTTCTTGGTGAAGGCCACTCCACAATTGCCTTGACCTTTTCTGGATCCATCTTCAGCCCTTCAGCAGAAACAACAAAACCCAAATATACCAGCTCCTCTTTCATGAATGAACATTTCTTCAAATTGATCAATAATTTCTCCTGATGTAACTTCTTCAAGACATAATTAAGGTGCCTTAAATTCTCTTTCTTTGTTTTGCTGAAAACTAATATGTCATCCAGATACACTATCACAAATTTACCAATAAATTCTTTTAACACTTCATTCATCAGCCTCATAAAATTAACCAGCTCCAAAAATAGAAGAAAAGAGATATCAATGCCTTAGAAATAAGCCACTTCGAGGGGGCAACCTCCAATACATTACATAAATGAACAATTATTGGATGATACAATTTACAAAACCTCCTTTCTATATATAAGAGTCCATGTGGCCTTAATGTAATCCTAGTGGGCCACAATGTAATCCTAGCTGACCTAACAATAATAATTTAAGGGCACAATAATAACAAAATGGGGGTTACAAGGGTACAATAATAACAATAAGGGGGTTACACTAATAACAATAAGGGACTATAGTAGTAATATAGGGACCTAACATGCCCCTCTCCTCCAAAAAAGTGTTGTCCTCAACGATTGAGTAGCTCTGGGTGCTTCTGTATAAACTTCTCATCCTCCCATGTAGAATCTTCAGTGGGTAAGTTCTTCCACTTGATGAGATACTCTGAAATTGATCGATTCCGTAGTTGTCGAGTTCTTGTTTTCGTGACCACTTCAGGTTCAAATATTATTTTTCCTTCCTCATCAAGTTCTGGAAATATTGTTTGAACTGGAATATTTTCACCTATAACCTTCTTTAAGCATGAAACATGGAAAACTAGATGCACTCGCGAAGAAGCAGGAAGCTCCACTTTGTATGCCATAGTACCAATATTTTGCAACACCTTGTAAGGACCATAGTACTTTGGCGATAATTTATTATCCTTCTTAGCTTGCTTGAGGGACATTTGTTTGTATGGTTGTAGTCGTAAAAATACCAAATCTCCTACATCAAAACTTCTCTCGCTGCGTTGATCTGCCTATTGTTTCATTCGATTTTGTGCCAAATTCAGGTTATCCTTTAAGAGTTGGAGAACTTCTTGCTGATGCTCGATGTGATCTTCCACTGCTTGAACCTTCGAATTTTCCCTTAAATATGATGTGATGGATGGTGGATGATATCCATAAAGTGCAATAAATGGGGTCATTTTTGCTGCAGTATGGAAGGAAGTGTTATACCACCATTCAGCAAGAGGTAACCACTTGACCCATTGTGTTTGTTTATCAGATACAAAACAACGAAGATATCCTTCCAAACATTTATTTACTATCTCGGTTTGACCATCAGATTGAGGATGATAAGATGAGCTATGAGCTAATTGAGTACCCAAACAAGAAAATAACTCCGTCCAAAAATTTCCGGTAAAAATGGGATCTCTGTCGCTCACAATAACCCTTGGGCTTCCATGTAGCTTTTGAATTCTGTCCATAAATGTAGTAGCAACTGCACTTGCTTTAAATGGATGAGATAATGCACAAAAGTGTGCATACTTGGTAAGTCTATCAACTACCACCATGATGACACTCTTTCCTTCGGACTTAGGTAAACCTATGGTAAAATCCATTGAAATCTCCTCCCAACGTTGACTTGGAATGGATAAAGGTTGTAGAAGTCCCGGGGTCTTAATTGTCTCAACTTTATTCTGCTGGAAAACCAAAAATTCCGCCACAAAATTTTGAATATCAGATTTAAGGCCATCCAAAAAAAATTCTTTCTTCACCCTGTGGTAAGTTTTTAAAAATCCTGAGTGTCCTCCTAAAGGAGAAGTGTGCAATTCCAGAAGAATCTTTTGTTTTAGTTGGAAATTCTTACAAAGATATAAGCGATCTTTGTACCATAAGGAATCATTTTTCCAACTAAATGTATCAGATGTACTAGGATCTTGTTGCAACTTTTGAATGAGTGTCCATACATCTTTGTCCTTCTTCCATTCATCACTTGCTTCGGTTATCCAATCTGGTTGGATAATAGAAATGGCACAAAGCAATGCTTCCACCTCTTCATTCTTTCTTGAGAGTGCATCTGCAACAACATTAAGCTTTCCTTTGTTGTAGATTATTTCAAAGTCATAACCCAACATCTTTGTGACCCATTTTTGCTGCTCTTCTGAAGATAGTCTTTGTTCCAAAAAGTGTTTAAGACTATCATGATCAGTTTTTACCTTGAAGTGTCATCCCATTAGGTAAGGTCTCCATTTCTTTAGTGCATGTAGTATTGCTAACATTTCCTTCTCATAAATAGCTTTATGTAAATACTTTCCTTTGATTGGACGACTTTCAAAAGCAATGGGTCTTCCTTCTTGCATTAAAACAACACCAATTCCATTTTCCGAGGCATCACATTCCACAATAAAGGTTTTTGTGAAGTCTGGCGTAGCTAAGACTGGTGCTAGGCACATTGCCTCTTTAAGATGTTCAAAGGCCTTAGTTGCTTCAGGAGTCCATGAAAATTCATCTTTCTTCAATAATGTTGTTGGAGGTGTTGCTATTCTCCCATAACACAACTCATCCTAACGATAATACCCTGAAAGAATCAAAGGAAATCCTCAAATCGCTTTATGGTTGTGTGGGGACTTTCCATTCCTTAATGGCTTTAATTTTGTTAGGGTCTACTTCTTAACACCCTCGTGAGATACAACATGACCCGTATATTCCACCTCTTGTACTCCAAAGAAACATTTGGATGTTTTTGCATATAATTATTTCTCCTGCAATAGTTTGAGCACCCTGTCAACATGTTCAACATGATCCTTCCAAGACTTTCTATAGATTAGTATATCATCAAAAAATACCAGCACAAATTTTCTAAGGAAGGGTTCGAAAATGGAATTCATCAACCCTGGAAATGTAGAAGGTGCATTGGTAAGGCCAAAAGGCATGAAGAAAAATTCATAATGACCCTCATGAGTTCGAAATGCTATTTTTGGAATATCTTCAGTCTTCATTCTAATTTGATGATATCCTGAATGAAGATCCAACTTGGTAAAATAAATTGCTCCATGTAATCCATCCAATAATTCATCAATCACAGGAATGGGAAATTTATCTTTAATGGTGAGCTTTATTTATTCTCTATATTCCGACACATTCTCCATGATCCATCCTTCTTGTGTACCAATACTATAGAGCAGAGAAAGAACTTTGACTAGGTTGAATTATACCAACCTCTAACATTTCCGCAATCATATGTTCAATTTCACTCTTTTGGACATAAGGATATATATAAGGCCTGATGTTTGGAGGAACACTTCCTAGAATCGAATGAACAGTATGGTCACCATCAAAAATAGGTGGGAGTCCTTGGGGAGTATCAAACACCTTGGAATAATTGTCTAAGACTTTTTAGAGATCTGGAGAAATAGATGATTTTGATGTTGGAACTTCTAGTGAGCATAATTGTGCAATTACGCCTCATTGTTCTTTCTTTAGAAGCTTTGTCATGACATTAGAGCTTATTATCTTTCCCCTGGGCCTTCTCTACAATACCTCGTAATTCGAATTTTTTTTCCTTCTGAAAAAAAAATTCAAGAAAATTTCTTGAAAATTAAAAGCTACCGTCCCCAAAGATTGTAACTATTGTACTCCTAGTACAACATCAGCACCTCCCATAGGAATGGAAAGCATTGGAATAGTCAATACATATTCCCCCATGGTTAGCTTGATATTATGGCATTTTACAGAGCAATTTATAGTTCCTCCATATGCAACCATCACTTGACATTCTGGTGTTGGGTATAGGAAACAATTTAATTCCTTGGCTACCTTACAATGAATAAAATTATGGGTGCTACCTGAATCAATCAACACTATTACCTTTTTCTTCTTGATATGTCCTTCTATCTTGAGAGTTTGAGGGAGTGGCTAATTCACGCCATTGCATTGCATGATATGGTCGGATTCATTTCTTCCTCTTCTAGGGCTGGTTCTTTGGTGTATATCCTCTTCTTGTTCATTTTCTTCTTCCTCTTCACGATCTATGTAAAATAATTTCTTCTCAGCACACTTATGACCTTTAGAGTATTTGTTATCACAACTGTAGCAAAGCCCTTTTGCTCTTTTTTCTTCCAATTGTTGTGGTATCAACCTTGTAGGTTGTGCAAATCTAGGAGTGGCGACCCTTCCCTCTTTATAGAAGTGAGTGGTAGGCTTCCTTGTCGACATAGTTTTACATTCAATTTTTTTGGCCAACCTGAATGCCTTCTCCAATGAATCAGGTTCCAAAACGCGAACTTCATGTTGGATGTTATCCTTTAAAGAGATCAATCATGTGTTCCTCTGAAATATCAGTTACCCTTATATTCAATTTTTGGAAGTCCTCGATGTGCTCCCCCGCTAAACCCTTTTGTTTGAGATTTATCAATTGGCTAAAGAAGGTGTTGCTCTTTGTATCCTCATAATGTGCTATCATTTCCTCCGTAAAAATTGACCAAGTGACAATTTTTTTATGGGAGCAAAGCCATCGATACCATACAAATGTATTTTTTTCTAAATGTAAAGTTGCAATGCGTACCTTTTGTGTGTTTTGCACATTATGGAGATCAAAATATTGTTCCATCGGTAGTATCCATGTTACAAGATCCTTTCCATCAAACTTCCTCATATCCATTTTTGGAATATGGTGGTTCTTCCCGCCAATATTAGAGTTTATGAAATCACGATTGACATTTATTTTGTTCTCATCATGAGGTTCTTCTACTATCTTTTCACCATTAGATCAAAATATTGTTCCATCGGTAGTATCCATGTTACAGGATCCTTTCCATCAAACTTCCTCATATCCATTTTTGGAATATGGTGGTTCTTCCCGCCAATATTAGAGTTTATGAAATCACGATTGACATTTATTTGTTCTCATCATGAGGTTCTTCTACTATCTTTTCACCATTAGGAAACATTTCTTGTATCAACTTTGTCAAACCTTCGATGTCTGCTTTTAGATCATTCTTCATGTTTTCCATGTTGTCTTTCATGTCATCCATATTAGCTTCCATTCTAGCTTCCATGCCATCCATGCCTTTCTTCAAACCGTCCATCTTTGCTTCCATGCCTTTCTTCAAAACTTCCATTTCATTTTTTGTTGCTCTTTGCGAGAGTGAAATTTTTTGCACTTGCTCTTGTAATTTTGATAGATTATGTTGCAATTATTCATCTTCATGAGTCATAGTAGAGCCTTCTGAAGGCTTAATGGGTGTTGAATTATTTTTACGGGGCATCTTTTAGAACCCAATACTAATATCTATTCTACAATATTCCCTTGGAATAAATTCAAATTGATTCTTCAAACAAGACTTATGCAATTCGCAAAAAATACACACCTTTTTCTTGCTTTTGAGGAGCTTGATATTTAAATTGGGTTATCTCTGTAATTGCAGCACTTCAATATTTGAATTTCGGTACCGACGTATCCCTCTAAATTATATTTCGAATGCCACAGGTCTGACCTGATTTTGATTCTCCAAGACAAATTTGTGTCCAATCTCCCACAATGACCTAATTATGGACTGGTTCAGTACAACGAACTTTTACGACTTGCCACATGTCACTAGTTCATCCTTTGGCTTTAAAATTGATAGCCAAGAAACTACAGTCCGTGTAATAGTGACCACTTTTTACAACACTCCAATCCGATTCTCAGAGAGAGAGTTATGAAGATTTTCCCACGATCACCTCTTTGAAATGAAATTCAGGAGCCTGAAAAAGCACTACCTTCCACAGATCATATCTCCAAAAATATTGTGAACCAAGATCTGAAATTTGTTTTCGATGTTCCTCAGGATTTCGGCTTTGTACCCTATGAATTTCAGCTTCTGAGACTTTGTAGAAAAAAAATTATGGCGCAACTTCCACGATGACCTGTTTAGGATCCTAAAAAAAGACCTAACTTCCACAGATCATATCTCCAAAAATATTGTGAACCAAGCTCTGAAATTGTTATAAAATCTTCCTCAAGATTTCGGCTTCGCACCCTAAAAATTTCAGCTTCTGAAACTTCGTAGAAAAAAAATTATAGCGAAAATGCCACGATGACATGTTTGGAGCAGCGAACCCTAGAATCCCAAAGGCTCTGATACCAAATGTTGTGTAACCAGCTCCAAAAATAGAAGAAAAGAGATAGCAACGCCTTAGAAATGAGCCACTTCAAGGGGGAAACCTCCAATACATTACATAAATGAACAATTCTTGGATGATACAATTTACAAAACCTCCTTTCTATATATAGGAGTCCATGTGGCCTTAATGTAATCCTAGTGGGCCACAATGTAATCCTAGCCGACCTAACAATAATAATTTAAGGGCACAATAATAACAAAATGGGGGTTACAAGGGTACAATAATAACAATAATGGGGTTACACTAATAACAATAAGGGACTATACTAGTAATATAGGGACCTAACATATTCAACCCACTTGGCATGCTTATGATTTAATTTAGGTTGTTGCATAATATACTACAAAGCATGGTTATCTAAATACAACACAAATTCCTTAAACATTAATTAATTCCTCCACTTCTTCAATACTTGCACAATTGCATAAAATTATTTTTCATAAGAGGAATACTTTCTTCTTGTATCATTCAGCTTTTCACTGAAGTATGCTATAGGCCTGTCATCTTGACTCAACACAACTCCAATAGCTTCTCCACTGGCAGCACACTTCACTTGGAATGGTTTTTTAAAATCAAGCAGAACTAAAACAGGCTTTTCAGTTATCTTTTGCTTCAATAACTTAAAATTCTTTTCAGCTTCAGCAGTCCATTTAAATGGTTGTTTTTCCTTCTTGATTGTTTCAATGATGGGTGGATTAATCTTGCTGAAATTATTTATGAATTTTATGTAAAAACTGGCAAGTCGATGGAAACTCCTTACCTCAAAAACACTTCTTAGTGAAGACCACTCCACAATTGCCTTGACCTTTTCTGGATTCATCTTTAGCCCTTCAGCAGAAACAACAAAACCCAAATATACCAGCTCCTCTTTCATGAATGAACATTTCTTCAAATTGATCAATAATTTCTCCTGATGTAACTTCTTCAAGACATAATTAAGGTGCCTTAAATGCTCTTCCTTTGTTTTGTTGAAAACTAATATGTCATCCAGATACACTATCACAAATTTACCAATAAATTCTTTTAACACTTCATTCATCAGCCTCATAAAAGTATTGCGTGCATTGGATAAGCCAAAAGGCATTACCAACCACTCATACAATCCCTCATTTGTTTTAAAGGCAGTTTTCCATTCATCACCCTCTTTTATTCTAATCTGATGATATCCACTTTTTAAATCCAATTTTGAAAAATATTTTGCACCACTCAAACAGACCATTAAATCTTCAACTCTAGGCAAAGGGAATCTATACCTGATTGTGATCTTATTGATTGCTCTGGAATCAGTACACATTCTCCAGCCTCCATCCTTCTTTGGGCTCAGCACTGCTGGTACTGCACATGGACTCAAGCTCTCTCTGATCAGACCTTTGTCAATCAGCTCCTGCACTTGTTTCCTGATTTCTTCATTCTCTGTGGGAGTCATTCTGTAGGTTTCTTTATTTGGCAGATTTGAACCTGGAATAAAATCTATCTGGTGGCTGATTTTTCTCACAGGTGGAAATTCATTAGGCAGATCATCCACAACAATATCACAATAATTGTCCAGCATCTCATGGATTTCAATTGGAAAATTAGAAATATTTGTAGAAGTAAGCACTAATTTAGGTTTGCAGACTAAAGAAAAACTTACCTCTTCTTCTTCAATCTGCTGTAGATACTCTTTCCCACTTAGCAACAAAGTCTTTGGCTTAGCCTTCCTGCTTGATGGCTCTCCTTCCTCCACAGGTATCAATGTGTGATGCACTCCATCCTTGAATAACTTGTAAGTGTTCTTCTTACCATCATGTACTGCTGCTCTGTCATACTGCCAAGGCCTGCCCAGCAGTATGTGACGCACATCCATAGGCATCACATCACACATAACTTTGTCTTTGTAGCTGCCCATCTGCAACTCTATCTCACACTGCTCCTTCGCAATCAGCTGGTGTCCTTTATGCAGCCATGACACCTTTTAGGGTGTAGGATATTCCCTTGTCTTCAACTTTAGTTTCTCTATCGCCTCTGTAGAGACCAAATTATCTGTGTTGCCACTATCAATAACTAACTGATGGCATTTCCCTTGGACCTTGCATACACTCCTGAACAAGGTCTTCCTCTGAGTTGGTTCAGAAAATTCTTTTACTTGCTTCAACAGGACCTTATTGACCACCAAATATTCTCCCTTCTCTGGCAGAATTTCTTCTTCTGGTTCAGACAGCCTAGCTACCTCTTCTCCAACCTGAGAAACAATAGCATTTCTTTGACCAGCACCCATATTCTCTAGGCACTCATAGTGTTTATGTCCCACCACATGACATCTGTAACACCTCACTTCTCTTCCTCTGCCTCTGCCTCCCCTTCCTATGTAAGAACCCCTTATGCCCCTTGCATCACCCTCTGTGGATGCATTCTGAGGTGAGCTACTGTTGGCTCCATCTCTGGGTGTTGTAGACCTTCCTCTACCACCCTGACTTCCCTTTCCTTAGAAAGTACCTCTTCCTTTGGCAGACTGCTTTCTTAGGAGTTTCTCTTTATCTTTCAAGGCCATTTGATAAGCCTCTTCAACTATCTTGGGAGACAGAATACCAATTTCATCCTGGATCTCGAACTTGAGACCATTCACATATCTGGTAACCTTCTTTTTTGTGTCCTGGAATTGTCCAGCTCTTATACTCACTTTATAAAACTCTTATGTGTACTCTTTCATTATCAGCAATCTATGTCTCAAGTTTTTCATTTTTCTGGACAATTTAGCTGATAATCATTGGGAAAAAACTTACCTCTCAGTTTTGCCACCATTCTAGTCCAACTTTTAATTGGTTGTTTACCAGCTTTCCTTCTCTCTTCTTGCACTCCATCCCACCAAAGTGCAGCATGTGCTTTCAGCTTTGTTACTGCAAACTTGACTTTTTTGTCTTCACCCATTTCTTCATAATCAAAACACTTGTTCATTTCATTAATCCAGTCTATCAGCTCCTCTGGATTCAATCCTCCTGCAAAGCTTGACACTTCAAGTCTGGGCTTAACTACTGACCCCAGAACATTTTTAAGGAGTCTCATCTCAAGAGGAATCTCTACATTTTCTCCTGCTTCTTCTTCAATTTTTGGTTCACTGACATCCTCAGGATCTCTTGGGTGTCCCATTTCCATTACATCCAATCTGGCTTAGACTCTCTGCAAAGTCTCCAGCACTTTTGCATTGGCAACAGGACTGCCTCTTCTTCTACCAGCACCTCTAGCAACTCTGACAGCCATCTTGTAATTCTCTACAAAAAAAAAAAATCTTCAAAAACAGCTCTGATACCACAATTGGCAGCAAAAATTTTGAATCTAGGCACCAAGGAGAGCTGGTTCCTCGTTCTCTGTCAAAAATTTCTCTTAATATATGCTTCTATTAAACTAAGGAAGTCTCCCTTATTTCTTTGTCAAATTTATTTATCAATTCCATAGAAATTGACAAATAAATACTTTAGTCAAACCTTAATTGTAACCCAACATATATGCTACCCCTTGGTGTTTTTATTCAGCACGCATAGGCCATATACATATACATATTATATTATAATCTCAGCCCTTTATTATAAGGTGCTCGAATTTCAATTTAAATCCTCCCCTTATATACTGTGTAGAAAACAAATACCCCGAAGCTCAAATCTTAATCACGCTCTTATATCATATGTGAACCCTTCCTTTACTTTAATTTATCAACTGTATTTTCTCGTCGCGCAATCCTTTTAACCCACTTTCTAAGGTCTGGACTTAATAAATTACATTCCTCCCCCCAACCTTATCATTTAAAAGTATGACAAAGGTTCGAAGTCTTTAACCCGATACGCTAGCACATATGATATTCCAACTATGGGTTATAATATTAACACAGAATTTTATAACAAAATGGGCCCTACACCTTGGAACTCATAAACAAGTGGTTTTTAGCATAATTCAATGGCCCATACCTCAAGTTATCACCCATGTAACTAATTGTGCGAATTTCGTCGGATCCCTTGGGCTCCAGATTGAACACTCCACAGAAATATCGCGTTTGTTTGCCTACCGGACTTTAGCGCTCCAGAAGAACGCGAAATGGGAAGTTTCAGACAAGTGACGTGGCGTAGTAAGATTGGATCGGGTTTTTTTTTAGTGGGTTCACCTTTGCACAAAAGCGGTGTGAAATAAGTTGTTTTGGTTTCAAGAAACCGCTCCGGGATTGGAACAGTGTTCGACCGGAGATTTCATCATGGTTAACGCCAATCTTCGTATTAACTCTATTTCATTGACTCGGGGTTCAAGCCTTGAAGCAATATCATTCAACTAACAAAAAAAACAAGCTTATTTCCTCAACAGGCAGGGTTTTACACTTTAGACAGAGTTCAAAGTTCTATGGGCAAACAAAGCATGATAATGGTTTCGCTCACGACAGAGTCTCCCTATTCTACCACTCTCCCAACTTCTACACAGAACAACCAAAGTCAAGCTTATTCGCTAAGACTATGAATCTAAAGACAGGCCGAGAGGAACACGATATTTCCTTGCAAAATTTGTTCTAATTCGAACACACAGAGTTCATAGTCGAAGGGATGAATCCTTCTGGAGATTGACAAGAACACACAGATATCCATGGATGCACAAGCTTATTCCAAATAGATAACCAATGAGCCACAAATGTATTCAACAGAAACAATGCTTTTTGATTCAATACTTCACTATCAAAATCCCCCTTTCACCATCTTAGGGTTACAATTTATAATGCATAATATGACTCCTTGGTTCCTCTCTCAGAGGACCCTTTTTATTCCTAACAAAAAGGCATAATTACATAATATTCTAACCATAGAAACAGAAAAGCTGGACATAAACCAAAACGTTCGACTTCTACAGTTATTGGACTACTCCTAACTGCAACAGACAGCTAGGTGTGGACACCTTGCTGTTACAAATTTAAGAAATCTCGAACCCTACTAGCCAAAACATGTGGACAAACCTCCTACATTACTGGCTAGTGTCTAATGCCCCTGCATCAATAAACAGTTGAGGATATGGCCAGCAACGGATTGCATGACCAAGATAAATTGGAGGGTGCCTCCAACTATGTTATTTGGAATTCAATGATTCAGTTTCTCCTTGATGAGCATCATCTAAAGGCCCTCATTGACAGCGCAATTGCAGAGCCATTGGATGCAGCACATCTGAGAGCCTTCAAGAAGAACATGGAAAGAGCCAAACAATTGATCCTAGATGGTGTGAAGGATCACATCGTACCTCACATAGAAGAAAATAAAACTGCTAGAGAAATGTGGGTAGGGCTAGAAAATCTATATCAAGGATCTTCCGAGCAATGGAAGATGTATCTTGAGGAGAAGATGTGTAACACCGGGATGAATAAGGGAGAGTGTTTTGACTCCTTCCTGTCTCGAATTCAAGATAACTGGGACCAGCTGTCAGCAGTGGGATCAGCTCCTAGAGACTCAGAGCTGGTAAGGCTCACTCTAAATTTTGTTTCATAAGAATATCAGGTCTTTTTCCAGAGCATTCTGGGTATAGAAAAAATTCCAGGATCGGAAGTGATGTGGGCAGCCTTACAGCAAGGAGAGTTGAGGAGAGATATCCTCAAAATCCATATTGAGGATGGCAGCAGTGGTTCGAAATTGAAGAAGGAGGAGGAAGATAACACAACCCTTGCATTAAAGGGGAAATAGAGGAAGAATAATAAATATATGTCCAAGATCAAGTTCTTCAGGTGTGGGGAAATGGGAAATTATGCCACACAATGTCCTCTTAAGAAAAAGGACAAGGAGGAGAAGCAAGATCCTCAAGCCGGAGCTTCCAAGATTGAGGAAGAAGTTGATTGTGCTATGTTAGCTCATATTCCAAAGGGAAAGAAGTGGTTTGACTTGGATTTGTAGATCCAGAATCTACAGGTGGCAGGATCCTTGAGTATTTCCAAATTCTTGGATCACATGTGAGCTACGACAGCCTTAAGACAGTAGCAGGATGGACAGTTGCAGTGGAAGATGAAGAGAAATTGCAGTGGCTAGTAGTACTAGAGCCTGATCAGTGCAGAGAGGGAGCAGCAGCATCGCAATGCACACTGGTGCAGCGCAGTGCAGTGCAGAGCAGTAGCAGTGCAGCATATTCAGAGTGCTAGTGCAGAATTTCGCCGCAGACAGTCTCATTATCCAAGATGCAAATTTACTTGTCCAATTTCGGATGTTTTTATGTTGTAATTAGAAACAATGCAGCAGTGTAGCAACAATAGTAGTTGAGCAGCAGCAGCAGCAGCGTAGGGCACAATGGTGCAGCGTAGTGCAGAGTAGTGCTCACGCAGTGCAACAGCATAGTTGCAAAATTCAGAGGGATTTGTAGTACAGTGGAAATTGGAAGCAACATGTAGATTTAGCAACAGTACAGATGCAACATTTTGTGCAGTATTGGTGAGAAGCATCAACAACACAACAGCAGATGTTCCAGAAGTCAGAGCAGCACATTGAGTTGTCTTGCTAGAGCACTTTCCTCACTAAGACGGAGTGTTGATTTATGGTAGAATCGGATGTGCTCTAGCCTTGTAACTTTGTATATAGGCTAAGACACATGTATTCCATAATACCCAAAAATGATTTTGGAAAAATCCTCTTAGATATGGTTTAATTAAATTAATTAATCATTTTTTAATGTTTTCCTAAGTCTAAACTTAGGGAAACTGATTAATTAAAGGGTATTAATTAAACTAAGTGTGAATATTCTAGATAAAGTCATGGATCAACTCCCAATTAATCTTATCCCTTGATTATGTTTTAATATTGGTTGTTGAAGGGTCAACGAAATATTATAAGAAGGAGGGTGAGGGGCCTATGGAAAACACATTGAGCATTTGACATTTTCGAGCTTGTGAGAGAGACACAACTTTGTAATCAAGATCAAATCACTAGGGTTGGGTTTGCTAAGTGATTTGATTCAGTGATCAATTCCAGAGAGGGGCAGATGCAGTAACTGTTCAGGAGGACCAGGAGTACATTTCAGAGAGAGAGGCAGCAGTCACGTAGAAGAGGAAATGCAGTCATCTAGAGGGGTGATGCAGTTCCTGAAGGGAATCAAGTAGAAGTGACGCATTTCCTTCTTGATTCAGTCTAGAGATAGCTGGAAGTTCGGGTTTTTGAGCTAGGAGGGCCAAAACTTAGTTTCAGATCAGCTTGATCAGTTGCAGAGGAGAGGTGACGTAGTTCTTCAACTTGCCCATGCAATCTTACGCAGTTGCAGCGTAGGCATCACGTAGAGGCAGAGAGGGGCTTCACCAACACTGTTTAGATCAGTCGGGGACTTGCAGTGTGAGGTATATCTCACATTTCTTTTGTTGCCGAGATTTTCTCTGAAGGGTGAGCCAGATATTGGCACCCTATTTGTACTCAAGATTTTGTTGCTTAATAATATAAAACCCTCAGATCTGCTGCATCGGTTTTCCCGAGTTGGGTTTTTCTAGGGACTTAGTCCAAAAATAACTGTCAAATGTGGATGTTTTTCATTGTATTTTTTTTAGTTTGTTTCAGCACTTAGATTTATTCCGCAACATTATTTGTGTAGACTGCTTCAGTAATTACTTCAATATTTCACTATAATGAAATAATTATGAAAAATAATAGAAGTAATTCAGATTTGTTGCAGTAGGAATCCATATTTAGGATTTTTCACAGTTACATTCTTCAACACTGCTCTTTTACATAGGATCAAGAAAATATAATCTTATTTCTCCAAGATTGTCCCTATAGGATTGAGGACTACAACTGTGAGTGTATAAATACCATCAATTTCTAGTCATTAGCTAAAACCGCAACCTTGTAAATCTACTAATTTTAGTTCCTTTAGGAGTGAAAGTGCCCTAATGAGGGTCGAGAGTTGTAATGAAATCCTACACCTGCAATTAAAATGATTCCCAAGAGAATCCCAAAAATCGAAAAAGAAAATGTAGTAAAAACCCTTGTTGTCCTCATCTTGACACTATCGCACAGGAATCACTAGTCTAAATTTTCTATTGAATGAATGACCACAAGTCTGAACTTTAGGAAATATCCATCATGAATTTCAATGTTTGAAAAATAATTCCAAAAACTCTCATTGTCCCTTGTTTTGTAAGATAGAAACAAATTCCTAAAATTTGTCAATCAAAAAATCCCGAATGAATTTATCAATATTTCACAAGGTCAAGTTTTGTATTTCAAAGCTAAATAATAAGATCATTTTATTTTCATAGTCAATGAGGTGAAATATGACTTCTTTTATAGATGTTTAAGTGATGCTTAAGCAAGGTAGGCCGGCTTTAGATTTAGGCAAGAAAATGTTAGTTTCAAGTTGGATTTTGGCCAATAATGAAGAAGGCTTCAATAGTGAAATTGTTAGAAGGTTTTAGGGATGAATATAATAAATTTAAATTCAACATTTGAAATTGAAGCCAAAAAAATGATGCAACCTTAGGATTTAATTTATTTGAGGAATATACTTAAATCTAAATTCAACCTTTGAAATTGAAGCCAAAAAAATTAGGCAACCTTAGGATTTAATTTATTTGACTTGATTTAATTTCTTATTTAGAGGGATATTAAGATTGAATTTAATTATTCTCCCTTTTGTTTAAAAAAAAAAAACCTTTTAATTTAATAAAAGTTCATCTTAAGTTTTACTTATATTTTAAATCGTTAATTATTGGTTAAATATTAATTCATAAATGTTCTTTTTCCATAGGAACCCTTGTTTGTAATCTAAGGTGAGTGATCCTATGAAATTTTGACTTAACAAAGGTGAAAGGGCCCTATGGTCACCCTCTGGGGTTTTAGCCCACAAATTGGGGTCCTTGACTTCAAACACAAATATATCTCAATCCAGAGGGCCTCTCAAGGCAACCTACAAATAAATAATTAGAAGGACCAAGTGAACCCATTCAACCTATAAGTATTCCCGAAATAAGGAAGAGACCAAATTGGTTGAAAGCCACACTTGAAGATGTCGAAGGACATGGAGCAACAAAAGACACTTTCAGAGAAAGCAAGAAAACAAAGAGGTACTCTGAATATGCAACATATATGATGAAACTGATTAAATAAAAACCAACTGCATTTGAACAAGTCTCTAATCGTGATGAATGGAAGAACGTCGTGTAAGAAGAATATCAATATATCATGAAAAATGGGGTTTGGGGAATTGTTCCTAGAACTAGTGACAAATTTGTTGTTACCTCTAAATGGGTTTAAAAATCCAAGCATTTTGTTGATGGGAGCACAGATAAATTCAAGGCAAGATTTGTAGCAAGAGGTTTCTCTCAAAAGGAAGGTGTGGACTACGAAGAAACATTTTCCCCTGCAGTCAAGTACACTACCATTATATCCTTGATTTCTTTAGCAACTACTATGGGATGGAACATCCACTAGATGGATGTGAAAACAAATTTCTTGAATGGAACCTTAGATAAAGAAGTGCACACTGAAAAACCGGAAGGTTTTGAGATACAAAGCAAGGAACCTCGCGTATGTAAATTGAAGAAAGCCCTATATGGCTTGAAGCAAGCACCTAGAGTTTGGTATGCTATAATGGACTCTTATCTTCTAAGAATTGGGTTTTTCAAAAGATCTACAAACTCAAACCTCTACATCAAAGTAGTAAGGAATGAACCAAACATTATTTTTTTTATATGTGGATGATTTACTTATTATAGGTGTGCAGCATAGAATCAATAATGTAAGAAGATGTTGGCAGCAAAATTTGAAATGAAAGATCTAGGACTTATGCATTACTATTTGGGCTTGGAAGTTTGGCAGAAACCTGGAGAGATATACCTTGGTCAAGGAAAATTTATTATCAAGATTATACAAAATTTGGGTATGATGGATTCAGCCCATGGAAACTCTAATGATCACCAACTTAAAGAAGTTGAGAAGCTCAGACTCTAGCCTCGTTGATCCCACTTGGTATCGTCATTTGGATGGCTCGTTGATGTATTCCAGACAAATAGAGATTCCAACTTGATGTAATCCAGACAAATATAAGAGTGTTCCTTAATAGTTTGACATCAATGATAGGTGTTTATTCAAGTTAAACCCCAGGTTTGACATCAATGACAACACCATTCAACAATATGTGTGTGTCCCTTTTTCTAAAACATTTTTTCTTTCTTTTTTCATTGCATTTAAAAATAATAATCTTTATAAAAAAATTCAAACTCCCTTTTTAATTAGTTAAATTAATGGTTTTCAAAAAACATATTTTTTAACCCATAGGGTACAACTCAATTGGTGATCATCATGTTATTAAGTAAAATGTAAACCATGGGATTCAATGTTCAAATCCCCCATGGGTAAAACCTGATAATTGAAAGAAAAACAAAAAACAAAAACAAACAAATAATTTTTTTATTTTTTAATTAAAATAGACTTAGGGGCAATTTTTTCCTTTTTTCCATATTTTTAATTATTTCTCTTTTAAGTTTCAAAAGTATTTTAAGAAAATGACTTTTTCTAGAATTGTTTTCCAACTTTTTTTCTCAATTTTATTTGTTTTTTATTTTTTTGGTTTTTTTTTTTTTCATTTTTTATGATTTTGTTTGCAACATTACAAGGCTTCTATGCCATGGTTTAAAAAATTATTGCAATTTTAAACTCAAAAAATGGAGGTAGCACCTCTTTCCAACTCAAGAGTTGATATTATTATGCGTTAGTGATTGTTGTGTGCCATGTGGAGGCTACCTCAGTATGTCGGTCCCCCCATGTGTCATATTTCTTCCCTTCCCAATCAGTGGAAAATATTATCACCTGTTGTGGGTGGATAATCCTATCTTGCAATGATAATGCACCGCAATTTGGGTGATCCTTTTGTAATGTCATTCCACTGAGGGTCCAAAGGTGGATTCGAAAACTTGCTCCATTCTAATCCGTCAGCTAACGTGTTGCTTGAATGCCTTACATGGGTTAATATGGATGTTGGTGGTTCTTGAAGTTTCAATTTTATTCTTTCCAAACGTCCTTCCAACCTCCAACTCGTATCGACTTTTGAAAGTGTCAATTTGTTGACAAAGGCTCAGAACAATTGTAAAAGGAGTCTCAGATCCATTGATGAAGGCTCAATTCCATTGGATAAAAAGGTCTCATACCAATTATCTAAAATTCTAACATGGACCTGTAGAAACAAGTGTGTTTGCAGTGACAGTTGATATGTTTGGGATTTGGCTCACTTGTAGGATATAATGGTGTCTTCACTCAACCTATGATAAAATTGGATCTCAATTTATGACTTCGAACCTACCAATTACAGATCACATGTTATAAACCAAGATTGTTGGGTATATCTATGTTGAAGATTTGGTTCAAAACATAATTACCTTTACACTTCGGACTTATATGTATTGGTACAGTTGTATGGTAGATACTCTATGGATTTGTGGAGATATTTTCTCGACCCTATTGAATAATTAAAAATACAGTTCGATTGAAGAAATACTCTCAATTTTTCCGGATGCGGATGGCATTTAAGAGAGATAGGATGTCCTTCCCTTGGCGACTCCCGATGGAGCTCACGTGGGGTGGCCATATGGCCACCTGCAATTTCATTAACGCGGCATTTAATCCCGCCAACCTGCATGCCATTATCATTTTCACCCTGCTTCTATACCACTTCGCTCTACTCGTCTGGTATCCTATGGCATTTGTGCATTGTCATTCGACCTGTTCTTGCGCCGCTTGTAGCTCTCCTCCCCATCTATGCAGTGCTTGCCCGCCTGCCTGTGCTGAGCCGAGCGCCCGTACTCAAACTGGGCACTGTTGTATGCTTCTCTGCTGCCTCGAGACGCTGCCGGGTCACCATTTTTCCCAAAGTTTTTTTTGCTGCTCGAATTCCCATTTCTATGCTCAGTCGATCGGGTCTTTCTTGTCGCCTCTGCTGCTTTCTTGCCCTCCTCTCCTGCAGCCTTTCCAACCTGCCTCTGTCACCATGCCGCAGCTCCATCATAGAATGAGGTGTTGACGTGGTAGCATCAGGGGTCGTGCGTCCCACTCTCAGCCTTCTACCAACTCTGACCCCTCCTCTGAGGACATCTCCTGGGGTCATTATCCGAAAACTCGCAGCCATAGAGGCAGAGCCCGTCAAGCAGGGCATGTGCACTTTGCCCAAGCTTCCCCACCTCCTCACGTTGAGACTCCCCTGCATCCTGATCCTATCCCTGTCATCTCCCCTACATCCCAAGCGTCGACTCGTCTGCCCCTTCATCAATCCTCCCAAAGAGAGAAATCCCACTTGGAATGCTCCCTTGACAGGCCCTTCATCACTTCTTTTGATACAGTTACCCTCAGAGATGAAACGATTAACCCAATCCCCTCCCCTGCTTCTTGCCCTCATCCCACTCCGGCTAAGGACGAAGCGATGAACTCTGAGGTGTCAATGGAGACTAGGCGTGCTGACCAGAGCAAGGAACACACGCAGGTGGATGTTGTCAACAAGGCTAGCGCATCCACTGAAGAAAATGATGGCAGAGGCGACAAGTTCTGGTGCAGGATTGTGGAAAAACCTCCTTCTCCATCTCATGACCAGTGAACTTCGCGACCCTCGGCCCACATCGGTATTGTTGTTCAATCATCTTGGGAGATTTTTTGTTTTTCAGTTAAACTATCTTCTGCTGAAAGAGCTGAATGAAATTTTAGTATGTTAATTTTTGTTAAACTGTATGGAAAATCTGTCGGTTTCCCTTGCAAGGGCGGCAAGAATTATTTCTAAAGGACTGGTTTCCCACTCAAGGCAGTCCAGAGTTTTGTTTATCATGGCTATCAAGCCCAGCTCTCAGGCTTCCACAGCTGAAGCTGAGGTAGTTTTGTACCATTATGTTTTATAAATATAATTAGCATTATTCAGACAAAAAAAAAAATACTCTCAATTTAAAGGTAATAAACTTGGGTTAAAGGAATAGACCTCAATCAAGAGTTCCCTAGTAAACAGATAGTAACATTTGGAGAATATTCTAAGTAGTCCTTTGCAATTCCGTGCATCCTATAGCAAACTCGTCAAGACCATTGATTGTGTATATTCATTGACTGTGGAACAAAGGTATTTAAAATTTCTTATCATTAACTGAAGGGTTGGAGTCCTCAAGGTAGGAACCTTGGAACAATTTTTTTCAGGTAGGACCTTGAAATTTTGATTAAAGAATTGGATTCCTTAAGGTTGGATCCTTGAAACATATTGTTTTACAAGTTGGAGCTTGTAACCGTTGTAAAAGAGGATTGGTGTCCTCAAAAACTTGTCAATAAAAATTATTTCATTTTTGTTCCTAATCATTTGGTTCAATTTGTGAAAAATATTAATTGGTTAAAATAACAATTATAAAATAAATATTGATTCCCCACCCCGCCTCCTCCCCACCTTCAGTATTTAAAAAATTGGGTATCAGAGCCAGCTTCTTCATAATCAACCTAATAGATAGAATAATGATTTTAAAACACAATGGCCAGTAAAAATGTCGGAAAGGTACCTCAATTTGATGGAACAAAATTTTCTTTTTGGAAAGTTAGAATTAAATTCTATTTTATGTCTCTTGGACCTGAAGTATGGTAGTTAGTTCTAGATAGTTATAAAGTTCCATCTTCTCCACCAACAAATCAGGATGGAAGGAAAGTTTATATAGAAAATTCCACAGCTCTGAATTCTATAACAAGTGGAAAATATTACTCATAATTTACAAAGGTTATAAACTATGAACTTGCTAAGGAAATGTGGGACAAGCTTGTTGGAATTTATGATGGAGATACCAAGTTCAAGAAGGAAAAACTCCAAACCTTTATAAGACAATTTTAAATTCAAAAAATGAATGAAGAGGAAGACATTTTTGCTTAATTTATCTGAGTGGATGAATTTGTCAACTCACTCAAAGGTCTAGGTGAAAACATTGAAGAAAAAGCAGTTGTGCAAAAGGTTTTGACATCACTTCAGAGCATTTTGATTCCAAAATAGATGCCATAGAAAAATTAAAAGACTTGGACACCTTGTAAATGGATTAACTTCATGGAATTATCATTGCATGTGAAATGAGAAAATAAATCTCAAATCCTATAGAAGTTGTATTTAAGGCCTCAAAAGCATCAAGAAAAGGGAAAAGTTGTAATTTTCGTAGCGATGATTTCGATATTGAAACAAAACTAGCACAATTTGTGAAGAAGCTAAGGAAAGGATCCAAACTCAAAGGTAAGTATCCTCTCATTATTTTTAAGTGTGGTAGAATAGGACATGATGCTGCAAAGTATCCTTTCAAGAATGATAGCGATGATGAAGATGAACCTAAAAAGAAAATATTCAAGAATAAGGGGCCAAACTAAAAGAATTTATTCTCCAAACAAGATTATTTTGATGAATATGAATTCAAGATAAAGAATAAAAGTTCAACTAAAAATACATTCCTTCTCAAAAATGATAGTGATGACTCTCATGAAGAAGATAGCTATGCTGGAAGTAGTGAAGTATTATTCATGGCATTCACAAATGATGATGAATATGAAGGATAAGAAGAAGGAAATTTGGATCAATTGTTGATTAGTGTTTTTGAAGAAAATGAAAAACTAAAGAAGAATGTCATTTCCCTCAAAAATGAAAAAGAAGAAGCAAAAAGGAGAGAAGAAATCTTGAACAACAAAATCAAAGAAAAGGAAGAAATGTGTGAGAAACAAGAAGTTGAAATTGTTTCTCTAAAGAAGGAATTGAATAAGGTCAATAAGAGCTTGCAAAGCTCTCAAACTATTGATATCATCCTTAATACTCAAAGACCTCAACATGATAAAACATGGCTTGGTTTCAAAGGTGAATCGTCAAATTCAAAGGAGAATACTAATGAAAAAAATTCAAAAAAACTATGTTGACGTCCTTTGCAATTATCGAAAAGAAGAGAAGTTGCTCAATCTAGGAAAAAGATCCACTTACAACAATCCAAGGAATGAAAATAATCGATCTCCAGAAATAATTGTTACATCAAACCAAATCTACCCAAACAGATACCAAACTATCTTTCTTGTTCATTGTTTCTACTGTAAAAATTGTGGTCATCAAGCTAAGCATTGCAAGGCTTATAAGGATAATAATTCAAGAAGATATAAGACCAATTATCAGAATAAGTTGATTGGTTCAAGAGAACAAGGTAAAATCAATACCTATGATTAATTTTATTCTTTCTCTAAGTATAATCTAGAATGCTCCAAATGCAAAAATTTAGGTCACGAGGCACAAAATTGTCCACTTGTTTCAAAGGAGAAATTTTGGAGAAGAAAATAATCTACTACAGATAAATTTGGTCTAGATTTATGTGCACAAAGTGATGAAAACAAATGGTTTGTAGATAGTGGATGTTCTAAACACATGAAAGGTGACCAAAAGAAGTTTATTTCGTTGAATAAAAAGGATGGAAATGTGTCTTTTGGAAGTGGATCTGCTAAGATTGTTGGTAAAGTGACAGTGACTCTCATCAATGGAAAAGGAAAAGCACAAAATGCTCTACTAGTTTAAGGTCTCAATCTTCTAAGCGTCCTTCAAAATTATGATCAGGGACATGATGTTATTTTTAGTGCAAAGGATTGTGAGATAAGAAATTCTTCTTTACGAAAACTTATGGGAAAATGGCTAAGAACACCATATAACATATATGTTTTAAGTAAAATTAAAGAAGAAGAAAGTTGCATGATTCAAACAGATGAAAGTTGGTTATGGCACAAGTAGTTGGGACATCTAAACTTTGACAACTTGGCTAAAATCAAAAAATAACATGAAGTAAGAGACATTCCAAAATTTTCAAAACCTGAAAAAGTTGTTTGTGGTCCTTTTCAACATGGAAAGCAAACAAGGACCAGTTTCAAGACCAAGGAATGCTCAACATCAAAACCTTTGGAGATCATCCATGTTGATCTATGTGGACAAACCAGAACTCCAACCCTACAAGAAGAAAGATACTTTGTATTGTTTATAGATTCTTATACTAGAATGATGTGGGTATTTTTCATTAGATTTAAATCAGAAGCACTAGAATTCTTTAAGAATTTCGAGGCTCTTGTCGAGAATCGAAGGGAATAAAAACTCAAGTGCCTTAGAACATATAGAGGTGGATAATTCACTTCAAATCAATTCAATGAATCTTTTGAATCACAAGGAATCGAAAGGGAGCTATTTGTTGCTAGAACTCCATAACAAAATGGAATAGTTGAAAGAAGGAACATATCCATTCAAGAGATGACAAGAGCAATGCTACTTGCAACTGATTTATAGCCAAAATTTTGGAAAGAAGTATTTGCGGCAGCAGTATATACTATGAACAAGGAACAACTCTGAATAAATTGTGACAAAAATCCATATGAATTATGGAAAGGAAGACCTAATTTAGTAATATACTTCTAAATATTTGGAAGTACATGCTTCAAAAAGATTAATGATGATTCACCAGGAAAGTTCAACTCTCATGTTGATGAAGGAATTTTCTACAAGGGTATTCTACAAGAATAAAAATCCTATAAATGCTACAAAAAGCCTATAAGTTCGACTCTCATGTTGATGAAGGAATTTTCTACGAGGGTATTCTACAAGAATAAAATCCTATAAATGCTACAACAATCGATTACGGAATGTAGTAGAAATCATTGATGTAAAAATTGAGGCACTCTTGAAAGAGAAATCGAAGCCAATGAAGAAGATCGTATCCTTAAAGAAGTTGAAGAAGATACTACAAAGGAAGAAAATGAGTTGGAAAGTCAAAAGGAACCTTTTCAACCCCCGTTAGGAGTCAAGTTCATACAAAAACATCATCTGGAAGATAAAATCATTGGTGATATAGATGATGGAATAAAAACCTAAATAAGGATGACAAATACACCTAAAAAGAATGATGTTTCTCTACCATCCATGATTGAACCAGAAAACTTCACTCAAGCCAGTAAGGATCCTCATTGGATAAAATTTATGGAAGAAGAAATGTACCAAATCGAAAAGAATGAAACATGGGAGCTAGTACCTAATTCCAAGGATATAAATATTATTGGAACTAGGTGGGTATTCAAAAAAAAATGAATGAAGATGGACATATCATCAGAAATAAAGCAATGTTGGTATGCAAAGGATACTCACAAGTTGAAGGAATTGATTTTGAAGAATCCTTTCCCCATGTAGCCTGATTGGAAGCTATAAGAATTTTCTTGGTACTTTCTTGTTCAAAATGTTTCAAATTTTATCAAATGGACGTAAAATCAGCATTTCTAAATGGTGACTTAAAGGAAGAAGTTTACATGGAACAACTGAAAGAGTTTGATCTAGCAGAAGAAAAGAGTGTGTTTTTAAATTGAAGAAAACCTTATGTGAATTAAAACAATGTATTAGAGCTTTGTATGCGAGATTAGATCATTATATATAACAACAAGGCTTCAAAAAGGGAGGATATGGAAGAAATATCTACATGAAGATAGACAAAGATAGACTGTTAATTACACTTGTATATGTTGATGATCTAATTTTTGCCAGCAATAACGATGGGATGAGTCTTGCTCAAAACATGTCTACAGAATTTGAAATGTCTATGATTGGCGAATTATCTTACTTCCTTGGACTCCAAGAAACTCAAAGTAAAGCATAAATTTTCATATCCTAAGAAAAATATCTTAGAGACATGTTGAAGCGATATGGGATGGAAGAATGTGCTATTTTGAGCACACCTATGACTACATACTACAAATTAAGAAAATATGATGAATCCTCTTCGGTAGATGTTATGCTTTACATATAAATGATTGGAGCTCTTCTCTATTCAACAGCTTCATGACCAAATATTATGCAGGCAGTAGGAATGGTGGCAAGATTTCAGTCAACTCCCAAGGAATCCCATTTGATAGTTGTAAAAAGAATCCTCGGATATTTAAAAGGTACTCTTGATTTTGGATCCCCAGCGGAGTCGCCAACTTGTTGAGTAGGTAAATCCTCTTTGCAGACAGAGACGATCCCTCTAGCCCTAGAGAGGGTCTAGCAACAAGGGAACAAGCTAATGTGTAGGTTCCTAGTTAACGAATGAAATAGATTGGGATAGATTTTCCTACCTGTAGTCCAACGCGATTGTCGCAGTTGTAGCAGTTACGGCCTCTTGATCTTTGTCCCGACAGGTCACAGTCCTTCAACAATGGTACTCTAATTCTTGCACAATTATCAAAGGACAAAAGTAGCATGCAAGACAATAATTGCATTCATAACTAGCTAATCAGTCAAGGAAGATTAAATATATTGCATAAAATAAACCATATCAACACAAGATGGGAACCAGACATTATTCATGTATATATAAATAGAAAGAAAGAGATTATAACCGAAGCCTTGATGTCACAGCCTCCTTCAGCGGGTTCAGTAAAAGCGCATCTCGAAGGTTCTTCAGAAAATTGGGACGAGGCAAGGACACAAGCCTAAGCTCTCTCTCAACAAATTTCTCTTTCTCTGCTCTATCTCACCAACAAAATGTTCATCTATTCAGTTGTTCAGCCCTAATGGTTCAACTAGCTGCATCAATGGGAGATAGATTTATTTATAGAGGGAGAGGAGGAGGTTTGGATCCCTCAAATGGTGGAAGGGAGGCCTTATCCTTTGGGAGGTTCCCCCAAAATTTGGAAACAAGAGGCCAAAGGAAGGTGTTCGTGGTTATTCAGTCAAACCACACAAGCTGACTTGCCCATAGAATTGTTAGCATGGAAACTTTGCCTCTATATTTAAAAAACATTCCAAAAACAGCTTGGCGCTAGTAGATCACTAGGACAGAGTGCCAATGGGCACGGGGCTCAGTGTTAATTTCCTTCATTGGCGCGAGGGCATAACGGTCTACCAGCGCCAACCCAAAAACCTATGCTTCTAATGGTCTTCTTAGGGAAAAGTTAACAGAGGAAATGTTCTCCTCGTGGCAAGGGATGAAATGATAGTCTTTGCAAGGCATGACACTTCATATAAGTCACGGGAATGGTCCTCCAATGTGCAGGACGGGAATTGCAGGGACGGTGATAAAATGTTGTGTAACATATGCCCCCTAAAGCATGAGGTCCAAGAGAGAGGGAGGGGTGAAATGCTTTACAAGAACGCATTCAAACCAAACACCGTTGTCGGAAGACCTGCAAGTATAAATACAACTGATATCTCTTATACATGAACATGTGGCATGGGTGCAGCCATCCGTAATAGAGTACATAAAAACTGAGATCTGAGGTATGGACACAGCCATCCAACAATAAGGATCTACAAATAGACTCAGGTATGGTCGTAGCCATACAATCAAAAGAGTCATGCAATAAGTCATGATAAAGCACAAATATCCCACAGCCTGGATCTTATCAGACAAAACCCAGGGTCTTGTGCTCCATCTCAACCCAAACAAGTACAAATTCAAGCATGTGAATATGTGAGTTGAAGTCGAACATGCAAGAAAGTCACCTAATTACCAGCAAATGATGAAAGTTGTTGACAGGTACGAGAGAAACCACCAATAATGACAATGGCTCTCAAGGTACAATAGGTACAATCCACGACATGTGAACAGTGATCTAGCGTCGAAAACTTGTAGAATCACTCGACTGAAGGCTAATGATGTGGGCCTATAGTTGAATGCGAATAACTTTCCATTGAGGCATGCAAGCTCCAAGGTACCGGAAAGGATTCTCTAGATCAACTTTCTGGATAATGAGTTGAATTCAACAGGAAGTGACCTGGTCGAAAGAGGGCCATAATGTTTCCCACATCATCGACACGAGATAGAGGAACATGATGATAGTGAATCAAGACCAAACAGAGGATCAGAGGGAGGTTGAAAACTGCAATCGTAATCTTCTCTTGAACATATCAGCGACACGACCCTGGATTTGGAAGTATTTGACATCAAGGGATCTGAGTTCATGATGATGTGGCAAAGAGCAGATGAGAGGTCAAAATAGATTACCCAAACCCATGGAGGAAAAAAATGATGAAATGATATGTCCCCAACCCAACACGAATGCAAATGAGTGCCATATTCAAGAGCGACATACTACCGACACGATTAAGAACTGGTTCCATTTTCTCCCACCATTGTTGGCGAGTACCCTAATTATTTTTGGAAAAAAATCTTGAAGGGGATAGCATGTGCTTGTCATGTAAGTTTTTCCTTCAAACAAATCCATCCTAGTACATTTTATGATCCCTAGGAAGGAGGAACTCGGTTAACGTCATGGTGACGATTTCCGATGTCATCGGGGTTTAGCGAGTCTAACAAAGGAAGAACTCGGCATCTTTTCATGTTTAGAGAGTTTGAAAAGAAGCAGAAAAGGAAACTCCAGCAGGCCCCTTTTCGTAAATAGTCCCTCGGATCCAAAAAGGTAGAAAACAATGTCTGAGAGAACCTCTTAGTTGTGATAGGCTAACTTATTCCTTTTTCGTAAATAATCCATCCCAGTCTGAAAAAGGGGTAAACGTATACTGGGTAGATATCGTTTCGCAATCATTTAACAAGTTCAAAATGACAAGAGTCTTGGAAATATTTTTAGTTTTAGAGATTCAGAAAAGAGCTGAAAGATGACTCCAAAAGTTCCTTTTTCATCTTTTTACCGAGTCGAAAAAGTATAAAATACAACTCGGCACTTCATCGTTGTTATGTTAAAAACCTGTCGTTGCAGAAGAGACGCACGTAAAACCCATTTCTCGAAATAACATAGTGAAATAATCAAAAAATATGTCAAAAAACCTAATTAGGGTTTTGAAAAGTTATAAAATGCCAAAAATGGTAAAAAATAATTACTTTTCACTTTTACCTCTTGTGGAGCAATAGTTATCCTTTTTACACTACAATTTTGTGGCGGAAATAGTGGGTGATCCGAAAGACTAATCTCGAATCCGTCAGTTCCAAGTAGCAGCTAACGTCCTTCCCTGAATTTTGATTCCTTTTTCATTGCCTGCAGCCCAATTTTATGTGTCTATGGGGGGATTTGGCAAATTTTAGGGCACAGCGGTTGGCATGGGTATGAGGCACAGACTCGCGCCAATCGACCAAATTTCTGGACTGGGGCGCACCCATTGGCATGATTGTTTCTAAAACAGTCGCGCCAATCGCAGCACACAATTTTACTGTGTAAATGCAGACAACCACACCCATTTTAACCAACCAAGAGTTTTGAATTCAGCTAATGACAGTCCTATGAATGTCTTTATAGGTGTAAAGCGGAAAAATGGTGATTGAATCGAAAGAACGAGAACGCAGTGAAGAATACTAACTTGCCATGAAAAACTAAAGATGCATGGAAGCTCTTAGAGATTGTGGGCTCAAGAAATTATTCATGACACCATGCCTCAGAGCTCAACCAGAGCTATTTCAATACTTGATCAGTGTCTGGGACATTGATCAGGAAAAGTCCGTTATTCATGATCAAGAACTCGAGACTGAAGTTTCAGACGTTTATTTCATAACAAGGTTGTCGCGGAGGGGGGCAGTACCAATCCTGACCGACACCCGTCCCACAATGGAGAACATGAGTATAGTGATTGACAGGGTGTGTCCAAGGGCAAGGAAAGTATCGGGAAGCGGAAAAATTGATATTTAAACTATTCCAGACTTGGAACTAAAGGTAGTGTTTCACACCATTACACGAGCTGCGGGATCGCAGGCACTGCATGAGGCCACAAAGACACAGTTACTTCTTGATGTAGATTTCATGGCACCAACTCTCTACAACTGGGCATAGGCAGTGAAAATCAACATGAAGTGTCAACTGACAAAGTGCAAGAAAACCAAGCTAAAGCAGTTCGGTTACGGGTCCATCCTGGTATCGTTCATCTTGGAACGACTTCCAATATTTCAGCAAAAAGAGGTGATAGTACCGACACCACCAACACAGGAGCCACGGATGGCCCGTTGGGCTGCGTTGATGCCAAGGTCAGGGGGCAGTCAACAGATGTCCTAGAGACCAAATTTCTTTGAGTGGCTCTACCGACATTTGATCGTCGTGGAGGATTGGCCCTACTCTGGCACAGATTTCACTGGCAATGCAAATCTTCCACTCCCAGAAGTAGAGGATTAGGATGAAGTACTTGGTAAGACTCATTTTTTATTTTTATGAGTATTATTATTTTTTTCGTACGTATGTTATAACATTAAATCCATGTAATTGTAGATGTTGTCCGAGAGAGACCTGGATGTATGTCCCTGATCGCTAGGCGGATCCCTCACGACTTTGACATTGCCCCTCATGGTGAGGGAGGCGAGGAGGAGGAAATCATACGCAATTTTTATGGAATCTCCTGTGGGATCCCGGACTATGCGCGATTTGATGATGTTCCTCGTGCATACCAAAGACGCACTGCAGGGGGGTCAAACCGAGTTCACCGCTTGCTGAGGCGGCTTGTAAGGGCAGTGACGTGCTATCATGAGCGTCATGTCGAGTATACACCTAGGTTTTATTTCTGCATATTTTTTAGAGACATGGTGTCTCAGGATGTAACTGAAACACACATATTTTTTGAAGTTCTAATGCACACAGATGCAAACATTTGATATATATATACATCTATTTTCCTATATGGATCTTTTCATGTGATGATGATTTTTACAAATTACACAAATGTCTATCCAATTGTTGTGAAACCAGCTCCAAAAAGAGAAGAAAAGAGATATCAACGCCTTAGAAATAAGCCGCTTCGAGGGGACAACCTCTAATACATTACATGAATGAAAAATTCTTGGATGATTCAAATTACAAAACCTCCTTTCTATATATAGGAGACCATGGGGCCACAATGTAATCCTAGCCGACCTAACAATAATAATTTAAGGGCACAATAATAACAATATGGGGGTTACAAGGGTACAATAATAACAATAATGGGGTTACACTAACAAAAATAAGGGACTATACTAGTAATATAGGGACCTAACATGCCCCTCTCCTTCAAAAAAGTTTTGTCCTCAACACTTGAGTAGCTCTGGGTGCTTCTGTATAAAATTTTCATCCTGCCATGTAGAATATTTAGTGGGTAAGTTCTTCCACTTGATGAGATACTCTAAAATTGATCAATTTCGTAGCTGTCAAGTTCTTGTTTCTGTGACCGCTTCAGCTTCCAATATGATTTTTCATTCCTCATCAAGTTCTGGAAATATTGTTTGAACTGGAAGATTTTCACCTATAACCTTCTTTAAGCATGAAACATGGAAAATTGGATGCACTCAAGAAGAAGCAGGAAGCTCCAATTTGTATGCCATAGTACCAATATTTTAAAACACTTTGTAAGGACCATAGTACTTTGGCGATAATTTATTATCCTTCTTAGCTTGCTTGAGGGAAATTTGTTTGTATGGTTGTAGTCGTAAAATACCCAGTCTCCTACATCAAAACTTCTCTTGTTGCGATGTTGATATGCCTATTGTTTCATTCGATTTTGTGCCAAATTCAAGTTGTCCTTTAAGAGTTGGAGAACTTCTTGTTGATGCTCGATGTGATCTTCCACTGCTTGAACCTTCGAATTTTCTCTTAAAGATGATGTGATGGATGGTGGATGATATCCATAAAGTGCATAAATGGGGTCATTTTTGCTGCAGTATGGAAGGAAGTGTTATACCACCATTCAGCTAGAGGTAACCACTTGACCCATTGTGTTTGTTTATCAAATACAAAACAATGAAGATATCCTTCCAAACATTTATTTACTATCTCGGTTTGACCATCGCATTGAGGATGATAAGATGAGCTATGAGCTAATTGAGTACCCAAACAAGAAAATAACTCCGTCCAAAAATTTCCAATAAAAATAGGATCTCTGTCGCTCACAATAACCCTTGGGTTTCCATATAGCTTTTGAATTGTGTCCATAAATGTAGTAGCAACTGTGCTTGCTTTAAATGGATGAGATAATGCACAAAATTGTGCATACTTGGTAAGTCTATCAACTGCCACCATGATAAAACTCTTTTCTTCGGACTTAGGTAAACCTGTAATAAAATCCATTGAAATATCCTCCCAACGTTGACTTGGAATGGATAAATGTTGTAGAAGACCCGGGGTCTTAATTGTCTCAACTTTATTCTGCTGGCAAACCAAACATTCCGCCACAAAATTTTGAATATCAAATTTAAAGTCATCCCAAAAAAATTATTTCTTCACCCTGTGGTAAGTTTTTAAAATTCCTGAGTGTCCTCCTAAAGGAGAAGTGTGCAATTCCAGAAGAATCTTTTGTTTTATTTGGGAATTCTTACAAAGATATAAGCGATCTCTGTACCATAAGGAATCATTTTTCCAACTAAATGTATCAGATGTACTAGGATCTTGCTGCAACTTTTGAATGAGTATCCATACATCTTTGTCCTTCTTCCATTCATCTCTTGCTTCAGTTATTCAATCTGGTTGGATAATAGAAATGGCACAAAGCAATGCTTCCACCTCTTCATTCTTTCTTGAGAGTGCATCTGCAACAACATTAAGCTTTCCTTTTTTGTAGATTATTTCAAAGTCATAACCCAACATCTTTGTGACCCATTTTCGCTGCTCTTCTGAAGATAGTCTTTGTTCCAAAAAGTGTTTAAGACTATCATGATCAGTTTTTACCTTGAAGTGTCTTCCCATTAGGTAAGTTCTCCATTTCTTTAGTGCATGCAGTATTGCTAACATTTCCTTCTCATAAATAGGTTTCTGTAAATACTTCCTTTGATTTGACGACTTTCAAAAGCAATGGGTCTTCCTTCTTGCATTAAAACAGCACCAATTCCATTTCCTGAGGCATCACATTCCACAATAAAGGTTTTTGTGAAGTTTGGCGTAGCTAATACTAGTGCTAGGCACATTGCCTCTTTAAGATGTTCAAAGGCCTTAGTTTCTTCAAGAGTCCATGAAAATGCATCTTTCTTCAATAATGTTGTTAGAGGTGCTACTATTTTTCCATAATTCTTAACAAACTTTCGATAATACCTTGTTAATCCAAGAAATCCTCGCAACTGCTTTATGGTTGTGGGGACTTTCCATTCCTTAATGGATTTAATTTTTTTAGGGTCTACCTTAACACCCTCGTGAGATAAAATATGACCCAGATATTCCACCTCTTGTACTTCAAAGAAACATTTGGATGTTTTTGCATATAATTGTTTCTCCTACAATAGTTGGAGCACCCTGTCAACATGTTCAACATGATCCTTCCAAGACCTGCTATAGATTAGTGTATCATCAAAAAATACTAGCACAAATTTTCTAATGAAGGGTTTGAAAATGGAATTCATCAACCCTTGAAATGTAGAAGGTGCATTGGTAAGGCCAAAAGGCATGACCAAAAATTCATAATGACCCTCATGAGTTTGAAATGCTGTTTTTGGAATATCTTCAGTCTTCATTCTAATTTGATGATACCCTGAATGAAGATCCAATTTGGTAAAATAAATTTCTCCATGTAATTCATCCAATAATTCATCAATCACAGGAATGGGAAATTTATCTTTAATGGTGAGCTTATTGAGCTCCCTATAATCTGAACACATTCGCCATGATCCATCCTTCTTGTGTACCAATACTACAGGAGTAGAGAAAGAACTTAGACTAGGTTGAATTATACCCGCCTCTAACATTTCTGCAATCATACGTTCAATTTCGCTCTTTTGGACATAAGGATATCTATAAGGCCCGATGTTTGGAGGAACACTTCCTGGAATCAAATGAATAGCATGATCATGATCACGAATAGGTGGGAGTCCTTTGGGAGTTTCAAACACCTTGGAATGATTGTCCAAGACTTTTGGAGATCTGCAGAAATAGATGATTTTGATGTCGGAACTTCTAGTGAGCATAATTGTGCAATTACGCCTCGTTGTTCTTTCTTTAGAAGCTTTGTCATGACATTAGAGCTTATTATCCTTCCTGACTTCCCTTCAATACCCCGTAATTCGACTTCCTTTCCTTCTGAAAAAAAATTCAAGAAAAGTTCTTGAAAATTAAAAGCTACCGTCCCCAAAGATTGTAACCATTGTACTCCTAGTACAACATCAGCACCTCCCATAGGAATGGAAAGCATTAGACTAGTCAATACATATTCCCCCGTGGTTAGCTTGATATTATGGCATTTTCCAGAGCAATTTATATTTCCTCCATTTGCAACCATCACTTGACATTCTGGTGCTGGGTATAGGAAACAATTTAATTCCTTGGCTACCTTACAATGAATAAAATTATGGGTGCTACCTGAATCAATCAACAATATTACCTTTTTCTTCTTGATTTGTCCTTGTATCTTGAGAGTTTGAGGAGTGGTAATTCCTGCCAGTGCATTACACGATATGGTCGGATTCATTTCTTCCTCTTCTAGGGTTGGTTCCTGGTGTATATCCTCTTCTTGTTCATTTTCTTCTTCCTCTTCACAATCTATGCAAAATAATTTCTTCTCAGCACACTTATGACCTTTAGTGTATTTGCTATCACAACTGTAGCAAAGCCCTTTTGCTCATTTTTCTTCCAATTGTTGTGGTGTCAACCTTGTAGGTTGTGGAAATCTAGGCGTAGCAACACTTCCTTCTTTATAGAATTGAGTGGTAGGCTTCCTTGTCGCCATAATTTTACATTCAACTTTTCTTGCCAACCTGAATGCCTTCTCCAATGAATCAGGTTCCAAAACACGAACTTCATGTTGGATGTTATCCTTTAGAGTACCTATGAAGAGATAAATCATGTGTTCCTCTGGAATATCAGTTACCCTTATATTCAATTTTTGGAAGTCCTCAATGTGCTGCCCCACTAAACCCTTTTGTTTGAGATTTATCAATTGGCTAAAGAAGATGTTTCTCTTTGTATCCTCATAATGTGCTATCATTTCCTCTGTAAAAATTGACCAAGTGACAATTTTTTTACGGGAGCAAAGCCATCGATACCATACAAATGTATTTTGTTTTAAATGTAAAGTTGCAATGCGTACCTTTTGTGTGTTTTGCACGTTATGGAGATCAAAATATTGCTCCATCTGTAGTATCCATGTTACAGGATCCTTTCCATCAAACTTCCTCATATCCATTTTTGGAATATGGTGGTTCTTCCCGCCAACATTATATTTTATGAAATCATGATTAAAATTTATTTTGTTCTCATCATGAGTTTCCTCTACTATCTTTTCACCATTAGGAAACATTTCTTGTATCAACTTTGTCAAACCTTCCATGTCTGCTTTTAGATCATTCTTCATGTTTTCCATTTTAGATTCCATGTCAGCCTCCATGCCATCTATCTTATATTCCATGTCATTCTTCAAACCATCCATCTTAGATTCCACGCCTTTCTTCAAAACTTCCATGTCATTTTTTGTTGCTCTTTGCGAGAGCAAAATTTCTTGCACTTGCTCTTGTAATTTTGATATGTCATGTTGCCATTCTTCGTCTTCATGAGTCATAGTAGGGCTCTCTAAAGGCTTAATGGGTGTTGAATTATTTTTAGGGGCCATTTTAGAATCCAATATTGATATATATTCTACAATATGCCCTTGGAATCAATTCAACTTGATTCTTCAAACAAGACTTATACAATTTCGGAAAAAAAAAAAAAAAAATACACACCTTTTACTTGCTTTTGAGGAGCTCGATATTGAAATGTAATTATCTCTATAATTTCGGATCCTCAATATCTGAAATTTAGCCCTGTAGTAGCCCTCTGAAGCTTCTTCAAATTCAACAGTTCTGATCTGGTTTTGATTCTTCAAGGAAAAGTTATGTCCAATCTCCCATAATGACTCAATTTTGGACTGGTTTAGTAGAGTGAAATTTTACGACTTGCCACGTGTCACTGTTTCCTCCTTTGGCTCTGAAATTGATAGATCAAAAACTACAGTCCATGCGCTTGTGGCCACTTTTTACAGCATTCCAATTCGATGCTCAAAGAGAGATCTATGAATATTTTCCCACGATCACCTCTTTGAGATGAAATTCAGAAGCCTCAAAAATCCCTAACTTCCACAGATCATATCTCCAAAAATATTACGAACCAATATCTGAAATTTTTTGATGATGTTCCTCAGGATTGTGGCTTTTCACTCTAAATATTTCAGCTTCTAAACCTTCGTAGAAAAAAATTTATTACTAAAATACCATAATGACCTGTTTAGGTTAAATTTAGGAGCCTGCAAAATGACCTAACTTGAACAGATCATATCTCCGAAAATATTACGAACCAAGCTCTGAAATGTTTTGAAGATGTTCCTAAGAATTTTTTCTTCACACTCTAAAAATTTATAGAAAAAAATTCTTTCTGAGCCTTCGTAGAAAAAAATTTATAGCGAAAATTCCACGCTGACCTGTTTGGAGTAGCGAAACCTTAGAATCTCAAAGCTCTGATACCAAATGTTGTGAAACTAGCTCCAAAAAGAGAAGAAAAGAGATATCAACGCCTTAGAAATAATCCACTTTGAGGGGGAAACCTCCAATACATTACATAAATGAACAATTCTTGTATGATTCAAATTACAAAACCTCCTTTCTATATATAGGAGTCCATGGGACCACAATGTAATCCTAGTGGGGCCACAATGTAATCCTAGCCGACCTAAAAATAATAATTTAAGGGCGCAATAATAACAATTTGGGGGTTACAAGGGTACAATAATAACAATAAGGGGTTTACACTAACAACAATAAGGGACTATACTAGTAATATAGGCACCTAACACCAATACAATGTTAGCCATTGTATCAATTAAATAGTCTGCATAATAAGCAACGACCCAAATGGTGGGAAAACGTTCACAAAGCATACCGAGCCAAAAGATTTCATTTTTACATAAGCTCGAAAGCAAAAATAAACTATGCTTGAGATTGGTTTCATTTTTATGCAAGCTTGAAACAAAGGTAAACTATGCTTGCGAATGGTTTCATTTCTATGCAAGCTTGAAAAAAAGGTAAACTATGCTTGAAAAACAGGCATGCCCCTAGCATGGTGACTCAATTCGAGGTAGGTAAACTATTCTTGAAAAATGGGCATGCCCCCAGCATGGTGACTCGATTCAAGGTAGGTAAACTATCCTTGAAAAGCGGGCATTCCCCCAACATGGTGACTCAATTTGAGGTACATGCCCCCAAGCTTCAGTCCAGCTGTAATGAGTGAAAAGCAGATGGAGTGAAGGTTCAAATTATGAGATCAGAGAAAGACTCAACTGGGATCTTACTAGATCTGATAAAAGACTCGAATTGAACGGGGACGTGTTTCATTGTTTTAACGAGGTTGACACATTAAAATAACTATCCTCATGACACCTTGTTTCATTTTTTAACGAGCTTTACACGATAAAACGAACCCTAATCTGAAGAGTTTGTTTCATTTTTTAAGGAGCTTGACACAAGAAAACGAACCATGCTCTGCCAACCTTTTATCATAACAAATAAGAGGTCATGGCTTCCAAGAGGTTCACATCTCATGGGAGAAAAACGTCTTGGAAATTGCGATCAAATACCCCCAGTAAATGGTACTCGATGGCACTATCACTGAATGTGGGCATGGGACAAGTGGCCACATAATTAACCCGTGGCGGGGAAGATACAACTAGTGGATAAAAATACGGCAGAGATGATGGTGGGCCAGCTGCCACCTCAAGACCAAAGAATGAAAGTTGATCAATGGTCACAATCCGACCTTTGTGTGGAAAAAAGATCACATGAAAGAGGGAGGAGACAACGCACCCATGGCATAAGCATTGTCGCACCCCAGGAGTAAATTGAAATCCAAGGGGCCTGGAAAAACCATCACGTCTATACAAACGGTTTTCCCTCCCAAAGTGATCGACAACTTTGGAAGGATCCCTAACGATTGATCGGTTCCTTTGTTAAATTCCAACAGATTCTACATAGCAAGCACAAGCGATGGAGAACCAAAAGCTTTCCAAGTAGTTGAAGACAGAACACTAACAGACGTGCCTTCATCTATAATTGTGCTAGGTATGGCCACATCAAAGGTCTGTACCATGATCTCAAAAGGCACATAAGAAGGAAGTTAGTATCCCGCAAATCGACTCCAATCGAAGGAAGCGACTAAACTACTTGAAGGGGGTACCATTGAACTAAGATGGTCATCCCTTGGTGTTACCGGAGCAAGAGGATCATCCTCCTAGACCATAGACATGGGAGCAGGAAGTGCATCTTCTTGAGTCATAGGGACGGGAGGATCTTTCTCCAAGTCCGAGGAATCTGAAGAAATAAGAAGAACATGAGGGGGATGAGATCCACTCTTGACAGAAAAGACCTGATGAACCATAGGCAGGATCAGATCGACCGATTCCTCGACCAATGGTTGGTTGGGAACGGATTCATGAATTTTAATTTCTAAGGGAACGGGATCTACCAAGGATGAAACTTGACCGATCATGGAATCTGTTGTAACTCCTAGAGACAGCCTAGAGTTGTGATAGACCAATGCCTAGGACATCTTATATAGCAAGGAGCATAAGGTATAACAAAGGAAGTTATCAATAAAACGCTCTCATGCTATCTCTTGTAAAACAAGGAATACTAATCTAAATGGGACCGATACCTTCAGAAACTGACACACAGAAAGGAGTACTGCAAGGGCAACATGCAAAAATCCAATATAAAAGCAACAGACAATTCAGAGACAGCTTACTGTAAAGAGGGCCGATTCAAAAATACCTCACAGAAATAAGTTATCAGAAGTTGTATGTAGTGAATGAAATACTTAGAAGATATTATTTATCATTGAGTTTATATCCAGATACACAATACCACCATGCATGGGCTTACCAATCTAAGAATCCATACATGACAATAGCATTTTAAAAACACCCTCCCAAAGAAACTAATATAGCAGAAATACGGTTTAGATGAATAGTGGAACAAAATATCATGCATGAGCCATATTTAAAGCGCTTGACTAATCCGAGCATGGGTATCAACTAGGATAAATCCATACCAAAAATTAGTGAGCCACTCGCATTCCAAAACATGATACAGGAAATATGGATGAAATGAAATGATCCATTAAAATAACACATAAGAGAGAAAGTTACACACTATGAAATACCAAAGACCAGAATCCTCTTAACAGATGGAACTCCTCCTCACTGAGACCCTATGGACTCTGAGCCTTCATACTAGAGTTCAACAAAATGTATACAAAAATCCTTTCACTGCATCATTTTCTGATAAAATCTGGAACCCTCAATAATTTGTTCTTCGGGGGTTTTATAGAGAAAAAGAAAACTTAATAAATGAAGTAGGTGATGAACATTTAATTTGCTTCATAAAAACAAGATGGCTGAAACGTGCACGCCCATACTGCTTGATGACTCTGGAGTGCTGTATGTATTTTGTGATCTTCTTTCTGAAATAAATGCACTGGGTAGAAGTCTCTTCAAGAACACGGCAAAGAAGTAAAATCACATAGAAATTTCGTCCTTTCCTGAAAGAAAATGTGCTGAAAAGAAAACTTTAAGGCATTGTTTTCTACGAATGGTACCCTCTGCTGTCTAAACCCTGAATTACGGTTTAAAATCTTCAATGCCGAACACTGAATTCCTCGATCATCCACTGATATTTCTCTGCTGCTCCATTAATGTCTTCATCTGCACAATATGTGCTTTGAATGGCTCTGCAGAGTTTGACATATTTTAACCCTACTTCTTTAATGGAAGTCTTGTTGACATACCTTCCCAAGCCTTTCTCCATGATTACAGCCTCTGAAAATAGTCCTTTTATGTGTTCTGCTACTGCAATCAAGACTGTGAATCATGGCAGTTTTCCGCCGTTGTAACCCTGCAAGACCCAAAAACTTGTTAGGAAAACCAGGCATGGGGATGGTGGATGCAGGTGGTGAAATGATGGAATAGTGCGGGGCAATGGTGAAAATTGCAGAAAAATGGCGGAGAAATTTTTTGGTAAAGGTTGGAGGAATGTATGAAATTTAACGTAGACAGTGGATGTTTGACCTTTTGAATAGGAATGTATAGGGGAGACAGAAGAATGTACGACGAGAGCACGTGGAATGATGACGTGGAGGTAGGGGGTCAATGGCGTGGCGTGGGTTAAATCTAGACCGTTCGATCTCAGGAGGAGATCGACAGTGGAAAACGTATCGCAGGGCAACGAGACGGTGGGCTAGGGGCACTATACACTTGGATTAACACCCGTGCATCTCCGTAGTGCGATGACCGTTGGATGGAGACCCCAGATCAGACGGCTATAATGCATATCGCTCCGTATCCTCAGTCGAATGATAACGCGCGATGAGGTAGCAGTTTTGGAATAGTGACGGAGCCACGTGTCATGTGATGTATGGAATCACTCCGAATTGAGAAATACCGCCCACCTACGAAAGGCAGTGCGATAGATACCGGGCAGTTTTGAACAGTGGACGTAGGGTGGGGACCACTGAGACAGATAGACTCAGGGTCGTTGATTTTATAGTTTGATCGGACAGTAGTTAGGTGGGCTACGGGCGCGACGGAGATGAACAAACGCCATGCAATCTGTACAGATTGACGGCTCAAACTGCGCCCAATATACATTTGATAAGCGCCTTTCGGGCTGGCACCTAGTATAGCGCCCGGGCTACGTGGAGGAAAAGATTAAAAGGGCTAGGGCCGAAGGGGCTAGGCCTTATATATTTTTCAAACATGGACTTTTGGCCTTGTATAATGTAATATGGGGATATAGGAAGGTAACGATAAGCAGAAAATGGATTTCTCAGGGCAAACCGAGGGGGTATAAAAAGGTTTAAGCGGGATTTCTTGTCAAAAATTTAATGGGAGGTTGACATTATCAATAGAATCCACCAGCGGAGGACTCAAATAAATCTTTTGGTAACCAACTCGAAGGCATGGTGTAGAAACGGTAGGGTTGTCCAACACTCGTGGCTTCTTCCATTTACGGAAAAAGGTGAATGGGATGATTCCCTTCACACAACTTACAGGGATTAGTAATCTTACCCTGTTTCTTATGAATCTTATCATGGCTAGTCGAATATGTGCCACCAACATGACTTCTAGAATCCAAAGGCAACAACGGACAGTCATTGGACCATGCTTCAAGTACCTTGGGAATTCCAGGACAGTCTCGAAGAAGATGGTCACCTTTGCACAACATGCAACGGAATTTGAATTTCCATGGAAGGTTGGAGGGTTTATCAAGAGAAGGTGTCTGAGGCGCGATAATCGCAAATTTGGCCTCTCTCTTATCTAACTTCTTATTTTTCGTCTTCTTCTTCTTCTTCTTAGCCACCTGGTTACTAGAATCCAAAATTTTACCAGGCGAAGTAGAAGAGGAGGACGAAGAAACAGGCGAAGAAGGGGAGAGGTCCACCTTAGAATCAACATGATGTTTTCCAAGTGGAGGGGGTGGTTTTACAGTGGGCGGAACACTCGAGACCACTAAGGTCAAGAATAACCAAACAGGCAACCCAACAGTTAACCCAGGCAGGGACAATGTTGCCATATAAGGAGCACCAACATTCCCAAAAGCAGGAAAAGAACCAGGATTCCCTTCGGAGGGGATTCCTTGGTTGGTAAACTCCAAAAATGTTTCCATTGGAAAAAACCATAAAACAAAATAGTAAGGAAGATAAATTTAACCAGGAATATTTCATGGGCAGTTAATATTTTAAGACATTGTAACAAAATTATGTCGTTTCATATTTTAAGAGTCGAGAAATAGGCAAAAGGTGACTCTATCACTTTCAGGTTGACACGAGTGTGAAAGGACAAGAGCTTGATGATATTTTTACTTTTTAAGGAGTCACGAAAAGATCAAAATGACTACTCAGGTAATCTAAGAAAGAGGGTGTACCAAGTTTTTTTGAACTGCCATATACACCTTGGTGATCAAATGAAAGAGAAATGACCAAGGACTTGACGTACGTGCAGGTAGTCTCTATGAATGTTGTGTTCGGTGTATCACGATTACAGGGCAGCAGACTCGGCTTCCTATGGATAAAGGTTTTGAACCTAGGAGGGTCTCACTTTATATACACAACGGTACAGGGAGCACAAGTCTGTACTAGCGTTGTCTAAATCCAGGTGGAAAATGACAACTACTAGGTTTAACGACACTGGAACACGTCACTAGCCTATACCTCTAAAATATTTTCGTTAGGTTCCAATGCTTCCTTAGATTAATTTAATTGATTTTAAGGTTAATCTTGAATTAATGTTTCAGTTTCAAGGCCCTACCGAATGTGATCTTGAATTCCTAAATGCACACTACATGCAAAAGAACACCATTTCTATTTGATGAATGCTAACTAAGAGAAGGATAGAGATCTTTAACAAAGTAGAAATCAATGAAAACACAATAAGAAGTTGACTAATGCATCTAGTACAACCAAATGAGAAACAAAAAACTATTTCCTAGTTCACTAAGAGCTAGATATGTAAAAGAACTTTAATTTTTCGGTCCAAACGAAAGAATGCAATTTTTTATTTTTTAGATGAATGAAGCACACGATGCACTATTACACTAAAAATCAAATCGAACACTAGCTTTGATCATTATGAATGTAAAGATATAAAATGAATAAATCAACTGCAATACAAACATTAAAACTCACTCAAACCAATGACGCACTCTTTCAAGCAAACCAAAAGCTTTCAAAACGGTCCAAACAAGCAATGTGATCTATGCTCGAAGTGGCGAAATGGAGAGTTAAATGAAAATTCAAGTGATCATTCAAAAATCCAAAGACACAAAGGATCAAAAAAGACTAACGCAATCAACTAGCGAATTGAGATGAGAGAGATCAAAGTGACTCGAATTCAGCTGAGGAGGCTCAGTGAGGAGAATACCAAATAAGCAACTTAAGACCTAGAAACCCTAGGGCTAAAAAACTTCACTGATGAGATAATGGATAAACAATTGAGAAAAACGTGACTACGGAGTCAAAACAATCCTAAAAGACCAATTGCAAGTCAAAGAAACAACCCAGAGCCAAGAACTACTGACCAAAGACTCAGGAAGAAGGTCAAACCAAATCCTACAGGATTCAGCATGACTGTCAAGGGGCCATCTACGCCAAACAGGGTTTGGTGCTACTACAACAAAGGAAACAAGCACCAATTGGCGCGACTGTTCAAATAAAAACCGCTCCAAGCTGGAAAACTATGGGAAAAATGAAAAAAATAGTGAGCATAGGTCAACCCTATCACTCTGGACCTGAACAGGAGGATTCCAAATCGTCAAGCAAGCCAAAAAAGACAAACAAGCAATCAAATGATCGAAGTCGACTCGACAAGGAAAATTCCCAATGAGCAACGAGACGACAAACTCACACTGATCCCCAATGGGGTCGCCAACTTGTTGAGTAGGTAAATCCTCTTTGTAGACAGAGATGATCCCTCTAGCCCTAGAGAGGGTATAGCAACAAGGGAATAAGCTAATTTGTAGGTTCCTAGTTAATGAATGAAATATATTTGGATAGATTGTCCTACCTGTAGTCCAACGCGATTGTCGCAGTTGTAGCAGTGACGGCCTCTTGATCTTTGTCCCGGCAGGTCACAGTCCTTCAGCAATGATACTCGGATTCTTGCACAAATATCAAGGAAAAAATCAATATACATGACAATAATTGCAATCATAACTAGCTAATCATTCAAGGAATATTAAACATATTGCGTAAAATAAACCATATCAACACAAGATGGGAACCAGACATTAGTCATGTATATATAAATAGAAAGAAAGAGATTACAACCTAAGCCTTGATGTCGCAGCCTCCTTCAGCGGGTTCAGTCGAAGTGCATCTCAAAGGTTCATCAGGGAATTGGGACGAGGCGAGGACACAAGCCTAAGCTCTCTCTCGACAAACGACTCTTTCTCTGCTCTATTTCACCAACAAAATGTGCAGCAATTCCTCTTCAGTTATTTAGTTGTTCATCCCTAATGGTTCAGCTAGTTGCATCAATGGGAGATAGCTTTATTTATAAAGGGAGAGGAGGATATTGGGATCCCTCAAATGGTGGAAGGGAGGCCTTATCCTTTGGGAGGTGCCCCCAAAAGATGGAAACAAAAGGCCAAAGGAAGGTGTTCATGGTTATTCATTCGAACCACCCAATCTGACTCGCCCACGAAGTTGTTAACATGGAAAATTTGCTTCTATATTTAAAAAACATTCCAAAAACATCTTGGCGTGGGTAGATCATTAAGACAGAGCGCCAATGGGCGCGGGGCTCGGTGTTAATTTCCTTCATTGGTGCGAGGGCATAACGGTCTACCAGCGCCAACCCAAAAACATGTGTTTCTGATGGTCTGCTCAGGGAAAATTTATCAGAGTAAATGTTCTCCTCATGGCAAGGGATGAAATGATGGTCTTTGCAAGGCATGACACTTCATATAAGTCACGGGAATGGTCCTCCAATGTGCGGGACTAGAATTGCAGGGACGGTGACAAAATTTTGTGTAACAGTGTCTTAAAATTACAACGCTTACTTTGACAGCATACATTGATGCAGATTGGGCAGGAAGCATAGGTGATCGAAAGAGTACTAGGGGAAATTCATTCTTCATGGGAGATTGTCTTGTATCTTGGCTCGGAAAAAGGTAACCATCTATATATCTTTCTGCAGCCGAAGTAAAATACATAGTTGTTTCATATTGTTGTACACAAATTTTATGGATGAAGGAAACCCTAAAAGATTTCAACATAGAGACCAATCAACCAAACACTACATATTGTGACAACACTAGCGCCATTACTCTTTCAAAGAATCCGGTGATGCATTCAAAGGTCAAACATATCCCAATCAAATATCATTTTCTCCGAGAACAAGTTGCTAAACAAAACGTCAGATTGGAATATGTCAATACAAAGGAACAAACTGCAGATAGTTTCACAAATCCCCTACCATCATAATAATTTGAATATATTTTCCAAAAGATGGGGGTCGTATCTCTTGCATCCCATTAAATAAACACATTGATAGGAAAGAAGCAGCATGAAAGGAGGAAGAGCACCATGACAGGGGGAGCATAATATTAAGGAGTCGCCATTGATGTCAAAGGGGTAGGTAACATCGAAAGAGGGAGAATATATTGACATCAATGACAAAGGGGGAGATTGTTGGATAAAGAATTTTCATTTATTTTAGTATACCTAGAAACCCTAAAACAGTCCTAAATAATCTCCTTTCCCTAATCCCTTGATAAAATCTTAATCCTAGTTCCCTTACCAAAAAAAAAAAATCTAACCTTATCAAACACTAGCTCTTATTAAGAACCCCTAATTTATTGTTTCTCGTGCCCTATTTTTTGAAGAATGTAACTAGGTTCAGTATTCCTAAATTGCATGTGAGTCATTATGAAATGTATTTATCAAAATAGAGAAAAAATAATTATTATATTATGACTTATTAAAGCATGGGTTTCATGGTCATCATGTTTTAAGTCAAATTCCCCATTGAGGACTTCTAGGATTTATATTGAGTCATTAGATTCATTGCCCATTTAATGACACCCTTCTTGGGCTTTTGAATCATGTAAAAAGAATTTATATTGATTCAATTAAGTAGTTTGTCACCTCCACACCAAGTCGGCCCTTACTTGTTCAAGTCGACCTACATGAAGGTAATTTGAACTCCAGAAGAGGCTATATACTCAGTGCAGTTCGATTCATTTGAAAAATCACTCAGAAGTTCAATATATAAGGAGAAGAAGTTGCAATGTACAAAATTTCAAGAGGAGAAGGAGAAGTACAATATTGAAGTTTCTTGGGTTGTATCTCTCACTTGTGTGATTTACTGGGCTATTACTCGAAGATCAAAATTTTTGCTGCTAAATCAAATTTGTTGTTGCATCAAGGTTGAGGTTGCTGCTAAGTCGGCCCTTACTTGTTCAAGTCAGCCTACATGAAGGTAATTCGAACACCAAAAGAGGTTATATACACATTGTAGTTTAATTCATTTGAGAATTCACTCACAACTTCGATACACAAGCAGAAGAAGCTACAGTGTATGAAATTGCAGGAGGATAAGGACAAGTACAGGATCAAAGTTTTATGGGTCATATCTCTCACTTGTGTGATTTACTGGGCTATTACTGGAAAGTCAAAATCTTTGTTGCTAAATCAAAGTTGTTGTTGCATCAAGGTTGAAGTTGTTGCTAGGTTGAAGTTATTTTTTCATCAAGTTCGAAGTTCTTGCTGATAAGGTCAAATTTGTTTCTAGGTCGAAGTTGTTGTTGGTACTAGATCAAATTTTTTGTTGCTACTAGATCGAGGTGTTGAAGATTGTAACTAGTTTCAGTCTTCATAAATTGTATTTGATTCAATATTTATTGTACTTGTCAAAAGAATAAAAGAAAAGAATTTTATATTATTATTAAATGACTCAGTAAATCATGGGTTTCATGCTTGGGTCATATTATTTTAGGTCAAATTCCCCATTGTGGACTTCTAGGTTTTATTCTAAGTCTATAGGATTATTGCAAATTTGAATTGACTCATATTGGGCTTTTGAATCACGCAAATAGGTCAAGTATTGAGTCAAATATTATTTATGGAGCCTCCACATCAAGTCGTCCTCAAGCCCAGTAATTCGAACCCATCAAAAGGCTATAAATACAGGCAAATTGAATTCATTTGGATACATCTCACACTCACACAGAAATTCAATATCTTTTTTTGCATCAAGGAAAAGCGTGAAGTGAAGGAAGAGGGCTTTTGGAGTGCAGTTTTGGGCAAGCTAAAAGAGTTCAAGAAAATTGAAATTTCTGTGTTGCTCCCTCTCTCTCACGTGCTATATTTTGTAATATCAAAGTTCTCCATCATTTACTGCATCAGTTGTTGCATAAAGTATTTCTAGTCGTTGCTTCCAAGTGAGGAAGAGGTTTAACTTGATTATGTTGCATGTTGTTGCTTTAAGAAGTTGTCTTGGGTCAAAATCTAACTAATAGGAGCAAGATCGAAGTCTTTCCCTCAAGATCGAAGTTCCAAAAGCAAGGTCAAATTTCCAAGGTCGAAGAAACTACTACATAGTGTTTCTATTGTTTTTGTTGCTACCAAATTGAGGAAGGATCAAAAGGAAGGTTGAATTGGTGTGGAGGAAGTATGGGTTGAGGTCTAGAGTCCCAAGAATTACTATTGAAGGAAGAATTATTAATTGGGTTTTTTGCGAGAGTAGGGTTTTTCCCTGGCTTCTCACGTACATCTGGTGATCTATGTGCATTTACTTTGATATTTGCTTGATGAAATAATAAGAAAGAAGATAAGAAGAACATAATAAGAACTAAGGAAGATCACAAGTAAATAATCAATAATAAGAGAATATTTCTGCCTTTATGATTCTCTAACATGGTTTTTATAGATTTGGTGAAAGAAGAAGGAAAAGGCAGTCTCAAGGATTTGATCAAGGAGACATAAGAACTTCACTAAAGGAAATTCTTTAAGGAAAGAAGTCTCCACTGCCTTCAAGGAAGATGTCTAAAACTATCAAGGGAGAAAACAAGCTTGAAGGAGCTTCTAACTATAGATGTTGGAAAAAGAGGGTTTACCTCCTCTTGTAAAATAACAAGGTCTTAGACTTGGTGAAAGGGAAAGTGAAAAAACCCACTGAAGAATCAAGTGATGGTGATAAGGTAAAAATCACAAAATTGGAATTGGCGGCAATGAATTTTATGTTTGAAAGCATAAAGTACAATATTTTCCCCTTCATTCTAAACATTGATCATGCCTAGGAAATGTATGATTCCCTTTCAAATCCATTTACCGCCAAGAATATTGGAGAGATAGCAAGCCTCAAAAATGAAATAAGAACTACTAAGATGACCAAGGACGATATTTTATCTACCTTCTTTATAGCAGGAATAAGAGATGAACTTATTTCCATTAATGAAATAGTATTAGATAAGGAACTTGTGATCACATCAATATTAGGGCTACCACCTACTTGGGGAGCATTTGTTGCAGGTCTCAATAGCTGGAAAACAACTCCCATATTTGAGGAATTATGTACAGCATGCAGTCAAGAAGAATTTAGAATATCAATGGTAGTCAACAATGAAGAAGTATCAAATGCTTATGTTGCTCAACACAAGGGAAAATTCAAGAAAAAATGGCCAAGGAAGAAGGTTAATATGTCCAATATTGAATGCTATCATTGTCACAAAATGGGACATTATAGAAGTGATTGTCCCGAAAATTCGAGAAGTAAGAAAAGAGAGAGAGAAAATGTGGTTGAAGAAGTACCATCCCCCAAGAAAGCAAATACTGAAGAGAATGAATTATGGTACTTACATTACTAAGCCCCTTACTCCTAGTTTTAGATATTTCATTTGTATACTTTATATTTAGTTATAGGTTTAACACATTTTGGGAACGAAATTTTTCTTGTCTTAAAAGGTTTTTAGGCTTCCCTCAAAGCTTTGGAGGGAGCCCACAAAAACTCCTCAAGATAAGTATCGCATTCCCTCTCTATTTGTTCTCATGTACTTATTTAAAGTTTTGATTATTTAAACACTAATCACATGTCTACCTCTATTCCTTATCTAGGAATTAACATGTTGAAGTATCATGAGAGAAGGCTTCAAGGGTTAATAAAGAAGGTCTCACTACGCATTGGAATCAAAAGTTTTGTCAAAGAATCAAAGGTATGTATTGAATTATAAAGTCTTATTATTCTCTTTGGTATATTCATTCCATACTACTAACTGTTTTTGTGTCTAGCTCTCATGAATCTTAAAATATTCTTGTTTGGGATGATTCGGAATTTGATGAATCTACCCACCTTATATACCTCAAAAAATTTGCATAAATAGAACCCTAAAAAGGTTCTCTAGGAACCCTAACCTAAGGGTATGTTGATAATATGTGAAACCCTAAACCTACTTAGGGATATTAATGAAGAAATGGCTATACTAATTGATATGTTGATAATGGCGTGTTTGGGATATTGATATGATCATGGAAGCTCTAACATATTAGGGTTGAAATGATGTTGTTCAAAATCTCAAAACTTTGAAATATTGATAGAACAAGGGTTTACTTTGACAAAGAACTGAAGCCCTATGCTTTGGTTCAGCCTACAAGCGAAAAATCCTTGTTATGAAAAGTCCTAGGAATGAAACCCTAGGTATGTATTTATTTGATTTCATCCCTAGCTTAGTCTAGGTCAATGTATGTCTGATATATTTATATTTTCTAATCATATTATGTGCTATGCATGATGGTAATCTCATAGATACATGTGTTGACCAAATTTCTAATGGTTGTAAGTTCTAGGGTTTGAAATAAAGCTCTAGTCAAAGTTTGAAGTTCTATAATGGTGATTGAAAAACTCTAGGTTTTTACATCTAAGGTCTAGTAATGGTTAAACTCTCTAATATCTATCTATATAATGTTTACTAAAAATTTATAGATGGAAGATCTAGGGTTTACATCAAACCTAGTAAAGGTTATTTATGATGTGTTTATTTTGAAGTCTAAGGGTTTACATCAAACCTTAGTAAAATATATTCATATTGGATTTGCCTTAATTAAATGAAATCTAGGGTTTACATAAAAATCTATTAGATAGTCTATCATATGGTTTTTGAAAGTTATTTAGCCTTCTGTTATCTTGATTGAATTGTTCATATGATTTAGTGTTTGTATCAAACTTAGGCTAGATAATTGAAGTATTGAAGTATAGTCTCTTGTTTATTACGCTAAGTCTAAATGCTTCTGCTACTATAAATTTTTGTTATGACTAAATTCATGCTTCTACAGAATTGGTCGTACTTGCTATCTAAGTTATGTAGGTACATCATATTAGTGAAGAAGTCTGATGTGAAGGAAGGAAGCCATGAAATATTCTCCAACACTAACGGAAGAAATTAATCTCCCTACATTAAGAAGGACGACACAACATAACTCTCCTTAGGTTAAGAGGCAGGGCACAACATAAGTCTTGATTGGAGAATATATACTGGAAGAAATGTTGCTACATGTGAGGTAGGGAAATGAATCTTCTTTCAAAGATTCAAGAAGTATTCCTACTAAGATTAATTGGAAGGCAACATCGAAACCCTGTAGTTTTTCTTTGATAATGTATTTGAAAGTTTATTTTTTATTGGGGTTGTGTTTGTAAAGGTGAATCTCTTGAAAGGATTTGATAACATGTTAGTTTCCAATTAGTTTTATTGGGAGAGATTTGTTATACTTGATATGTTGGATCAAGGGTGTTGAAGCTTTGTGACTGAAGCATTTCTTGGAAAGACATCAGGCCGACACTTTGTGTTGATGTCTCGTAGGGAGAGTTGGCATCAAGTGGATGTGCACCTATTTCCTTGGGTTGATGATTAGTAATTAAGCCTGATGATACCTATAGAGGCTGAAATATTTATTCCATCTTAGTCCCACTTGGATAGATTACCTTGGTCAGGGATCTAGTCCATAACATTATGGTGCCTAAACTATTGAGTGACCAATGGGTAGATTTCCCTAGTCAGGAATCTAGTCCATGACATTTAAGTGTCTAAAGATTCTTCATAGTTCACATAGTTGAGATCTACCTTTTACTATTGTATTATGAATACTTCCCTAGTTTTGAAGATTGTAACTAGGTTCGGTCTTCATAAATTGTATTTGATTCAATATTTATTGTACTTGTCAAAAGAATAAAAGATAATATTATTATATTATTATTATTAAATGACTTATTAAAGCATGAGTTTCAAGATTGGGTCATATTATTTTATGTCAAAGTCCCCATTGTGGATTTCTAGGTTTTATTCTGAGTCTATAGGATTATTGCAGATTTAAATTTACTCATATTGGGCTTTTGAATCATGCAAATAGGTCAAGTATTGAGTAAAATATGATTTATGGAGCCTCCACATTAAGTCGGCCTTCAAGTGATCAAGTCAGCCTCAATTCCAATAATTTGAACCCATCAGAAGGCTATAAATACAGGTAGATCAAATTCATTTGGAGACATCTCACACTCACACAGAAATTCGATATATTTTTTTGCATCAAAGAAAAGTGCAAAGTAAAGGAACATGGATTTTGGAGTGTGGTATTGGGAAAGCTAAAGGAGTACAAGAAAATTGAAATTTTGGTGCTACTCTCCCTCTCTCTCATGTGTTTTAGTTTGGAAGATAGAATTTCTCCATCATCTAGTGCATTAATTGTTGCATCGAGTGTTTCCATTTGTTGTTTCCAAGTGAAGAAGAGGTCGAAGTTGATTTTGTTGGATGTTGTTGCTTTGAGAAGTTGTCTTGGCTCAAAATCAAACTAATAGAAGCAAGATCAAATTCTTTCCCTCAAGATCGAAGTTCCAAAATCAAGGTCAAAGAAATTCCTACATAGTGGTGTTACTATTGTTGTTGTTGCCAAATTGAGGAAAGATCAAAAGGAAGGTTGACTTGGTGTGGGGAAGTTTGGGTCGAGGTCTAGAGTCTCAACTATTACTATTGAAGGAAGAACCATTGATTGGGTTTTCCCTGAGAGTGGGGTTTTTCCCTAGTTGCTGGCCTACATATGGTGTCCTTGATGTATGTGCATTTACTTTGATATTTTATTGATGAACTAATAAGAAATAACATAATAAGAACTAAAGAAGATCACAAGTAAATAATCAAGAATAAGATAATATTTTTTCCTTTCTGACTCTCTAACACGAGGTGTTATTTCTACTGCTATAGTTGTTCTAGGTCAAATATAGTGTTGGAAGGTTATCATCTGTAGAAGAAGGAAAAGGTTGAATTGGTGATTGAAGGAATTTTGTGTCTAGAGTCTTGGAATATCTCGTGAAACTATTGAAGGAAGAGCTGAATGGGTTTTTCCCTAATTGTCCGCCTACATCTAGTATCCTTGCTCTTAATGTTATGGTTTTGAAAATTGCTTGATGAACTAAAGTAAAATAATAACACAAGAAATTTAATAAGAAAATAAGAATATCACAAGGAATTATCTGTTATAAGAAAAAATTTCTTCCTCTATGATTTTCCAACACTATTAATTCTCATTAGATAACTTTTGACGTATTAAATGGGCCTCCTAAGAAAAATATACAACAAAAATAAAATTTATAAAACCAATTGGATTCAAGATGATGATTTCAACCATGGGGGATGATTCACCATTTTTGGGGTAAAAAGATAAAAAAATAAAATAAATAATAATAATAAAACTACTTTTCAACTTGTATTTTCAACATATTTCCCTAGGGTTTTACTCAATTTTTGAGTGGGAGTACTAGTTGGATGCAAAGTTTAATTCCTCATCCAATGAGTACCATGTTACATAATTTCGATGGACCCTTCTACACGAAAAATGAGAAATACATGAAAAACCATGATTACAATCATGTTTTTCATGTATTTCTCATTTTTTGTATAGCAAGGTCAACCAAAAGTATGCAACATGGGTAATCCTTGGATAAGGAATAAAATTTTGAATCCAATGAGTATTTCCGCTCGAAATTTGAGTAAACACATAGAGAGATAAGTTGAAAAAGTAGTTTTTTCTTTTTTTCCCTCTAAAATTTGATGATGTAATCTAATATTATTTTATTATTTCCAATATTATTTTATAATTTCCATAGGAGGCCCATTTTAGGCCTCAAAATTACCCTAATGAATCTCCTTGTTTCCTACATTAAATCCAATGATGTCTATTCCCTAATTCTTATTTATCCTAACCCTATTTCTTTCCTAAACTACAACTCTACCAAACCCTTGTCCTTAGAAAAGTTCCCTATTTCTTATCTTATGCAACCATCTTTTATGAGTTCTTTTACTAAGCTCTCAATTACCTAAGAAAATATACCTAGTCACCTATTCGTTGACGGCCAAAAATGTAACATATTTAATTAATGTGACGAAAGTATTAAGGTCGGCTTCAACTCCCATAAGTCAGCTTCATAAGTCATTTTCTCTAGACAGCATCGTGTCACTTTCGAAAAGAGTATAAATATAAGATATCCAACTCGGTTCATTGGACTTCTGAAGCAAATCAATTAAGGAGAATGAAGAAAAATGGTTCACATCTCATGGATCTGAGGAAGGAAGTCAAGAAAATACGAAGAGACAAGATAACGGAAGTTCGTAGAGAATTCTGGAAGATTTTGTGGGTTAATTTTTAGACTTTTTGATTGCAAAGTCTTGTATTTGGCTCATTTCACCTTCTAAAAGCATCGATCTATTGACAAAGAATCAGATTAATTGTAAAAGGAGTCTCAAATTCATTGATGAAGTCTCAGTTCCATTGGATAAAATGGTATCGAGCCAATTACCTGAAATTTTGACTCGTACATATAGAAACAAGTTTGTTTGCAGTGATAAAGGATATGGTTGGGATCTAGATCGCTTGCAGGATACAATTTTGTCTTCACTCAACCTATGATAAGCTTGAATCTCTATTGATGACTTCAGACCTACCAATTACAAATCACATGTTATAAACCAAGACGATTGGGTATATCTCTATTGAAGATTCAATTCAGAACGAAATTACCTTTGCACTTCGGACCTATATGTATTGGGATAGTTGTATGGTAGATAATCTATGGATTTGTGGAGATATTTTCTTGGCCTATTGAAGCATTAAAAATACAGTTCGATTGAAGCAATACTCTTGGTCTAGAGGTAACAAACTTGGGTTAAAGGAACAAGCCTCAATCAAGAGTGCCCTAGAAAGAAAACAGTAACATTTGGAGAATTTTTAAAGTAGTCCTCTGCAATTTCGTGCATCCTATAGCAGAATCATCAAGACAATTGACTGTGTATCTTCATTGATTGTGGAACAAAGGTATTTAAAATTTCTCATCATTAACTGAAGGATTGGAGTCCTCAAGGTAGGAGCCTTGGAACAATTTTTTTCAGGTAGGAGCCTGAAATTTTGATAAAAGGATTGGAGTCCTTAAGGTTGGAGCCTTGTAACATTCATTTTTATAATTTGGAGCTTGTAACCATTGTAAAATACGATTGGTGTCCTCAACAATTTTTCATTAAAAATTATTTCATTTTTGTTCTCAATCATTTGGTTCAATTTGTGAAAAAACTTAACTGGCTAAAATAACAATTGTAAAAGAAATATTGATTCACCCACCCTTTCTATATTTCCAATAGGGGCCTAGTCAGAGTCATAGTTAGTTAGATGAGTTAATAAGTCCATAAGCGGTTATCTGCATTAATAATAATTGTAAGTGGTTGACCCGCATTATAGAAAAGGGACAACAATTAGTTATAAATGGATCATAGTCAATAAATAAATTGGTTAACATGTATTATGCAAGGGACCACTAGTAGTTAGGGTTTTGGATGTCATAAAGGTATAAATAGTCTTAGATATCAAGGGAAGAATCATTGACTCTTACTCCAATTGAGCTCTGCTATGTTGAAGGTTTCCCCCTTGAAGAGGCAAGTGAACATGGTATTATGCATCTGAATAATAAAATATCTTTGCAACTTGTCTCAATTCATGTGATATTTATGTACTTTTGGCAATATTGTTTCATATTTTTGGCAATCTATTATTCTCGCAGGTCAAGTGCATAACAAGTGGTGTTAGATCACTTTCCAGGGCCAATTGTACCTCTAATTTTGGCATATTTTTTTAGGCTAGAGATTTGTTTTGGCATCTTTAAACCACGTGATCTATCGTTAAGCACATAAACTTCTGAATTTGAGGAGGCATGCACCCAAGAACCACAAGAGGTGGTCACGCTTGTTGGACTCCCTTGTAACCCCTATGGGTACCCCTTCGAGTAGTAGTGCATTAGACAGAACCGCACACAGACTGCACTTCCACATACCCTTGGATCTATCGGAATCCGCCCTAGGCTAACCTGAAACCTAACCTTAGATAATTCAGCGGTCTTCTTGCTGCTACAGTACACTAATAACAACACTTAGGGAGATTACTCGCATGCATAATAGGGTAGTCGGGTAATACGGCTAAGGGTACGGTCGATCCCCCTTAGTTAGTGCTCTGAAAGATTGGGCTGAGTACTATTGTTGAACACTTGTGTATATTACAATCTATAGCACCTGGCACTCCTTTGTGACCATAGTTCCCTCAGCTATCTAAAGATCACCCCCTACCTTTTCATCCAGATTAGATCTAGCAGTTGGGGTTCGATCATCGTTGTACATATCAAATCCAGTAGTTGGGATTCTTCCACTATCGTACAGATTGGATTTAGTGGTTAGGATTTTCACAGCATAGATAAAAATATTTGTGCTGTAAGGGTTTTGGCCGCCATAGTCCAGATTATATTGTCGCAACACATTTTGTAGTGCCAAGCCTTGGGGTTTCTTCTACTACATTCCAACCCCAATTTTTGCAAGATATTTGGCAGCACAAAGAATTTTGGATTTTGACCACCACACTATTTATTACCTGGGAGTAAAACTTATTTTGGAGTTAAAAAATAAAGTATGGCGGCATCACGGGATGCTTGCAAAAGACATGGCCAATAATATTCAGGACGACAAGTTGATAGCGGTGGTACCATTCACCTGTAAGCCCCCAATTTTCATGTGGTCCCAAATTTTTCCCAACGCGACTTCAAGTGAACCACATCACTAAACCCTTGAGCTTGCCCCCTTTCCAACCATACTACTCTTAAGTAAGCTCAAAATTTGGTCAGGGCTAGTGTATGCACAATACGAGGTCTTAAGTTATGGTTGCGGAGAAATTTGAAGCCCTCAAGAAAAAATTCAATGAGTTCCAGACATCATTTAACAACAAAATCACAGAAGTATTGGAAGCCCTGAGGACGTCTCATGAACCCATGAGGAAAGAACACAGTGTTTATGCACATGTAGAAGTAGAATCCAACCATCACATTCATTTCCATGGAGGTCACCAATATTTGAGCCACCAGACGCCCAAGTTGGACATGTACAAATTTTATAGCTCTAACCCGACAATATGGGTGGCACGAATGGAACAATATTTCCACCTTAATAATAGCTGGCATGATAACAGTAAACTACATGTGGGAGCTCTTTACTTGGACCAAAAGTGATGGCAATGGTGGCAGTGGCATCAGAAATGTTATCCAGGGAGGCCAACTTGGAACATGTTCTCAAAATCCATTTGGGACCACTTTGATCGAATCTCACTTTCTAGGTCGTCTCAGTAAGCTCAGGAAAACGGGTGCAGTACGTGACTACATTGTAACCTTTGAAAAATTGGGCATCTGAACTGAAGGACTAGGAGATGCCTTTTACTTGGAATGTTTCATCAGTGGCCTAAAGGAAGCCATCCAAGCCCATGTCTGAATTCATCACCTAGTTACTTGGTTGGAATCATGCAACAAGGCCTTCGAGGTAGAATTCACTTTAAATGCTAATCCAATCATCGAAATTTCATCGCACGGCACGTCCCACCCCAGCTACGGGCCCCACCCAAATGCTTAAGTTTCAAAAGTTGTTGCCAGTAGAAATGGCCAAAAGAAGGGAACAAGGACTCTGCTACTACTGTGATGAAAAATAATCCTCGTGACATAAATTCAAGGAACCAAAATTCTTTCAAATTGACACTATGGAAAATAGTTCTGTCGATGAAGCTCCATCCACTAAAGTGCCCGAGGAGGAAGAGGGTGAACCCCTAACAGCCTTGGAAACTAATACTAAAACTATGCCAGATGAGTTGGTTATCTCACTCCATACCCTGGCCAACATTTCTTCTCCCCATACTCTCAAAATCCTAGGTTTTATTAACCATTAGTGAATTGTGGTGTTGATTGATAGTGGTAGCACGCACAAATTTTTCCTTAAGAGAGTAGCAGAAGTCGTTCAATGTTTTGTTAAGGCGATATCTAATTTCCAATTCCTTATCATTGATGGGGTGACCATGAAATGTGAAGAAGGTTGTGAAAATATTAAGCTTCAAATGGGGGATTATCACCGCAAAACCCACATGTTTTCCATTGAAATGGGCAATTGTGACATTTTCCTTGGTGTCGAATGGCTCCGCACACTGGGACTTGTCACAATGGACTTCTAGGATTTATATACGAGATTTAAGCAGAACAGCCACACTCTTACACTACGGGGACTCCAAGAAGGTTCTCCTACTATCATCAACTTTAATCAAGTGGAAAAGCTTTTATAAAAGTACCATCATGGGATAATAACACAATTTAATGCCATCCATGCCATTGAATCCACTCTGCCTCACATTCATCTCAATATGAAACAGGTATTAGATTGCCACCAACAGGTCTTTAACAAACATAAGGAGCTCCCACCCTATAGGGGTGAACATGATCATAGCATGCCTCCCGAGTACCCATCCGCCAAATGTCTGCCACTGTCGATATCCTTTTGCACAAAATAATGAAATTGAAAAAATCATCAAGGAACTCCTTGAAGTCGATGTTATATGTCCCAGAACCAACCATTATTCATCACTAGGAGTCATGTTTCTAAAGAAATATGGGGAATGGTGCATGTGTCTAGACTTTAGGGCCCTTGACAAACTCACTATCAAGGGAAAAATTCCTATACTAGTATTTGATGATCTGCTTGATGAACTGCATGGTGCCAATTTTTTTACCAAGTTGGACCTTCACTCGACTATCACCAAATATGGATGAAGGAAGTTGAAATTCCCAATACATACTTCTGAACTCATGAAGGCCATTATGAATTCATAGTCATGTCATTTGGTCACTATAATTCCCCGTACACTTTTCAAAGCCTCATGAACCACCTTCTGAAACCATATCTCATAAAATTTGTCCTAGTCTTCTTTGATGACATTCTCATATGCAACATAACATGGGACACTCACCTTCATTGCAACTGCTCCAAGGTCATAAAATATTTTTTAAATTATCCAAGTGTTCCTATGGAATGGAAGAAGTAGAGTATTTGGGACACATTGTGGGTCGTGAAGGAGTGAGGGTTGATCCGAAAAAAATTCAGGAAATGCAAGATTGGACCAAACCAAAAACCTTTAAGACTTTGAGGGGATTCTTGGGTCTCACGGGCTACTATCACAAATTTTTCTACAATTATGGACACATTTCCCGACTCCTCACTCATCAACTCAAGAAAAAATCATTTATATGGACTAACATAGCTCAGCAGGCCTTCTTGGCTCTCAAACAGGCCATGTGCTCCACTCCAATATTGGCCCTACCAGACTTTACAAAACCTTTTGTTATTGAATGTGATGCTTCAGGAACAGGCATTGGCATAACATTAATGCAGGAAGGTAGACCATTGGCTTTCACGAGTCAAAAACTCATTCGTAAGCATTTGGGTCAATCTACACATGAGAAATAAATGGTTGCCATCTTACATGCATTAGACACTTGGTTACCATACTTATTGGGATGTTGTTTCCAAATCCGCACTGACCAACATAGCCTAAAATATTTCCTCGAGCAACTTCTATCATTTCCACAACAAAATAAATGGCTCACAAAAATGTTGGGATATGATTATGAGATCATTTACAAGAAAGTGCATGACAATGTAGTGGTCGATGCCTTATCATGCCAATTTAAGGATGAGGGCACCCTTTTATCCCTCTCTCTACCCATACCAGATTGAATAAGATCATCATCAATGGTTCTCCCACCCATCTCTATCCCAACTCATTAATATATTACAAGGAAATCATAATTCCTCATAGGACTACTCTTGGAAGGATGAGGTTCTTTGCTATAAGGATCAGGTAGTGTTATCCCTAACCTCCACCCTCAAAACCCGCATCTTGGAAAATTTGCACTCCTCTCCGGCTGTTGTACATTTAGGATTTCAAAATACTTATGCATGAGCACACCACTCTTTCTTTTGGACAGACATGAATAACGACGTATGCCAGTGCAAAAAATGGGAAACGATCAAGCTACCGGGAACCTTACAACCCTTGCCACTCCTTGCTTCCATTTTGACAAATGTTTCCATGGATTTCATTACAGGTCTCCCAAAGACAGGAAACAAATCATTCATCATGGTGGTTGTTGAAAAACTTTCCAAATATGCTCATTTTTGCGCTCTACTACACCCATTTACCCCAACATTGATGGCTAAAGTTTTCATGGACCGAATCTTCAAACTGCATGGCATGTCGACTTCCATTGTGTCTGATTGAGATCCTACTTTCACCAAAAAAAATTGGTAGAAATTTTTCAACCTACATGGAACGCAACTCCAACCAAATACAACTTATTAGCCCAAACCGATGGTCAAACAGAAGCAGTTAACAAATGTTTGGAGACTTATATGCAATGCTTCACTTCAAACAAGCAAAATCAATGGGTACAGTCATCACCTTTAGTTGAATGGTGGTATAATACTATCATGAAGCCACCAAGACGATGTCATATGATGCAACGTATGGCCAACTCCCACCTTCACCAGCTTCTTATATCACTAGATCTTCCAAAGTACAGGCAGTTGATCAGCTCCTCCAGAACCGTGCTTCCATTGTTACACCATTTTTTGGTCATCTAACCTATTATCATTAGATGGACCCAAGTACACCATGTAAGACCAATTTTACCCTAAGTAAAATTGCTTTCACTATGAAAATAACTTAGTAAACCACCTTTATTAAGTTGTTTATGGTCTAAACAGGAAACCCCATGAGGAAATATTAAATAAATCTATATTTGTTTGATTTTCCTCAAGGAATAATTAGTTAAACAACAGTTTAATTAATATTCTTGGTTATATTTAACACAAAACAAGGAAATTAATTAGATAAATCATTATTTATCTTATTATTTTCTAAAGAATAATTATTTAAACCTTATTTAAATAATATTTTTTGTTAAATATGACTAAATCACCCATAAATAATTAAATAAATCATTATTTATTTGATTATTACTCAACTACATCATTAAAATGATAAATAGATCATTTATTTATTTATTATTTAGAAATAAAGGGATTTGACCCAAGTCAAATTCCTTTTCCCTCTAACAAATATAATAAAATATTCCATAAAAGTTGGATCTTGATTTGGTTAATAATATTTTAATTATGTGCCAATATCTAGACCAACTCAATATTTCGTTATAAATAGAAGGGTTTTCCCATTCATTTACCACCTTTTGTTGCCTAAAGATCACTCTGGATCTATACTTTTGGTCTGAATTTGATCCACCATCATAGTCATATTTCTCTACCATTTTTTTCTAGATTTTCTACACCATCAAGAGAGAGGAATTTTAGATCTAAAGTGCTGAGGACTTACAAGAACCTATCCCATTGAGGAGAACTGGTAACACCCTTCTGTGTTTTCCTCCCAGGTGCCATTAATACAAAATTCATTCAACATATCCTTGTCTTGTCTATTGGATACATGGACTAAATCGTATTTTTCTACTGCTTAATGTCTTTTGATGCATAGATATAGATTTTTGCAGCATTTATCTTGATAACATCACTGCATATCTGAGGATATTGGCAGCCATATTTGTTGTTAGGGATGTTTTTTATGCACAGCTAAAGTGGTATTTTTCCGTATGCTTGGAATTAAGATTCATACTAACAACTGGCAACTCCACATGGGTTTACGATTACGACTGTTGTCGTTTTTTCTGATTCTTGCATATCCAGCTGCTTCAAACCCTAGGATTTCTCTTCAGCCTCTTGTTTTTTTCTTTTCTTGATGTTTTTTTTAACCTATAAAACCCTAAAATGATAAAAATTCTAACTTCTGTGTGTTTTCGGACCTATTGTGCAGGTGACAGACATCAGCCGCAACTGAGACGACACTTTTTTCTGAAATCTGCCACCAAAAGTGCTGGAAGTGCAAGTCGCACTTTTTGGCCCAAAACCTGCGACCTGGAGCTTCAGGAAGTTGGAATTAGCCCAAAAACTGCGACCTCTACAGAAAACAGGTCAGAAACTACGACCTAGATTTTTTGCGGGAGTTTTTTTGAAATTTTTCTGGGTTTGTCTGGGCCTCTATTGAGGGTTTTCTGACCTCCGTCTTTGCCCGTTTTGCATCTGTAATTGTTATTTTTACTCAACTAAGTGGTAACCTAGCCCCCTAGGGCTTCAGTACCCTCAACACTTTGTGGAAGAGTTTTAGCTACTGTCGGTTGTCTGAAATTTTCAGAGTGTTCAACCATTTTTCAGATCTGATACCTCACCTTCAAATCCGCTTCAGATTGGATTGTTATCCATCTAAATCACCTCATTTAGATTTGTTTTGGTTTTTCTCTAGGTTTCACTCTGTTTCCCTCCAGGAGATAGCCTTTCGCCACCTCATTTACAGCAAATTTTCCTCTGATTTATTGTTGTTTTATGCACCACTTTCCAGCAGATTTTGACCTTTAGATCCCTGTCCCTCGCTAACCTTATATCTATTGGCTATTTTAGTGTGTTTTGATTAGTTTTTTTTGACCCGCCTACAGACTAGTTGTTGAGAGGCTCGCCTCTTTGGGTTTAGATTATTGCATTATTAGTTGTTTATTTTTCTGTTGTTTCAGTTTCATATATTGTTATCTGCAAGTTTATTTTCAGTTACACGGCACACTTTTTCTTTTCTCTACAAATATCTAGGTTTAAAAATTAAAATTTACACACTTTGAACACACACCCTAAGCAAAAAAGGGCTTGGTTAACACCGCCAAGAAAAGACTCTAAAACATTGAAATCAATTGATCCTTCACCTCTCTGCCCTTGTTTCGACATTGTAGTCAATTGATCCTGCACCTCCCTGCCCTTGTTAGCCTCTTTTTCCTTTGTGTCATGTTTGTTTCGTCATCATTGCGCCACCAAGGCGTTTATCCCAGAGACTTCTTGGCCTTCATCCTTAGTTTCTGGTATGAAGACTTACTCCTCTGCGTATGATTCGAGTTAGTCCTCCACCAAGTCCGCACTCTAACTCTTCTTTTGGTTCATTGGGTTCTCCTTCTCATTCTTCCTTCGGTTCTCCCCCTGTCACCTTCACCATGTCTAGTGCAGGACCTAATGCTGGTGGTAACCCCGGACCTCATGCTGGGAATACCACTAGTGGGACCGCAATGGACACTCCCCGGCTGCGCCCTTGCTCCCCTTCATGGCAGGCCTCAGCCTTCCCGATTTTTACCAGTTGATAAATGACCTTATACACCATGAAGCTAGTTGGTCTTCTATGCCAACTAAGCTCCCTTCCGACATCCCCAAGTTTTAAGGCCTTGCTGGATAATATCCTACAAATCATGTTCGATCTTTCCACATGTGGTGTTCGTCTAACTCCATTACCGATTACTCTATCCGTCTTTGGTTGTTCCAAAGTACACTTAATGGTGAAGCTTCTAAGTGGTATGTTGATCGGGCCCTTCCTCTCATACCACCTTTGTGACTCTTTCCCAGGCTTTTCTATCTTACTTCCAGCTTCCCCTTCGTTATGACACTGGTACCGAACTCTTGACTTCTTTCTGTCAATCGTCTGTGGCCCGCCTATCTGACCATGTCCAGGAATGGTGGATAAGAAAGAGCCTATGTCGAGTCCCTACCTTCAAATACCATGTCTACATGGACTGGTTCCTTAGATCTCTCTTGCCACTTATCAAGAAAGATGTCGCATCGCACTTTCCTCAAACCGAAGAAGTTGCTCTCCAAATTGCATTAAAATATGACCAGATCTACGCTCAGTCAGGTTATGTTTATACCGTTCTACCAGATCTTCCCAGACCCGATGGTGCCAACACACCGGGGGCATCTCACACTACCGACGGTATCGTTGGAGCTCTCTCTAATCCATACGCTCAACCTCCCATGGGCTATGGCTTTCCTCAGGGGGGGGCCAGCACCTCTTGCACTTTTCCCCCTCCCGGTATCACGTATCCAAGATACGGCATGCTTCTTATTTTTTCCCAACCTCCTGTTTACCACACTGTTACCCAACCTCCTTATTATCTGTATCCACAGCCTGGTGCTCCAGCTCCTCCAGCATTAGCACCTCTGCCTCCCTTGCCTTCTCAACCCCTGCAACAGCATCCACCGCCCCCTCAGGAGCAGGAGTACGCACAACAGGGCGCGATTAATCCTCCTCCTTACAAAAAGAAGAGGAAAGGCACTCAAAATCAATCTTCTCCCGGTAATCCTGGACCTAATCCTCAAAATAATTCCCCTAACACTGCTAACCAGCAACAGGGCACTCATCCCAAGCAGGACAGGCCTGTTCGCACGAACAAGCCTTGTTCTTATTATGGTGTTTTCGGTCATTACACACAAGATTGTCCTATTTTGCCAAAAATTCGGCAAATGTGGGAGTCTCAAGCAACATTACGAGGACAGCAAGCCTCCCCTTCCGTCCCTCCCAGTTTTGCACCTAGTCAACCGGTTGTGCTTACTAATCCTTTCCCTTAGCAAGGATTTGTGGCTAACCAACCACTTAAAGGTCAGGCAGCCACTCAACCTCTTCATTCTGGTACCCCCAATTACCATATCCTCATGATGAAATCTGATCAACCTCTAACCGTAGACATCGATCTTCAGACTCGGTCCCGTCAGTACAACAAGCCTCCTGCTACGTCTGTCCCCAAGCCGCCTCCTTTAGTCTCTATAGAGCTTCTTTCAACACCTAATAGTCCCTTGCAAATCCCTTAGCCTAAGGTAGAGGTTCATACCAAGATCCCTAAGGGACCACTACGCCGAAATGTTTCTTCTGGAAAAGTTGCCCATTTGTATAGCATAGTAGATGATTTGGCGCAATCCCCTGCTACCATTTCAATGTTGGAACTCCTCCAGTCGTGCCCTTCACAACGAAAAGCTCTAATATCTACCATGGGCATTGTAGATCCTTCCGATGATCGATTGATTGTCTTTGATGTTGACCGGTCATAACATCCTCCTCTCCCTGCTTTCATCACTTTCCAAATCCCAATCAAGATCCGGAACGCCAACGTTTCCTAATGCATCATTGATGAGGGGGCATCCACTTGTGTGATGTCTGCTTCGATTTGGAAGCAACTAAGATCACCTGAGTTCACTCCTTCCACGATCACTCTCTAAGCGTGGGATGGCCACGCCTCCCATCCCATTGGCTTATTCTACAACTATCCTATTACTCTTGCAGGCAAGAGTGTTTGCGTTGATGTAGAAGTCATAAATTCCCCCTTAGATTACAACATTCTATTGGGTCGTAGCTACACTTATGCGATGTCTGTTGTCCCTTCCACGATCCACCGCAAGATGTCCTTCCCTCATAACGGAAAGATAGTCACCATTGACCAGTTGACATATTACGAACCGAAGTCTCAGACCTCCCCTAAGTCCATCATCTCTTCGGTGGCCAATAAGAAAATCGTCTATCCTTTGACCAGTGTCTCACCCGAAGTCTACAAATATTCCTCATTTCTTGGTACATTCCCTAGTCTTCCTCCTCATGTCTCTGGTCCCAACTCATCGAATGTTTTCATAATACAATTGTCTTGGGCTTCCCTCAAGCGGCCCACCTTGGCTATTCAACAGCCTCCTCGCCCTTTGCAGCCTACTCCTAGCCTTTTGATTTAGCGTTCTGGACCTCCTCCTCCTCCTGGCCCTTCAGCTGGTATCCATGAGCCTCTCTACCCTCCTGGAATGGTTCCTCCAGGCCTTAACCATTTAGGAGTTGTCCCGCCTGGCCATTACCCTTCCGATCAGATATCGTTCCTAGCTCCACCCCCAATAGTATACACAATACCTGTCATGGCCACCCTCTCTCATCCTAACCTGACCCTTGGGATTCCCATCTGGTACCTTGATCCTCCAGCCGCTACTGCGTCTGGTCAACCAAAACCTTATCTTGCTTTGACCCAGGTTCAACCAGTCCATATGACTTCTCCCACTGCAACAGTGCCTCAGCCACCTCAACAGAAACCACCTCCTGTTGTGACTGCTACGGGTAAGAAGGGAAAAGCTCGCACGGGGGAAATCAAAGACAAAGCCACTCTGACAAACCTTTCCCCTCCTCGGCCACCAAAACACACTATCCAGTGTGCTTTGTGTGATGTTGTCAGTCATGCCACCCATACTTGTCCAAAGTTGTCTCACCTTAAGTCCATGGTCAATGAGACGTTTCCGGAGTCTGATATCCCTAAGGTTTATGTCACTATACCCGATTCAGTCCCGAAACTAAAAACTTTGCACACCAATCACCCCTGTGCTTTGTGCGATTTTCATGGCCATTACACTCACCTTTATCCCCACCTTGAAGAGTATCGCTCCTATTTGGAAGCGTTCCGCCAATTCGAGGCCAAGAATGACAAGTTCACCTCTCACTTGTTTGTGAGTTCTTCTCCAACAGAACCAGAGGATCTGCCTACTCCCATTGACATTCCACCTCCTGATGTCAAGATGATGGAGCCTCCGGCCCACATTTTCTACCTATCATCATCCATGAGACCCTCGATGGAAATCCCCTTGGAGACTTCCCCTGATGTTTCACCTGACCTCCCTTCAACGATCACTCTGGGCTCAACATCGGTAGATACCTTATCTGCTTACTCTTCTGTCATCCCCCATGACATTGTGCATGTGAGCCTTTCTTCACATGATGATGAGTCAGGTAGTTCTACCGCGTTAGGAGGTCTCTCTACCTCCAATCACCCCATCTTCCATTCCGATGAAGACATTATGGAAGCTATGACTGAACCTGACTTTCCGTGGGATGATATGCACCACTGTGCATACTTCCTCCCACAGCAGTCCCATGACCAATATGTTTTGGAAACTAAATACTTCATTCCTGATGAGGTCAATTGGTTTAGAAATCCTATCCTTGCACCTGATTCTTTCGAAGAAGAAAATATGGCCAATATCTCTCCTACCATTAAAATAGACATTTCTGATAAACCAGGGATAGAAGAAAATATCACCTTGCGTGCCCATTGCACCCTGGAAGAGGTTGAGGCTTACACCAAGCTATTCAAAGAATTATGTGATATTTTTGCCTGGTCCTATTCAGAAATGCTCGGACTTGATCCTGCCATTTTTGAACACCATATCGATACATGGCCTGATGCCAATCCTGTTCGTCAAAAGTTGAGACCCATTAATCCTTCCAGACGAGAAGTTGTCAAAGCTGAAATCGATAAGCTCAAGCAAGATGGTTTTATCTATCCCATTGAATACACCACTTGGGTGTCCAATCTGGGTCCCGTTCTCAAGAAACAAGGAACCATCCGTGTCTTCACTGACTTTTGCGATCTAAACAAAGCTTGTCCCAAAGAAAACTTCCCCACACCATTCATTGACCAAATCATTGATGAGTGTGCGGGGCAAGAGGTTCTATCCTTTATGGATGGTTTCCCCTTGTACAACCAAATTGTTATCCATCATGCTGATCAACTTAAAACTGTGTTCATTAATTCGTGGCGAACCTTTGCCTATCGAGTCATTCCATTCAGCCTTAAAAACGCAGAAGCCACTTTTCAGCAGGCTATGTCTTACTGTTTCCATGACCTAGCTCATATCATCCTTGCTTATTTATATGACCTCACTGCGCATTCTAAACATCGGGCGCAGCACCTCCACGATCTGCGTACCGTCTTTCTCCGATGTCGCAAGTATAATATCCGCCTCAACCTGCTGAAGTGTGTCTTTTGTGTACCTATCGGTCGTCTTCTAGGCTTCATTGTGTCTAAAGATGGTATCACACTTGACCCATTGAAATTTCAAGCCATCCTTGAGCTTCCTATCTCTCGTACTTTATGCCAGTTACAAAGCCTCCAAGGAAAAGCTAATTTCCTTTGTCAGTTTGTACCTGACTATGCCACCACCGCGCATGGGTTCCTTAGACTCCTCCACTCTAATATCCCTTTTGTCTAGGATGCATATGCTCAAGAGTCTTTTGATGCCCTAAAGCATGCTCTCACGTCCGCTCCCTTGATTCGTCCCCCTGACTTTGATAGGGATTTCATCCTGTATATCTCTGCTTCCACCTACTCAGTCTCTGGAGTCCTCATTCAGGAAGATGACAATGGAATTGAGCATGTTATCTATTATGTCAGTAAGAACCTGGTAGGACCTCCTGTATCCTACTCACATGAAGAGAAATTAGCACTGGATGTCGTGTTCTCAGTCCAAAAACTTCGTCATTACATCCTCATGTGTTCCACCAAGGTCGTGACTAATTCCAACCCTATGGCCTTGCTATTGAGTCGTCAAATCATCAATGGGAAGTATGCCCGTTGGATCATGATCCTCCAGGAATTTGATCTTGAATTTTTCACACCAAAACATAAGAAAGGTTTAACCCTCACTGAACTCATTTCCAAACTACCTACAGGTATGCAGGATCCTCCAGTTAATGATAATTTCCCCGATGAACATTTATTTTCCATTACCACCGATGACCCTTGGTATGGGGACATCCTCACTTATTTGCGAACCCAAAATTTCTCCCTCCATCTTGACCATGATGCTCGACGACGTATCCAACACCAGGCCCCCCGCTACCTTCTTACCGGTGACGACCTTTATCATCACGGTGTAGATTTTGTCCTTCGTCATTGTCTCACACACGCTGAAGCAGAACAAGTCCTAAATGTCTGTCATAGCCGCGCTTGTGGTGGCCACCTCTCCAATTTGGCCACTGCCCAAAAAATCATGTGCGCTAGGTACTTTTGGCCTTCTCTCTTTGGTGATTGCATTGAGCTAGTCAAACACTGTCCCAATTTCCAACATTTTTCCCCTAAGGCAGGAGCCCCTCCGGCTCCCCTCCATTATGTCATCTAAAATGGTCCCTTCTGTAAGTGGGCCATAGACTTTATGGAGTGTCGACCGTCATCGGCTGGTAACCATAATTATATCATCATGGTGGTTTACTATTTCACCAAATGGGCTGAGACCATGCCAACGTTTAACAACACGGCAGCTACCGCAGTCCTCTTTTTATTTAACCATGTGATCACTCGATTCGAAGTTCCAAAAAAATTGGTCTCTGACCATGGCCGAAATTTTGAAGATGAGATATGGCATGAGCTATCCTCACTGTTGGGCTTTGAGAACCAATATTCCTCCTCTTATTACCCCCAAGGTAATCGCCAAGTTGAAGTAGTCAAAAAAATTCTTAAAACCATGCTTCAACGAACAATGGATAAGCACAAAACCAACTGGCAACTTATGCTCTTCCCTGCTTTATGGGCCTATAGAACTTCTGTTAAAACAGCCACCGGGTTTACTCCTTTCCACCTTGTTTTTGGAGAGGAGGCAGTCTTACCGATCGAGTGTGAAATCCCTTCCTTTCATGTAGCCGTCGAACTTCTCCCTGAAACCCAACCTTTAGAACAGCGACTTATCATGCTTGAGCGCGCTTCCGAAGACCATCGTGTTGCATTGCAAACCATTGAGGCGGCTAAGAAACACACCAAAGCTCAATATGACCGAAAAGTCCACTCTCGTACTTTTCACGAAGGTGATCTTGTTCCGGTGTATGACCAAGCCCATGATGTCCTTGGTCATGGGAAGTTTGACTCATTATGGCTAGGACCTTACATCATCATTAAGGATCTAAGTCAAGGGGCATATCTATTAGAGGACTTTGAAGGCCATACCCTTCCCAATCCTCGCAATGCACTCTATTTGAAGAGATATTACCCTTAGAATTTCCTTCTAGAAATGCATGTTTTATTTTCTTTAGGTAGCCAGCTCATGCTTTTTGTGATTTGATACTTCTCCAAGACACATTTTGTCCACGAAGCGTCACTTCACTACTCCCCAAAATCGAATTTCTTCACTTGCAACACTTGTACTTGGGGGCACCACTTTTCCTCCATACTTGTCCATGCTCATGTCGATTTTTGTCATGAGTAACCACCATGTACTCATGTTTTTATGGTCCCCATTGGACTTTTTCTGTGTGGCAGCACCATCGAGTCACCCTTGTTTAGAGCATCTGAGTTGAGTCATCATTACATTCATGGAGTCTATCCTGAGTCCCTTTGTATCCTGCTATAGTCCTCCATCCTTCATTGCTTGGTCCCTCTCTCTTCTCACACATTATGGCCTTCAGTTCCACTGTCCCCTATCCCTCATGATATTGTGTCAGTCGCTGCCAGGTCATCCATGCCTTTTATGCTCTAACAATGGAATTCGTCCATCTGTTACTCAGTACCCCCCATTCCATCATCATCGCTGGTGTCAGTCTTTCAGTCGCTCTACTATTTTCTCTCGTGCCTTAGTTGAGGATCCCTTATTGCCTCACCTATGGCGGACCTCCTTCTGTTGACATCAGCTCATTCATTCCAGAAGACAGGTCTAAAGGGCAGTGTACCTTGGTTCCAGCTTCCACTCTTGTTTAGTGCCTTAGATCAGGCAAAGGGACTCCTTATTGCACTTTGACTTGATTGTTTCTCAACTCCAGCTCCTTTCAGCATGATCAAGATCCGTATACTTGATGGTCTAGTGATGTAGCAACTGATATCAGTGATTCTCGGGTGTGTGTGAAATGTCTCAGCCCTCATGAGGGGGTGACCCTACAGGTAGCCCCCCACATGCCTAGATGACCTCTTCATTACAGCCTTTGATGCAGCTCCATAGATTTGATGATGTCGGCCTCAGCCGCTTGTAGCGCCTTTTTAATTGCATGTATTAGTCAGATTTTCAGAGCCCTTTCCTGTTTACAGGGGCATCTGGGTTGTATTTATATCTTATGTACTCAAATATTATTGTACAAGTCCTGGCTTTTATCCCAAGCACAATATGTATGTGGGATTCATTATCATGTTGTTTATCTAGCTCATGTTTATGCCATCATGTACTATATTGTTCAGTCCCTTGTTTACTGGATGCCTTATTCTTTGTACTTTGTCTCGGCAGGCATAGGTATGCCTCCCCCATCGCCTATAGCACAGGTACTCACTCATCAAAGGGACTTGTCACACCTGTAAGTCTTGCCTCCTCAGGGTCTAGTCCTTTCAGCACTTTGGTCTACCTTGTACTTCTCTCTCTCTCTGACTTCCCCTTCAGTGTCTAGTGATTGAGTTCTTACAACGTACTTCGGTCATACGATTAGCTCCTAACGTTTGCACACTGGGGGGAAATCTATTACACCATTTTTTGGTCATCTAACCTATTATCATTACATGGACCCAAGTACACCATGTAAGACCAATTTTACCCTAAGTAAAATTGCTTTCACTATGAAAATAACTTAGTAAAGCACCTTTATTAAGTTGTTTATGGTCTAAACAGGAAACCCCTTGAGGAAATATTAAATAAATCTATATTTGTTTGATTTTCCTCAAAGAATAATTAGTTAAACAACAGTTTAATTAATATTCCTGGTTATATTTAACCCAAAACAAGGAAATTAATTAAATAAATCATTATTTATCTTATTATTTTCTAAAGAATAATTATTTAAACCTTATTTAAATAATATTCTTTGTTAAATATGACTAAATCACCCATAAATAATTAAATAAATCATTATTTATTTGATTATTACTCAACCACATCCTTAAAAATAGATCATTTATTTATTTATTATTTACAAATAAAGGGATTTGACCCAAGTCAAATTCCTTTTCCTTCCAACAAATATAATAAAATATTCCATAAAAGTTGGATCTTGATTTGGTTAATAATATTTTAACTATGCACCAATATCTAGACTAACTCAATATTTTGTTATAAATAGAAGGGTTTTCCCATTCATTTACCACTTTTTTTTGCCTAAAGATCACTCTAGATCTATACTTTTGGTCTGAATTTGATCCACCATCATAGTCATATTTTGCTACCATTTTTGTCTGGTTTTTATACACCATCAAGAGAGAGGAATTTTAGATATGAAGTGTTGAGGACTTACAAGAACCCATCCCATTGAGGAGAACTGGTAACACCCTTCTATGTTTTCCTCCCAAGTGCCATTAATACAAAATTCATTCAACATATTCTTATCTTGTCTATTGGATACATGGAGTAAATCTTATTTTTCTACTATTTAATGTCTTTTGATGCATAGATCTAGATTTTTACAGCATTTATCTTGATCACCTAACTGCAGATCTAAGGATATTGGCAGCCATATTTTTTGTTAGGGTTGTTTGTTATGCACAGCTAAAGTGGTATTTTTTTGTATGCTTGGAATTAAGATTCACACTAACAGCCATGATCGCTCATCTCAAAGATAATCTACATCAAGCTTAGAATATAATGAAACAACAGGTCGGCCAACATCGTTCAGAGAAGTCATTTCAAGTAGGTGACTAGGTGTTCCTACGAAGCCAACCTTATAAGGAGACCTCTCTCAAAGAAAAGGGCTGCTAGAAACTAGCACCAAAATTCTATGGGCCTTATCAGGTACTTTAGCGTAGAGGAGCAATCGCTTACAAACTATCCCTGTTGACTACTTAAAAAATCCACCCAGTCTTCCATGTACGCTGCCTCAAGAAAGTTGTGGAGAACAATAGCAGGGTTCAAACAAGTCTACCATAATTGGATGAGGAAGGTTCACTTTGGCTCCAACCCAAATAGGTCCTCGATACTCGCGAAAGACATCTCTGTAGTCACACGATCAAGGAAGTCCTCATCAAGTGGAAAGACACCTCTCCAGAAGATGTGACATGTGAACCGACCACTATTCTTCAACAATTTATGTAGGTTCAGCCTTGAGGAAAAGGTTACTTTTGATGGGGGAGGGCATGTTAGGGTCCAACCCTAACCCCTTTATTTATGTAATAATTCCAAGGGGCTTGTCAGAATCATAGTTAGTTAGTTGAGTCAATAAATCCCGTAAGCGGTTATCCGCATTAATAATAATTGTAAGTGGTTGACTTGAATTGTAGAAAAGGGACCATAATTAGTTATAAACGGGCCATAGTTAATAAATAAAGTGGTTAACCTGTATTATGAAAAGGACCACTAGTAGTTAAGGTTTTGGATGTCATAAAGCTATAAATAGTCTTAGATAGAAATGGAAACCTTCATCGAGTTTTATTATAATTGAGCTATGCTCTGTTGGAGGTTTCCCCTCAAAGAGGCAAGTGAACATTGTATTCTACTTTTGAATAATAAAATATCTTTGTTGTTTTTCTCAATTCATGTGATATTTCTATGTTTCTGAAAATATTGTTTCGTATTTTTGGCATTATGTTATTCCCATGGGTCAAGTGCATAACAATTAATATTTACTAGCAATTAAAAGCGATAACGGGGAAAGTCCTAATGGAATGCTCTGAGACCCACCAAGAAATTCTTATTTGTATTGATGAACTTCAATGAAAAACAAACAATATCATGTACAAAATCTCCTCTCTAGCAAAGAAACTCATTCATCTAGAGTTGACCACTTTGGAAGAAGAGGAGGCTCCTCCAAGGGTAATCTAGGTGGACTCATCATCCAAATAAATGTTTTTCTACCATTTTTTTGTTATTTTATTTAGTAGCAACCATGTTGCCATCATATTTAAGCAGGTGTATGTTTATGTTATTAGGAAATTTAATAGGAAGATGATCTATTATCTAGACAGTTTCATTTTCCAGTTCAAAGAGTATATTTTGGCCAAAACTCTCTTGTTATTTTACTGGTTTGGTTTCCGTTTTGGCAGATCCATAAAAAGAATTATTTGTGTATGTGATGCAATTTCATAGTAACACAAAACCTACCTAATTAACAGAAATAAAATATTATAAATGCTGTTATTAATACCGCTTTTCAATTTTGGGGTTGATTTTAAAGTTTGTGTTAGCAACATTACAAGTTTTTTAAGGCCATGGTTGCAAAAGGTGTTAATTTCAACCCCATAATGATGTTGATTTTGGTGTTTTTGGTCCAATATATGGGACTTTGTGGCTAGTTTTAAGGTCATAGTTCTCATCAAGTCAATGGCTATGTTCAATGTTTTAGGATGTGGTTTTCATACCAAATATAGGCATACATATAGATCCACAAGCTTAAAAGAATTACATGGAAATCAACCTCACAATAGATAGATTTTACCATTGAAACCCAAATGGGTAAACCATAATATGAATGGCTCACTTGGAAATCAAACTCACAGTAGACATTGATTTTACCATTGAAACCCAAATGGTTTAACAAACATTCAAATGGCTCACTACTTCTTTGTCCTTGACAAACCAAGAGTTACAATGTAGTGTCATGGCTCCTTAGGCCATTTAGCAAATTACATAGAAAATATTTGTAATGTGATCACTATCTAGGCTAAAAGATCCCTTCTAAATCAATTTTCCAAATGATATAGGTAACATTAGGCTCAATTGAGTCACTAGAATGCCAATCATCCTTGTTGCTTTATTTCCCATTCTCCGATGGCCTTTTTGTCCCATTTCATCCTTCACCCACAATGTTCCACGTCAAGGTTATTTTCTTTCATGCCTTCTTTATTTTCAACGCTTGCATTGTTATTATTCAAACTCTATGTTCTATCGATTGCTTGTAGATATTAAGTCTCATTCCATTCAATATTTATTTCTTATCCATTTCATATCACACCACCTCATTGGGAGGCTCCAACATCTTCTAAAGAAACCAATTTTTTTTAATCAATGTGCCTCTTGTTTGCTTCTCTAGAATGTGGCTCTAGACTATGGCACTTGGCTACAACTCTAAGTTTGGCTCTCAACTCTAGCTCTTGGCTATAGCTCTAACTTTGGCTCTTGACTTTGACTTATAACTATAGTTATGGCAATGGGTATGTTTCTAGTAGCAGGATTCAATTATTTCCACAATATAAAACTCTACTTATTTGTTCTATGCATTGATTCTAAACTCTACAATCTTCAAATTTTGGAGTTCTTCAATTAGAATCCATTTCCATCTTTCACATGCAAGTCTCTTCCATTCTCAAACTTAGATATGATCTATCTTAGCAACAAATGGAAGCCAATTTGAATTCTTATCATAAAAATCAATTCCCTCTTGGAAAATCGATTTCTTTTGCAAGCCAGTCAAGGCACTATGCATAATCGGTTCCTATATTTCTCAATGGACTCTCATTGATATATTCACTTTCCCTTGGATAAACTTCTCTAATGAACAAGTATATTCTACTTCATTTGATCACTTCCTTAGTCTCAATATATTGTGGGAGATTATTAGGTATCTTTATTGGAATCAACATCTCCACCACTCAATTGATTTTTCTCATTGGAAATTATGCATCTTTTTCTCTATTGGAGTACTTGCTCACTTTAACAACTCCAATTTCCTATAGACATGGTTTAACTCAATCACCAAGTTGGTCTCTCACCAGTGAACCAATGGATTTCACTTTCATAGAAAACAAAGTCCAAATGAATCTCACCTAGAGTAGGATTGCTTCCAAAGCGATTTATCCTTTGTCCTAGTCATCTTCCTCTCAACATAAGTCAATCGCATCAATTGCATTGAGTCAATTTCTCTCATTTCTCTTGAGTCACGTTACACTTCAATTCACTTTGCAAAGTGAGGAAGATAACAACCACACCAGATTTACAAAATATTAAACACTAATTTTGATATTATAAGCTCTTAGAGTCATGTTTGGTTGTGAATAAAAACAATGTCACTATTAGAGTACAATTAGCGGTATTGAAGATCAATTAAAAAATTTAGAGTGTTAGACTAGTCTATTGGGTCAGGGTCTTATAATATAGGGATCAAAGTGTGTTTTTCTAACTATTCTTTTGGGGGTCTATTTGCAAGTTTTAGCCTATGAATTCACCCAGTATCATAATCTAAATGGTCTTTGTACAAAGGTCTCAAATTGTTTAGTTCATTGTAAATATGTGTGTCAAAAGAGGTCTATTAGTCTTGATTTGAATTGTAAGGTCCCTAAGGGGTCATAATTTGAAATTTGAAGTCATGGAGACAAAGGGTCATTATGGAATTTAAAGGGGTCATGTTATGAGGGATTTTCTCATCATAAGTCAGTTGTGGAGGTCATTGCAATCATATGAGTTAGTTATAGTTAGTTATGAGCCAGTTAGTGTCATGTCCTACTCATGATTGTAAAAGTACCCTCATGCATTAGAGAACTTTTGAGGTCTAAAATGGGCCTCCTAAAACAATGTACAACAAAAATAAACTTTATAAGAACCAATAGGATTCAAGATGATGATTTCAACCATGGGAGATGATTCACCATTTTTGGGGTAAACAAGTAAAACATTAAAAAATAATAAAATAATAAAACTACTTTTTCAACTTGTATTTTCAACTTATCTCCTTAAGGTTTTACTCAAATTTTAAGCGGTAGTACTCATTGGATGCAAAATTTAATTACGTTTCTTCATGTATATCTCATTTTTCGTGTAGCAGGGTCCATCGAAAGTATACAACATGGGTACTCCTTTGATAAGGAATCAAATTTTGCATCCAACGAGTGTTCCCGCTCAAATTTGAGTGAACCCGTAGGGAGATAAGTTGAAAAAGTAGTTTTTTCTTCTTTTTTCCCTCTAAAATTTGATGATGCAATCTAATCTTGTTTTATTATTTCCACTATTATTTTATAATTTCCTTAGAAGGCCCATTTTATACCTCAAAACTCCCCTAATATCACCTCACTTTCATTATCCAAAACCACCATCATGACAAGAAGGAGACTTGAAAGGGATGAGTGTTATCACTAATATAGCGTCAACATCATCACCAACATGTGCAGCTTGTTCAAACCTCACTGTGGCTTAAACCATGAAAAATAGATGGCATTGTGCTTTCACACAGTCAACTTTAAGAGTTGCTTCTAACCAACTAGAGATGAATTTTGGAAAACAAAAAGAGGTTTTTGTCAAGAACGAGACAAATAACAAAAAATTCTCTCAGTATTTACATAACTATCATGGTTTTAGAGATATTTAAAAATTATCGGTCGCTGCGCACAGGCAGATTAGGCTCAATTTTTGTGTCGCGTGTTGATCATTATTCAACATCAGTCATCTTTGAAGATAACCCTTAATTAGCCACGTATCGAATGTTATAACTTGTGAAACATTTAAATGATGTTTGGAGAGAAACAATGTTAAGATAAGTCACGTGGCTGAAAAACTAAACACATGTTCGAAAAAGGGAAGAAGGCGTAAAGGTTTCAAACATAAAGCGAAAAGGAAAAAGTATGGTGTAAAGGACGCAAAACGAAATTATGATAAGGCTCGCCGCTTTCATAATACACACATAAGGGAACTCTCCATATGTGAAATTCCGAGGGGGTCAAGAAGCGGAAGGGGGAAGAGACTCATACCCCCGCGGAATTATGGTGACGTGCCACGGGGTGGACCCAAAGTAAGGGTGATGTGGCAGAGCAAAGTGCAGGTAAGGGTGATGTAGCAGAGTGAAGTGCGGGCCCTAGAGGTATGTATGATGTGTATTTAACCAGTTTTGCAAAGAATATGTTTCAAGAACCGTGTGGTTCATGCGGCGAAAAGGTAAGGTGAGTCTATAGGTGAGATGGTACCGAGGCCCGTACCAGTATTAAACCCGGCACGTGGTGTTCACCAACTCCCAGTCAGCACCCAATCCCTATACGTCGTGTGCTCCACTGTCAGTGTCCTTACGACACTCACCCCGCTTACTTCACCTCTCCACCTTTTACCTTAGAACTCTCAGTCTTAGATAACGGTCCTCCCGTATTTTACTGTAGTGAAATTTACAGGTTTTTCAGCTACGATATAAACTAAGTGGGAGCTAGTGCCAGGTCTACCCAGTCACTATCAATACCCCCACGTCGTTTTCCCGAGCAGATTTCCCTCTGCACAGGTATTTTGTCCCTCATATCCCCTCTGCCTTCCTTTTGTTTTTAAAATTTTTTCATGACAGTCATGGGAAAAGGCACCCCCAGGAAAAATACAACCAGCAGAAGACCATCACTGATCTTAACAACCGCCTGAAGGGTAATATTACCCTCAGGGATGCAAGAAGGATAATTTGGTTAGAGATCATCTCGGCAGTGACAGAGCAGTGGGATTTCCTGAAAATCATCGAGGAAATAAAGTCTTATGTACTCTATCTCAGAAAGAAGTTTCAGGAGGGAGATCTCAACTTGAAAAGCAGAGCCCAGCACGTCAGGGGATACATTTCTTTCCTGAAAGGGTTGAAAGCTAGCGAGGCGGAGCAACATGGCATAATGAGTCGGTTCAAGAAAGCCGTCGAATCCCAGAAGATTATTGATAAAGAGTCTGCCAGCGTTATAGCTTCGAGGGCCCTACAACAGGTGGCAGCCAACATGGATCGGTTAGATGCAGTTTGGGCCGAGATCACAATAGCTGGACTCCCATCATGCTGGGATTCTACCACTCCTTCCATGCTCTGACCATTAACAGAATTTGAAGCACGTCTCCAAGAAGAAAGGGACCGAATGGATATCTTGTCAGACAAAACCGCTCGGTTAAAAGCTGAGACAATTGTTTCATCGCTCCGCCAAGAATTCACTCTCCTTCATCTGATAAAACATAAGATCCCCACCAAGGCAAGTTTTGATGACCTCACTAAGGCTTACATCAAGGTGGAAGGATTCGCAGCGATGCCTGAACCATTAGCGGACAGTCAGCAAATATGTACCCAGTTTTCCAGTCAGACCGCTAGCTCGTCAGCTAATGTTCCACCACCAATATCAGCGGCCGCCTCAACCCCATCTCATCAGTGAAACACTGTTAATTCATGATTCGGCCCTAGTGGCCTTTTTATTTTTACTTTAGTTTACTTTTAAGTTCAGGTGGAATTTATATTCCACTACAGCATTTTACTTTCTGCCAAGACTGTTATTAAATATTTTGTTTCAAAACGGCCGAGTGCCTAACTGCAAATGATGAGATGCCTCTATTCCTCATCATGAATTTTGGTTGTTCTAATAAAGACCTCTAACTATTTTTTGGCATGCAAGGAAGATATTTTTCCCTAAAAATATCTTCTCACTCATGTTCAGAGGCCTCTATATAAGCAAGATCTGAAGAGAAAAATGGGTTCCAGATTTTCTGAAGAATTTTGATGTGTAAGAATTTTAGCATGCTTGTTGTTGAAATCTCAATAGAAATGTGAAGAGCCCGTTGGGTCTCAATGAAAAGGAGTTCTACCTCCACTGAGGATTCTGGTCTTGGTGCTTTACAGTGTGTAATTCTCTCCTATGTGTTGTAGCTTAGTGGTTCATTTCGTTTACATCCATTCATCTTGTATCATGTTCTGGAATGCGAGTAGCCCACTGGTTTCGGTATGAATTTATCCTAGTTGATACTTATGCGGTAACATGTCTGACACTTTAAATATGGCTCAGGCGTGATATGTTGTTCCATTTTCACTTCACCCGTACTTTTGCTATATTAGCTGTTATGAGATGTTATTTACTAATGTTGTTATCATGTGTGGATTCTTAATTTCGTAAGCCCATCGCATGCTGATATATGTTTCTGGATATTGTCTCAATAACAGTTAGTATTCTCTTTATTCTACGTACGCAGTAGATACTTTCTGATTATTCATCTCTGTGAAGTATTTAGAATCCAACCCTCTTTGCAATAAGCTGCCTTTGAATTGTCTGATACATTCGTGTTAGAGTTTCACATCTTGCCTCTGCAGTATTTCTTTCTCTGTATCAAGCTTCTGAAAGTTTTGTTCCCATTCAAATTAATTTTCTCGTTTACAAGAGATAGCATGAGAGCTTTGTTCTGCTAATTATCCTCGTCATATCATATTTCTCCTTGCTATATAAGATGTCCTGGGCACTGGTCTTTCACAACTTAAGGTTGTCTCTAGGATTGACAACATCGCGAAAGATTATGATAATATTGACTTTCGGTAAAAATTTCAGCCCATTATGTTTCACCGCTTAGGAGATATTCACAAAATACAGTTGATATCCGCAGGTGTTGCGCATAGGATGAGCAGTAGGATTAGGGTTTCTTTGAGGTCACATTTTTTGGAATTTTTTTTATATCTGCATGGCATATATATCTTCATTACAGTCAATAGGACATATACAAGAATTTTTTGATCAAAGTGCAGCCTTTTATGAAGTCAAAGGAGAAGCAAGTCATCTGTTGCGCACAGGAGGTATTGCGCACAAACACAGTTTATGTTTTTACACCAAATTTTCACCTTAAAGTGACAAATGAAGGATTTGATTATGTAATTATCTTTGTTTTATCATTATAAATGTCTCACCTATGATTGTCTTAAACCAATTTGATGTATTAGGAGTATAGTTAAGTTTTTAGGTGAAAGTCAAAGATGCTCTCCTATTTTACAGATTAGTGGTTTTTCTTACATATTTTCATGAGATCAATTCCATCCAAATGGGGAATAGGTGGGTTTCGAGATCCTGGGATCTAGAAACTATTTTTTGTATATAGTACATGATCTTGAATGGAAAAGGGGTTGATTTTGAAGTAAAGGAAGACCTTTCTTTTGATTGTAAGTTGTAGAGTTCAAACTAAAGTAATCAGAAGCGGATTTGTTTCAGGATTCTTGTGTTAGACAAATGGTGATGTTTCTCTCTTTGTAAATTTGTCTTTCCTTCAATTTTTTGCATGGATTCTCTTTCTCAATTGTTTACAAGAAGATGATGAGTAGAATTTACCTGCAGTACTTTACTCTAGCTTGTTAAGAAATTTTAATGTTTTCTTTCTGAAAATAAATATAAAAATCATCTATGTATTCTTTATATTAATAGATCTTCACTTTCATTCATCTCATCCACACCATAATAGCTCTAAAAGATACAGGAGTTTCATACCTCGCCTTGTTTCAAGCTTTCTCTATTTATCTATGATCAATTATTGAACATCCTTATGACTCCATGCCCAATGGATTCTTCCTTCATTCTGCAACCACAATTTTAAAACCAATTTATTGATCTTCATACCTAGCATAAAACCTTAGACTATGATTGATTATAATACATATAGAGAGAGCCCTCTCTGGGATTGGAAGGGCTAGTTTCCAATTATGTAAGTGGTTTGTGGTTACCTCTGCAATTTTTCCTCCTCAACCTAAGAAAATTACAGAGTGCTAACATTTTGGCAACCATACTGGGGACAAAAGGTTCCATCTTCCCCAGGAAAAATCATAAAATTTTCAAATCTGATTGTTGATGGTGGACAATAGTCAGAAATATGAAGGCTGAAATATTCACCTGACGACTCCAATCAAGCTTCAAGCTGATCCAAAGACTCCACTGGACAACGAGACTTGTTGACAGAGGAATGGAAGGACATTTTAGAAAGACCAGGTATCAAAGTTCCAATTTTTTACTAGAAATTTTATTATTTTTTAACATATGCCTCTTGTCCTTCTCTGATCATGTCAAAAGGAGTTTCCTTTATCTACTGTATATGAATGAAGACTATAGATTTGCACATGATTCCCCTTTTAAATTTGTATATCATTCCTTTGAAGCAGCAAATGCATCTCCTTATTGTATTGGTGAAATGATAATCATAGTCAAACCAGTACAATTTCATCTCAAAAAACCGCAGTCATGGTTGCTACCCGATATGCTCCATTAGATCTACAAGCTCGTTAACATTATTTACCACAGAAGTATGGTCAAAGGTTGCCTGAATTTGATGGCATTAGACCCACTACACTACAGCAACACATAGACAAAATGAATGACTTTGCAGATTTTGAAGAAGTTGATTTTGATGATGTTAAGATGAGGCCCTTTGCCCAAAACCTGGCTGGAGAGGTCAAAAAATGGTAAAAAGGACTAGCAGCAAGTATTATTGCTAATCTTCAACTGTTTGAGCACACTTTCCTTGATAGATGGGAGGTTAAACATAACCCTTTTCAGATTATGGCTGAATATAGGAATCTAGAGAGGCAACCGAGAGAATCAATTCAAGATTTCTCAACTAGATTCAACACTACAAGGAAAAGACCCTCTAGCGGAAGTTATAAAGGAGGTTTTTAGTGTTATAAATTTGGCCAAAATTGTCAAAAAAACATTTTCCACAACATCCGTTTATGGTTACAGAGGTTTTGGCGGAGCTTTTAACGGAAATTCAACACGACTAAAAAAAAATGGGTGGTCGGAGGTTATTACGGATGTTTTTTCATCGATGCGCTACTATGCCTTTAACGCACCGTTGCGTACATGCCGACGGCGCCCCGGGGCTATGTCAGTCCAACGCACCGGGACGTTTAGGGGTAAAACCACACCAGGCGTAGTGTTGGTCATACAATGCACGGGGCCATTCTAATTGGTCTTGGGATTTGTGTGGTGCCCATAGGTCGTATCAACGCATCGGTGCGTCATATCACAGAAAGGCACTGAGATTTATAATTGGTATCGGTATTCGTGCGGTGTCCATAGATCGTAAAAATGCACCGGTGCTTATAGATATGTAAATGCCCTGGTGCACAGTATCACACAAACGCACTGATATTGATAACTGGTATCTGTATTTGTGCGGTGCCCATAGATCATATAACAGCACCGGTGCGTATAAACACATAAACGCACCGGTGTACAATTACTGACACACACCGGTTTTCATGTTATATTTTTTAGAAACATTGACATGTGATAGTCCAATTATTGGGATTGTTTTAAATTCATTATTCATCAAAAGTCGACACATCTTATAACAATATTCATATTAGTTACATTTTATTAATGCATTTGAATGTGGTGTTTGGATTAATTTGTTATATCATATCATAATTATTGTGGTTTTTTTAAATTCATTATTCATCAAAAGTCGACACATATATATCTTATAACAATATTCATATGAATTAAATTTTTATTAGTGCATTTGAGAACGACAATGGAGAGCGACAATGGAGAACGCAATAGAATAAATTAAAACATATTATATATATATGACAATCTTTATCATACAAAATGGGACAGTTATTGGTATCCCTTTGTCTTTCAATTGGAACACTATGTCCATTACATTAAACAAAATGTCTGATTTCACAAACATATATATTTCAAAAAATAAAACACATTGCTTTGATATCCAAACATAGTAATCATCATTTTTCGCTTGAAATCATGTCACTACTAGAGCTACTTCCATGACTTGGGTTATTTTCAGGAATGTTTTGTTCATGGCGTTGATTGTTTTGTTCTTCTTCACCTTCCATCTACAAACATAAAAATAAATTGAAATGAGTGCATATACATTGGTGAGAATAATGAAAATTGCAATATTAAATAATATACATCAATGTAAATCGAAAAGAAATATGACGTACCATAGCAACAATTGACTCATAAATTATACACACTCTTTCAAAACCATGTACCATGCCATCTTTCAAAATTTTCATTTGGCGCAGTTCCATACTTTGTTTCCTGCAAGTTTTATACCCTATAACAAATCATATATTTAATATAAAAGATTTTTTGTTCTATTAATTATAGACGGAGCTAAGTAAAACAAGATCGATAGATGCTTACAAATTTCACAATTAAATTATGATATGCCAACATATACTCACAACCCATATTTAACCCAATTTCAATCAATTCGTCTGATAGTTCTTCTTTGTATGTTAGCACCTGTTTGAAGACATTTGACAATGATGATTTTTGTAAAACAACTTAAAAAATACAAAAATGAAATCTAGTTAAGTTGTTATAAGGAAGTAACAATTACTCACAAACTTAGAGATCAACCATTTTCTTCCTTGTCGTCCTGTTTTATGTGCTGAATGGATTCAATTTTCTTTTCTTTTCAGTAAGAAAAATCTTGAAAATTAATATTTAATGATAATTTTTTTATTTATTGTACTTAATGATCGAAAAATTCAATGATTACATATTACATTTGAAGCACGTTGTTTTTGTTGGAAAGAACGTCTATACATTTGTTCCACTAGATCCCTCAAACTTTTGTAAAAGTTTTCCCCCTTTCATTAACTTCCAGCGCCACTCCAAATGAGCTAAGGAGCAATTGATTTTCGTTTGCATGTTCTATTTTTTTTATTTTCTTAAAACAACATTCCTTTTCTGAGTTGTTGGTCCCTGTACAACATTAAACATATGTGAATTAGTAGACTGTTTGACACATGTTATCTAATAATTTTAAGTATATTATTAATGATAATTAAAAAAAGAAACTCATATTAGATCGATAGTATTTTTTCATTCACCTGATTCATCCTTTTGCAATTTTTCCATTGAACTTTTACGCTCTTCTGGTCCTAGATCAGAAATAATCATATCAAGCTTCGTCATTTTGTGTCTCTACATGATACACGGTAAACAATACATATTAGTTAACCTTACATATAGTTCAAAAATAATATTTTTTATAAAGAATTTTCAAAGAACTTGTCTTTTTTGTTTTTCTTGATGTGTTAACAGTGTTTTTGTTACTTGATCTCTTATCAAACATTTCTTTATCAATCTAAACATGTACCATATCATTCATTAATATATTTATAAATAAATTCTCAACTTGTCAGATAGAAAATAAATCTCAAAGTACAGGTGCACCTTTCACGAGGTTCGCACCGTCGCCGGTGCGTGGGGATATTAACAACGCACCGCAAAACATTATAATACACCGTATGGTGCGTTGGGTATTGTAAACGCACCGCAAAAAACAGTGTAATAGACCTAACGGTGCGTGGGGTATTATAAACGCACTACAGAGACGGTGTAATACACCGTACGGTGCTTTCCTAGTTAAATGGAGCACCAGTGCCCTATTTCAGATTTAGCACACGGATTTAGAAAAAAAGTTTTCAATTTTTTTTACTACAGTACTTTCGCAGTGCGTTGTATAATACAGAGCACCAGTGCGGTATACTACGCAGGGCGCACCAATAAAGAAAAATCCATTTTTTCAAAAATTCACAAATGGCCGAATGGATTGGGTCCGACTATGCAAGTTGTCCCGTGAGTTGGACATCAATCTAAAATGAAAAACCCTAATTCTGAAATCACAGAAACAAGGAAAAGAAAGGGCAAAAACAAAAAAAATGAAAGGTTTAAGATAAAAATGGATAAACTGCAGAAAAAAAAAATAAAAAAATAATCAAATTTAATCACAAGATGGTTTCAAATTCTATGATACAGGGTTTGAATAACCAGAGGTTTGGTTTCTGATTATCTGTACTTTAGTTTGAACGTATTTCGCTGCTCCACAGTGTCCTCCTACTCCCTTTCTCTAGGTTGTCTCCTGCAAATATCTGGCTGAAAATTTTAGCAAAAATAATGAAATAATGAAAAGTGTTTAGTATTTAAAGAATTATTTTATGAAATTAGATTTTCGAAAATATTTTTCCGCCCATTTTTCAAATTGTCGTTTTTTTTTCACTTAAAAAAAATAGAGTTGCGCTTTTTTTATTTGCATTTATTCGTTACCGATACAGAAGAGTTGTGACACACCAGTGCGTCTTATTTATACGACGCACCGGTGCATGTTAGGATGATAAGCGCACCAAACTATATAAAGTTCTTTTTTTTTGTATGTAAAATCATAATAAGATAATGATAATTATAACGTACATGAATTTATTTTCATTATTTTCTAAACTTCATTATGTTACAAAAATTTGTATTATTCTAGATTTGTTATTTTACAATTATTTGCAAATTCACAAATTTAAATATTTTAATAAAATCATTTCACATTAATACAATTAAAATTTTCACATTAATAAAATTAAAATTTTACAAATATTTTACATACAATTACAATTAAAAGTACAATAATTACAATTAGAATTAAAATTACAATTACAATTTTACATTAATTTCACATGCATGAACAATAATTACAATTAAAATTAAAATTACAATTACAATTTTAGATTAATTTCACATACATGAATTACGATTATAATTACAATTACAATTTTAATTTTACATACAATTACATTTACAATTTTACATAGAATTACATTTACAATTACAATTACAATTTTACAAATAGTTTACATACAATTCTATTAAAATTAAAATTACAAATACAATTACAGTTTTAGAATTTTACATACAATTACATTTACAATTACAATTACAATTTTATAAATATTTTACATACAATTCAATTAAAATTACAATTTTACATAGAATTAAATTTACAATTACAATTACAATTTTATAAATATTTTACATACAATTCAATTAAAATTACAATTACAAATTACAAATTCAATTACAATTTAGAATTGTACATACAATTACATTTACAATTACAATTTTACAATTTTTCATATATACAATTACAATCATTTCAGAATAAATTAAATATTACAATTACAATTAAAATTTTACATTAATAAATATTTTACATACAATTACAGTTTAAATTACAATAAGTACAAATAAAAATACAATTTTACAATTTTACATACAATTAAAATTTAAATTACAATTACAATCCCAACATAATATTTAATAAGTATCATGGTCATTTAATATTAAATTGACTAATAAACATCATCACGATCATGATAACCATCGTACAAACATCATATTCGACTAATAAACACATTCAAGCATCAAATTAACATTATATATTAAGATCATCACAACACAAACATCAGCTATACATCTCAATATGTCAAATAACTCATGTTATCACATATACACATCTATCTGCAAGCTAAACATTAAATGAACATATCTAACATGACCTTACATTATGTGCCACATCATGATGATCACCAACATGAAAATTAAGTACAAATGCAACATGAACATAAAATACATGGACCATATATATATATATATATATATATATATATATATAATTGAATAATGTTAATAATATACCACTGTAATATAAATGTCATGGATCAGGCGCTGGTGGTAGTATAACAACATCAATAGCAGTACTACAAGTGGATCCCTGCTCAGTAAAGCTAGGTGCAGCCTTGACAATCGATGGTCGAGCCTGCTCATGATCATGATCACTAGTACTGATGGATGCATCCGTTGGTGGTAGTACAACATCAATATGAGCAGTAGTAGTGGAGGCCTACTCAGTGAATAGTGCAGCCTCAGCGGTCGATGGTCCAGCGTGCTCATGATCATCATGACTAGTACTGATGGATGTAGCTGTAGGCTGCTAACTGGACGTGGTCGATGGTCCAACCTCATCTCCATGATGATTGTTAGATGCTGCCAGTAGAGCGTCATGCTCATCAGGCACGCCAAGAGGTGAACGATCACGAGATGCATGTGAGTCACTGCTCGCGGACTCATGTCCATCACGTGTCGCGGCTCGACTACACCTATGGCTACGGACAGTCCTCCTGAGACGCGTAACTGTTGTCGTAGCTCCTACGACATGCTGCATCAGGCCGTACATGTCACGCGACATGCCTCTCCGCATCCGTAACAGCCTATCATCAGCCTGTATGTCTCTGTAATGAGCAGGCATGATACCTGCATCAACAATCAATGCACAGAGTTGGTTGGCCAACTCCATCCTATATCTAGTCTCAGGTCAACCACGCCTAGCAAAAGGCGGCACCGGTACACCATGATGAGCAGGAGCATGTCTCTCTACTGCACTGACCTCATCCTCATCATGATCATGCTCGACATCAGCCATATCCCGATCGTCATCATCAGGATCCACACCTGGATCATGTGGTGGACCTGGCATCTCCTCGCCATCAAAAGAGCCAATGTCTGCAAAATATATACAAGTACACAACAATAATTAGACAATTTAATAAAAACAAGTTAATTAAGAACATGTTAGAATAAATATAAATAAAACAGTAATATTACCTCTATCATCTGGCAACTCATCAGCTGTGAAGAGGATGTTGGGACACCCTCGCCAATCTAAGCCAGCATAAGGGCATGGTACCAAAATGAAGGGATGCAGCCCGTCAACACTGGCTAATAAGTCCAGTGAATCATGTGATATCCTGGTTAGAAACAAAGTGTCTCCCCTCTTGGGCATCATCTGCCCCCACATGTGCGTCTGGGCCTCAAACATCGGCTTACGAGGCTATCGAACAAAACTAGGTCTCATCTCTGTAAACCTCTCAAAAAATAAACAAAACAGCTCTGAAGCAAAAGGGAAGTTGACCCTCCCTTGTGCATGAGCACGACATCTATCTAAGGTCGTACAAAACTGCCGCAAAAAAATGGCAGACCACCTGACAAGTCGTAGCTACTGTACTAAAGAATCAACATAATATAAAAGCGAGCAACTAATGTGTTGCCCGTCAGTGGTGTTGTGCGAAATGGTCGAAATGATAAGGGAGAGGCACTACACGTCCTGTCTACCAAAAGCACCTATACGTAACTGACCTCCAGGGACCTGAAACTTTGAAGGAGACAGTACATGTGCTCCAATGTATCTCTGGGAGTAAACTAACTGACTCCCTATTGCACAACCAGCAGGCACGTCTGGGAATGAGGGAAAATCCACCCCCTCTCCTCGATAGTCCTGTAATAAAATAAATATCCTCCTCAGTGGGTGTGTACCACTGGTCAGGACCAACCTGGAAAGCCTGTCGGTGGGCATTCCACCTGTAGATAAGATATCTCAAAAACACATTGTGCGCCTTTACGGAAGTAGCCTCCTCACAGAACTTGAGGAGGCCTACCTGCCTAAGGATCTTCTAGGTATCTGCAGTAATAGGGCGAGGGTATGCATCCCTCTCTCAGGCCTCCTATTGGCGAATCATGGCATATTGTTCAACCTGTTGTTGTTGTTGTTGTTGTTCCTCCTCTTCTCTCTTAATCATTGCCATATTAAATAAATAAAAAATTATTAAAACACATGTATTTAGGAATATATATATATATATATATATTGAAAAAAAAAACAAAAAAACAAGTTGGTGCACCATAAAAACAGTCACGCACCGGTCACAGTGCGTCTTAAGAACATAGAGCACCGTTCCCGGTGCCCATAATGAAATACAACGCACCGGCCTCAGTGCAGCTGTTTATTTTTCAAGCACCGTTAACTTTATCAAAGTTCAGAATAGCGGTGCGCTGACTGAAATATACGCCCCAGCGCGTATAGTGGTGTCAGTGCACCGATTTCATGACAATTACATAACTGACGGTGCGGCCTTTTACTCGGTCGCACCATTGACCCTCTCGGAATCCAGAATGTGGTGCGCTAACATACACCGGGGCGGATAATTTCGTCAACGCACCGCACTGTGATTTCCGTGGTCAACGATGCGCCTAGATAAATGAGCACACCGCCTTTTATTTTATTTTTTTTATTTTAAAATTATTCGAGGCGCCTTTCGGTACCGCCCCAGAAACAGTGCGGATATCATTAGCACCGGTGGCGGTGCGGCCTGTAAATTTTACAGGCAGCACCGCTATCTGATGCAAGCCGAACAGATCCGGTGCACCGCGCGACAAATTTTTTTTTTTTAATGGTTATTTTTAAGGTTATTTCAATTTCTAATCCGCTAAATTGCTTAATTATGGAAAAACTAGAAAAATACCTGTACATTTCGTCGTCGATGAGGCATATTGGTTGTAAACTTTGCAAAAGAAAATTTGCCCACCGTTTTTCAAAATGCAAGCTGGAGATTGGTGGCCAATGCAGAGCAGCAATGCGTGCAATGGGTGCAATGAGAGCATCGATGTCAGGGCAGCTCAGACAAAGGGAAATGGCACTGGTGCTTGAGAGCTCTGGAGCACTGAGGAAAGTGAAAAATTAAGTTTTTTGGCCATATATTTTTTTTTATTTAACCCTGTTCCGGTACGCAGGGTTTTATAAGCGCACCGGCACGCTTACCTACAACTGCACCTGGTTGTGTCAAATTTGGCGCGTTGTTTATAATGCACCGGGGTGGTTCCCTAACACCGTACCAGATGTTTCAATTTTGGTGTGAAATTTTGATGAAGCACTGGGGTGGCAAATCCGTAAAGCATCGATGCGGAATAGTCGTAAAGCACTGGTTTTTTGGCCTTAAAATTTTTTTATGTAACATTGTTCCGGTGCATGCGGTTTATCGACGCACCGGTGCTCTTGGGTAAGAACAGACCAGCACATTTCTATTTTGGCGCGGTGTTTTATGATGCACCAGCGCGGAAGAGTAGTGAAGCACCAGTGCGTTACAGTAATAGGAGGCCCCGGATGTGTGTGTACGTCGCGCAAGCTGTCCGGTGTGCCAATGTCTCGTGTGCACCGGTGTGTTCTATGGGATGTCGCACACTGGTAATTGAGAGCTCAGAAACACTGAAAAACTGAAAAATATGGGTTATTTTGTCGTAATGTTCTAATATAACCCTTTACTGGTGCGCATTTTTTATAGGCGCACCAATGCTCTTTGATAAGAACGCACCGGCGCATTTTTGTTTTGGCGCGGTGTTTAATGATGCACAGGCGCGGAATAGTGGTGAAGCACCGGTGCGTTAAAGAAATAAGAGGTCCCGGATGTGTGTGTACGTCGCGCACGTTGTCTGGTGTGCTAATGTCTCGTGCGCACCGGTGCATTCTATGGTAGGGCACGCACCGGTAATTGAGAGCTCAGAAGCACTGGAAAACTGAAAAATCTGGGTTATTTTGTCGTAATTTTTTTTAATATAACCCTTTACCGGTGCGTGTTGTTTATAGGCACACCGGGTCTGTTTCTTACAAATGCACCGGTCGGTTTGTGTTTTGGTGCGATGTATTATGATGGACCGGTGCGGTTTCTTTCTACCGCACCGGGCCGTCTCGATTTTAGCGTTGTGTTTTATAATGCACCAGCGCAGAATATCTGTGATGCACTGGTGCTTAGAATAATAAGACGTGCAAGGCAGGTGTGTACGGAGTGCACGGTGTCCGATGTGCCATTGTTTTGGTCCGCACCGATGCTTTCGTGGTCAGAGTGCACCGGGGCAACTTGTAATGATAAGCGCACCGCGAGGAAACCATCCGCAAAACCCTCCACCTGCCAACCTCCTCTAGTAACCTCCACTAGAAATGGATGTATGGGGTATTTTTCTGTGGGGTTCCTCAAAAACATCTGCTAGAGGGTCTTTTCCTTGTCATGCAATAAGGTTTACAATTCCATCCTAGCAAACATAAAACCTCCCCCAAGATTGGCTCTACTTGACTATCCGGATTGATTTGATGTAGAGATGGCCCATCAATTAAGGGAAAGAAACCCAGCAACTTTGGAAGACATGTAGAAAAATGTTTTTGGTGTGGAAGCAAATCTGCTAATCAAAAGGGCCAAAATGGAAGTTGAAAGAAGGGGAGTGGTTAAGGAGGAGTTTTCTCCATCATCGGACAATAAGTTGGATGTATTGTTGAAAGTCATGGAAAGGTTGATGGAAAATTTTACTTTGCAAAACAAACCTATTGTTAGAGAGCAACGAAGAAGACCTCCTTTCCAAGAAGATTTTGCAGAAGAAGGAAAGGTTGTTGATTCATGTCACCATGAGCTACAAATTGATTGTTTTATATATTCACTTGAAGACATCAATGAAAAACATGAAGAAGATATCGAATCAGGTGATGAAACTTTACCCTTGTGTTTTGCTTCATTTCAATCACTGAATGAGAACTTTCATAGTGTTATAAGTCAACAATCTCATAGTCTTGACATCAAACATGAGGAATTATAATGATTTGTTGATGGAAACTTTCTACTCTTATCTTTTTCTTCGTTTGAATTGTTGAAAGAAAATTATAAGATTACTAATGAAGCATGGAAGCAAGTTGACAATAGCATAGATTGGCAACAACCTTCTCATGTATTTGATGACCCTGTTATTTATTATATGGAAGACCCTTTCAATTCAAAATCACAACCATTGAGTAACCATGCGATTGAAGATGCAGTTGAAGGGTTGAAACATGAAGAGAATTGTGAATTAATTCAAGGTAGTTATGTGCCATTTAGTTTTGCTTCTTTTGAGTTCCTCCAGAAAAAAAATTAAAATTATCACTAAAGCGAAGGATGGTGAGCCTATGAGAGATCATATAGTCTCATTGGAAACAATACAAAATAAATTGCAGCAGTCTTCTCAGATTTTCAATGATCCAATAGCTAGTTATTTAGATGGTTTCTGTAGTCAAAATTATCCTCCTTTAGCTAGCTGTGAGCCGGAAAATAGGGGTGATGAAGACTTAGTTTGGCAGCCAGCATCATTGTTTTGCCCAGCGGTGGATTCATCACAAAGGTCACGTGAATATTTGCAGCCTTATCATGACAACAAGAAGTTGAAATTGCATGAAAGAAAGGATGTTGATAAAGGTTTGTATTCATGGTATATAGACCACCTAGAACATAATTTCAATTTTCAGATGACCTGAACTTTAGTGTTCATTCGTTTGAGGATCCCTCTGCAGCGTTCTTGAAGTCAACAAGTGAGCCTAAGTTCTTCAATCCTATTAAAGTTGAATTTGTTTGCAAATTTTTACTGGAGTTGTCTTTTAGTAGGTTTTCTATATTGTTCGTGAACAAGCACATGCAGAGAAATCAACCAATGGATAAAGTGCTTGCATGATTACACTGGGTGTTTGAATTCTCTTGATCAAGTGGCTTGTGGATCATTTTGAGTAGGCAGGTGTGTGGAATAAGCTCAACACGCTGAGAATTCTTTTCAGTTTCAGTTTACAGCAGAGTTTTCAGTGCTTAAAGTACAGTTTAGCTTTCAGTTTGAAGAAAGGTTTTGAGTCAGTTTGAGGATTGCAACAAGTTGCCAGTTTGGTTTAAATTGCAGTGGTTCCAGAGCAGATACCATCGCCCAATGGTTCAGGCTACTAGTCTACAGTGTTCTTGGCACCTCACTAGGAGGTTTCCATCCCCATTGGAGCCATTGTTACTGTTCTATAATATAGGGATCAAAGTGTGTTTGCCTAACTATTCTTTTGGGGGTCTATTTGCAAGTTTTACCTATGAATTCACCCAGTATCATAGTCTAAATGGTCATTTTACAAAGGTCTCAAATTGGTCAAGTCATTGTAAATATGTGTGTCAAAAGAGGTCTATTAGTCATGATTTGAATTGTAAGGTCCCTAAGGGGTCATAATTTGAAATTTGAAGTCATGGAGACAAAGGGTCATTATGGAAGTTAAAGGGGTCATGTCATGAGGGATTTTCTCATCATAAGTCAGTTGTGGAGGTCATGTCAATCATATGAGTCATTTAGAGTTAGTTATGAGTCAATTAGTGTCATGTCCTACTCATGAATGTAAAAGTACCCTCATGTCACCTCACTTTCATTATCCAAAACCACCATCATGACAAGATGGAGGCTTGAAAGGGGTGTGTGTTATCACTACTATAGTGTCAGCATCATCACCAACATGTGCAGCTTGTTCATAGACCCCATTATGGCTTAAACCATGAAAAATAGATCGTGTTACGCACATGTGTTGAACTTTCACACAATCAACTTTAAGAGTTGTTTATGACCAATTGGAGATGAATTTTGGAAAACAAAAATAGGTTTTTGTCAAGAATGGGAAAAATAACAAAAACCTCTCACTTTTTACATAGTTATGGTTTGGGAGATATTTAAAAAATATCAGTCGTTGCACACAGGTGTTGCGCACAGACATGGTCACCTTTTTCTTGATATTCGTGGGTCGGATTTGGCTCAAATTTATTGTGGAGAAAGATTATGATGAGACTGACTTGCTGTAAAACTTTCAACCCATTCTAATTCCCTATTTGGGAGATATTCACAAAATACAACTGCTACCCACAGGTGTTGCGCACAAGATGAGCAGCAAGACTAGGGTTTCTTCAAGGTCACATTTTTGGTAAAAAAATTTATATTTGCAGGGCATATATATCTTCATTACAATCAATAAGACATCTACAAGGGATTTTTGATCAAAGCGAAGCCTTTTATGAAGTCAAAGGAGGAGCAAGTTATCTCTTGCGCACAGAAGGTGTTGCGCACAAACACAGTTTATGTTTTTACACCAAATTTTCACCTCAACGTGACAAATGAAGGATTTGATTATGTAATTGTCTTTGTTTTATCATTGTAAATGTATCACCCATGATTGCCTTAAACAAATTCAATGTATTAGGAGTATAGTTAAGTTTTTAGGTGAAATTCAAAGATGCTCTCCTATTTTACAAATTAGTGGTTTTTCTTGCCTATTTTCATGAGATTCGTTCCATCCAAATGGGGAATATGTGTGTTTCGACCTCCTGGGATCTAGAAACTATTTTTTGTACATAGTACATAATCTTGAATGGAAAAATGGTTGATTGTGAAGTGAAGGAAGACATTTCTTTTGATTGTAAGTTGTGGAGTTCAAACTAAAGTAATCAATTTCAGCAATACAGAAGCAGTTTTGTTTCAGGATTCTTGTGTCAAACAAATGGTGATGTTTCTCTCTTTGTAAATTTGTCTTTCCTTCAAGTTTTGCATGGATTCTCTTTCTCAATTGTTTACAAAAAGATGATGAGTAGAATTTACCTGCAGTACTCTGCTATGGCTTGTTAAGCAATTTTAATGTTTTCTTTATGAAATTAAATATAAAATTCATCTTTGTATGCTTTATATTTAATATATCCTCACTCTCATTCATCTCATCCATACCATAATAGCTCTATAAGATCCAGGAGTTTTTCTACCTCGCCCTGTTTCAAGATTCTTATGTTTATCTGTGATTGATTACGGAACATCCTTATGACTCCATGCCCAATGGACCCTCCCTTCATTCTGCAACCACAATTTTAAAACCAATTTCTTGATATTCATACATAACCTAAAACCTTAGACTGTGATTGATTGAAATCCATATAGAGAGAGCCCTCTCTGGGATTGGAAGGGCTAGTTTCCAATTCTACAAGCGGTTTGTCGTTACCTCTGCAATTTTTCCTCCTCAGCCTGGGAAAATTACGAAGTGCTAACATATTGTAAAGCACATATTTATTTTCTTTCGCTAGTAGTTAAACCAAGTGTGTTGGCTCTATTGTTGAGCATTCACCTTAGCATCCTAAGCCAACAAAACAAGCATTGTAACTAAATACACCAAGCAATGAAGTACTGAAGCCATATATGAATATGAAGTTCTCCATTCAGAAAAATTGCTCAAAACAAAACTTAATTTCCACAAAAGATCCATGTTGATGAAACATGTGGTCTATAAGTCCCTCATTTACAAATCATATTGATACTAGAGCATATAGATCAAAATGTTGTTGTAGCGTGTTGTTCATCAAAAAAATTGACTCCATAATTTAATAGTAGTTCTATCCATAGTATTAAAAACCGAAACCAGTGACCGGACTGGTGGACCTAGTGAATCGGGTTTCTAACCGAAACCGGTCTAACCAGTGCTAGTCAGGTCTAAACGAACCGTTTTAAAAAAAATACATTGAATAATTATTTTTTAATAAAAAAAAACTATTTTTAAGATTTGCAACCATGATTCCAAGCCAATAGAGACAAAATATGTGAAGTTTGATCATTTATATACCATGTAAAGGTGGATATATCAAAATGGCACTGAGTGCAATACATATCATCGAAAAAATACATAAGCAATGAGGCTCCAAATGGCCCATAAATTCCATAAACAATGTTACAAGCTATGAGGCCATTAGCCTAGTACAAGACTACAAGTCTAGAGTCTAGACTCTACGGTGTACACATGATCAATCATCAAATTCATCACCACTACTAGACACAGGATCAACATCAGGAGCTGCATAGACATCATCTGGATCAGAGAGGATGTCTCAGCCTCATCTGCAACCTCAATACCACTACCACCGATAACAATAGAAGTGGAACTAATGGAAGCACAAGTTACTCGAGTTGCATGACTAGTGCCTTCCACTGGTTGTTTGCTTGTCCTTGATGCAGCTACCAATCCTGGGTCTGATGGTGCCACCAAATCTACTTCATCCCCCGCTAATGCTACATCAATATCAAAATCAGCCTCAAACACTGGATCTTCAGTCTCCTCCACCCATTCTGATGTTGGATCAATATCGTCCAACACAATGGGATACAGATCAGGTGTTTTGTTCATCATTGGTTCCGCCTCAAGCGAAGGTTGTATTGCACGAACACAAGATCATTTAATCTTTTTTGTTCCAAACGGTTTCTCTTCTTTGTGTGTATTCGCTCAAAAACATACCAATTGTGCTCACAACCTGAAGCACTGCAAGTTTGGCCGACTCCTCTAATTGCAAACTTTTGCAATCGAGGACATTAGCTGCTAAATGACTCCCACCAATGTGCTGCAAATAAAAAGACATTAATTAGTAACATAGTTCATTTCATTACTTATTTACAAACAATTTAACTTGAAAAGAAAACATATTGGAATTACTTACCTAGTTGATCCACATCTCTTGCCATTTTTGCCAAGTTCTTTCCAAAGGTACTACCTGACATACTGAAAAGAGTAAGTCGTTTAAGTATTTCCAACTGGTCTACATGGATAGGGACCATGCGCTCCAAGCAATCAATCAATCCAGCTCTGACCTCCATATCCGAGCTTTATAATGATACTTTGGGTTCAAAAAATACCCAGTTGCATGTATAGGACGATGGAGTTGATTGTTCCATCTGTTATCAATGATCTCCCATATACGGCCATATTTAGCTAACCTGTCCCTCTAAATTGCACGTATCTGCTCCTTTGCCTGATCCATAACCTCATAAATGTATCCCATTGCCAACTTTTCCCCATTCACCATCCTTAGCACCTTAACAAGGGGCTTAGTAATTTTTACCAGCTCTGAAGACCTTTTCCAAAAATAATTGTCAAAGAATTTCTTTTTGGTGTCTTTGCCATCTTGTCTACGAGCCCACCAAGATTCAGTGCAATCATTAGAAGAAAACATTTTCTGTAGGTTTTTATGTTGAGAATTGAGACATTGCAACGTGAGGAAGTGAGTTGCAAATCTCGTAATTGCAGGTCTAACAAGCTCTTTGCCCCCAATGTTTTCCTCATTATTCTCAATACCCATGAGTGGTTGTAAATGTATTTTGTAATGCACTTGGCATGCTCTATAGTGTTTTTTACCCACACCACTTTCCCTATGTCCTCAATAATGAGGTCTATGAAATGTGCAGCACATGGAGTCCAAAATATGGTCCTCTATTTGGACTCAAGCATATTTCCAGCAAGAACATAGTTTGAGGCATTATCTTGATGACCTGCACAACATTCTGCTCCCCCACTTCCTGAATAATATCATCCAAAAGCTCAAATAGAAGGGTTGCATCCTCCACCTTATCAGATGCATCAACTAATCTCAAAAACATTGTTGCTTGAGGCAAAGAAACAAGGAAATAAATGATAATGTGGTTCTTTCCATCAATCCATCCATCTGACACGATGGAACAACTGTTTTGATCCATGACTCTCTATACTCAGCCAAATACTCATCAATGGAAGAAATCTCTTTTTGCAAAAGAGATCCCCTCAAGTCATGCACAGTAGGGCCTTTGAAGCCCTTTCCTGCAGCTAAAACAGAGTCCCACATAGCTCGATAACAAGGTGAGCGAGCAGCATTAAATGGGATATCTCCATCACACCACCATCTAGCAATGTACTGATAAGAAGTTTCTTTGCACTGTTTTTTCCAATGTTGATCCAAATTGGGTTGACAACTTGGCTAGGAGGAAATGGTTGTGGGATTAGCAGTGGATGAGAAATAACTCTGGATGTTGGGTCTCTTTGTTAGTTTTGATTTTTTGCCAAGAGGAGGAACATATTGAAAGGGGTCACTGGTGGAAGGGATAGAAGTGGAGTCTTGAATCTCATAATCATCATACCCGCTCTCTTTCATGGCTTCTATTAATTCCCTCTTCCTTGCAATTTCATTTTGGATGGCCTTCTCCCTAGCCTTAGTCTCTTCAAACTTTTCAAACTTGGCAAGGTATTCTGCCCTAACAGGACCTATCACTTCATTAGGTGCATCACATGGCTTTACTTGGCCTCTTATCCCAGCCAAGTGTTGTTTCAATCTAAGAACACCCCCACCTCCAATAGATTTTTCACAAAATTTGCATATCATCTTTCCATCAACCACATCACAATGGGACCATGCACTGTCCTTGGCTTTTGGAGCCATCTCGACTTAAAATAATTAAAATTTGGAAATAAATCTACCATTTATAAAAATTTGCAGCGAAGATAAATGGAAAACCAAGGCTAAATTTAGAAAACAAACTGCACATTGAAACATACAAAATTTGACAGCATAAGACTAGAGATTTGATAGCAATAGCATAGTTGAACACAAAAAAAATGAATACATGGACAGCAGTGAAATGAGGGATTTTTCGAGTGAAAATCCTTACCTGGAAATGCAAACTATCTTCCTTAGCATCCTCTTGAAGATGCCAACTCTACTGACAACTCCAAACTATCTCCAAAATAGCTCCAACTCCAAGCCTCCAAGATCATTGCTCCAGCAAAAACTCAACACTCTTCAAGCTCTCAATCAAACTCACAAAGGCTCCAGATGAGATGTGTGAGACAAATTAGAGGTTTCCCTTGCTTATAAAGGATTGGGGAGGGTGTTTTTGGAGGGAAACAACCCTCCTCTTCCCTCCAAAACAACCCTAAACAGCCAAAAACTGCGTGTGTGGGTCCCTGTAAGCGACTGGCAGCTAACTGGCCGGTTAAGGACTGAACCGGCTAGTTTATCCCTAAATCGGTCGGTTCCATCCTTAACCAGCCAGTTAGCACCAGTTTGACCAGGAAAATGGGCAAGGAGGGTTGTCTGGCCGGGTTTTTGACTAATTTAGCCCAGCTAGCCTCCTGATCGGCTGATTTGACCAGTTACCGATTCAAACCTACCGCTTTTGAATATTATGGTTCTATCATGGGTGAATCAAACGATGAATAGTTTCTACTAGAGTTCAAGCCAACAGAGAATCGATTTGAATGCCATGGGAAGTGCAATGCAATAACACTATAAGATGTGGTATTCACACCAGAACTAAGCATACATATAGAGCCACAAGCCTAGCACAACTACACCACAATCAAACTCATAATACACGAAGAGATTTTAGTATGGTAAGACAAATGGAAAAAACAACATTTGAATGTCTTGCTTAATATTTGTTCTCAACAAATGCAATAGCATGGCTCTTTGGGTTATTTAGCAAATTACATAGCAAAGATTTGCACTGTGTGCTCTTTGGGCCAAAAGGCCCCTTCTGAATCAATTTGCTAGAGGCAATAAGCAATGTTGGGCTTGGTTGGCTCACTAGAAGGCCAATTGTCCTTGTCCCTTCATTTTCCATTCTCCAACTCTCTTCTCTCACACTTTTTCCTTTGAGGGTAGCATTCCACTTCAAAATTCCTTTTGTTCTTATCTTCTTGTATTTTGGTGTTTCAATTTTCATTATTTGTGTTGATTTTATAGCTTGGGAGGTACTCCAAGCCCTAGGGTTCAGGGTTTCGAAGGCAAAGCGCCACAAGAGTCACTTGTGGGCTTGGAACCCAAGTATGGGGTTTTGCACCAAATCGTGTTTTGGGCATTTCCATGAGAACACTTTTGCATGAGATGATAGAGGGTGGAAAGGAGAATCCAACACTTTGATAATCGTTGAATTCTGAGTTGTAGAATTGGAGATATGAATTTTTGAAGATATTTTTGGGGTTGACACCATAAGTGTCAAGGTCGACCTAAGGTGTTTTTAGGCTCATGATAGTTGGCAGCCCCTAAAATGTGACTTTTTGGAGCCCTTCATTTATGTATAAATAAAAGGTGATATGTGAGGTTATTCCTCATCCATTGTGCAACACACAACAACAAAGGGAGCTCGTTGGAGAGGAGGACTACTTTTGAATTTAGCCACAGCAAAGGAGACTGGACAGCGAGGGCATGTAAGGTCTATTTCAGGGGTCTTTTGGAGGACCGAGTTTGTTGTAAGGGAGGCTGAGGTAGCTCCCTAGAGGGCTGAGACAAGGGAAGATTGTTTTAGCTTGTGTGGAAGTATTTTTGGGTGCAGAACTCTTGGTGAAGGGCAGCCGAGATTGTTGTAGGTGGGCCGCAGGACCTACCTCATCTTTTGAGGGAAACGTTGAGTTGTTTAGGGGTTGTCTATGCCCAGATTAGCAGCCAAGGGTGCCAGCACTTCTCCAAGGGTAGGTCCCAACCAAGGAGGATTGTTTTGGTGACTAATTAGGGGCTATTACAATAGTCAAATATTCCCTAACCAGTCACAATCATAACAGTAGTGACGCAGACTTGAACAACAGTTTTGAGGTGTTGGACCTGTGGTTTTTGGGTCAATTTTGGATCAGAATTATTGCATCCTATAAATTCCATGTATTGAGGTCAACTTGGGCAATTGGAGACCTCAATTAGGAGCAAAAATTATAGTGAAGGATTGGGCGTCATTGGTCTCGTGGAGGGCAGCGTGTTGATAGCCCAAAGTATCCCTAGACGAACTATCTTGAAGTGACGAAGAGGAGCTAGAGGTTGGGTGAAGATTGGTGCCGAAGTGCAGTACCTTGATGGACTAAGGTGATTGCTTAGCCTGTCAGTTTGGAGCTCCGGAAGTGGCCATCCTAGAGAGCAGATTGGATCAACCCGTGTACACGTAACAGAAGTGACTTGCAGCAGTGTTAGGTGGGGCATCCCTCTTGGAGTCTCGATGTGTTGTCCTTTGAAAGACTAAGGGGCAGCTAGTGAGCAATACGGAAGCAAAGGACTGGCAGGGCAAGATACAACATCGAAGTTGCAATGAAGTTTGTCATTGTATTTTGTATACCGTAGATTGTTGTATTATTCAAATTTGGTTTAATATAACAAAGATTGGGGTTGTACATTATTGTACAATTTTGTTAAAATTTGTGTATACTTGTGCATATGTGATTTACTGCTTTATATTTTCTGTTTAGCAAAGTAGTTCTAGTTGAGATTCTTGGTTTGGTAGCGTCAGTGACTTTAAGACCCTAACCTACACCCAAGATCGTGGAAATTCAACAATTTTAACACTTTATTTTTTCAATTACTTGTAGCAACTAGTTCTCATTCCACTCATTATTTGTTTCGAATCCATTTTAGAGCATCTTCTTGGTGGCATTTCGTTGGGGTGTATGTGCCTACGATAAGTTTCCCACCTTAGAGAAGCTATGGGATCATTTCACCCAAGATGAGATGGGAATGGAAACAGTTGCAAGAATAAAGGAGGAAGAGCAAAATCTAGCCCTTGCCGACTGGGTGAAGAAGCATAATAAGAAAGGACTTAGGATATTTCGAAAAAGGAAAGAAAGAGGATCCAAGGTACTTGAATTAGGGCAAGGAAGACTAGAACTATATCAAATATTTTTTGCCATTTTTCCATTATGCTTATCAATGTAATGGTTCCAAAAGTTTCAAAAAATCATATAGATAAACAAATTGAACTATTGAGATCAAATAATGGAAGAGTATACCTACAAGGAATTTGACATTTTTTGCAAGGACGCAAGAACCAAGAGAGCATTGGCAGCGCCTTCCAACCCACAATAGCATAAGGTTGCAGAGAAGAAGGACAAGTTCATCATAGACATCGTTAAGACAATGATCTGTAAACTAGATTTATCCATCTTTGGACAAATGCATGTTGCACAAAAGTTTACAGTCTCAACAAGGGTCTTCACAATGCCAAGACCCCTAAAGAAGCTTTTACTAGTGAGGAACCATGTCCATCACATTTCTATGTTTTTGGTTGTCATGTATATATTCATACTTTTGAGGAGAAAAGAACAAGGTTGGAAGCTTAACATGGATACTTTGGAAGCTTGACAAGGTTGGAAGCCGAGATGTCAAGTTTAACAAGGATGCTTTGTCCTCTACATCTCAAGAACCTCCAATAGAGATTGAGGTAGAGAAGCTTGATGCCCCAAAGCTTGACCCACATAATCGATGTAAATTAGATTTAGATAAGTGAAATTACTATGCATGTACAAAAAGTATTGTCTTCCAATTCACCCAAGAGGTCCAAATAGTTTACCCAAACAATGCAGTAGACACTAAAGCAAGTTGGAGCCTAATACTTTTTCCCAAGTGAGTTATCCTCTAAGAAGTTTGTTAATTATGTAGCATTGATGTCTTCCTCTAAGAAGTTTGCTAATTATGTAGCATTGAAGTCTTCCATAATAGATGCAAAGTTTTCTAGTTATGAGGAGACAACAAGGGAAAAGGTATGGTGGGATGCCATGATAAAGGACTATAGCTCCATCTTGAAGATTAATGTACAGGAGATAGCACCAAGACCAATATAGAAGTCAGCAACTGAATCCATGTGGTTATTTAAGGTGAAGCATCCCATTAATAGAAATGTTGAAAAGTACAAGGCAAGGTTTGCAATGAGAGAATTCTCCTAAAAAGAGAGAGTGGACTTCGAGGAGACATTTACTCTAGCTACTAGGTATACTTCCATTAGAGCCATTGTGTCTTTAGCATCAATATTTGGTTGGCCTTTATATCAAATGGATGATAAGAAAACTTTTCTTAATGGTCTAATTGAGGAATAAGCATTCACTAATCCATCAAGAGGTTTTGAGGAAGATGGACGAAATACCCACAAGTGCAGGTTAGAGAAAGCACCATGTGCTTGCTACTCATGGATCGATGAGCACCTACAAAGTTTGGGCTTCACTAAGATTGTGGCATATCCTAACTTGTATTATATGTTTGATAAATTTTATCTGTTCATCTTAGTGTTGTATTAGATGACCTAATCCTAACATGTTGTTTAGAAAAGCTCATAATATGGTGCAAGAAGAAACTGCCAGAAAATTTCACAGACATAGGCCTGATGCACTCGTTTCTACATCTAGATGTTTGGCAGTGTTCCAGGAAAGTTTTCCTTGAACGAGGTAAACATGCATTTAGAGGCTCTGAAGAGGTTTCAGATGATGGATTGTAAACCTCTAGCCACTCCAGATGGTTCCAAATTTCGAGTCATATGTTGACTCGGATTTGGATTTGGTGAATCTTTATTTACACAAGTACTCTATTTTTTCTCCTGTATCTAGTCAATATCAGGTATATTATTTATTTGACAGTGAACACATTGAAGTAGTTCAATATTGAGCCTCGACAAATTCATTGAGGGTTGAAAAACACGCACTCATATACTTGAAGGCATAATTCACTATGCCCTAAGGTATGATAGAGATAGTGAGTTATTGTTGCATGGCTTCACTTATTTTGATTGCGCGGGCAGTGCAAGTGATAGGGGGAGCACCTCACGGTGTTGTTTCAGTTTGGGTTCAAGAGTAATATTCTTAGTTCAACTGAATGTAGTCTTCAGTTGCACCCATTCCAATAGACACAAAGATCATGGCAGCAAGTGATGCTAGTTATGAGGCTATTTGGCTTCACAAACTGTTCACAGATTTGACTGGTTAGATGTTGGAGCCCACAAATGTTCACTGTGATAATAATAGTTGTATCAGGATCACTGAGGATCCAGTTTTTCATGATTGCTCTTAAATCATTGAAATCTGGTACCATCTCATCAAATACAAAGAACAAAGGAACACATTGGTCCTGGAATATGTTCTTTTTATTCACAGGTCATTGATATTTTGACAAAGCCCTTAGCAAGGGAGGTTCAAGAAGTTAATAAAGAGGCTTGGACTGGTTGAGAACACTTTTGTCACAAAGAGCGAGTGTTAGAATAACCTGGTTACTCTGTAAGTGTTCTCCCAGCATAACTCTAGCAGCTTAGCTCACCAATCTGAAACAGCAGTTCTGTACAGGTTGAAGGTGAACTAATTACTCCTCTTAGAGGTGTGTTGCTTATCCTATTTTAGAGTGAAAGAGGGTGCATGCATTCTTTCAAGATGTATGCATCAGATTGAAGCTCTTTCCTATGTTTGCTCTTCTTATTGTTAGAACAGAACTTTTATTTATCTGTTTCATTGTTTTAGCATGATTTGCTATTCTAAGTCAAACACAGCAACGTTAGACATGTATTTACCAGTTTTATCCTAGGCAAGTGTCCCAGTGAGAGCATTGCACGTTCCTGGGCATTCTAATCTAGACAGTTTTCTTCATGCAAGCTGGTTGCATCCTTCTAGGAAGCTTTACAGTTTGATCTGATCCACTTTGATTGTAACCCATGATCCTCTGCCTCTATTACAAAAGCAGGGCATGGGACTAGGGTTAATAGTTCAGTATTTGTGAGATAAGTGATTTTCTGGGTTTCCTGAAGCAGATTCCTTTTCTGAATTAATTAGAAACTGGTGTCAGGATTGACAGTCAGTTTCATTTTGTTGTTCATACCTCTCAGTTAGCTTATGTGTTTTCAGATCTAGCGTTAAGTTGTTTTCAGAATTTCTTAGAGTTTTCAGCTTTCTACAGCTCATGGTTGCAGGACTATTAAGCATGTACTTAAATTTTAATACAAGGAGCATAATATTTCAGTTTCCTGCAAAGAGAGGCAATTATGCAGCTGTTGTGGCATATATAGCATAGAAAATCCAAATAAGAAAATATGGACTATTATAACACAGATGAAAAGCTGATAAGAATCCATTATACTCTTAATCGAGGAGGGAGGTTCCAAAATGCTTAATGATTTTTTACACCATACTACTCAAGTAATGGTCACAAAGGTATTTAAATTTTATGTACACTTCAAAAACTAACTTACGGTCCATTTTACAGAATTCCAAACACCACAAGTAAGAGTATCTTATAACGGGCAGCTAAATTACTTAGGGAGCATATCTCCCAGAGATTCCATTTATTTCCTGCAATGCACATAACAAAGATGGCATGAGATGGCATCAAGCACAAAATCAAATGTCATAAAAGTGATAAATCATATCAATACTCACCACAGTTGCAGAAAATAGCTTTCTAGTATCTACATGGCTGTTCTATAAACAACTGTGACCACTACAAATCTTTTATAATAAATGCCATACTAAAATAATGGAAGACTATCAAAATCCATCTTTTTTCTTTTATCTTAGTCTTGATCCATGGTATAATCTCCGGATAGGAAAAACAAAATTTATGCATGTAAACCTCATAGAGTAGAACCTGTTATGAAGGAGATTTTCAAAACATGGAATGTCTTTTGAATATTGGGGTGCATGGTAAAAAGCAGGGGATAAATATCAGGATTCAAAAAGGGCATTGGAAATGGAAGCCATCAGTAAACAAATCATTACAAGGAAAATGTAGCATTTGGAAAGCATTAGACAACATGATTGGCTGGTACAGAAGTGTCCTGATGCCAGAATATATTACAGAAATGTAACAACATTTTATAATCTAATAACTGGTTAAAAAACACTGGAAGAGCACTTCATCAAAGAATGTCTACTTAGCTCTAGTACAAAAAATTCTCTTCAGATACATTGGGAAAGTTTATCTATGAACTTACCTCCTAGTTCTTGCTGAGATGAAAATCAAATGACTGAGATGTTGCTGGAGTTTAAACTTGACCTAGGATGCACCATTATGGCTGCTCCTGTTGAACTAAATCAAAGTAATAACTTAATAGGTTGCTTATTAGGTCATATACATCTCAAATTCATTGTAACATAATCATTATAACACCGTTAAAATTGTGAACCGAATGACAAAAATTGTTCTTACAGGTTGAACACGAAGTTACATCAAAGTTTGCTTGCCCATCGACTGTACAAGGAATGCCGACCTTCAGCAACAAGTTTGCCTGTGGCTTTGTTTCTTAACTCAACTTGTGTCATTGAAAAAACCCCCTTATGTCCCAACACCCTCGCATTGATCTCAATTTCATCCTGAAGCCAAATGAAGACGACGAGCTATAAACAATGCCACTGGTTTAAATGATCCTTGCAAACTGATATGGAATCTTATATTAACATTTCCAGCAGACAACTTCAACTTAAGATTAATGGAACTAAGCAATGAAAAATTACGAATGTTAATCATCCTTCCATTCACACTGACGGTGTAAAGTTTCATATCAACACGTGAAAAGCAATCCATCTTACATTAACTTTTGCAATAGACAGGTAGGAAATATTCATATCAACGGAAACTTTTTTTGGCTGACCATCAGAAAGAGAAGCAGCAGCTCCTACATCATCTACAATATTTGCAATAGCACCAGGTTGTAATGTTCCAGACGCATCCTGCAAAACAAGCAATATTCCATGTTTAGGAAGTTTCACGATAACTGTTCATTTAAATGTATTTCCATTTTAACTGTTCTCTCCTGTCAGCGGGCTAAGGTTTTACAGATACATTTAAATTGTAGTGATCTAGGGTAATTTGTCCTAGGGTTTCTTAGGGGCACTGGGGTTTCAACAGAATTCCTTCTTTTTGTACAACAGTCCAATTCTATACAAATAATATATCATTCAATAAACAGTGCTGGCTTCTCAACAGTGCAAGAAACCGAAGAGTGTAATGCTATCATTCAACAGATCCACAAACAGTATAAACGTTCAAAAGTTATAGTTCCAATAGACCAAAACAAATTCAACAGTGCAACAGTACCCTAACCAGAGGTCAAGATCAATCAGCAAACTGGTAAACCCTATACGAGTTCTGTCTGGACAAATTCCTAGACTGCTTCAGGACCACACTCGTTTTCTGCCTCCGTATTACCTTCAGAATCTTCCCAACTGTCCACTTCAGGGATATTAATATATTTAATTGATTAATATATTTAAATTAAAAATTAATATATGAATATTAATGTATTAATATTTAAATAATTTAAATATATTATCACATTCATATAAAATTTGCAGCAATTAATTTCAATTCTATCTAATTCATCAATTATAAAGCACATTAATTTCAATACCTTTAAAACATATTAAATTTTAATATATTTAAATTTATTAATATATATATATCAAATTGTAATATATTAATAATTTTAATCAATTTTAAATGAATTGAATATTTTTTAATATATTAATAAATTAAAAACCTATTCATCTACCTTTAATATTAATATATTTAAATATAATAATAAAGTAAAATTAAAATTAAATTATTATATTTGAAAAATATTTTATTAAAATTAATAAAATAATAAATAGATTTTAAAAAATGAACATTCCATTCAGTCGGCCATTTTTTGTTTTTTTTTGTCTTTTTGGTTGTCCCTCTATATTTATATAGCTCCTCCTCATCTTTTTTTCTCAACCTATGTCTCGACGATGTGTCTTGTTGTAGACTCGAAACGTCGACATTCAAATATGTCTACTGTGGAGCATCTTCCAAAGTCTATATCACAGAATCCACCACACAGAAATCTGCAAACATTAATAAGAAATCTGGAAAATCTTGAACTCTGGCTAGAATCGCTGTTGAGACATTTTGTCAACTATTGTCCCGCTGGGAACTATTTTTTCTACCATAATAAAAGACTTTGGGGTGCAACTCGAGGTGTTTTTGTTTCATTGATCTGTGGTATGTATTGACTACGGACTTCCTATGTCGTGCTTTATGATTATTATTTTGAGATAATACATAGTGTTTGCAAGCACTCGATCCTTGGTCTTCAAGTTCACAGACTGTGGGCAAGGGTTACTTTGCTTGGATCTCTAATTTTTATATGGTGGATTGAATCTTCGCTAGGGCTCTGGCTATAGTGAGAAAATATTTTCTGAAATATTTTAGCCATTCTTTCAAGAAAAAATATTATAAAAAATAATTTCTCAAAATCTATTCAAAAAATCCCTGTATATTTCTAAGTAAATTTGTAAATTTAAATTTGTAATTTATTTTTTCTAACTTGGGTTGGAGTTTTAGATTTAATTTTGTATATATTGGGGTTTGGGTGTTTCTATTTTTATTTTTGCAGGTTAGATCAAGAAGCCAAGTGGGATGAGAGCTAGATCTAGGCCCTTGAAGGTAAGATCTAGTCTCTTGGAAATTTTTGCAAGTTTCCCATGGAAAGGGTAAGATCTAGTCTCTTGGAAATTTTTGAAGGTTGCCCACGGAAAAAATTTGGAAAATCAAAGGAGTTGAAGCATCAAATTTTTGGAGCAAGGGTTTCAAGCTTTTCAAAGCCTCTAGCCTTGGATTGCCCTCTTAGGCCTCAACATCCCAACTTCTGCCCTCTGCATCTTAGCTTCTAGCCCTCCTAAGGCTAGTCGTGACCCTTAGAGGTTGCGGCTCCCCTTCCTTCCCCACAAGGCCTTCTAGGCCAAGAAAGGACGGCCAAGAGGGAAGGCCAAGGAAGAACGGCCAAGAGGGAAGTCGTCCTTCCTCGGCCTTCCTCCCTCCTCCCTCCTCCTCGGCCCTCCTCATCTCTCCTCCCTAGGTCACAACCCTCTTAAGGGCTTGCGGCTCCCTTCCTTTGGCCTCTAGGCCTTAGGCCTAGTTTTAGGCCTCCATACCTTCTTTTGCCCCTACGCTAGCTTCACTGGGCAAAGCGTTGGCCTTTTGAGGCCATACCCTTCCTCCTTGTGGCCCGATCTATCATTTTATCCCTTTTATCCCCACAAATTCCGCTCTCGTGACCTTGATCTCCATTTCTTGGTTTCTTTTGCCCCAAAATTGACCTGAAACCCTAATCTGAAGTTTTAAGCGGTTTTGCAAGGTTAAGATCTCTAAATTCATATTTTTCAAGCGAGTAGTCTTTAGTGAGACTTTTTGAAGGCTTTTACGGTGACTTTTTACGGTGTAATTTCTCTAAATTCCGGCAGAAATTTATTGAAAAGAGAAGTTTGATTGCTAACTTTGCACAATCTAAGTGCCCTAGAGGTTTTTGAAGGGTGCTGAATCCATATATAGAGTCAAAAAACCAGTTTGAATAAAAAAAACCAAGATTTTACCTCAAAAATTTTCACCGGATTCTGGCCCCTGAAACTTCAAAAAGTCGCACTAAAGACAACTCCTTTTTCAAGCGGCAACATTATCCCAAAAGTTCAACGATTTGCAACGGTGGGATCTTCAAGGCCTTGGGCCTATGGTTTGATCTCTAAACCCTCATTTCTGCAATTTGATTACAGCAAGCAAAATACAAATAATGAGGCCCTAAAATCAAATTCTATACTTGATGGTTTTGCAAGGTTAAGGTCTCCAAATTCATATTTTTCAAGCAAGTAATCTTTAGTGCGACTTTTTGAAGGCTTTTACGGTATAATTTCTCTAAATTCCGGCAGGAATTTATTGAAAAGAGAAGTTTGATTGCTAACTTTGCACAATCAAAGTGCCCTAGAGGTTTTTGAGAGTGCTGAATCCATATATAGATTCAAAAAACCAGTTTGAATAAAAAAACCAAGATTTTACCTCAAAAATTTTCACCGGATTCCAGCACCTGAAACTTCAAAAAGTCGCACTAAAGACAACTCATTTTTCAAGCGGCAACATTATCCCAAAATTTCAACGATTTGCAACGGTGGGATCTTCAAGGCCTTGGGCCTATGGTTTGATCTCTAAACCCTCATTTCTGCAATTTGATTACAGCAAGAAAAATACAAATAATGAGGCCCTAAAATCAAATTCTATATGGTCAAAATTCTTTAGAATTGCAAAATCTTCATTTTCACAATTTTTGGTCAATTGGACATCTCTAATTTGACCTAAATCTGACATTTTAACTTGCTGAAAATTTCTGCATAACTGTAAAAATCAAATCTGAACATTTATGAATCATACCCTAAATAAGGTCAAAAAATTTTGAATTTTCAGTTTTTCGGCAAAACTTACTCTTTTTAGACATTGTGGGGATCATCTTCAGTATTTTCATTTTGTTGATCTGTCATTAATATACTACTGTCATAAACTTATCAATTCTAAAAATTACTAAATCAAACTCTCCTAAAACCCTAAAATTGGAATTTTCAAGTTCTAGTGTATTTTTGTCATTTTTGCAAATATTGGTTATCTATTTATGGCAATTTTATCTTGCTAATCGGTCACTATTTCACTGCTGAAAAAATATATCAGATCTGAAACTTTCATAGTCAAGCCCTAAAAAATCCTAAAAATTGATTTTTCTCAAGTTTGGCAATTTTTACTATTTTTAGGTATTTTTGGGCATTGGTGCTGACATCACTGTCTGTTGATCTGTGCGTTAACTTGTTGCTGCAATTTATATTTCAGATCTGAATTTTTGCTAAATAATACATCTTGAGAAGGCTAACATGCATGTTTTAAGCTATGTTGCAGGGAACGTTGCCCAGGGGGTCGTTTACCCTCTGAAACGGCAATGCGGAGACCTGTAATGTACGGCTTGGAAATGGGTTTCCGTCCATACTGGGTCGATTCGCGTGGAGGAAACGTGGCACAATATGGGCGGAATTGCGTTTCCAGGCTGTACGGGCGTATTTCCACAACTTTATAATATTAAATTCGGTTTATTTTGTCGTTTTGTTTTTTATATTATTTTATTTGGCGAGTAGAATATCTTTTGGATGCTTCTAGTTGACTCTCTCAACCTATAAAAAGACTCTCGCCTCATTCACTCATCACACGAATTGAGCAAGTCGTATCACTTCGAGACGAGCGATTTTAGCAAGGAGAGAAGAGGAAGAAAGCAGTGCTTCAGCTAGAGCGTTTTTCACCAGTAAGCGAAGGAGATTTCAGCAACAAGAGAAGGAGATTTCACAAGCAGATTTGGAGTGTGGAGTTTCCAACTACGACATTCTTGGTTTTCGGCTCAAGTACAACCATATTTCTCGTCTTTGTGGCATTTTGGGGTGGCTTCAGCTACACAAAATTAACTTGGGTAGGAAGCATTCATTTTCTTAGTTTTTTCCCATTTTGTTTTCTATTTTTCGAGTGTTTATGCTATCAAAATTATGAAAAACTTTTTTTCTTTACAGATCTGAGATTTGTTTTTTTTTAATTTTTTTGCAGCAATGGCTTCCAACCAAGGTGCAAGTTCAAGCCCCAAGTCCAACCCAAGGGCTAAATATTATCCTCTTTGGAAGCATGTTTAGAAGCTTCAAAAATGTGGAGGTGGTGGCACATGGGAATGGCAATGTAATCTTTGCAGTAATTCGTACAAAGGCTCTTACCCAAGAGTGTAGGCACATCTTTTGCATGAAGAGGATAGGGGATTGCAGGTTGCACAAAAACAACAGACTCATTGGTGAGGAGGGCATATCAAAGAGAGCAAGATCAGGCAGATGGAATTAAAAGAAAGCATGAAGAGCTTAGTCAAAGCTACTCTTAAAGCTCCATCAAACATTGAGCCAAGGATTGTAGTTGAAACAAGGAAGAGGAAAGCCACTCAACAACAAGAACAACCACCATCCAGAGGGGCATCCGCTACAGTTCAAGATAGCAGAATTGCTAAATTGGTGAATGTGCAAGCAAGAGAAGAAGTTGATTCCATAGTGGCTAAGTGCATCTATGCATGTGGTATCCCATTCAATGTTGTTCGCTCTCCTTACTAGCAAGATATGATAAAGGCAGTTAACAAAGCTCCTCAAGGGTACACGAGGCCCAACTATGAGAAAGTTAGAACTTGGCTTCTAAAAAATGAGAAGGATCTTGTGGAGAATATCTTATCACCAATTCGTTCTTCCTGGAGTAGCTCTGGGGTTACCATAGTCTCAGATGGATGGACAAATACAAGGCGCAGACCATTGATAAATATCATTGCAACTTCACCAAAAGAAGCAATGGTTTTATAGGTGGAAGACTGCTCAGGAGAGGTAAAAGATGCACAATTCATTGTTGATGTTATTATAAAATCTATTGAACAAATAGGTCCTAACAGGGTGGTGCAAGTTATCACGGATAATGCACCAGTTTCTACAAGTTTAATTATTGAGGGGAGGTATGACCACATCTTTTGGATACCCTGCATTGTCCATAATCTGAATCTGATCTTAGAGGAGATCGACAATAAAGTTCCATGGATAAAGGAAATCACAGGGAAAGCAAGGGAGATTTTTAAATTCATCACCAACCACCACCAATCTCAAGCAATATTTTGAGAGTACTCCAAATTGGAGTTGTTAAAAGTTGTTGAGACAAGATATGCCTCAAACTTCATAATGTTGCATCACCTTGTTGAGGTTAAGCAAGCATTAGTTTCTATGGTGGTGAGTCAAGTTTGGGCTGAGTGGAGACAGGGAAATTCAGAGCTGGGATATATGGTGTGTAGATTGTGCCTTGATGAGGATTGGTGGAGCAAGATAGATTTCTTACTAAAGTTCACAACCCCTGCATTTGAGCTTCTTCGAAATGCTGACACTGACCAACCTTTCTTAGGAGAGGTATATGATGGCATGGATTCTATGGCTAAGAAAACTATGGAAATCATTTCACAAGAGTCTCCACAGCGTTTGTTTGTAGATGATAATTTTGCTGATTTAGTCAAGAAAATCATTGTTGATCGCTGGAACAATTTCAACAATCCATTGCACACTTTAGCACATGCCTTGAACCTCAAATTTTATGATGAGGAGCTTATTTCTCAAAGCAATGGGAAGAGGAAGGCACCCCATAAGGATAGAGAGGTGGCTAATGGGGTGAAAAAAGCCCTTATGAGAATGTTTCCAGTGCATCTACACAGGGAGGTGAAAGAAGAATTTGCCAATTTTGCTGCAGGAATAAACGATTATTCAGATATATCATCTTTGAAGGAGAGAAGCACCATGAATCCAGTTAGGTGGTGGATTTGTCATGGAGAAAATGGTGTACATTTGCAAAACCTTGCCATTTGCGTCCTTTCACAAGTGGCAAGCTTTTCATCAGCAGAAAAGAATTGGATCACCTATGGTTTTATTCATTCTATGAAGTGCAACAGGTTAAGCTCACAGAAGGCAAAGAATCTTGTTTATGTGCACTCCAACCTTCGCCTTGCATCTCGTAGGGGTCAAGAATATAGCAATGGTCCTTCTAAAAAATGGGATGTGGATCCAGAAAGCTCTGATTTGGAGCTCTCTCTTGCTGCCATGAATATTGAGGACCAGGAGCATAGAAGTGGAATTGGCCAATCATCTTCTTCAGCTACACCATCCACTGTTGAGCATGTTTCTGCTGCTATTTTTTTATGAGGATTTTGATGATGAGTATTAGTCTTTTGTCTTTATAGTACTTGCAACCTCATATATATAATAAAGGCTAATTTTGGATATTCAGATATTGCTATTTTCATTATGTGTCTATGATCATTCATGAGTAAATGTGATGTACAACTATGCTTCTTCACTATTGCTTGATGTAATAAACTATAATTTATCACGTATGCTTTCTGATTGCACGTAACATTTCTTAAATGTCCTAAATTCTAATATATATATATATATATTGTGTTTCCCCGTTTCCAAAATTTGGAGGGATCGCATTTCGTACCTATGCCCGTTTCGGAAACTCGTACCCGTTTCCCAGTTTTGTGCAACTTAGGTTTTAAGTAAATCTATTTGTTTTGGCAAATTGTCATATTTTTGTGATCTTGGGCAAGCATAAGCATTGTTGGTTGAGCATTTTCTTACTGTTGTTATAGCATTGATCAAGTCCGAATTTTTTGAATATTTATTCTGATATACATTGTCATAAATCTGAAATTGACTAATTTCATTGATCTCATAGTTTGGCATAGCATCTTGTGTTAATTGGTGAATAAGGTTGGTTACTTGAAGTTTACACGTGTATCTCTTGAAGCTTATCTTGTCTAAGATTGCATCACAACATCGTTAAGTACTCTTAAGATAAATCTCATATAAGTACTTAAGTAATCTAACCAATCTTAATTCAAAATAACAATCACTGATAATCACGTGCATTTGCATATTAGATCTAAATCGCACTAATAACTTACCTCCTAGCATAAGCTAGGTTGATAGAGATATAGGGCAACCCTTTTCCAATCTAGCTTGAGGGATTCAACTTCTCCTAGTGGTTAACACAGTGACCTTGCAGTCATTAGAGCCACAGTCTCTGCAGCACCGGAGGAATTGGGTGGGTGGAACACAGGGGGAGGTATCGTTAATCAAGTCGTCGCCTGCTTCCCGTTGGCCTCCATTGCACAACTTACTTTGAGGATTTTTTCTCAAAACAATTACGAGAAAAGTTACATTTAGACTAGGCATTTAATTTTTCCAAGATCACTGCATCATACCTAGGTCTTAAGTCTTGCATCGCATATAAGTTAATCAATCATCTCAAGCAACGAGTGTCCATCCAGTCATCTGGTCTTAATTTACTAAAAGCGAGGGTTTGTGACTCCATTAAGGCACTGATCTCATAATAAATAATCTAATATAATCAATAACCTTGCATAAATTCAACCAAGTGGCTAGGCCACTTATCCGTGTCTCCCAAGCAAGTTGGTTTACAACTTGTTTTCTTTCATCTCATTCCATAGGGACTACACCCATAGCTTGTTGTTGGAAGACATCTAGAACAAAGTGGGCGGGGATCAGAGTGACAGCCCCCGTCCTGAGCATTGTCGCGATGCCTGTACAATCCGAACGACAACAAATCCCACAAGTACCTTTCTCATCCAAATCGCCTCACATATTGCTTGACTTGCAGCCATGTATTCTGCTTCTGCTGAGCTTAGCGCCACAGATCTTTTCTTTCTGCTGTACTAGGAAACTGCTACGGACCAAACACTAAAAATTCCACCTGATGTACTCTTTTGGTTGGATGGACACCCTGCCCAATCTGCATCTTTGAAGCCACACAGCTTCACTCCCTTTGTTCGTTTGTACCATAATCCATACTAGGTAGTGCCTCTGAGGTACCGTAACGCATACTTAGCTGCCTTCCAATACAATTTGGTCGGCCTATCCATAGCTTGGCTCAGCTGGTTGACTGCATAACACATATTTGGTCGTATGTTCACAAGATACATCAGTGAACCCACTAACTGCCGATAAATAGTAGCATCCACCTCTTCAGCTGAAGTGGCAGTCTCCTTCCTCCAATTGGTCGTTAGAGGTGTCTTCATGGGCTTACAACTATCCATGTGTTATCCCTGTAGTATCTCAGTGGCATACTTGCCTTGAGACACAAACAATTCCCATCGCCTTGCCATACTTCCAACCCAAGGAAGTAGTGCATGAGACCCATGTCCTTCATTTCAAATTCCCTTGCAAGAACTGATCAGTTTCTCATCACGTATCAATATTAAATCATCAACATATAAAACAATGATAAGCAATTTACCTTCTACCAAGATATGATAGAGGTCCACATCCACTTCACTTTTGGTGAAGCCCAAACTAGTGGAATAATTGTCGATCCTGGTGTACCAAGCACGGGGTGCATGTTTGAGACCGTACAATGCTCGCTTGAGTCTGCACACATGAGACTCTCGATCAAATGTCTCAAAGCCTTTTGGTTGCTCAATGTACACCTCCTCTTCAATAACAACATTGAGGAATGTTATTTTAACATCCATCTAGTGGATCTTCTACTCAATCTGTGCAACCAATGCAAGAATTGATCTAATGGATGAATACCTTGCTACGGGAGCAAAGGTTTCCTCATAGTCAATTTCCTTAACTTGATAGAATCCTTTGGCCACAAATCTGGCCTTATACTTCTCTATGCTTCTGCCTGTTGCATGCTTAACCTTGAAGATCCATCTCGAACCCACAATTGATTTATCTGCTAGTCTTGGGACTAGTACCCACCACTTGTGGGTAGTGGTCCTCAGCCGGCAACCAACATCCCCTTGCAGCCACCAGATAGTTTGATGTGTCATTATCTCTACCACCTGAGTCAGCCATGTAGTCATTTATGATTGTACGTTTGAAGATGGAGCTCCTAACCCCGAAGGCGTGGCTTTTCATTGGTATAATTAAGTAATTTTCATTACTTGTCATGGGCACTTTTGGGAATGGATTGGTGGGGGGATTCAGCAAAAAAAGTAGGTTAGGTCTGTATTCTTGTCTCCACTGCGTGATTTCATGGTTACCCTTGTATCCTAGTCCCATGGGATCTCCTTTACTAGCCATTAGCTTCAGGGTTCGCACTACATGGGAAACCCTGATTTTGGTTGTGTGGTCCCGCTTCCTAACACCACCTACAACACTCCCCTTCCACTCATTTTAGCCCCATTCATCTTTTTCCCATCCGAATTCACATGTGTCTGTTGGAATTGTTGTCATTGATGGCAAAGGAGATGACAAAAGAGGAGCACCTGAAACATCATTCCAGGGGCAGAAAGGTAGCAGAGACATCAGAGGAAACAGAGACAAAGAGAGATAGCAAAAGAAAGGCAAAGGAGATAGCAAAAAGAGAAGTAAGGAGAAGCATCAGTCAAGGAGCATAGGATAGAAAAGAAGCAGAAAACTATTCAAGGTGCAGAGTGGGTATCTTTAAGTGTTCAGCATTGCATGGGTATGGTGAGACTCTGTAATTCGAAGTATAAATGGCTCCTATGTGAAATTATGATTAACTCTGTACATGGATTTACTGTGGAGTATAGTGTGTGAGGTTATATATATACTAAGGAAATTACAGTTATAACACAGTGAACCCGCAAAGGAAACTGTGAAATTAGGTGATGGCACAGTAATAATTGTATGGGAAATTCTCTGAATGAATTTCTATGTGGAGGATTGTTGGGTTATCGATATGAATAATCCCGTGTGTTCTTGATGAGAGTATCGAATTCTATAGCAATTAAAGAACCCGGTGATTGATCATGTCCGTCTGGATCGATTGAAGTTATTGTGGAACTGTGCTTAATTATCCAATGCTTGTGAGCACTGTAAAACATAGCCGCAAGGGTTATGTATGGTGGAGCTATGTTTCGGAGTAGATGGATGAAAGGAACACCAAGGAACGAGGCTGTAATGTGAAGAAACACTGTGACTGCGCGAAGAGGAGAACCTCTTCCAATAGAACAGGTGGAACCTTGTAGCGGAAGCTTAGTGGAACCTGGAGTGGAGAAGCGGAACCGTGACCAAGAGGAATAGTGAGCGTGGTTTGGAGTGAACAGTGATGATGGTTTCCGGTTTACATCGCACCGCTTTTTTGGAGCAAGCGGTTTTCCCCATTCGCGAGTGATTCCATAGAAAGCTCGACATGTGGCATGGGGTGAGGTTGAAAAATCGCTTCCACTGCGCGCCATCGCGCATTAACCATCGACCAAAGATTCGGTGCGATATTGACACAAGCTGTCGATCTGGAGGAATGTGCATCACACGGTGATCGCCTTCGGAAGTAGCGCGGAGGCTAACCTAAGGTGTGGCGGCTACATTTTATTTAAACAGCCGATTGTAAAGGTGGACCCGGCCTAAGGACTATTATAAGTGTTGACTTTAATGTGTCGTGTTGGAACCTTAGTTATAAGGTTGAATGATAGAATGAAATTCCAGAATACGTTAAAGATGTTTATTTAAGGGTTGTTGGGTTATTAAAATAAGGTGGAGAGATTAAGGTTGGAAGGTGGCGCACTCGTACTGTAGCTGAATTGTACTATGGGGAATACATTGACTTAAAAAGTTGTGGAAAATTTTTAATTATCAACCGGAAGAAATGTGGAAGACCTGGGGAAAAATGGGACTGTGCAAAGTTACCGCTATCAATGAGTTGATAATTAAAATTTGTGTTCTCTGTATTTACCAAACTTTGACTTCTACAAAAAGAGCTATTCCTTGTGACTCGAATCCTTACAAGTGTATTGACAAAGATTTGGCATGTAAAGGTTGCCACTGCAGAAATTAAAAGTATTGAAATTTCCCAGCAGTGATATTAAAAGACAGTTATATGTACCACAGTTATACAACTGCAATGAAGAAGAGAGCCTACAAGAACGAAAGAGAGAGAAACAGCAGCAGAAAAGACAAATCCAGTCAAGCCAAAATCCAAAAAATAAGCTGAGTGAAATTGAAGTGTTTAATAAAAAATGTGAATGTAAATGTTGTAATTAAATTTTTTATTGTTTGTAATGCATTGGCAAGTATCCTAAAGGAAAGGAAAAATCCCACTGTAGCATGGAAATTTTTACATATCATTACAATTTTAAATTGAGATTGGATAAAGGAATGAGAAGATAGAAGCCAAAGAGTCATGACTGTTCACTCAAAATTCCTTGTGAAATACAAACAGTCATGTGTGGGACTCTATAAATAATATCAACTGGATATGCATAAGAGAGGTTAGAGAGAGTAAATATAGAGAAGGCGGAGTATATAAGAGACCGGTAGAGAAGATTAAGAAAAGAAAAGTAGAAAGAGAAGCTACAGAACAGAGCTGATATCTGAGGTAAATCAGCAAACATTCAGTTTGATAAATTGAGGAAGTTGGAGCTTCCCTATCAAGTTGCAGCTTGATAGCTGTCAGTTGTAGCTGACTGAGGTTGGAGCCTCCTATAGGTTGGTTCCTGCAGAAAATTGAAGGGAGTTGGTGCTTCCTTGCAAGTTGTAGCTTGCAGAATTGAGGATTGGAGCCTCCTGTAGGTTGGCGCCTGCAGAAAAACAGTGGTGAGAGGGAGTTTGAGCTTGCCTTTGCATCACAACAATAATAAGATGTGCAGGTTTTCTCCCTTTATGGGTTTCCACTTATATCTGGTGTCTCTATGCATGATGTTTATCTGTTGATCTGATTTATATCTTCTAATTAATACCTGTTGCTCTCATATTAAGTCTACTGTTATATTATATTAACACTTGCTGCTCACATTCTAAGATTACTCACATATTAAGTTGGACATGAAATGAAGGTGTAAATAAGTTTTAATGAAAAGTTTTAAAAGTCCATGAATGTGTTAAACTGATTCACCCCCCCCTCTCAGTTTAACTAAGGGTTCAACAATTGGTATCAAAGCGGGTTCCTTTGTACCAGTTTAACAACTGAAAGGAGATTCTAGGTTCTCAGGATGGCTAGTAAAGAAGGATGCTCAACCAATAAAGCCCCTTTCTTTACAGGTGAAAATTATGCCTTCTAGAAAATCAGGATGAGGACATACATAATGTCTCTAGGAATAGAAGTTTGGGGTGCTGTGGAATTAGGATATGCCCCAAAGTCAACTGACTCAGAGAAAGAATCCAAACAAGATTTTGTAGCTAACACAAAAGCCATGAATGCTATCTTGAATGGATTGTGTGAAGCAGATTTTATCAAAGTAATGCACAAAGACACTGCCAAAGAGATGTGGGATACTCTGGAGAACATCCATGAAGGAGACAAGAAAGTAAAAACTGCCAAACTTCAAGTCTATAGAGCCCAGTTTGAGAATTTAAAAATGAATGATGATGAAGACATTGACAGTTTCTTCCTAAAAGTTGCAGAAATTGTTAACAATATGAAAGCTCTTGGAGAAACCATCCCAGAAAGTATAATTGTGCAAAAGATTCTAAGATCTCTTCCATCCAGGTTTAATCCCAAGGTGTCTACAATAGAAAAAACCGCTGATTGGGAGACCTTGACCATGAACCAGCTACTTGGAAATTTAACAGCATACGAGATGAGGCTCCCACAGAAGAAGCAAAGTACGAGAGAGGCAGTCTTTAAAACAGAAAAGAAGAAAGAAGAAGAGGAAGACATATGCTCTTGCTCGGATAAAGAAGAGGCAAAATTTGTCAAGAAATTGGATAGAGGCTCAGGTAAATGCAAAGGTAAACTTCCTTTCAAGTGTTTTAACTGTGGAAGAGTTGGACACTATGCTGCTAAGTGTCCTCACAAGAAAGTAAGGAATCAGGCTCAAGAGTCAGAGAGAAATACATCAAAGAACTGGCAGAAAGGAAAGAAGTTCACAGAAAATCCTTCTATGCTCAACAAGACAGCAGTACATCTGAAGATCCAGATGAACTCTCAAGTGAAGATGGAACCTCTGAATTTTTATTGATGGCTATAGAAGAACTTGAAGGTCTCCTGCTAGAAGATGAAGAAGAAGAAGGTGAAGTCAAACTTGAGGGGGAGCTAAGAAGTGCTCTGGAAGAGATTGATAGACTCAAGCTGAAATGCAGAAAACAAAAGGACATTCTCCTCAAGTATGTACGAGAAGAACAGAATTCGGAAGTCCTGATGCAGCTAAAGATAGAGCTTGAAGAAGCCAAGAAGATAGAGGACATGTTACTTAAGCAAATCAAAGAAAAAACTCAGGAACAAGAAAAGTTGGAAGAAGAAGTAGTATGTCTCAGGAAGAATTTAGAAAATCCTCAAAGGAAATTGGTTATAAACTCTTCTCAAACAACAAGCTCTAGTAAGTTGAATGAAATTCTGGTTGCTCAAAGATCGTCTATGATAAAAACTGGAATAGGCTATGAAGGAGAATCAAGTAAAGGCAAAGAAAAAGTTGACAGAGAGATTATTTTTGTAAAAGCAAAGAAGAATGATGAAGCAGCTCAAACAATTCCTACAAAAGAAGAAACCTATAATAAGGAAGACAGAAATCAGAAGAAACCTCTAGTAGCAAAGAATGTAATAAATACTAAGACCCCTGAGTATGTAAAATTTGGAAACCATCAAAGGAGATTCTTCCCTCCTATGAAGAATGCCACCTGTTATGCTTGCCACAAGCTGGGACACATTGCTGCATATTGTCATGCAAGGAGGAGTACTTCAAACCAGCAAAAGATGCAAACATTGAAGAGACTGTCTCAAGCAAACAAATGGAAGAGACAACCTTACATCAGGTATGCAAATGGTTTCTATGGTTACTGTTTTTATTGTAAGGAATTTGGCCATAAAATCATTGAGTGTAGAAATTATGGACAAAGATTGATGTTTAACACCTCAAGGAGGTTTATGAATCAAAGAAATTCTGGTCATACTCATAATTCTACAAAAATTATGATCAAATGTTGTGTATGCAATCAAGTTGGACATATACCTTCCAAATGTCCTCTAAGAAGATGTAGTTCATCACCTCACAAAAGATACCAAACAAAAGGGTGCCTCTAGTGGATAAAGAAGGTGAATAAATGTGACTTGGCTCTAACTGCTCAAGACCTGAAAAGCCAGTGGTATTTGGACAGTGGCTGCTCTAAACACATGACTGGAGACAGAAGCAAGTTTATAAATTTTGATGAAAAGAAAACTGGTAATGTTACTTTTGGCAATGATAAATCAGGAAAAATCAAGGGAAAGGGCTCAGTCAGCTTATAGATAATGGCAGAGGTAAGGCCCAAGATGTGCTATTTGTAAATGGGCTGAAAGCAAATTTGCTGAGTGTCAGTCAAATGTGTGATAAAGGCTGCGAAGTTCTTTTCAGAGCACAAGACTGTGAAGTCAAATCAAGCACCACAGGTAAGACTCTGCTCAAAGGTGTTTGAACAGAGAGCAATGCTTAAATCGTGAAGGAGAAAGATGAAGCATGCCATCTTAGCAAACTTGAGGAGTCATGGTTATGGCATAGGAGATTGGGACATCTCAGCTTCGATCATATTATCAGACTGAGCAAAAGAAAGCGGTCAGGGACATGCCAGAAATAAAAGGCCTTCTAATACCATATGCAAATCATGTCAATTGGGTAAACAGACTCGTACATCATTTAAGGCCAAAGATGAGTTATCAACAAGTAGACCACTCCAGCTTGTGCACATGGATCTGTGTGGACCTGCAAGAACTAAAACACCAAGTGGAGAATCCTAATTCATGCTAATAATCGATGATTTCTCCAGAATGACATGGGTTGCATTTCTCAAGAATAAATTGGAAGCTCTGGACAAATTCAAAATATTCAAAGCATTAGCTGAAAACCAGACAGGATGCAAGCTAAAATGCATCAGATCGGACAAAGGAGGTGAATTCACAGATTATGACTTTGCAGATCTATGCAATGAATATGGCATAAAACAACAATTTACTATTGCAGGGACACCTCAGCAGAATGGAGTAGCAGAGAGACAAAACAGATCTGTTCAACAAATTGCCAGAGCCATGATGTAGGAGAATAATATTCCTCAAACCTTCTGGGCAGAAGCGGTACACACAGCGGTGCATATCCTTAATAAAGCTCACTTAAGGCCAAGCAGTGACAAGACTCCCTATGAACTTTGGCATGGGAAACCAGCTTCAATCAAACATTTTAGAATCTTTGGAAGCAAGTTTTACATAAAGAATAATGATGAAAATCTTGGAAAATTTGATGCTAGAGCAGATGAAGGGATATTTCTAGGATATGCATCCAAAAGCAAAGGGTACAGGTGCTACAACAAGACTCTTCGAAAAATAGTAGAAAGCATTGATGTGAGATTTGATGAAGAACTTCCAAACAATACAAGAGATACAGACTGTTGCAATCCATCAGACAATCATGAAGAAGAAAACCAAGATGATGAGGAAACAAGCAAGACAATATAAGATACAGAGCTAAGTTCTAAAGCTCCCTCAAGATATACTCAGAAAAACCATCCTGAAGATCAGATCATTGGAGACAAGAGAGTAGCGGTCCAAACAAGAAGGCAGCTAACAGAACAAACTGAAGAGGTATACATAGCCATGTTGTCACAAATAGAGCCAAAGAAATTTGAAGAAGCCAGCAAGGACAAGTCTTGGGTAAATGCTATGAATGAAGAATTGGACCAAATTGAGAAAAGTAATACCTGGGAATTAGTTCCTAGACCCACTGAGAAAAATGTCATAGGCTTAAAATGGGTATTCAAAAATAAAATGAATGAGCAAGGACAAGTAATCAGGAATAAAGCCAGACTGGTTTGCAAAGGATACTCACAAATCAAAGGACTTGATTACGATGAAACATTTGCCCCTGCAGCCAGAATGGAAGCTATCAGAATGTTCCTAGCATTTGCATGCTACCAAAACTTCAAGGTATATCAAATGGATGTAAAATCTGCATTTTTGAATGGAGACTTAGAAGAAGAAGTCTACATGGAACAACCAGAAGGCTTCTCATTAACAGACAAAGAAGACTATGTATGCAGACTGAAGAAGGCTCTTTATGGACTGAAACAGGCTCCTCGTGCTTGGTACTCAAGACTAGATAAATATTTGCAAAAACAAGGCTTTAAGAGAGGTGGAGTAGACAGCAATCTATACATAAAAGCCCATGAAAATGAACTCCTGATTGTTGTAGTATATGTTGATGACATCATGTTTGGAAGCAACAGAGAAGAACTAGCAAGAGGGTTTGCTGATGAGATGAAAACAGAGTTTGAAATGTCCATGACTGGAGAACTCCGTTTCTACTTGGGACTGCAAATTCAGCAAAAGAACACAGGTACATTCATCTCACAAGAAAAATACTTAAAGGAAATGCTGAAAAAGTTCAAAATGGAGGACTGCAAACCTGTGTCAACTCCCATGACCACAAGTTGCAAGCTATGTACTGATGATGGGTCCGCTGATATAGATCAAAACCTCTACAGATCCATGATTGGAAGTCTATTGTATCTGACTGCATCAAGACCAGACATCATGCTAGCAGTAGGACTAGTGGCTAGATATCAAGCAACACCTAAACAAAACCATCTTCTGGAAGTCAAAAGAATATTCAGATATCTACAAGGAACAATACAGTATGGACTTTGGTATCCTAAAAGCAAAAACTTCACTTTATCAGCATACACAGATGCAGATTGGGCCAGTTGTGTTGATGACAGGAAGAGTACAAGTGGAGGTGCTTTCTATCTAGGAGAAAGTCTAGTGGCATGGTTAAGCAAAAAACAAACATCTATCTCCTTGTCAACAGCTGAAGCAGAATATATAGCAGCAGCAGCTTGTTGTACTCAAGTCATGTGGATGAAGCAGACTCTTCAAGACATGAAGGTAAGCATTAATGAACCTATCTCAATCAAATGTGATAATACAAGTGCTATAAGTATATCAAAAATCCTGTGCTTCACTCAAAAACTAAGCATATCCCAATCAAGTATCATTTTCTCCGAGAACAAGTGGCTCAGAAGATAGTAAAGCTGGAGTATGTGCCAACAAAAGAACAAACAACAGATATATTTACCAAACCTCTTGCTAGAGAACCATTTGAACATTTGAGAGATAGACTAGGGGTAGTATCTGTAGATGCTACTCTCTGATATAAAGAGAAAGCACAGTTTCAGGGGGAGAACAGAAACGAAAATATCATTCCAGGGGGAGATCAGCCAGCAAGGAAAGCATGAAACAGGTCCTTAGGATCAAAGGATTATGGAAAGAATACACCCAGCATAAAAGAGTTAAAGAAAAGGCTACAGGTTCAGAATTTTAGATTTAATCCAAAGTTTGGAGCAGCAGGGTACAAAGTCAGAAGATCTTAGAAAGAGGAAATGCAGAAAGCAAACTAGGAAATGAGCAACCCTTTACCATTGATGTCAAAGGGGGAGGAAAAGCAAAAAGGGACTTCTATAAGGCAAACAGAGGAAGAGTATTGCCATCAATGCCAAAGGGGGAGACTGTTGGAATTGTTGTCATTGATGGCAAAGGAGATGACAAAAGAGGAGCACCTGAAACATCATTCAAGGGGCAGAAAGGCAGCAGAGACATCAGAGGAAACAGAGACAAAGAGAGATAGCAAAAGAAAGGCAAAGGAGATAGCAAAAAGAGAAGTAAGGAGAAGCATCAGTCAAGGAGCAGAGGATAGCAAAGAAGCAGAAAACTATTCAAGGTGCAGAGTGGGTATCTTTAAGTGTTCAGCATTGCATGGGTATGGTGAGACTCTGTAATTTGAAGTATAAATGGCTCCTATGTGAAATTATGATTAACTCTGTACATGGATTTACTGTGGAGTATAGTGTGTGAGGTTATATATATACTAAGGAAATTACAGTCATAACATAGTGAACCCGCAAAGGAAACTGTGAAATCAGGTGATGGCACAGTAATAATTGTATGGGAAATGCTCTGAATGAATTTCTGTGTGGAGGATTGTTGGGTTATCGATATGAATAATCCCGTGTGTTCTTGATGAGAGTATCGAATTCTATAGCGATTAAAGAACCCGGTGATTGATCATGTCAGTCTGGATCGATTGAAGTTATTGTGGAACTGTGGTTAATTATCCAATGCTTGTGAGCACTGTAAAACATAGCCGCAAGGGTTATGTATGGCGGAGCTATGCGTCGGAGTAGATGGATGAAAGGAACGTTGAGGAACGAGGCTGTAATGTGAAGAAACACCGTGACTGCACGAAGAGGAGAACCTCTTCCAATAGAATAGGCGGAACCTTGTAGCGGAAGCTGAGTGGAACCTGGAGTGGAGAAGCAGAACCGTGACCGAGAGGAATAGTGAGCGTGGTTTGGAGTGAACAGTGACGGCGGTTTTCGATTTACATCGCACCGCTTTTGTGGAGCAAGCAGTTTTCCCCATTCGCGAGCGATTCCATAGAAAGCTCGACACGTGGCATGGGGCGAGGTTGAAAAACCGCTTCCACTGCGCGCCATCGTGCATTAACCATCGACCAAAGACTCGGTGCGATATTGACACAAGCCGTCGATCTGGAGGAATGTGCATCGCACGGTGATCGCCTTCGGAAGTAGCGCGGAGGCTAACCTAAGGTGTGGCGGCTACATTTTATTTAAACAGCCGATTGTAAAGGTGGACTCGGCCTAAGGACTATTATAAGTGTTGACTTTAATGTGTCAGGTTGGAACCTTAGTTATAAGGTTCAACAATAGAATAGAAGTCCAGAATACGTTAAAGATGTTTATTTAAGGGTTGTTGGGTTATTAAAATAAGGTGGGGAGATTAAGGTTGGAAGGTGGCGCACTCGTACTGTAGCCGAATTGTACTGTGGGGAATACATTGACTTAAAAAGTTGTGGAAAATATTTAATTATCAACCGGAAGAAATGTGGAAGACCTGGGGAAAAACGGGACTGTGCAGAGTTACCGCTATCAATGAGTTGATAATTAAACTTTGTGTTCTCTGTATTTACCAAACTTGGACTTCTACAAAAAGAGCTATTCCTTGTGACCCGAATCCTTACAAGTGTATTGACAAAGATTCAGCATGTAAAGGTTGCCACTGCAGAAATTAAAAGTATTGAAACTGCCCAGCAGTGATATTAAAAGACAGTTATATGTACCACAGTTATACAACTGCAATGAAGAAGAGAGCCTACAAGAACGAAAGAGAGAGAAACAGCAGCAGAAAAGGCAAATCCAGTCAAGCCAAAATCCAGAAAAAAAGTTGAGTGAAATTGAAGTGTGTAACCGAAAATGTGAATGTAAATGTTGTAATTAAATTTTTTATTGTTTGTGATGCATTGGCAAGTATCCTAAAGGAAAAGAAAAATCCCACTGTAGCATGGAAATTTGTACTTATCATTACAATTTTAAATTGAGATTGGATAAAGGAATGAGAAGAGAGAAGCCAAAGAGTCATGACTATTCATTCAAAATTCCTTGTGAAATACAAACAGTCATGTGAGGGACTCTATAAATAATATCAATTGGATATGAATAAGAGAGGTTAGAGAGAGTAAATATAGAGAAGGCAGAGTATAGAAGAGACAAGAAGAGAATATTAAGAAAAGAAAAGAAGAAAGAGAAGCTACAGAATAGAGCTAATATCTGAGGTAAATCAGCAAACATTTAGTTTGATAAATTGAGGAAGTTGGAGCTTCCCTATCAAGTTGCAGCTTGATAGGTGTTAGTTGTAGCTGACTAAGGTTGGAGCCTCCTGTAGGTTGGTGCCTGCAGAAAAACAGTGGTGAGAGGGAGTTGGAGCTTGCCTTTGCATCACAACAATAATAAGATGTGTTTTTCTCCCTTTATGGGTTTACACTTATATCTAGTGTCTCTGTTCATGATGATTATGTGTTGATCTGATTTATATATTCTTCTTAACACCTGCTGCTCTCATATTAAGTCTACTATTATATTATATTAATACTTGCTGCTCACATTCCAAGATTACTCACATATTAAGTTGGACATGATATGAAGGTGTAAATAAGTTTTAATGAAAAGTTTTAAAAGTCCATGAATGTGTTAAACTGATTCACCCCCCTCGCCTTAACTAAGGGTCGGTATAAATATCCACTCAGTCCACATACGGTTAGCCTACCCCTCCCCTTGTCCACACCTTGGGTTGGACTTGGAACGATGCCTCGGAGGTTGATGCAACTAAAAAGAAAAGAAAAAGCATAATTTAGTCATTCTCAACAGGAAATGTACCACAAAATGCAAAAGATGGTCGAGACATACAAATTTAGCACATGGGAAAAAATCAAACATGAGCTCTACCCCTTATCCATGGGCATCACCCTGGTTCCTATGGGCCCTAGATGAGCCCCCTCAATCATTAAGGAACCCATGATTGTCCCGAACCCTGGTGGGTGATGAACTGCCCCACCTTAAGGGGGTATATCCACCATTATATATTACACATCATGCTCTCATCCCCTTGAGCCCCAAGCAGTTATGAAGAAAAATCAATCAAAGGAAAAAGGCATATGAAGAAGGGTGGAAAAACAAAGGTTGGGGTAACTCATGTACCACGATTTGCTCCCTCCTACACTCATATACCCAAATGTGGGCTTCCCTTATTGTAGTTAGTCATGTACCATGACATGTGATCTGGATGATTCCCCTTATCCCCACTCTGTCTCATTACTATATCATTTGCCACCTACCATGGACATGTCACCCCCTTTAAAGGTTGAAACCACCTAATGTGGTCCTTTATTAACCCCCTATTGAGCTTGGAGACAATTGTACATGCCAAAGCCCACTATGGAAAGGCATGCCACCATGAAGTGCCCCATTGATTCCATGACTTATAAGCTCTTTTACTTGATTATTCTAATGATTTGTTGTATTGGAGGGAAAGGGGACGCATTGGATCTTATAAAGGATTGCAGGTGGGTCTCCATTTGGGGCTTGGTCTCACTATACGTGGTCCTATCCTTCCAGAGGGCCACATTGGCACTTGTAGGGTGAGTGTTGTGGCTCTCAACATAGCAGAGATTACTTCATGGATCCCAATAGCACTTATTGATTGCTCGTGCTCCACCTTTTGGATGAGGATGATGCACCTGGTTCACCATGCTCAGTTGGCTCCACACTTGCACCATACACTTGGCAGATGTTCCAGGATCCAGAGGATGTCTCCCGCTGTAGAGGGAGGGCTTATGTCATCATCCTGGCCGTTACAGATGGTCTACATGCATTTTCAATCCATTTGGAGACCCTCAAGGATGTCCTTGTGCCCCCACACCCACTTGGGAGCACCACAGGTTCTTGCTTGGAGAGGCTTATTCTTATGTTATTGAGTTATTTGGTGGACTTGTCACCAAAAGTAAAGTTATTATGCACATTATTTTATTCTAGGGGCATTTTTAGTCCAAATTAGGCCATTCGAATCCCTTAGAGGGTTGCATAAATAGAAGAGAGGCTTTCTCTCTCATTCATCATCACTTGGATTGGTTTTTAGCTCTTGTGAGATTTTCGCTATCCCTTTTGGAGGACGAGTTTGGATGATATGGATGAATTTTGATGTTCGGATTTCTCTCTCTTATCTTGGAGCTTCATTATTCATAATTTGATGATTGGATATACTCTTTTATACATGTAAGTGCTATTTTCATGCTTATTCTTGTTATTTACTTTTGTGAGATGGATGTTGCTGGGATTTTTGCTATACAAGTCTGAAATTTATTGCTTTTCTATACGAATTGGTGGAAATTGTGATCTTTTATAGAGTTGCATCATGTCATGGGCCATGTATGAATGGGTGAATGTTCCTAGAGATAATTTATGTTAAATGCATCTTGACAAGTCATCAATTATTGCAAATCGAAGTATAAAGACCTTGAAGCAGTTGCTGTCATGCCCAAATGCCATGCGAAGTTGTTTGAAGGCCTCCTTGATTGGGTGAACTTTTTTTCAAACAATCAATTCTCCTTGACTCCATCTCTCCCAAAGGACAAGGCACTAATCCTCCATAGGTGATCACTTTCAAAGCTTATTTCTCTCACCTCTCCTTCTCTTTCTATGCCTAGCCATCATTATTTCTCTCACGTTCTAGCCATCAAAAGATTTCGATCTCTTGCTCTCTACTGCGTTGGGGTTTTCTCTAGAGGATCTCCAAAATTCACGAAATTCTGAGTGTGGGATCTCAAGATATTGCAAGCCCTAGCCTGAGGATCATCTCTTGCCCTAGGTTTCCCTTCGCTAGTCACCTCATTTGGATCATTGCACTTTATTCCAAGAATATTTATCCATTGATTCTCTTCTCTTCCACAATTAGGTCAAGCCCGTCCTGGAGTGATCAATTCCACTTTCGTGACCTAATTTTGGGTCCACTTGGCCTTTTTTGGTCCCACAACTTGTTGATTCCAATTTCACAAAGATCACATAAAAGCCAAGTCTCTATAAATATATCTAGGTCTAGGAACCATCTTGACAAAGCATACTCTCAAAACCTAGCCCTAAGGATCTTCTTGGCCCTTCCTAGAGAACCCATCACCTTACTTCTAAAGCAAGCAACCCATCTAATTGATTCTCTATTGTGAATAAGCCTAGGAATCACCTATTTATCTTATCATTGGCCATTTATTCTCATGATTCCATCTTACCGGGTCTCTTCCTATCGATGAAAGTCCATAAAGAGCTGGGAGCCTTAGCTGAGGTGGCAGTGGGCTATTGTTCCATTATTGCCCTTGACCTAGTAGTTGCCCTATAGAATCCCCTCCTAGGACCCCTTCTAGTTTGAGTGGCAACAAGGACCACTTCCCAAACATTGTTCTTTACAATGGATTCATATTCCTCCACCATTGCATTAACCCATACATGTTCCTCTATTTATTCCTCGAAAGAGGATGGCTCAGTCTCTACAAGCTCAGTCATTAGAGCCATGTAGCCAGTGTACCGATCTGGTGACCATCTATGCCTGCTCATATTTGAAGGAGCTCCCACATTCTCCCCTGCATCCTGCATCTATCTATCAACGTCCCTCGTTCTTTTTCTTCCTTCTTTGGATGGTTCTACTTGAGTGGATGTCTCCACTCTCTGCTCCTCTATTTGTGGTTGCTCCACAACTTCTTGAGGGTCCTCCTTTGGAACTAAAAGCTCCTTTTCTAGTGGGATCTGAAGCTCCCTCCCAAGAGAGTATCGCGTCGCTTTCTCCTCATCAAACTTTACATCCTTTCGCACAACTGTCATTTTGAGGGAAGGTAAGTACACACAGTAATTGTGTGGAGTTTCGACGTAACCTAGAAAAACTCCCAACTTTGTTGTCGGCTCAAGCTTCTTCCTCAAATCTTTGAAGACATGGCAATAAACAGAGGCTCCAAAAATCCTGAAGTGAGACACATCCGGCTTTCTCCCCGAGAAGGCCGGATCCAGTGTAATCATACCAAGAATCCGATGAGGACTCTGGTTCTGCAAGTAGACTGTTGTATTACATGCCTTTGCCCACAAATGCAGTGGTAGGCCTTCGTCATGTAGCATAGCTCTCGCAGCTCGAACAATGCTCTGTTTCTTTCTCTCAGCCACCCCATTTTGTTATGGGTTCTGGGGTGTTATCAGCTCTCTACGAATGTCTTCTTTCACACAGAAATCCTTGAATTCATTCGAAACATACTCACCCCCATTATCGCTTCTGAGATCCTTCACCTTCTTGTCAGTCTCTTTCTCAACTAGTGCCTTGAATTCTACAAACTTTGAAAATGTCTCATCCTTCTTCCGCATGAAGAATATCGAACACTTCCATGAGAAATCATCGATAAAAATAACAAGATATTTGTGCCTGGCAGTGGAGGTTGTCGAGAAAGGTCCACAAACATCAGAGTGGACTCTTTCCAAGACTGCATGTGCTTTGTTGTCTCGTTCATGGAATGTGGATTTCACATACTTCCCCAAGGTACAACCTTTGCAGACGTCCTGCTGCACAAGTGCTCCTTTGGGGAGGCCAGTGGTTATTTGCTGCATAATTTTCAAGGCGCCGTGATGCAAATGGCCCAATCTCTTATGCCAAAGTTCATCGATATCACGGCTCTGCACTTTCTCAGCCTTACTGATTGATGCAGCACAATATTCCACATCCATCTTATACAAGTTCTTCACACGAACCTTGATTTGCTCGCCTGTCCAGTGGCTATGTGTCTCAGGAATGCTTTCCCTTGCCGAATATCACATCATAACCACGGTCTTCCAAAACTGCTACAGAGATGAGATTCTTCTTTAGGCCTGGAAAAAACATGACATCTTTGAGGAAAAGAGGGGATCCCTTCTCCCTCGTAAAGGTTACTATACCAATCCCAGTAGCATTGTACCTTCCGTCGTCCCCATGCTCAATGTGCATCTGGAGATCTTTCTCCTCCAAGTCACTGAAAAAATCTCTACACCCTGTCATGTGGAACGAGGCACCATAGTCCAAGTACCGCACACTCTCCATCACTGTGTTGGCCATGCATGCGATAAGGATGAATTCTAGCTCAAACTGTGAAGTTAGTGCCTCGCCTGCTGCTTCCTCCTGAGTTCTTCTTACCAACACAGTGATGGAGAGTGTAGACACTTTGTTGCATAGTGCCTGAATTCATGACAATTGAAGCATTTTATTTTGGACAAGTCTTTCTTCTTGCCCCCTTGGCTAAAATCTAGTTTGGTTTGATATTTCTTCCCTTTGCCCTTCTTCCCCTTTCCAACCAATGCAAAATTTTCTTCATCTTCTCCCTTGGATGAGGTTCCATCTCTGGTATTCCGCTTGATCCCTTCTTGTACCAAATCGGATCACAAGCGTTCCCAATTCAGTAATTTCTCCCTCCCGTTCACCGAGTCCTGGTAGTTGTGCCAGCTTTTGGGAAGGCCTAGAAGAGCTAGGCTCATTGGGTCATCTTCTGCAACATTCACACCAACCCCTCCAAGCTCATCGCGAACTTGTGTAAATCTGCTGAGATACTGCGGGATAGTGTCATTCTTCTTCATCTTGATGTTTCAAAGTTTGTCTTTGAGGGCCAGTGTCCTATGATCATTGTTATTCTCAAACAGCTCTGTCAGTGCCTTCCACATTGCGAAAGGAGTTTCCTTCCCATAGAGATTTGAGACAATGTGATCTTGCACTCACTCCAAGATTATTCTCCTCGCCTTGGCTAAATCTTTATTCCATTGGGCTAGGTTTTGTGCATCAGATGCCTGTGGTTTTGCAATATCATTCTTGATATATTCTAGCAAGCCATTGTCATCAAGCACCGCCTCTATGTGATCCTTCCATGCAATCAAAATTCGAGTTGCCTTCTAAGGAATACTCTAATCTCAGCTCGTTGAAAGTCATCTTCCCAACTTTGAAGAGATCCTGCTACACTGAAGCTACAAATTCGAACCTCTTTAGAAACAACTTCAAAATGTTGTTCTAATGTGAATCCTACTCTGATACCATGTAGAAATATGGTGATAGAATTGCAACTGCTCAAGAAATATAATCTAAAATGAAGAGACGCAATTCTACTCTATTGATCTGCGGAATTCAATTCACAATTTAGAACAATAATCTCAGACATGCAATAGGAAATAACACACATGCACAGTATTTTTGCTAGGGGAACCCAACTAGGAAAAACCCCTCAAGCCTCTTTTCATTAATCAGATGAATAGAGATGTATTACAATTCTTTGCCCGCACTGAGCACAACCTGCAAGTGAATAACCTATCTCTCTGCTCAATGAGAAGCTCTGACCCAGACTTAGTCAATTTCTGCCTTTGCTTGAGCCCCTATTTCCTTGCGCAAATCCTAGAGAATTAGCCCCTATTTTTAAGGTATTTTCCTCCAATTGATTTTGCAATTCCAAAGGTTTGATCATCTGACTGCATGCAACACGTGTACACTCAAAATAGTTTACAACTGTTTGTTACACTGCCTTGGAATCTCCAACACAACTGGGAACTCGAATTCTCTGCATGCACTAGTTATTTTAGGTTGATTGATTAGTTAACTGGATGATCATTGAGTTAGACTGTTGTCCCACTACACAAATGACCTTTTAGGTTGATTGACCAGTTAACTGGATGATCATTGAGTTAGACTGTTGTCCCACTGCACAAATGACCTTGCACTAGTTCCTCCAACTATTAGAACTAGTTTAATTGAACTCAACTAGATATAACCGAACTAGATTACTAAAATTTAGCAATCACACATACTTAACTGAACTCCAAGCCCTCTAACTCAAATTTACTACGCTAACTGAGTGACAAGAGCCATGTCACACGAGTTCACTGCATCCAAGTTGTCTGCTGATGTGGAAATTCGAATTTTCTCAATTTGACCAAGGCAAAGTCAAATTGAGACTTTCTTGTTGCACTTCTCAACACCTAAAATACAAATGAAACCTTAGGGGAAGGGATTTTCCATTATCACCACAACAATGCCTTTTCTCATTTTAGGTCGGCTCTCCTTTGGCACAAGGGGATATCCCTCAACAAAGAATAAGATGAACCTTTAAAGAAAATGAGATGAGAGGACCAAGACTATTGCCTATTCAATCTAAGGCAAATGGAGTCAAGGCATTGGTATTAGAGGAATGATTTCTATTAATGATAAGGCAAAACAAAGTTGCACAAGCATGTTACAACCAATCTTAAATTGTTGTTTTATACTGTAGAAATTACTTGAACGACCCTTCCAAAGGTGCACCTCTTAAAATTTCCAAGGAAGGTGTTCCTTACAATGAAATAGAAAATATGCAACGAACTTTAATTAAGATGATGGTTACAAAATTAACATATTCAAAAATAAAACATCAGAGGAACATGAGAGGGTAGGACCCACACTTAAGTCCTTCTAATGGAGTACTTTCCCTTCAAAAATAGCCCTTAACGCAGATTTTGTAAATATTTGCCAAAAACAATATTTAACAATTTGAGATGAAAACATAAGCCTCACATTACAAGAAAGAATATTTGAATTTCCAATCCTTCCATAGATATTCAACTAAAATTCTAGAAAGGACCTCCCCAAATCCAACTATGCCTAACAATGGAGAGAGCAAATCCTTATATAGATTTCAACTCAACTGGTTTACAATAAAATATTAATTAGCAGTTTCTATATCCACTAATTACACTGAGGAAAATACTAGAAAAGGGCTAAATTATTACATAAGAGGGGCTCTCCAAAACAAAACACCCTCACAAAGACAATCCAAACTCCTTCAGAATGCCCTTCAAAATGTACCTTTATGCCAAATGAAGAGAATGGAGGTGCTCTTCAACTGGAGTTATTCCTTCTTAAGATTATGAAAATGCCAAAGTGTTGATCACATTTAGCTAAGATGCTCTCCAAGAAGGTTTTTGATCATCCAAAAAAGATATAATACTACCTAGAATGAAGTGCGCCCTCGAGGAATGTGTAATAAGGGAGTTTTTGGACCACCTCCCATGGCTCCAAGGCCACAAATTATTAAAGTACTATTCCCAAAGGTGGCGCCCTAGAGAGATGTCTAAAGGTAGCAATGCTTCATCGATGAATGTGGCAATGATGAAAATAAAAAAGGGGAGCATTCCACTATTTAAGGAGTCAACCACCTCAAAATATTCACACAATAAAAGGGGAGAGCTCCATTATTTAACAAGTTAACTACCTAAAAATATTCAACTTGTGCCCAAAATAGAAGGTTGGTTAGGGTGCCCTAGAAGATTGTGTCAATGCATGAAGGTTTGACGACATCAACCATCAAAGATCACCAAAAATGGAGGGCACTCTAGAGAAGTGTATGCAAGTGGAATGCTCCTTGTTGAAAAATGTAACTAGGATCGCTCTTCATATTGACTATGTAATTATGTATTTATGTAAAGAAGTAGACAAAGATAATAAAATGTCTTTTTGTTATGATTGCTTCATGGGTTTCATGAGCAAGATTTTTTGTTATAGGTCAATAGACTTCTTCTTGATGTCTATTAGGTTTTGTCTTATGATTGTAAATGTACTCAAGGGTCATATATATGAATTGACTAGTCATAAGGATATGCTCCAAAGACCTTGTCATATAGCTGTGAAGGAATGGCTCAAGACAACCCTCATATAAACCTCATTAATGCTGGAAGATGTGCTCTCCTAGTCGGCCTACATACAGTGATGAAGTCAACCTTCAAACATGTTGAAGGGTTGGCCTAAAATCAGAAGTAATGTACCCTATATATAAGGGAGTTGTGGTTCATTTAGGTAGAAGAATTGCAGATATCTCTGAGACACTTCAGCGTGACAAAGTCTGGAATAAATGCGAGGTAAAAGAAGTGTTCTAGTGTGGTGCGGATCTATTTTGCGAATTATTTTGAAACAATGGATGCAGATCCATATGAAGGAATTGCGGACAAGTAGAGTGTGGTCAAACCTGTAATGAATACGTTGATATACACCTGCAATCAAATGACGGGGTAAGGTCTGTGTTCTATGCGTTGTAAGGACTGTGCCTAGAAGCATTCAGATGTCATGTTATGCAAAGGGCTAACGTTGATGATCATGTTGTGATGCAGAGTCTAAGGGTTACTGCAGTGTAAAGGAGGAAGGTAAATCTGTGATTTACCTTCCTAATCACAGTTCATAAAAGAAAGTAATATATCTCCAGTAAACAAAGTTTCAAGTGTATGCGAGGTGAAGGATGAGATCTTGAATGATCTTGTCTCCAATACTTGAATAAGCAATAAGGAGTGTCTGAAGATAAACTTAGAGACCGAGTTCTCTAATGTTGACGCAGGTCAGTGTAGGTTGGTGCAGAAAACAAGGATCAACATTGGAGGTCGATAAAGAAGCAGTGACAAGGTATTGGAAGCATTCATAGGTCAAGGGTCTGAGTCTTGGTCATGGTACTTGTCATCTGAAAGTATATAAGAAGAATTTCTCGTGGGTTTTCCTCTCCAAGAGGGAGAGGTTTTGCCCTGTTGAGAATTTGGAGGGCTGGAGATTAATTCAAATTCTCTTCTTGATAATTACTTGTGAGCTTACTTGGATTACTTATGTCTTCTCTTCTTTAGCTTATTTAATATTTCATCAAGTTAATTATCAAAATACACGAGACACAAATTAGGCTCCTAGAGCGAGGGCAAAACCTCTCGCCCTTGGAGAGGAAAACCCACGAGAAATTCTTCTTATAGATCTTCAAATGACAAGTACCATGACCCAGACTTAGACACTTGACCTATATATGCATCCAAGACCTTATCCTTACTTCTTTGATGTCCTTCAATGCTAATCCTTTCTTCCTTCACCAACTTGCATTGTTCTGCCCCAGCACTTCCTTTGTATACAATTGATACTTCAGTTGCTTGAGATATATAAAAGTTGAAGTTAGGAAAGTAAATCTCAGATTTACTTTCCTTCTTTCTTCCACTTTCCGACTGCTTCTTCTCTTTGCAGACCACTGTCCCAACAGCGTCGCTTTTAGATTAGTCTGTAAACTATACTTAGACAGATCTGAAACCCTTCATGCATCCGTACTGAAATTAGTCTCGAAACCCTTCATGCATCCGCACTGAAATCAGTCCTGAAACCCTTCATGCATCTGCACTGAAATCAATCATGCATCTACACTGAAACACATTCAGAAAATCCACACTGAAGCTCTATCTATAATCCGCACTGCAACTCCTGCACTTAAATCCGCACTGCAACTCCTACACTTAAATCCGCACTGCAACTCCAAAGATATCGGAAAATCTGTATCTAAATTGACTGCAGAACAGAGGTATATATAGAGGAAATTATATTGTCTTTAGGCCGACCTATCAGTTGGCTTGTAGGCCGACTTGTCCAGCTAATGAAGGCCGACTTTAACACATCAATATAGCTTCTCTTCTAGCGTTTGAGTGAGGGTTGATTAGAGCCATTCTTCCACGGTTTTTGGACTTGGTCTTGGAGCATTTCTTTTGACTAAATCCTTCATGTATATATGACACTTATTACCTTTATATCTAGAAGACAAAAACCTAGATTGACATCAAGAAGAAGTCTAGTAACCTATAATAAAATCTTGCTCATAAAACCAATGAAGCAAGTACAAAATACATTTTATTATCTTTGTCTTCTTCTTTACATAAATCCATAATTACATAGTCAATATGAAGACCGATCCTAGTTACACTTTTCAACGTGCCAAAGGCTTGAAGGGCCTAAATTTGTGTCTCTTGTATTTTGGTAATTGACTTGATGAAAGACTAAATAAGCTAAGAAGAGAAGACATAAGTAAATCAAGTAAGCTCACAAGTAATTATCAAGAAGAGAATTTGAATTAATCACTAGCCCTCCAAATTCTCAACATGGTATCAGAGCTAAGGTGTTAAAAGACAAGGGTTAATTTGCAAGGAGGCACTTAAGGAAGCAAGAATCAAATTCAAGGTCAAAGTTTGTGTTGAAAAGTCAAATCAATTTGCAACGAAGATTCTGAAGCTATTTCAAGAAAGATCTTCAATCTCATTCAAAGGGTCAACTAATCAAGAAAATAATCTTTGCCATCAAAGATTTATATTCAAGACATTGTTGATAGAAGCATCATCTTTTGGAGATATCCTTTATCATCAAGGACCCAAGATCACCTACATTGGAGATTTCAATCTTAGAAGAAGCTCCTGACTTCATCCTCATCATCATCAAGGAAGCTGCAAGTCACTCTACTCAAATAAGTGTCTATGACCTTATTTAAATTTGTCAAGATGACTTATTGTAAAGAGAGCAACAAAATAGTTGGGTCATCAAACTTAAGTGCATGGAAGAAAAGGACAGATTTGAATCTAATTGAAGACAAAGTTATGGGCTACATCGAAGGATCTACAATTCAACCCTCAAAAGAAGATGCTCCAGCTCATGCCAAGTACATGAAAGGAGAATTCAGAGCCCAGAGGATTCTCATAGAATCCATTAAGGACTCACTCATTCCCTATGTAACAAAACTGAAGTCTCCAAAATAAATATATGAGAAATTGGTGGAGCTATTCTCTGTGAGTACTGCATGAGAAGCAATCTCTCTGAGACAAAAACTATTCAAAATGAAATTGTCAAGAGAAGAAGGAATCACTTCATACTTTATGAGAAATTCTGAGATAAGAAACCAACTGCAGGAATTAGGAGAAGTGATGTCTGATACCGAGATGACTACCATGGTGTTGAATGCTCTACCGAAAGAATGGGGAAACTTCACTTCAAGCGTATATGGGAAGAAAGAAGCAACACCATTCCACGATTTATGGTCTCTATGTAAAATAGAGGAAACAAGATTAAAAGTCAAAGCTGATACGGGATCAAGTGAAGGGAATCAAGCCTTTGCAACCATAACCAGGAAGAAAGGAAGATTTGGAAAATTTGGTCCTCAGAATAAAAGAAGAATTATGGACGAAGTACGATGCTTTGGATGTAATGAACTTGGGCATTATAAAAGAGATTGTCCTAAATCTGGTAAGGACAAGAGGAAAAAGGAAGAAGCCCGTGTCACAGATGAAAGGGAAGAACCTAATGTTAAGAAATCTAGGAAAGAAGAAGCAAAAGATCTCTATTATGATTGAGATCATCTTCTTCTTTAAGTGATGTTTGTTGGTTGTAAAATAGTATGATAGAAAGCAATGCATATTAATAACATCATGATAGAAGCATGGTAGGAGCTCTTGGTGAAACAGCTCCTGGAAAACCTCACTGATAAACAACATTGATGGAAGGCAATCAACAAGATCAAGGGTCATCATGGAAACAGGTGCAGACATTTTTCTGTTGGAGTTCTCTATGGATTCACTGATTAGAAAGAAAGCAGAAAGGTTTCATCGAGAATCCTATGTTACAAAATTCTGGGATTAGGATGTGATGACATATTGATAAAGCGGGTCAATGGAATGAAGTTCTTCATTCTAGTAAAATTGCTACAAGATGGCTCAAAGGAAAAAGGTTTGAGGTATATATATTTATATGCTGATACTGGATGTTGTAAAGTCATGTCATATGGTTGTAGGTAATGAACTTCTATCTTTAGAAGTATGATCAAAGAAAGGAGGATCTCTTCCTTTACACAAGTTGTCATTATCAGATGAAATCAACATAATATGTCCTCATATGGAATATGAGGTGGTTGTATACAAACAAAGAACTGGAAATTTGAAGTTCCTGGGAATGAATATGTGTGGAAAGAAAGGAAGAGATCATGAAGTGCAACCATGTCAAGAGGCAGTTATCATCCGGAAGCCAAGAAGATGTGACTAGGAGATCTCCTGGGAGGATATGTAGACTTTGATAGAAGTCTGGTAAGGAAGACCCTTGACAAGACATATCTTTAGGAGATGTGTCAATCTCAATAGAGGGTGTTGATGCCTACAAGAAGATGTCATGGTGAAAGATCATCACTGAGGTAACTTTTGATTTAAAAGTTCATATGTATATGTTCATCTGGATGAATTTATGCAACGCTGCCAATCATGTGAAAGGATGTAAGATCCTTGGGAGATGGTTCGAAGGAAAGCAGCATGGCATAAAGGTGGACCAGATAAGGAAGTCTAATGAATCACTTTCTGATAGCTGACATGACTCATGAATGAAAGTGATGGATGATTTGTGCCTTATGAAGCCAAAGTTTAAAGGTTCCTCAATATCAAAATCCATGACATCGAGGGGAGGAATTCTTCATGAGCAGCTGCGTGTCTCACCATTGCTGCTGCAGGTCCTTAGTTGAGAGGGAGCCTGGAGGTAAGTTTCTTGCTTGGAAGAAACTTGAAATGTGTCCTTCCTAAGTGAAGGGGGAGTGACATATATGATTCTCTAATACATGTGTCATACACTAGACCAGGACTAACAGTCGTAAGTCTCAGTGAAGGCCATGTGGAGAGAATGGATAGACACGTCATTCTGGTCTTCACCTGGAAGACAGAATGGAGGATTGGATAATCATCTGGCATTCGATACTCTTTGAGAATGTTATAGGACATTCAATATAAGAGTAGTTAGATATTCTTTGAGGGTTGGCTACCCAAGAGAAGAATAGTCTAAGAAGGTCATACTCTGGGAACACCTGGGTGGAGTATGTACCCTGGAGAGACAATGACTATGGTGTCTATAAGTCATGTGTCTCGCCAACATTGTAGCCCATTGTTTCGTTGAGAGATGGGGTTGCTAGTCAAGGCCTTGCACTAAGACAATGTTGGTTGATATGATGCTATACAGATGCAATTACCAATCTGATTCTTCTTATGAGATTCTTCAATTTGAAAGTGACCATGTACCTATATGAATACCTCCCTAGTTAAGAGGGAGTGTTGAAAATTGTAACTAGGATCGGTCTTCATATTGACGATGTAATTATGTATTTATGTAAAGAAGAAGACAAAGATAATAAAATTTATTTTTGTTATGCTTGCTTCATGGGTTTCATGAGCAAGATTTTTATTATAGGTCAATAGACTTCTTCTTGATGTCTATTAGGTTTTGTCTTATGATTGTAAATGTACTCAAGAGTCATATATATGAAGTGTCTAGTCATAAGGATATGCTCCAAAGACCTTGTCATATAGCTGTGAAGGAATGGCTCAAGATAACCCTCATATAAGCCTCATTAACGCTGGAAGATGTGCTCTCCTAGTTGGCCTATATACAGTGATGAAGTCGGCCTTCAAACATGTTGAAGGGTCGGCCTGAAATCAGAAATAATGTAAGAGAGTTGCGGCTCATTTAGGTAGAAGAATTGTGGATATCTCTTAGACACTTCAGCGTGACAAAGTCTGGAATAAATGTGAGGTAAAAGAAGGGTTTTGGTGTGGTGTGAATCTATTTTGTGAATTATTTTGAAACAGTGGATGCGGATCAGTATGAAGGAGTTGCGGACAAGTAGAGTGCGGTCAAACCTGTAATGAATACGTTGATATACACCTGCAATCAAATGACGGAGTAAGGTTTGTGTTCTATGCATTGTAAGGACTGTGACTAGAAGCATTCGGATGTCATGTTATGTGAAGGGCTAAGGTTGATGATCATGTTGTGATACGGAGTCTAAGGGTTATTGCAATGTAAAGGAGGAAGGTAAATCTGTGATTTACCTTCCTAATCACAATTCATAAAAGAAAGTAATATATCCCCAGTAAACAAAGTTTTAAGTTTATGCGAAGTGAAGGATGAGATCTCGAATGATCTTGTCTCCAATACTTGCATAAGCAATAAGGAGTGTCTGAAGATAAACTTAGAGACCAAGTTCTCTAATGTTGATGCAGATCAGTGCAAGTTGGTGCAGAAAAGAAGGATCAGCATTTGAGGTCGATAAAGAAGCAGTGACAAGGTCTTGGAAGCATTCATAGGTCAAGGGTCTGAGTCTTGGTCATGGTACTTGTCATCTGAAAGTCTATAAGAAGAATTTCTCGTGGGTTTTCCTCTCCAAGAGGGAGAGGCTCTGCCCTGGCTCGAAGAGCCTAAATTTGTGTCTCTTGTATTTTGGTAATTGACTTGATGAAAGACTAAATAATCTAAGAAGAGAAGGCATAAATAAATCAAGTAAGCTCACAAGTAATTATCAAGAAGAGAATTTGAATTAATCATCGACCTTCCAAATTCTCAACAAAGAAAACATCTAATCATATCCAACAATCTATCAAGGATCCCAAGGAAACCACTCTGCAATGGAGTGCTCCTCAAGCGATGTCCTATCCCCCATGAAATGATAAATCGAGGTAAACATTAGAGGCCTTTTGGGTAAGGTATTCCTCAAAAGCATATCTCAACCATCCAATTACATGAATGCACATTCCAAAAAAATAAAAAATATGTGCTCTAGAACTAGGGTGCTCATCCTCAAGAAGCAAAGCTCAACTTATATCATGTCAAATTTTAGGAAACCCTGAGTTGATGAGTGTTCCTCTCCAATGATGCACAGAGACCAACATCAATGCGCACATGTGAAGCAAGCCAAGCCCTATCTCGAGTAACCAATCCAATAATAAAAACATGAGACTTAAGGAAAACCCTTGGTTGATGGGGTATCCTTTCCCATTAATGTGCTAGGGGTCAATCAAATGTGTAATCCTATGTTGCAGGAAACATCATGGAAAGGGTTGTCCTAGTACCTGAAACAGACCCAAATGCCAAAGTGGCTATGAAACATCATCAATCATCCCGAACTGCGTTTCACAATTTCAAAACGTTATCTGAGATGGCCAACGGCATTTTTGGGTTGTTTCGATCGGAAATGCGACTTTTTTTTTCTTTTTTAGGCATCTCAAGGGGTCGATAAGGGTGTGGGCCCCTTCCATCACCCCAAAACACTAAGTTAACACTTTTTTATCTAGTTAAACACCCATTTAACAAAATTTAATTTAAAATAAATAGAAATAGAATTCTCTAGAAAATTAAAAGATTAGAATTCTCTACAAACCCTATCAATTCTTCTTTTCTATAAAAAGGCACTTCATTCACTCATTTCTCACACATTCTTCTACAAGAGGATCTTCCTATAGTAGTAGCAAGAATTTTAGTTGTGTTTTAGAGCATGGGAAGCATGGGAAGCAAGAAGAAGGGCATGAGCAACAACTGTTTTGGTGAGTGCTTCATTTTCTAATTTTGCAACAGTCATGGCTTCTCAAAGTTTTGTTTACAGTGCCCCTAAATCTACTCAAACAACCAAGCAACAAGAATATTATCCTTTGTGGAGGTATGTTGTCTAAGTGAAGCAAATGGGTTTCGGTGGTACGTGGGAATGGAAGTGCAATTTATGCAAAATTGATAAGACTTTCAAGGGCTCTTACACAAGAGTGAAGGCTCACATTTTGCATTAAGAGATAAAGGGTATTGGTGTGTGTGCACATACCAAATATCTAGAGGTGAGGGATAAATTAAAGAGAGAAAGCAATGATGCTCAAAGGTCGGAGGATCAAAGAGGCAAAATCAGCATGGGCACTACCAATCCTCACGAGCGTTATCATTTAGCCCAGGATTGTTCATGAAGAAAACAAGGGGGCGGTGCTAACAATAAGATGAGTTATCCAAGCCATCAAATCCAATTAAAGACAATAGATTGTTGAAAATGCTTGATAATCAAGGGAGAGAAAAAGTTGAATGAAGAGTGGCAAGGACCATCTGTGCTTGTGGAATCCCTTTTAATGTGGTTTGACCCCCATATTAGCAAAATTTGGTAAGAGAGATTAACACAGCCCCTCAAGGTTACAAGGGGCCAAACTACGAAAAATTCAGAACAATTTTGTTGAAGAAAGAGAGGCAACTTCTTCATGATGTTCTAAAACCAATTCGTAACTCATGCGGTAGCACAGGGCTTTCCATTATCTCAGATGGTTGGATTGATACAAGACACGGGCCTTTGATTAATGTCATTGCATCATCACCAAAAGGAGCCATGTTCATCAAAGCAAAAGATTGTTCGGGTGAGGTAAAGGATAGTAAGTTCATTGTTGAAAGTGTAATGTGGTGCGAGTTATCATAGATAGTGCACCTATTTACAAAATTGTACGTTTAATTGTTGAGAGTAGATACAATCACAGATTTTGGAGTTTGGATTCCTTGCATTGTCCCAATTTGAATATGATTTTAGTAGAGATTAAGGAGGTCATAGGGCAAGCTAGGGATATTATAAAATTCATCACCAACCACCACGAATCTCAAGCAATATATCGAGATACTCTAAATTGGAGTTGCTCAAAGTTGTTGAGACAAGGTAAGCCTCAAATTTCACCATATTTCATCGCCTTGTTGAAGTTAAAACTGCATTAATGAGTATGGTGGTGGGTTTAACTTGGGTTGTGTAGAATTTTCACGAAATTTTGATCTGTTGTTATGAACAATTTGAAAACTAATTTTCTTTTCACACAGACATAGAATTTCTCTACCAAATAGCTATGGAATAGAACAGAAATAATTTCACAAAATTCAAACAATAAAACAGACAATTTTTCTAGAGAACCTAACAGGGAAAACCCTCACTTACTTCAGAATTTTATTGAAGAAGAATAAGCTACAGATCTCTTACAATTAGCTTGTCTCAATCAGAAAAACAATATTTTGTCTGCCTTATATAGGCTTGAAACACTTGCTAAAATGTTGATCTGCTCCTTGAAAATTGTGCAACTTGAGCTCCTAAATCTATGCGCATTCCTTAGGAAATATGGCCCTATTTCCTAGAGCATTCCCAACTCCTAAAGAACAAGAATTTCCTCCTATTTTCCAGAGAAATTCTCAAGAACAATTCCCATCTAATAATTCACATAAGAAAAAAAAATCTCACAAACTCGTGCTCAAGAATTGAATGATCAATTGTGCGTCTTTGATCTCCTTATAAGCTTTTCGATTAGGCTCTGTTTAGTGAGTTTTCTAAATTAGGAGTTGAACTGGAGCTGTTCTAGTTAACAAAAGTTAATACACTTTGTTAACTGGATCCTCCTAAAATTTAGGAGGCTAACTCCACTTGTTTACTCAGTTCCAAATTTAACTCACACTAGAATAAAATTAAATTAGTCTTCCACAAACTCGCACTAGTCAAACTGCTTCTCGAAGTCATCCTTATCACTAGAACTCGTGCATGATTAAGAAGATCACAAATTTGGTTCCTTCAATTAAGGTACAAATCAAGGAATCCATTCCTTCGCTATTTTCAACACTCTATCTTAGCGAGGAAGGGATTTTGTACAACTCCCAATTTATCGTTGTGATGATCAAAATTGATTCTTGCCAATACCTTAGTCAAGATGTTTGTTGTATGCTCCCCTGTTGGAATGTACGGTAGTTGGACTATCCCCTTCTACACGCAATCTCTAAGATGGTGATACCGGATCTTGATATGCTTTGAGCGATCATGAAACAATGGATTCTCAGAGAGTTTAATGCAACTCTAATAATCAAAATGTACCATGGTAGGCTCCATCCTCTGTCTAAAAAGTCCCACAAGTAACTTCCTCATCCAAATAGCCTCACAAGTTGCTTGACTAGCAACCATGTACTTGGCCTTTGTTGACCTGAGTGCAACTGATCTCTGCTTCCTGTACCAAGAAACTGCAGCTGACCCAATGCTGAAGATGCCACCTGAAGTACTCTTCCTGTCTGTGGCTCTCCCTACCCAATCTGCATCAGTGAAGCACTCAAACCTCACTCCATCAACATGTTTTTACCACAATCCATGGTATGCTATGCCTCTAAGATATCTCAACACATGCTTTGTAGCAACCCAATGCACTCTGGTCAGTTCAACCGTGAACTGACTCAGTTGGTTGACTGCAAAACAAATATCGGGTCATGTGTTGACCAAGTACATCAACGACCCAATGAGTTGCCTATATACTGTAGGATCCACTCGCTCCGTTGTAATAGTATCCACCTTCCTCCAGTTTGTGACTAGAGGTGTGGCCATGGGCTTGCAATCCTGCATTTGAAATCTCTAGAGAATCTCTACTGTGTACTTGCCCTGTCCCACAAAGATCTCACCATCACCCTGCCAAACTTCCAAGCCAAGGAAATAGTGCATAAGCCCCATATCCCTCATCTCAAACTCCCTTAAAAGGCCTCCTTACAATCCTGGATCAAGCTCTCATCTCCAGTCAGTATAAGGTCATCGACATAGAGAACTAGAATGAGCGGAATCCCTCCAACCATGATGTAGTACAGGATGGCATCCACCTCACTCTTAATGAAGCCCAATCCTTGAAGGTAGTTGTCAATCTGAGTGTACCATGCTCTCAGAGCTTGCTTGAGCCCATAAAGAGCTTTTTTCAGCTTGCACACATGTGTGTCTCTATTGAACTGCTCGAACCCCTCTAGCTGCTCTATATAGATCTCCTCCTCAACAACTCCATTGAGAAAGGTTGTCTTCACGTCCATCTGGTGGATCCTTGTTAATTTTAGATAACAATGGTATGTTCCATGCTTTAGAGCAATTTACTTCAATTCTTCTTATTAGCCAAATATTAATTTCCAGATTAGCAATCACATTAACTTGATAGTAAATGCATCTATAACATAAACAATAAGCAGAAGACAAGCTAAGACAAGAGGACACGATATTTGGCAGATGCCAAGGAAAAACCCTAATGCGGGGAAAACCCTTTGATCAAATCTTATTATTCTTCAAAAGTTCAACAAAGAGAGAGAGAGAGTACATAATACAAAATTTACTTGCCCAATCACTGTCAAAACAGTCCAGTCAAACAACAGTCAACAGGATGCCCTGACCATAAAGTCAATGTTGGTCAAACCAACAGAAATACTCCTCCAAATCAGCTCGGTCAAACCCAGTCAATTCAGCCTTCAAAGACAGTCCAAGTCAACCCAAAACAGCTCTGAAAACAATGTCAAATTCGGTCAACATAGAGTCAACACTGCAGTCAAAGGGTCTGCAATCAACGCATGTCAACCTGCTCCAATTTCCTCGGTTTTTGTGCCAAGAGATCGAAGGAACTACCTGAAAACCGCAGTCAAAACAGTGAATTTGACCCTCGATCAACGCTGCTGGAGTTTGCCCAAAAACAATTCTGCGATTTCTGCCTAAAATATATAGTCACCCTTGCCACACGTGTGAAGAAGTTGCTCCTGTTGTATGACCCAATCAAAAGAGGAGAGAGAATGTGTTGAGTGATGATGTCCAAAATGAGAAAGAGGTCTCTCTTATTTATACAATTCATTGAGAGAGGAGACACATTTGTTGGGGCTTATGAGCCTACATTAGACTTCTGGCCGACCTTGACAATTTGCACGTGTGAGAATTAAATTCAAAATCTCACTTCTACTCATCCAAACAAGATGATCTTTAGATCAAACTTGCACCTCTCGAAAAGAGGAATCCAATAAAAATATTATCTCCATCATATGAGCTATCCAAGATGGAGTTTGGCCCTAGTTTCCAATTTTAACACTCCCTCTCAACTAGGGTGAAATCCACCAGCCAATCCATCTGTCAAGTTGTACCATCTTTGTCATCCCTGCACTGCTCTGCTTTGCTTTGTTGAACTATGAAGAAATAATGAAGAAAAATTTGATCGAAAGTGAGACACAAGACCTTGCCACTCTCCACTGACCCAAATTCAGTCTAGAGGTAAAAACCTCAATCAGACTTGATCCCAGATCAAGTTGTTGAACACCATGCATCCTAGCATAGAGAGTATGGCAATACACGATACATGCATTGGTAGTGCTATGTTATTTATCCTTATTTCCCAACTTATTGGCCAAATGAGAGGTACTTCCCATGAGTCCCAGACTACATGGGTACGATGTATGTTGGGGCACCAGCAGGAGAAGGTGAACTTGCTCATATATCAACCAACAAAGGGGGTATCATAGGGGAAGGTGAGCCATTCACCCTGTACACAGCGCACCACTAGGGGAAGGTGAACCACTCACCCTATGGTCATTCATAGCTCCAAGAAGTACCCCCAAGCCCCCCCGAAGCTCCCAAAGCTCAACGTCCAACTCAAGCGGGACCCTCATAGGAGGGTCTGTCCACGACTCCAAGTCTCTCACGAAAGGTTAAGAATTTGACCTTCCCCAGGGGCTTTGTGAGAATATCTACGACATGCTCATCAATCCCAATGTGATAGAGCCTTACAACTCCCCGTTGTACCATATCTTGAATAAAGTGGTACCTGATATCAATATGCTTGGAGCGGTCATGGAACATGGGATTCTCTAAAAGTCGAATCCCACTTTGGTTGTTGCAGTAGATCACGATGGTATCCACCACATGCTCAAACAGCTCACTAAAGAGCTTCCTCAACCAAACAGCTTCACAACAGGCCATACTTGCTGCAATGTATTCGGCCTTGGCAGTGCTCAAAGCAACCAATTTCTACTTCCTACTAATCCAGGATATCGAAGCAAAACCTAGAGAGAAGCAACATCCAGATGTGTTCTTACGATCCACCACACTATCAGCATAGTCAGCATCAATATATCCATGGAGCCTCAAATTCCCGACAGTGTATCTCAATCCATAATTGATTGTGCCCCAGAAATATCTCAAAATATTCTTGGCAGCAAACTAGTGTATGTGATGAGGCTCGACCATAAATTGACTCAACGTATTCACTACAAAGCATATGTCCGAACGGGATTTCACCAAGAACATCACGGCCCCCATGAGTTGACGATACTCGAAAGGATTTCCCAAATCGGGCCCAGCAACACTTCCGCATAGCTTCTTAAAGTTGAGTTCCATCGGAGTAGTCACAGACTTGCAGTGCACCATCCCAAATCTTTCAAGCAACTTCACAATATATTTTCCATGAGAAAGGAAAATCTCACCTGGCTTTTGCCAAACTCCAAACCTAGGAAGTAGTGCATCAACCCTAGGTCTTTCATCTCGAATTTAGAAGCCAACTCCCTCTTACATTGATGAATGAGAGGGTTTGCACCTGTCAGAAAAAGATCGTCCACATAGAGCACCAAAATGAGAGGCTTGTCATTATCAACCTTAAAATAAAGGTTCGGATCAGCGTCACTTCTTGTAAATCCCAGCTTCGTCAGACAGTTGTCGATCCTCTCATACCAAGCCTTGGGGGCTTGCTTCAACCCATAGAGGGCTTTCTTCAACTTGCATACATGTGACTCTCGGTCCAAAACTTCAAACCCTTTAGGTTGTTCTACATAAACTTCTTCCTTAAGCGAGCCATGTAAGAAAGCAGTTTTGACATCCATTTGATGTAGATTTCATCCCTGAGAGGCAAAAAGGGCAATGATCTAACGGATGGTGATATATCGGGCAACCAATGCAAATATTTCATCATAGTCTATACCTTCCTTTTGTGAGAAACCTCGGGCAACGAACCTGGCCTTGAACTTTTCATCACTCCCATTAGCTCTATGGTTGATTTTGTAAAGCCATTTCGAGGTGACAATAGACTTGTCCTTTGGTCTAGGGACCACATCCCGAACATAATTCTTCATGATTGACTCGTACTCTTCGTTCATTGCATCCTTCCAAACTTGGTGCTTCACAGCTTCTTCGAATGTTCCAGGCTCAAATTGAACAATGGTGCTCATGGCTACTAAGTACCCTTGGTACCTGTTCGGCTTCTTACTTTCACGAAATGCCCCCCTCGTTGCAACATGTCTCTTGGAATCTTCGAGAGTATCTCTAAGCCATGAGGGTCTTCTTTTTTAAGAAGAGGGCTGACAAGGAGGTGGATCAATGGGATCCATCAGACCTTCAACATCGGGCATCTGTTCATCCTTCAGTTATTCCTGCTTTCCTGTATCTTCATCTTTGTCTTTCTTTGAAATAGGAAGATCTCTAACCTTCCCAAGGGCAGCATCTTCATCGAAGGTGACATCATGACTTATCTCCACTTCCTTTTGACCAGGCACATAGATTCTATATGCCTTTGAAGTTTCACTATAGCCCACAAATGTTCGCTTCTTTCCAAAAGCATCCAACTTGCTTCTCTTTTCTTTCGGCACATGAAAATATACGGGACTTCCAAAAATTCTAAAGTGAGAAACATCAAGTTTCTTACCGGTGAAAACTTCTTCGGGAGACTTGGAGTCCAATGCTTGATGTGGGCATCTATTTTGAACATACACGGTAGTGTTGGCAGCTTCTCCCCATAGGAACTTCGATAGGCCTTGGTCATGAAGCATGACATGAGTAGCTTCAATGATGGTTTGATTCTTCCTTTCAGCAACTCCATTTTTTTCAGGAGTATAAGCAGAGTGGTCTCCCTCTTGATGCCAACTTCCCGACAATAATCATTGAACTCATTTGACTCATATTCAGTTCCATTATCGGTCCTCAATACTTTGATCTTCTTCCCTGTTTGATTTTCAACCAAGGCTTTGAAAGAGTGGAACCACTTGAACACTTCGTCCTTTTTTTTCAATAAGTAAATCCAAGTTTTGCGAGAGAAGTCATCCACAAAAATAGCATAATAAAAATATCCTCCCAAAGATGTTCCGGGCAACATACCAAATAAATCAGAATGGATCAATTGAAGAATGTCGTTAGTCTTGCTATCACTTGAAGGTAATGGTCCCCTTGTATGTTTCCCTTTGGCACAACCTTGGAAAACACCTTCATGATCATCTTTAAAATCGAGCATGCCTATGACCATCTTCCTAGCATCGAGAAGAGCTTTATAATGAAGGTGAGCAAACCTTCGGTGCCATAATTCGGATTGAAAAGTAGTGTTGCATGTCATGGCTCCCAACGGACTTCCTCCAACCTGATAAAGAGTATCAACCCTGAATCCAAGTGTGAATGTTTCTTTGAAATTCCTTTTCCAAACACGTACCTTTCCATCAATGAATGCCACCTTGAATCCTTTGTCTTCCATCGCCGAAATAGATACTATATTCTTCTTCAAGTCAGGTACATATAATACATCTTGTAGATGAAGGATTTGACCTTGATTTAGATGAAGAGTAACAGTCCCTATCCCTTTCACGAGATAGGTGGCATTGTCTCCAAGTATGATTTCCAAATTAAATTCCCTTTCAATCAAATGTGAGAAGGCCTCTTTGTAACCAGTGAAGTGCCTTGAGGCACCACTATCGATCAACCAATTATCCAAGGTGTCCGGTAGAGAGGCAACTTAGAAGGAAGATATAAGATAAAATTAGTTTTGCTTGTTATCTACAACATTAGATTCATCATACCTGGAGTTTCTCTATCTCTTAAAAGGATGACCATTTCCATATCGTGTAGCTGGAGCATTTCTCTTTCCTTTGTTAGTGAACCTGTTATTCCTTTGATTTCCATTTCCCTTGAAATTGTTGTGATTGTAATCATCATCTTGTGGTGTATCCCTTTTATTGGGACACTCTCTAGCAGAGTGGCCAAACCTGTTACAATTGAAACATCTACCCTTTCTTCCTTCTTTAAATCTTGGTATTCCTTGTCCTTGTTTTCTTGGACCAGCATTGTTCTTCTTTTAGCATGAGCGGAGAATACAGTAGGATCATTCCTATTTGAAGGCATGTCTCTCTCCATCAACCTTGTCTACTCTTGAGTGCATCTAGTCAACAATTCATCAAAACATGGAATCTTGTCATTGTTGAGGATGGTGGTATTGAATACATCCCATGCTCGGGGAAGACCTCCCAGGGCAATAAGAGTGAGCTCCCAGTCGGCAATAACCTCTCCAATAGATAGAAGATGATTTTTTATTTCGATAATGTAGAAATTTGATAACCCAACCCCAGTTTTCAGTTTCTCCTTGTTTCTCCCATAAAGTTAAATGCCCATTCCCATAGCCATACATTCAACAAGCTGGAAAAATAAATATTTTCTGAAGACACAAATTCTGGAAATTTCACAGTGCTGAAATGCAGAAATAAAACTCAGAAAAATAAATCAGCCACACACAGAAAATAGACACGCGGATTTTTGGTCAACTTGACCCTGGAAAAAACCCCCTACAACTGTTGGGGAAAACCAGTTCGAAAGCTCTCTTTTATTTCTGATAAATAGCTTTTACAATGAGACAGAAATACACAATAAAAATTACAACAACCTTTCAAATATACTTATCTCGAAAACCATGCAAAACTCCACCTCGATTTTCGTGCCCACACAAAACAGAAATTTACAGAAAACTATGTAGCATTAAATGTTGTACAGACAGCATAGAAAAATGTGTTGTACGACCTCCTCGAAAACAATGTTGTACGGCTACCTCGATTTCCATGTTGTAACACTGCCTTGAAACTGCTATACGACCTCAATTTCTGTGCTAATTTTTTGTTGTACAAAAATCAGAAAAACAGTCCCTCAAACTGTTGTACGACCTCCTTGGGAATCGTGCCAATATAGCAGCAATAAATGTTGTTCTCCTCTCCTCGATTTTCGTGCCCTCTTGCCTTGAAAAACGTGCTCTGTCTTTGCTGTACGGATTTGCTGAATCTCCTTGCTGTTGTCCTCTTCCTCTTACTTCTCAGAAATATCCTTTGCTTTCTTCCTCTCCTTCTCTCAATCTGCTCATGAAAGAATGAATGACCTTTTCCCTCCTTTTCCTCCTTTTCCTCCTTTAACCTAACCCTAAGTGACTTTTGGGGAATCCCTAAATCCAATGGCTGAGATAGCTTTAGATCTAGGGCTGAGATTAAATGCTCATTTAAATCTCACTTTCTATTTTTTAATTCACCCCACTTTAATAAAGACCCTCTTAGTCATTTATTTCCAAAGTCACTTTCCACTTTCTAATTTCACATTGACTTTATTAAAGTCACTTTAAAATTAGACTTAATAACTTTATCACTTAAAGTCACTTTTAAATTAGATTTGACTTTATAACTTTATAAATTCACTTTAAGAGAAAAATTAAATTCTTTACGAGGAAGGTGTTCCTCATCACACCCATCTTGTCTCTGAAGTAGACATGCTTGCCCCGTGGTAAGGCTTTGGTAAGAATATCTGCAACCTGCTCACCAGTGGGAATGTACTCAAGCTTCACAGCTCCCTTCTAAACATAGTCTCTGATGAAATGATATTTGATCCCGATATGCTTTGACCTGTCATGAAATACTGGATTCTCCATGAGTTTAATGCAACTCTGAATATCACAGTATATCACTGAAGATCTCAACGGCTGACCAAATAAGCCAAACAACATCTTGCGAAGCCAGATGGCCTCACAACTAGCTAGACTGGCTGCCATGTACTCTACTTCCGCTGAACTCAATGCTACTGACCGCTGCTTTCGACTGAACCACGACACCACTGCCGAACCCAACCCAAAACAGCACCCTGAAGTGCTCTTCCTATCACAAGCACAACCTGCCCAATCAGAATCACTGTAACCTGCCAATCTCACTCCATCCCCCTGCCTATAATCTAGACCATAATCCACTGTCCCTTGCAAGTACCGCAAAATGTGTTTTGCAGCAACCCAGTGCACCCTCCTAGGCTCACACATGAACTGGCTCATCGTGTTGACTGCAAAACATATATCTGGTCTGGTGTTGACCAAATACATCAAGGAACCAATCTATACAATGTGGGATCCACCAACTCGGAATCTGAAGCGTGAAGCTTCTTCCAGTTGGTGATCATCGGTGTCGACATGGGTCTACAATCCTCCGTGTGGAATCTGCCAAGGATATCCACAATATACTTCCCCTGTCCGAGGAAGAAATGCCCCTCCTCCTACCACACCTCCAAACCCAAAAAGTAATGCATCAATCCAATGTCCTTCATCTCAAACTCCGACGCAAGATCTCTCTTGCAACTCTCTACGAGTCTCTCTGCACCCGTAATGACCAAGTCATACACATACAGCACCAGAATGAGAGGCTCCTCACCTATCACAATAAAGTAAAGGTTCGGATCTGCATCACTCTTTATGAAACCCATCTCCTGTAAGTATGTATCTATCCTGGAGTACCAAGCTCTGGGAGCTTGCTTCAGGCCATAAAGGGCCTTCTTCAGTCTGCACACATGGGACTCCTTCCCATGCACCTCAAAGCCCTGTGGCTGCTCAATGTACACCTCCTCCTGTATGAAGCCATTGATAAATGTGGTCTTCACATCCATCTGGTGGATCTTCCAACCCATCTCTGCTACTATCGATATGATGGAGCGAATCAAAGTATATCGAGCCACAGGAGCAAAGGTCTCCTCATAATCTACTCCCTCTACCTGGGAGAATCCTCTAGCCACAAACCTTGCCTTGAATTTCTCAATGCTTCCATCCGCAGCATGCTTTACCTTGTAAAGCCATCTGGAAGTAACCGCGGATTTACCCTCAGGCCTCGACACCACCTCCCAAACATCATTCTTCATGATAGAAGAATACTCCTCCTGCATTGCCTCTCTCCAGACCTGCTGGCTAGCTGCCTCCTCATAGCTAGAAGGCTCAGAGTCAATGATGTTGGCAACCATTGCCATATAGCTACAAAATCTCTCAAGTGGTCTGCTCTCTCTGACCGGCCTCTTAGGCCCAGCAACAGATGTGGCCTCTCTCAAGGTATCCTGAAGCCACTTGGGCTTCCTCTTCCCTGAGCACACTTCTCCCACTGGAGAATGAAACTCCTCCTCATCATAAGGAATCTGAACTCCTGACTGTTTGTCTGTTGTCCTCCTGCCTGAACCTGAACCTGTAGACGTTGAAGTACCATGTGAACTGTCCATCAGTAGACTCCCTAGTGAATTGCTCTACATGCTGCCCGAAGCACCACCCCTCTGACTCTGCGAGCCACTGCTCACTGATGGACCTGACACCGTAATCGATGTACCTCTGGATCCTCCTGATCCCTGCCCACTGGATCCTTGTGCCTTACTCAGTTGCTCCTGAGGATCTGGCCGATCCAGATACTCTAACTCCCGTGACCTCCTGAAAGCCCTATCCTCCTTGAATTTCACATCCCGCCTAACAACAACTCTCCTGTGTGCAGGAGTATAAATCCGAAAGGCTTTCGAGGTCTCACTGTAGCCCACAAAGATATCCTTCTCTACGGTGGGCTCTAGCTTGGTCCTCTTCTCCTTGGGTACGTAGGAGTATGCAATACACCCAAAGATACGAAGATGACCAACATCAGCCTTCTTCCCAGAAAAAGCCTCCTCCAGAGTCACATGCCCCAAGGCACGATGCGGACTCCTGCTCTGCAAATATACAACAGTGTTGCAGGCCTCTACCCACAAAAACAATGGTAACCCCTGATCATGTAGCATGGCCTTGGCAGCCCCTCCAATGGATCTGTTCTTCCTCTCTGCAACCTCGTTCTATTGGGGGTTGTAAGGAATTGTGAACTCCCTCCTAATGCCTGCCTCACCACAATAATCAACAAACTCACCAAGGGTGTACTCCCCTCCATTGTCCGACCTCAGGGACTTGATCTTTCGACCTGTCTGAGTCTCCACAAGAGCTTTGAACTCCTGAAACCGCTTGAAGACCTCACTCTTGGTCTTCAAGAAATAAATCTAGGTCCTCCAGGAGTGATCATCAATGAATAATACATAATACTCATATCCACTCATGGAAACATGAGACATCCGACCACTCACATCAGAATGAATCAAATCAAGTATCCCAGTCGATCTGCTGTCACTGCCGGGAAAAAGGGATTTGACAAACTTGCACATAGCACATCCTCTGCATGTATCAATGTGATCAGTACTGAAATCTGGCACACCTGTAGTGACATCCCGCAATGTCCTCAAGGCCCCATGATACATGTGCCCCATCCTGCGGTGCCAAATCTCGCACAGCTCTGAACTGCTAGCTCTGCTGCCGATACTACTACTCAACGCCAAAAGGGGCTCAAAATGCAAACTTGTACACCTTTGCATGGCGTACACCAATCACTCTAACTGACTCAGCTGGAGCGCCCCTTGGATATATCAGCACCTATCCTCTCCTGAACAATATCTCATATCCTCTGTCCTCCAATGTTGAGACGGATATGAGGTTCTTCCTTATCCCTGGCACATATAGAACATGACACCTTCAAGGGAATTTTGGGTTCCCTATCAAATGTCAATGTCCCCACACCGACTGCTCTAACAACGTTGTCATCTCCGAGTACTACCTCTATATCAATGCCACTCTCTGAAAGCTCTGAGAAGTACTCATGGATTCCTGTCATATGACGTGAAGCCCTACTGTCAGCATACCAGATACTTGAAGATGCTCCGCTAGTGGAGGGAAATGCACACTCCCTCTCAACCTCCGTGGCAGGTGATCCTGCACTAGTGGACTCACAAGCAATGAACCCAAAATCCCGGTCGAAGCTATCCGAAAAGTCCTCTATCTCTACTGATGATGCCATGCTCTGGTTCTTCCCCTTCTTCTTCTTCTTTGGACACACAACTGCATAGTGTCTCATCCTTTGACAATTCCAACACTTCACCTTGGAATAGTCCTTCTCCTTGTTCAGTTGCTTACCTTTACCTTTGCCTTTGCCACCACCACCACTTGTGGAAGCTTGCTTCTTTCTCTTGCCTTTCTTGCCTCTTGCTAACAGTGCTACATCCTCATCCTGCTCAACAGATTTGGCTGCCCCAAGCTGGCTCTTTCTGATTTATGTCTGTATGCAATCATCCCAGAACCTCTCCCAAGTAGAAAGGGTCTCACGTGCACAAACCCTATCAGCAAAGTTCAGCCATGAACTGGGAAGGCCATTCACTGCAATCCGCACCAACTCAGTGGGTGGAATGACCTCTCCAACTACTGCCAATGCATCTCTCACATTAGTGATCTTTGTGAGATATCCAGTAGCACTATCAGTCTTACCCATCTTAATGGTCTTCAGCTTCTCCCTTAGGACCATTTTCCTATTCTCATTGGTACTCTGGTAGAGATTGGTCAATGTTGTCCACATCTCATGAGCATATCTCTTTCCTCTCGCATGAGAAATACAATGGTCTTTGATTCCATCTAGAATCAGTCTCTTACCATTGTTATTCTTCTTATTAAATGCTGCCAACTGAACAGTATCAACAGACACATTAACAGGGTGTTGTGCCGTATGCACCATGATATCCCAGACTTCTGCCTCCTCAAAGATGCTCTGCATTCTCTCCTTTCATACACTGTAGTTACTATGCCCATCCAACCTATCCTCCACCCTCAAGTCCAAAGACATGATTGATGTCCTAAATAAACTGAAAATAACACTGCTGTAGTAAAGGTATTGTTTTCTGTGTGAAAAATCAATTTGCTGTAATTTTTCTTCTTGCTGTCCCAAACTACACTTTCAGCAAAATACCTCTAATACCATGTAGAAATTTGATAACCCAACCTCAGTTTTCAGTTTCTCCTTATTTCTCCCATAAAGTTAAATGTCGATTCCCATAGCCATACATTCAACAAGCTGGAAAAATAAATATTTTCTGAAAACACAAATTCTGGAAATTTCACAGTGTTGAAATGCAGAAATAAAACTCAGAAAAATAAATCAGCCACACAAAGAAAATAGACACGCTGATTTTTTGTCAACTTGACCCTAGAAAAAACCCCCTACAACTCTTGGGGAAAACCAGTTCGAAAGCTCTCTTTTATTTCTGATAAATAGCTTTTGCAGTGAGATATAAATACACAGTAAAAATTACAACCTCTCAAATATACTTATCTCGAAAACCGTGCAAAACTCCACCTCGATTTTCGTGCCCGCACAAAACTGAAATTTATAGAAAATTGTGCAGTATTAAATGTTGTACGGACATCATAGAAAAATTTGTACGTTTGTACGGCCTCCTCGAAAACATTGTTGTACGACTGTCTCGATTTTCGTGTTGCACGACTACCTTGAAACTGCTATACGGCCTCAATTTTTGTGTTGATTTTCTGTTGTACGGAAATCAGAAAAACAATCCCTCAAACTGTTGTATGGCCTCCTTGGGAATTGTGCCAATATAGCAACAATAAATGTTCTTCTCCTCGATTTTCGTGCCCTCTTGCCTTGAAAACCGTGCTCTGTCTTTGTTGTACGGATTTGCTAAATTTCCTTGTTGTTGTCCTCTTCCTCTCACTGCTCAGAAATATCCTTTGCTTTCTTCATCTCCTTCTCTCAATCTGCTCATGAAAGAATGAATGACCTTTTCCCTCCTTTTTGCTCCTTTAACCTAACCCTAAGTGACTTTTGGGGAATCCCTAAATCCAATGGCTGAGATAGCTTTAGATCTAAGGCTGAGATTAAATGCTCATTTAAATCTCACTTTCTATTTTTTAATTCACCCTACTTTAATAAAGACCCTCTTAGTCATTTATTTCCAAAGTCACTTTCCACTTTTTAATTTCACATTGACTTTATTAAAGTCAATTTAAAATTAGACTTAGTAACTTTATCACTTAAAGTCACTTTTAAATTAGATTTGACGTTATAACTTTATAAAGTCACTTTAGGAGAAAAATTAAATTCTTTTAGACACTTTTCCCCAAGCCAAAGATCAAAGCCTTAGGGAACCACCTGTCCTCCGGTAACCAAATTTCAACAGATAATCCTCATGAAGTAGGATTGGATGGATTCCCCTCTATCTATCTTGATGTCCTTCAGCTTGTTCTTAAGAAAGAGGATTTGATTTGTGTTGCTCGCGTTGAATATGCTAACCAACTTGTCCTGCATCTCCTTAGATATGCCCAGCTTGGAGATGTAAGCAACCAAATGCTTTTGAATAGAATCCCTGATGATATTCTTGGCTTTGATCTCTCCTTTCTTGTACTTCGTCTTAGTGGCAGTCGGTGCATTTGAAGGAGGCTCAGTGATCTTTCCCTGCACATAATCCATGACTTCATTTTCTTCTAAAGTCAAGTCAAGAGACATCTTCCATGCATGATAATCATTTTTATCACTAAGCTTGTCCTTAGATTTGAAATAAGATGACGAAGCCATTGACCCTTGTCTTTGTCCAACAAATCTCAGTGATTTCTTTTTTCACTCTTGCTTGGGATTTGTCTTCACCTAGGCTCTGATACCATGTTAATTTTAGATAACAATGGTATTTTTTATGCTTTAGAGCAATTTACTTCAATTCTTCTTATTAGCCCAATATTAATTTTCAGATTAGTAATCACATTAACTTGATAATAAATGCAAATAGAACATAAACAATAAGCAGAAGACAAGCCAAGACAAGAGGACACAATATTTGGCAGATGCCAGGGAAAAACCCCAATGCGAGGACCCTTTGATCAAATCTTCTTATTATTCTTCAAAATTTCAGTAGAGAGAGAGAGAATATACATAATACAAACTTCACTTGCCCAATCACTGTCAAAATAGTCCAGTCAAACAACAGTCAACAGGATGCCCTAACCAAAAATTCAATGATAATCAAACTAGCAGAAATACTCCTCCAAATCAACTTGATCAAACCCAATCAATTCGGCCTTCAAAGACAGTCCAAGTCAACCCAAAACAAATCTGAAAAAAAACAGTAAAATTCAGTCGATGCAGAGTCAACGTTGCGGTAAAAGGGTTTGTGATCAACGCAGGTCAACCTGCTCCAATTGCCTCAATTTTTGTGCCAGGAGATGTGGCCTAAAAAGATCGAAGGAGCTGCTTGAAAACCGCAGTCAAAACAGTGAAGTTGACCCTTAGTCAACGCTGTTGTAGTTTGCCCAAAAACAGTTCTGCGATTTCTACTTGAAATATATGGTCACCCTTGCCACACGTGTGAAGAAGCTGCTCCTATTGTACAACCCAATCAAGAGCGGAGAGAGAATGTGTTGAGTGATGATGTCCAAAATGAGGAAGAGATCTCTCTTATTTATACAATTCATTGAGAGTGGAGACATATCTATTGGGGCTTATGAGCCTACATTAGACTTCTGGCCGACCTTGAGAATTTGCACGTGTGAGAATTAAATTCAAAATCTCACTTCTACTCATCCAAACAAGATGATCTTTAGATCAATCTTGCACCTCTCGGAAAGAGGAATCCAATAAAAATATTATCTCCATCATATGAGCTATCCAAGGTGGAGTTTGGCCCTAGTTGTCAATTTTAACAATCCTCCACCCCATCTATATTGCAAGTGCTAGAATAGTAGTGATGGATGAATACCGTGCTATTGGGGCAAAAGTCTCATCATAGTCTATGCCCTCAATATGTGAGAATACCTTTGCCACAAACCTAGCCTTGAACTGCTCTACACTCCCATCTGCTCCATGCTTCAACTTGTATACCACCTAGATCCAACAATTGATTTCCCTTCAGGTTGTGGAACAACCTCCCAACCATCATTCTTCATGATAGAGGAACGCCCCACCACCATGGCATCCTACCAAACTTGCTGAGAAGTTGCCTCCTCATAAGAAGAAGGCTCAGTGTCCACCAACTCCGTCATCAGTGCCATATAACCTATGTACCTTTGTGGTTGTTTACTTTGGCTAAAAATGGTGCCAGGAGCCTCGACCTACTCCTGAGCCTCCTGGACCAACCTCTCGGCCCACTTGGCCTTCTTCCTCCCTGTGGTGGGTGCCTCTGATTGATCTGTCTACTCTTGGCCTAGCTTGTCCTCCTCATCTTGCTACAAATCCTACTGCGCTACCCTCTTGCCACTAGACTATGGTTGTGGCTGACTCTGAGGTGTTGGTTGTGCCTCCTGTTTGGAAGCGAGTATCTCCTCCTCAGGTACTGCAATCTACTCACGCTCTAAGGAAACTCTTCGAGCTTGATCCTCCTGGAATATCACATATCCCCTGAGAATTGTTGTCCTGGATCCTGGAAGATACACCATGTGTGCCTTAGATGTCTCACTATACCCCACAAATATACCCTTCTCTATTGTGGCATCCAACTTCTTCCCCTTATATTTGGACACATGACAATAGACCTTTGTGCCAAAGATCCGGAAGTGTGAAACATCAGGCTTCTTGTCTGTGAAAGCCTCCTCTGGTGTGACTCGTCCAAGCACCCTGTGTGGACTCCTGTTCTGTATAAATACTGCAATGTTGCATGCTTTTGCCCATAAAAACCTAGGCAAATCCTGATCATTGCAACATAGCTCTAGCTACTCCAACAATAATCATGTTTGTCCTCTCAGCCACCCCATTTGGTTGAGGGTTATGAGGTGCTATCAACTCTCTCCTAAAACCTTCCTTTGCACAAAACTCCTTGAAGGCTTTGGAGATGTATTCTCCACCATTGTCACTTCTCACTGCCTTGATTTTCTTCCCGATTTGCTTCTCTACCAAGGCCTTAAACTCCATGAACTTGTCTAAGATCTCATCTTTCTTTTTTATGAAATAAATCCAAGTTTCTCAAGAGAAATCATCAATGAAAGTAACATAATACCTGTGTCTCATCAGTGATGGAGAAGAGAAGGGCCCACGCACATCTGAATGCACCAGCTCCAAAATACCTTTGGCTCTGTTGTCCTGACCATGGAAGGAAGGCTTGGCATACTTACAAAGCGTGCATCCCTTGCACACTCCACTCTTGTCAAGGCCTCTTGTTGGTAATCCCGTGACAATCTGCTAAAGAATCTTTAGTGCCCCATGATGCAAATGTCCCATGCGTTTGTGCCAAAGTTCACCTACATTTTCACATCCTGCCTTGCTACTCAAGGTTGCACCAGAGTCTACATGCAACTTGTAGATATTTTTCACCCTAACACCTATCTGCTTCTTACATCCAGAAGCCAAGTGCTGGAGGTAAGCCTTACCTCTATTGAAGATGACATCATATCCTTTATCCTCAAGGACAACTACTGAAACCAAGTTCTTATTCAGCCTTGGAACATAGAGAACATCTTTGAGATGAAGAGTATTACCTGACTCCCTCTCAAAGCTAACAATATGAACTCCCTTCGTAGCATACTTTCCATTATCTCCAAGCTCGATATTCACCTCCATATATTTCTCATCCAGCTGGCTAAAGTACTCTCGATTTCTAGTCATATGGGAAGAGGCTCCTAAATCAATGTACAACGTACTACTCCCTACTGAGCTTTCCATGCAAGCTATCAATGAGAAGTCCTTCTCAAACTGAGAGGAAAATTCATCTACCTCAACTGATGCAGCTCAACCCCTTCTTCTTTCGATTAGGACACTTGGAAGCATAGCATCCAAAAGTATGGCAATGGAAGCATTTGATCTTACTCAAATTTGTCTTCTCCTTGTCACCCTTTTGACTATTTTCACTCTTCCCCTTGCCTTTCTTGCCTTTGACTTTACCTGCAAGAGCAAGATTCTCCTCCTCCCTCTCAACCTTGGAACCCCTGCCACTACTGCTAGAGTCTCAACTAGCTTGAGCCTGAGCTCCTCCTGGATGAAGTCACCACATAGGTGTTTCCAATCAGGCAACTTATCTTTGTTAAAGCCATTCAGAGCCACACGCACAAGCTCTGTGTCTATAGGCTTCTCTCCAACAACTGCTAGCTCGTCACGGACTTCCCGTACTCTGGTGAGATAGAGAGTGACACTCTCACCCTTGTGCATCTTGATTGTCCTCAGCTTTTCTTGGAGGACCATCTTCTGGTTCTCTAAAGAGTTCTGCTAGAGCTTGACTAAGGCATCCCACATGTCCTTAGTTGTATCTTTACCTGTAACATGACGAACTATATGATCCTGAAGTCCATACAAGATCAGTCTCTTGGCCTTGGCTATCTGCCTTTGGAAGGGCCTCAACTCGTCTGGAACTAAAGGTTCTCCAACACATTTCTCAACAAATTCTTTTAGCCCAAACTCATCCAACAAAAACAATATGTGGAACTTCCAAACACCAAAATCTGAAGAGCCATCCAATCTATCCTGCTCTTGCAATCCCAATCTTGTGTGAGTTGTCATCTTGCAAACTTGAAGACTATGTGATTGATCGATTCCTATTCACATCTCTGATACCATGTAGAATTTCCACGACATTTTGATCTTTTGTTATGAACAATCTGAAAACTAATTTTCTTTTGACACAGACACGGTATTTCTCTACCAAATAGCAGCGGAATAGAACATAAATAATTTCACAAAATTCACACAATAAAATACACAATTTTTCTAGGGAACCCAACAAGAAAAACCCTCACTTGCTTCATTATTTTATTGAAGAAGAGTAAGCTACAAATCTCTTACAATCAGCTTGTCTCAATCAGGAAAACAATATTCCGTCTGCCTTAAACTAGGCTTGAAACACCTTCTAGAATGTTGATCTGCTCCTTGAAAACTGTGCAACCTAAGCTCCTAAATCTATGTGCATTCCTTAGGAAATATGGCCCTATTTCCTAGCACATTCCCAACTCCTAAAGAATAGGAATTTCCTCCTATTTTCGAGCGCAATTCTCAAGAATAATTTCCCTCCAATAATTTGCACACGAAAAAATAAAAAAATAAAAAAATAAACTCTTGGCTTGTTCCTCTCACAAGCTCTCTTGCTCACAAACTCGTGCTTGATAATTGAATGATAAATTATGTGCCTTCAATCTCCTTATAAGCTTTTCATTATGTTTAGTGAGTCTTCTAAATTAGGTTTTGAAATGGAGCTTTTCTAGTTAACAAAAGTCAATACACTTAGATAACTGGATCCTCCTAGAATTTACGAGGCTTATTTCACTTGTTCACTCAGTTCCCAATTCAACTCACACTAGAAGACAATTAACTTAGTCTTCCACAAACTCGCACTAGTCAAACTGCTTCTTGAACTCATCCTTATCACTAGAACTCGGAAATGATTAAGAAGATCACAAATTTGATCCCTTGAATTAAGGCACAAATTAAGGAATCCATTCCTCCGTTATTTTCAATAGGCTGAGTGGAGATAGGTAGATTCAGAGAAGGGAAGTATGGGGAGGAGGGTGTTGATTGATGAAGATTGGTGGAGCAAGATTGATTTCTTGCTCAAGTTCACATTCCCTGCATTTGATCTTCTCCGAGATGTAGACACAGAGAAACCTTTCCTCAGAGAGGTTTAAGATGGCATGGATATTTTTGTATCTCGAGAAACAATCCCTTGGTTGTGGTAAGGAATTAGTGCTTAACACATTTTACAAATGTATGTCACAATTACCATATCAAATGGCCTTTGTTTAACACCCTTGGAATTCAATTACTTAATACTCTCAATAATCTGATGTAATGAAAGCCTTCACAATGCCATAAACTATTGATATTTTAATGGAATGAAAAGAAGAACTACAAGAGAAACTCAAAATGATATGCTGTAAACACAGAATCTACCACTTTTAAGTTTCAGAGGAAATTCGTGAAGGAAGAGAGAACTTAAAATAATATGTTGTAAACACGGAATCTATCACTTTAAAGTTCTATCAGGAGTTTATGAAGAGAGAAGGGATGAGGTGAAGGAGCGCAAATTAAGGTTATTTAACTCTTACTCACAAATGTAATTAAAAGACCGACTGCTACATTACTTCACTTCATTCAAAGAGGAATAGCCACAGAGCGAAACAGGAAAAACATATCAACATCAATAGGTGTAGGAAACTTGACCTTCTTTCATTAATTTCTAAGAGAATTCAGTCATCAACTAACAGTCATCCAAATGTCCAAAACTCGGAACCCCTTTTCTTTATTTCTATCTACTTAAATACATCACAGTGGTTCGTAATTGCTGAACTTCTTGAAACTATTCGACTACCTAAACTGTTAAGATTACTTATGCAATCATACTTGAGAAAGCAAATTAAAATTGGAAATTTTGTTCATTTTGTTGAATCTATTGTTGCTAATGCGTCCTCCCGAAGTGTCGAGGTGGCCTTTCTGGTCATGATGTAATGGTTGCACATCTCTGAAACAACGCCTCAGTGCCCAACTTGACCCAACTATCGTGCTCCGAACAATGCCGCTATACTCTTTTCTGCCTGACTCTACCTATGCCCCTATGCTTCGAACGTTGTTAATCATATCACCTTCTACCCGACTCTACCTCTTCTCCTTTGATCTGCGTCGGGTCACTTACCCGAGTTTCTTTGTCGCGTTTTGCCTATTTCTCATTACCAAGGCATTTCACCGGTTTTACGTTATAACCCTCTTTTCTTCCTCCAACACGGTTTAACACGAGAAATGCCTTACCTCCGGATCTGAAAACCTTTGGAGTTCGTTGTTGAAACCGCATCACATCCGTCCGCACATCGCCCTTTGTTGCCTTTAACTTTTCCTTAACACTTATCTTTTAAAACTAGCGATGTGTGGTATGCGATCGGTTCCCACCTGGCATCGTACATCGGACTTCGGTGACTTTATCATTTACCTCCTGCGGTTATCCTCTAAAACTTGTGATTTGTGATTAGTGATTTAATCTTTGTCATCCCTCTCTCCGCTTCAGTTCTGTGCTTCGATCTCAACCATTTGTTTTTCCTTTTGCCACTCCTTCGAGACTCTTAAGTTTTTAAGGGAAATGCAACCCTTCTCCGCCCTTGGGAAATTAGTTCGTTTGCTTCACGGCGTAACCCTCTTGAGCTTATTCGGTGTTCTGCCGCGCTAGTCCCTCCTGAGCTTGCGAATGAGCCCGACTCGACCCTGCTCAATGTACAATGTTTTGAACGTGCCCATCAGTCCGGTTCTCGAACTGTTCTGCACATGAATGAGCTCGACTCGACCCACCTTCACATCTCATCACGTAATGTTAATGTACTGACATATAAATCAAAATTCTTCTATGACACAAACTTTTACATTTTTCTAACATATATGCTTTTTTTGGTGTTTTGAAACATATTTCAAAGGTAAATGCAAATGAACCACAACATCTGGCTCCACCTGGAAATAGTGCTTTCTTCCACGGAAGCGCTAATAACCGCAAACGAGTGCCTTATCCATTGGGCATGGAGTCAAATATTGCTTGGTGACATATGAACAATGAACAATCCGGTATTTACAATGGTGGAGTGTTGACTTTTAATGTTGGAAATAATGCTTCAGATACTGCCTGTTCACAAGCAGCTGTACTGGTTCTCCATCTAGATCTTCCAAAATGAATGTGTTATTTGACCTTGCCTTAGAGATTTTGTATGGACCATACCAGAGAGGATCAAATTTACCATGCTTCCCCTTGTCTTCTCCTCTGGTGTCCCATCTCAGTACCAAATCTCCTGCTTGAAAGAGAACCTCCATTGCTTTCCTGTCGAATATAGATTTCATCTTTTCCTGATAAGTAATCAAGTTATCCCTGACTTTGTTTTTGTTTTCACTTGATTCGATTATTTTGTTCAATCTCCTTACCAGAGCATTAGGTTCTTCCTGAGCTTCTTGAAGGAAAAAAATCATTGGTTTGGCCAGCTGAGTAGGAAACAATGCTTGAGTTCCATAAACCAGTTCATATGGGGACTTTCCAGTAGATCTCTTGGTAGTGACTCGGATTGCTCAGAGGGAAAACTTCAACTTCATGTCCCAATCCTTCTGATTTTCAGCGATTGTCTTCTTCAAGATCCTGACCAATGTCTTGTTTGAGGACTCTGCCAATCCGTTCCCTTAAGGATGATATGTTGTGGCATGTGATAAGATTACATTATATGTTTGACAGAAATTAATGAAACGAGCAGAGTTGAATACCTGAGCATTATCAGTCACAATTTTAACTGGACACCCGAATCTGCTGAAGATGTTTTCCTCCAAAAACTTCATCACTACTTGGTCATTTGCCTTCTTCGTGGGTATTGCTTCAACCCATTTTGTAAAATAATCAGTGGCAGTCAGAATCCACTTGATGGTGGATGGATCTCTCCAATAAAATCCAATCCCCATTGCCTGAAAGGTTGTTCAATAAATACAGGGATGAGAGGTAATGGAGCCAGCTTTTTCTTTTCAGCAAACAATTGACACTTCTGACAACTTTTGACTAGTCTATAAACATCTACAAACAGGGTTGGCCAATAGAAGCCTGACTTGAGAATCTTATGTCCAGCTATAATGTCCTCCACATAGACTTTCATGATATTGTTTGGTGACTTCAATAGATTCTCCTTCGGTCAAACATAATAGAAAAATACCAGCAAGATCTTTCCAGTATAACTTCGCTTCTATGATGACATATGGCTGAGACTTGAGCTTGAGAGCTCTGTATTTTGTTCTATTTAGTGAAGTTGGAAAGGAAAAGAAACACAGGTAGTGCACAATATCCTTATACCAATCAGAGCACAAAAATTTGTATTGAATCCTTGTTTTGGACTTGCTTTGACCTTCTTCATTAACAGCTCCATCCACTGGTGCCAACAGATTAATTCCCAAGGCTTGAAAATTTGTCCCTATCAACAACTTCGCTAAACCCTGTCCCTTGACCAGCTTGGTGGGTTTGATGTTCAAAGCATACTCTTGGATTTTTGCTATCCACTTCCCCCTTTTTCCTTCAACATCAATTTGGACCAGCCCGTCTCTCACAACAGAATTAGGAACATAAGCATTTATTTGGGACTGCAACACATAAGTCTTGAAGGCTCTCAGTGCTTTGACCAAAGCATATACTTGTTTCTCCAGAATATTGTATTTGAGCTCAGCATCTCTGAGAACTTTACTGAAAAATGCAACTGGTTTCTCCTTATTGTCTTCATTTTTCTACAACAACAATAGTAGTGGGGGATGCAAATGAGAATACCTGAAAGGATTTTTGATAGTCTGGACTAATCAGAACTGGAGCTTCCTGCAGTGCTTCCTTTATTCTAACAAATGCATCTCTTGCTTCCTTATCCCATTTCACTTCTGCATTTTTCTTCAACATATCTATTATACTTCTCACGATCTCAGTATAATTGGGCACAAACCTCCTCAAAAAGTTTATTTTTCCCAGGAATCTCTAGATATCCTTCTTGCTTCTGGGTAAAGTTATAGTCTAAATGGCTTCCACCCTTGCTAGGTCAATCTTTACTCCTTGTTTAGAAACTATGTGACCCAATAACATACCTTCTTCTAAGGCAAATAAAGATTTCTTGGGATTTAATGACAGACCAAACTTTCTGCACTTTTGAAAAGTTTTTTGCAAATGCTCCAAGTGTTCATCATCTGACCCTGAGAAAACAGTTACATCATCCAGAGATATAACTACAAACTTGTCACCAATAAAGGCTATGTCCATGGCCCTCTGAAATGTTGCACCTGCGTTCATAAGCCCAAATGGCATCCTTGCGTACATGAAGGTGCCCCAAAGTGTAGTGAAAGCAGTCTTCTTCTGATCTTCTTTTTCTACTGCTACCTGATTATACCCAGAAAATCCGTCAACCATAGAAAACCTGTGAGCTCCTGTCACCTTTTGTAAGACATAATCCATTTTCGGCAAAGGATAATTATCTTCTAGAGATGCTCGGTTCAAGTTCCTAAAGTCTACACACAGTCTTATCTCTCCATTCTTCTTTCTTACAGGGACCAGATTGGAAACCCAGTCTGAATATCTGAGAGGGACTATAATTTTCGCCTGCAATAGTTTCTTCACTTCTTTTTCGATTGGAGCTAACAACAAGGGATTGATCTGTCTGAGCTTCTGTTTGTGTGGTTTGAGCCCTTCCTTCAATGAAATCTTATGCTGAATAATGCTTTTGTCATATGTTTTCAGGTCTTCATATGACCAGGCAAACACATCCATATACTTCTTAAAAAGATCAATGTATCTTTCTTTGTATTTTTTGGGAACCCCTTTGAACAATTTCACTATTTTGGGCTCCTACTGAGTTCCCAAATTACAATCTTCCATCTCTTCTTCTTGATGTGTTTTCTTCGAATCAACATCAACATCATTAGCATCGAACAATCTTCAAGGGGAACCAACCCTCTAGGGAGCACATTATCTTTCAATTGGATAATCTTTTGTTCACCTATTGACTGCTTGAGGTTTCTTATTTCTATTCTTTGTTCTGTTTGTTCTTCCTCTTGGTCTATCTCAACATCTTCAAAGTTTCCAATCATTGTCAGGAATTGATTTATCTGTTCATCATCATCAAACACCTGCCAATGTTTCACATTGTCAAGGATAGAAGGTCTATGGCTAACTTCAATTTCGTACCTTAGCCTGGGATTTATGGGAGGTTTGAAGGTGTTGGCTGCAACTGCTAAAGAATCGGCCAATCTGTTCTCCTCCCTCGGAATATACTGAAGATTGAAGGCTTCAAAATAGTTTTCTATCAAATCCCAAACTTCATTCCTGTACGATCTTAATCTTGAATGCTTGGTTTGACAATGATTCTTGATCTGCCTTATTATCAACTTAGAGTCACCATAAATTGAAATACATTGAACCCCCATTTGTTTAACAACTTGAAGGCTTGAGATTAAGGTCTCATATTCAGCCACATTGTTTGTCGAATCGAATTCTAGTTTAAAAGAGAATGGCATGAGGTTACCTTCTGGTGATATTAGCAAGAATCCAGCACCTGTGCCTTCCTTGGAGTAGGTGCCATCAAAGTAGCACTTCCAAATCTTCTTTGAGTGCAACTCGTTATTTACAACTGCTAAAGAGAGTTGCTTCCCTGTGTCTTCAGCAAATTCTACATCTTCATGCAACATGAAACAAGAAATATCTTCTGTTTCTTAACTATAAATGGGGGAATTTCCTGCATCTTTCTTAGAGGTGGTCTTCACAAACCTTGTTTCCCTGTACAATCTCCTTTCTTCCCCATTAAAATCCGGAATGATAGCATCAATGAAATCTAACTTTAGTACACCTCCCAACTTAGCTCCCCAAGACCTTGACAGGAGCATTCCAAACCTGACTGGCATGCCAGCAACCACTACATCCATGACTATACTCTTCGCTGGGATTTGTGCCAACGAAACTGCTGCATCTTTTATCAACCCAACACATTTCACCCTTTTGGAATCAAATGGATACAAATCCCTATAAGGTTTGGTAATTTGTGGGTTAAGCTCCTTCATAACAGACAATGGCATGAGGTTATGGGACGCTCCCGAGTCCAACATGCAATTATGTAGAGTAAAATCATGAAGCAACAGAGAAATATAGAAGGGTGGAACAAAAGGATCTACTTCTTCTACATGAGGGCCAAAGGTGACCACTGGCTTTTCTTCTTGTAGGTTCACCGTGTCACTTATATCTTCCACCTGCGTGAGATTAATAAACTCTGAAATTTCTTTCTTGTAAGTTGGTATTTTAGCCAATTCTAGAAGAGGTACCTGAATTTTAACCTTCTCCAACTCTTTTGCCAAACTGAAGGCATGAGTATGCTTAACAACTTTTTCAGGTTCTTCTTCACTCTTTCTAAAATCTGCCGCTTCTTCAGGTACAGGAACAACTCTCTCCAAAATATTAGTGTCAACTGATTTGTCCTGGGAAGATTCAGCCTAATGCACATTTGTTCTCTTAAGTGAGTTTGTAGGTTGTTTCCCATTACTGACCTGTTTCCCAGGGTCCTTTTGTTGTGGAATCGCCATTGGAGGAGGAATAGAACCTTATTGTTCACCTGCATTATCCTACACTCTAGATCTCTTTCTAGACCTTAAATCATCATTTTTATGTAACTCAGCTTGCATGAAGTTTGTGAATTGTCTACAGTATTCATCCATCTCAGCTTGATCAAAAGATACTTTTGCTTCAGCATATTCTCCCTCATAATCTTCCTCTTCATCCTCTTCTATTACGTACATAGCAGATACCTGATCCTCGACCTCCCTTTGGTCATCTTCTGTTGGCTCTATGGGTGCTACTTCTATATACAACAGTGCTTGAACCTGGTCTTGATCTCTTCTTTCCCTTCTGAATTGAGGGTTGAAACCCCTTCGGTTTTGTTGTGCGTGCCTTTGGGAGTTTTTATTTTCCAATTCTATCTTAGATAGCTTATTTGTCAGATTTTTTATCAGACTTGCCATATCTTCTATCCTCAGATCTTGCGATGATTCTTCTTTTTCTTTCCCCTTCTCTTGGGCTGGTTGTTTCCCTTTTGCCTTTCCATCTGCAGTCATATTAGCTTCAATCTCTAAAGCGTCTATCTGTATCTACTCAAGAGTAGGGGCTCTTCTTTCACTCGATGTAAAAGCTAAAATCAGCTTCAAAAGCCCCATCAAAAACTACCTTTGCTCCTATGGGGGGGCTTCATCTCTATAGGTAAACTATTGTACAATTTGTTGAATCTTTTTACAAACTCAGAAATGTCTTCATTAGGCCTTCTTTTAATTGCATTAAACTCTGTCAATGAGTAACCATGATCTCTCTTTTCTCCCATCTCTGAGTGAATCTATTTTCTAACTCTTCCTAGTTATTTATTGAACCATTTGGTAACCCTTTTAACCATTTTCTAGCCTCTCCATCTAGAGACTGCACAAATAGTCTCATCACAACATCCAAGTGTTCTACATTCAAATTCTCAGCAAAAGTGCAAAACAAAGGTAAATGTTGTTCTGCGGTTACTTCATTTTCTCCAGTGAAACGATGAAGTAATTTGAAGTATTCTTGAGGCATGGTGTTCATTGGTTGTGCAAGATTTAGTGGAGCATATATGTTCGTTAAGAAAGTTGGTACTGCCATATTCACAACTTGGTTAACTGCTCCTTGGGCAATTGAGGCTAATGAACCTGTTGTGAAAGTGAATGAAGGTGGAAGTAAAACTAATATGGGAGTGGGTTGATGAACAATGGAAGAAGAACCAACAACTATATTTGGTTGAGCTTGAGTGAAGGTAAAAGAAACAGACTCGAAAGAATGTTCTTCTAACTCTGGTCCTTGAAAATAAATGGGTGTGGAAGGAGAATATTGTTCTAAGAAAGAGAATTCCTCGAAAATATCTTCAAACAAAGGGTTATGAGAACTGCTGCCAGGAGCAGAAAATGTAGGATCAGGTGTTGAAGGAGTTCGAGGTTTCTGAGCCCTTTTGGAAACGAATCTTTTTGGATCTGGCAAAGCAAGGACTATCTGTTGTGAGGTATCTGACCTTGTGTGAGGTCTTTTGAAAGCCAAAATTTCGATAATAACAAATACAACCCAATATTTCCTCTTCACTGAACAACCAGAGGAAATAATGTGAAAAACCCAGGGAAAAAATAAACTTTGTTTCTTCATCCCCGGCAACGGTGCCAGAAAATGTTGTATCTCAAGAAACAATCCCTTGGCTGTGGTAAGGAATCAGTGCTTAAGACATTTTACAAATGTATGTCACAATTACCATATCAAATGGCCTTTGTTTAACACCCTTGGAATTCAGTTACTTAATGCTCGCAATAATCTGATATAATGAAAGCCTTCACAATGCCATAAACTATTGATATTTGAATGGAATGAAAAGAAGAACTGTAAGAGAAACTCAAAATGATATGCTGAAAACACAGAATCTACCACTTTTAAGTTTCAGAGGAAATTCGTGAAGGAAGAGAGACCTTAAAATAAAATGTTGTAAACACAGAATCTATCACTTTAAAGTTCTATCAGGAGTTTATAAAGAGAGAAGGGATGAGGTGAAGGAGCTCAAATTAAGGTTATTTAACTCTTACTCACAAATGTAATTAAGGGACCGACTGCTACATTAATTCACTTCATTCAAAGAGGAATAGCCACAGAGCAAAACAGGAAAGACGTATCAACATCAACAGGCGTAGGAAACTTGATCTTCTTTCATTAATTTCTAAGAGAATTCAATCATCAACTAACAGTCATCCAGAGGTCCAAAACTCAGAACCCCTTTTCTTTATTTCTATCTACTTAAATACATCATAGTGGTTCGTAACTGCTGAACTTCTTGAAACTATTCGACTACCTAAACTGTTAAGATTACTTATGCAATCATACTTGAGAAAGCAAATTAAAACTGGAAATTTTGTTCGTTTTGTTGAATCTGTTGTTGCTGATGCGTCCTCCCGAAGTGTCGAGGTGGCCTTTCTGGTCATGATGCAATGGTTGCACAGCTCTGAAACGACACCTCAGTGCCCGACTTGACCCAGCTGTTGTGCTCCAAACAGTGTCGCTATATGCTTTTCTGCCTGACTCTGCCTATGCCCCTATGCTTCGAACGTTGTTAATCATATCACCTACTACCCGACTCTGCCTCTTCTCCTTTGATCTGCGTCGGGTCATTTACCCGAGTTTCTCTGCCGCATTCTGCCTAATTCTCATTACCAAGGCGTTTCACCGGTTTTACGTTATAACCCTCTTTTCTTCCTCCGACATGGTTTAACACGAGAAATGCCTTACCTCCGGATCTGAAAACCTTTGGAGTTCATTGTTAAAACCGCAACGCATCCGCCCACACATTGCCCTTTGCTGCCTTTAACTTTTCCTTAACACTTATCTTTTAAAACTAGCGATGTGCGGTATGGGATCGGGTCCCACCTAGCATCGCACATCGGACTTCGGTGACTTTATCACTTACCTCCCGCAGTTATCCTCTAAAACTTGTGATTTGCGGTTAGCGATTTAATCTCCGTTGTCCCTCTCTCCGCTTCAGTTCTGTGCTTTGATCTCGACCATTCGTTTTTCCTTTTGCGCCTCCTCCGAGACTCTTAAGTTTTTAAGGGAAATGCACCCCTTCTTCACCTTTGGGAAATTAGTTTGTTTGCTCCACGGCGTAACCCTCCTGAGCTTATCTGGTGTTCTGTCGCGCTAGTCCCTCCTGAGCTTGCGAATGAGCCTGACTCGACCCTGTTCGGTGTGCAATGTTCTAATCGTGCCCATCGGTCCGGTTCTCGAACTGTCCTGCACGTGAATGAGCCCGACTCGACCCACCTTCACATCTCATCACGTAATGTTAATGTACCGACATATAAATCAAAATTCTTCTATGACACAAACTTTTACATTTCTAACATATGTGCTTTTTTTGGTGTTTTGAAACATATCTCAAAGGTAAATGCAAATGAGCCACAACAGATACCATGGTTGAGAAAACCAAGGAAACTGTTGGACATTGGATAAACCAATGCTCCCCGTGTGTTTCGTGACATGGACTAACCGCCTCTTGTGGGTCCTTATCTCTGGTGACGCAATCACTGACTAACACGTGTGGGTTTTGGTCTAACGACAATCGTGATTCCCAACAAGTGGTATCAGAGCATAGGTAAAGAGTTCAATACACACCCAGCTCACGTTGGGGGGGGATATTGTTGAACATTGGATAAACCAACACTGCCTATGTGTTTCGTGACATTGACTAACTGCCTCTCGTGGATCCTTATCTCTGGCGACGCGATCGTTGACTAACACCTGCGGGTTTTGGTCTAACAGCACTCGTGATTCCCAACATAAACTATTACACGAGAGGCTCCCACTCTTCCTTTTGTGGATTTTGATTTTGCTTTGAAGTCCATCATTGCTATGAGGTGGAATGGCTTCAACACTCTATTGCACACTTTGGCACATGCTTTGAATCCAATTTTAAGATGAAGAATTCATTGTTGAAGGCAATGGGAAGAGGAAGGCCCCACATAAGGACAAGGAGGAGGCGAATGGAGTGAAGAAAGTTTTCCAGAGGTTGTTTCCAGCTTCTTTACAAACAAATGTAAGAGAGGAATTTGCATGTTTTGCTAGTGGATTAGAGGATTTTACAGACATACCAGCTTTGGATGAGAGGAGGACCATGAACCCAGTTAAGTGGTGGACTTTTCATAGGGCAACTGGTGTTTATTTGCAAAGTCTTACCACTCATATTCTATCACAAGTGGCAATCTCTTCATCTACATAACGTGATTGGAGAACTTATAGTTTCATTCACTCTATGAAGCGCAACAGGTTGGGATCGCAAAACATTGAGGATCTTGTATATGTTCATTCAAACCTACGCCTTGTATCTCGTAGGGGTGAAGAATATACAAGTGGACTATTGAAGAATGTAACTAGGTTCAGTCTTCATAAATTGTACTTGATTCAATATTTATTATCCTTGTCAAAAGAATAAAGAAAAGAATTTTATATTATTATTAAATGACTTATTAAAACATGGGTTTCATGCTTGGGTCATATTTATTTTAGGTCAAAGTCCCTATTGTGCACTTCTAGGTTTTATTCTGAGTCTATAGGATTATTGCAGATTTAAATTGATCCATATTGGGCTTTTGAATCATGCAAATAGGTCAAGGATTGAGTTAAATATGATTTATGAAGCCTCCACATCAAGTTGGCCTCAAGTCCAGTAATTTGAACCCATCAGAAGGCTATATACAGGCAGATCGAATTCATTTGGAGACAATTCACTGCAACACAAAAATTCGATCTGGAAGTTGCATCAAGAGAAATTTGCGAAGTGAAGGAGAACGACTTTCTGGATTTGGTTTTGGGCATACTTAAGGAAGTGAAGAAAATTGAAATTTTGGTGCTACTCTTTTTGTCTTGTGCGCTATAGATTGGGAGATCGAAGTCCTCCAAGATTTACTGCATCAGTTGCTGCATCAAGTAATGCTAAGGTGTTGCTGCCAAGTGAAGCAGAAGTCAAAGTTGATTGTCCTGAATGTTGTTGCTCTAAGAAGTTGTATTGGGTCAAGATCAAAGTCTTTATCTCAAGAAGCTAGGTCAAAGTTCCAGGTCAAAGAAGTTGCTTCATAGTGTTGCTACAATTGTTGTTGCTGCCAGATTCAGGAAGGATCACAAGGAAGGTTGACTTGGTGTGGAGAAAGTATGGGTCAAGGTCTAGAGTCTCAAGAATCACTATTGAAGGAAGAATTACTGACTGGGTTTTCCCCTAGAGTGGGCTTTGGCCTTGGCTGTTGGCCTACCTCTTGTGTCCTTGATCTATGTGCATTTGCCTTGATATTTTCTTGATGAACTAAGAAGAAAGAACATAATAAGAACTAAAGAACATCACAAGTAAATAATCAAGAATAAGAGAATATTTTTGCCTTTCTGATTCTCTAACATGAACCTTATAATGATTGGGATGTGGAAGCAGAATATCCACACTCAGAGCTCTCTCTTTCTTCTCTTGATATTAGTGCTAGTGGTGTTGCAAGTGGAAGTACTAGTAGAGTTGCCTCTTCTGCTAAACAAACATCATGTTCTATTTTTGTTGATTATTAAATGTTAATGTAGCCAATAATTGTCTTTAGCTCATGTTTTATTGCAGTTTTAACACATATAGCCTTATGTATAAAGGTTGATTTTGGAGCCTTCAATGTAAAGCCTCATCTATAAAGGTTAATTTTGGATTTTTGCATTATGTAATCATCTATTGGAGCTAATATAGACTTGGTTTTCCTTCTAAAACGTCATTTATGTGTCTCATTCCATCTTTTCTTGCAAGATAATGTGTTATTAACTCAAATATGTATAAAGATTGATTTTGGAGCCTTCGATGTAAAGCCTCATCTATAAAGGTTAATTTTGGATTTTTGCATCATGTAATCATCTATTGGAGCAAATATAGAATTGGTTTTCCTTCTAAAACATCATTTTTGGGTCACATTATTTCTTTTCTAGCAAGAGGGTGATTTGCACATAGTACTTAATCGTGTTCCATGCTAAACAAAGTCAAAATTAAGATGGATCTATGGTGATAGAGATTAGAAGATTTACTTTGGAAAACTTTCAGCTTTTTATTTCAAAAAAACCGACATTTCCATTTTCCATGGGTCGCGCTTCGCGATAATTTAAGGCAATAATATTAGCGAGGCGCAGTTTGGCGATAATATCGCAATAATTCCAATATTACCACGATATGTGGAACAGTGTTGAATATATATATATATATATATATATATATATATATATATATATATATATATATATATATATATATATATATATATATATCATTGTTTTAAACCCGGCTAACCGATTTGGAATTCCGCCGAGCCGACCGAGTTTCTGACATCGTATCCTGGCCACGGCATCTGACGGTCGGTTCAGCCGATCCCGACTTAAACTGGCCAAGCTAGTCCACAAGGGAAAAAAGGCAGCAACTCGGACTTCAAACTCAAATTTTTTTGGTTTTTTTTTTCTTAATGCCTCTCCTCTATCCCTCTCCCAAGCCTGTAAAAATGACCCAACCCCCTCACATTTACTCACAGTTATCTCATTGCATTTGTGAGGAGTTTGTGAAGAGTTGGAGTTGGTTTTTGGAGCAGTGGTGAGGAGGAGCAATGAGTTTCCCCGTCTAACTACGATTCAAAATCTGAGCTAGATGATCTTGCCTTGTTTAGCAGTAGTGACTAGTGATGTTTTGTTGTAGAGGCCATTTAGAGCCTCCTTGGTTATGTGCTTTTGTTCTGATCTCTATATATTACATGTATTGGACAGTGCACTAGGTGCCATTTTGATATAATAGATATATTCATGAGCATACTTTGATCATATTGTCTTCTCTCTATATTCTAATGTTTTGAGTTTGGAAAGATGAGTGAAAATCTTTAAAAATATGTTTTTTCATTAAAAAAAAAAATATTTAATATATTTTTTACAACGACCGAGTCATTGAAATCAACTAGGCCGAGTCGATACGAAGTCGGAGTCGGAGTCGACCCTTGGTCGGTTCCGAATCTGAGTCGGAGTTTAAAACTATGATATATATATATATATATATATAACATTTCAGACAACATTTCCATTTTCCAGGGGTCGCATTTCGCATACAGATTTCAAAACTTCTAGACATTTCGGTGTTTCGTGCAACTTAGATGTATCCATCTTAACCCCTGGTCTTTTGGGCAGAGAGAGAATTGCACATAGGATATTTAATCGTGTTCAGTGCTAAACAGATCCAAAATTAAGATGGATCTATGGTGGTAGAGATTAGAAGAATTACTTTGGAAAACTTTCAACTTTTTATTTCAAGAAAGGAAACCGTTAATCTATGTATAAAAAATTCAGACAAATGCAGCGAAATGGCAGATATAAGATTCTAATTGTTTCATAGCCATTTAAGTTTCTAAATAATTAGAGATTGTGGAGGAAGAGTTGATTTTTGGCGCTTCCATTAAGAAAAGTGATCAGGGAAAAATAGAGAATTAGTGTGACATAATCATTCCATATTCATTTGAATCAATCCATATCCTCACATTTATCTCTAGCAGTTCATCATCGATTGGAGGATTCTCTCCGGCATTAGTTGAACTATCTGGGGGCATCAGGCATAAGCAGTGGCAAAACCTGTAAAAGTAAGGGTTTTACGCTGTCTGTACCATGTCATAGTCTCGACAATTTTTAAGATTTTTAGTCATGAGGGTTTCTATAGTTTTTCTCCGTGCATTTACACCCTCAGTTTTTTCTTCTTCTTTTTTAAGACTTTCAGGGTTTCAAAGGGTTTCCAACAAAACCTAACTCTCCAGTGTTTTACAAAGTTTTTTAGCGTCTCAAGGTTTTTATAAGTTTAGCGACATGAATTCCAAATACAGCGACGTGTATTCGAGATGTTTTCCTTTGCGTCACAAATTCATCTTATTTCTAGTTGGTCATAAATTTTGGCGAACTAAAAAGCCAACAGAATCCCGAATGACAATAAACTAATGAAGAGTTGAATTGAATCCCTTACAGTAAGCCGGGCAGGGACTTTCCATGTGCAGAGTAGGTGACCGGGCTCCAGCGTTTGAATGTGGAGGCCTTGAATTGTAAAACACTCGTAAAAACTTGGCGATGAAGAATCCGATCGATGTGGAGGAACATGCAGCTTGGTCTCGATATCTTCGGAATGAGAATGTGACATTAAAAGAGCTTTGGCTTTCTCCATTGCTTCTTCGGAATGAGAATGTGACATTAAAAGAGCTTTGGCTTTCTCCATTGCTTCAAAGGCCTTGTTGTGTGGATAACTGGTTCCCAAAATCCTTAATCCCTTTAAAGAGTTGAATTAGCAATTGTTACAGGAGTGAGTGAAATATTCCAAAAGAGTGGAAGTAAAAATTGCTGCAGGAGTGAGTGAAATATTCCAAAAGAGTGGAAGTAAAAATTGCTGCAGTAGTGAGTCTGTAAAAGTAGGCCGATAATGTTCTAAACAGATTTCCAAATGAAATACGGCAATATTCTAACTTGCCACGCATACTCATTAACGGTGGTCGGTGTGGGAATTCTTTACGGAGTCGTATACCGAGGCTGTAGTACAATTGCTCTACATTCAAAAATTTTGACTTAAAAAAAATTGAATCTATGTGGAAATAAATTCAGTATCATCAAAAACAAAAATTTTAAAGTTGGATAGTTGTAACTTGGATTTACAAAATTTATAAAAATCTGTGTAAATTTACAAAAATCGAGCATTAACTTTAAATCCGTTAAAATTGGGCACATACGCAGTCTAGAATTGCGAGTGGTTGACCCTCTCATAAGTGTCATCGTTGCTCTTGGGATGTTTATCAATTTTTGTTGCATTTTTCCAAATAGGGAAAAACTCCATAGAAAAGTGACAACTATAACATGGATTATGGTGATGGTGGCTACAACTCTTTTAGTGAGAAACACTCCTTAATTTTTCAAGTCCCACTTATGTTTCCCCCTTGTTCTCCTTCTTTGTGTATTCATTTCTAGGATATTTTCCATTAGAATACCTTGTGTAAAAAGTTTGGGCCTTGGTGTTTACTTTAGGCTGTTTGTCACTTTCAAATGCATTTTTATGAATTAGGGATTCCTCCACAAGAAGGTGGCAACTATATTAAGTTTGGGCTATAGTGATGATATATATTACTTTTTTAGTGGGAAACTTTCTTTGATTTTCAATATCATTTATGTTTTTGTACGATTCTCCTTCTTTGTTTCTTCATTCCTAGGATAGTTGAGGTCAAAACATGTTGTGAGGGAAATGGGGTCTCTAGTCTTTATTTTGTTTTTTTAATTCCAAATCAAGTGCAAGGCTTTTTCCTTGTTTAGTCGAACAGAGTCTTCACTATTATTCTACCAATTCTCATTCAGCTCAGTTAGCAAAGATATCAAGCATGGACAACAAAGGTGTTTTGGAATTGAATAGAATTCTAGAAGGCATGAAGAGAGTATACAGCCCCACAGGGGCTTGTTGTTCTAAGTGACTATAAAGGTGCACAAAAATTAGTACCATTGCATCTCTTAGCACACCAATGTCATGAGTTTATTGGTCCATCAAAAGGAGAGGACTGATACTTTATAAGATAAATGTAATATTCTATGGAATCTCGCTCTAAATATCTAAAATAACTCCTTGTCCATAACTTAAAACAATAAGGTATCAAATAATTATGCTCAAGCCAATTTTAGAGAAGATGAAACAATTCACGAAGGAAATCAATGGATATTGAATAATAGAACTCTCCTCCCTTGGATTTTGAAGTGAAGGAAGCAAATAGTAACCCTTTTTAATGTTAATTTCTATGTTTTTAGTGTTATTAGTGTTGGAATTATTAACTCCTACTTGTCTTATGTTCAATCATATTTGTATATCATTATTAGGTAGAGTTCATCTTTATGTAAAGAGTTTATTTGCAAGTCTGTAGAAGGTTGTTAGATATAGTTGGATTTGAGAGATTCTCTCAAACTAGTTGGCTTCTAGATTGGTGCATGATTTAAATTTCTCTTAACAAGTAGTTAGTGTGGTTAAGATAGTGCATCTATCTCAAGCCAAAGTTTGATATATTTATATGTGTGTTATCACATTGATTTAATAAAGCACTCAACATAATTTTTGGTGTGTAAAATAATTTCTACTCTCCCCTTTTCTTACATGGTATCAAAATAGGTATAGGCTTGACTCCATAGCAAGAAGGCTTGGAGAAATGAAACCGTAAGTTGGCACACTAAGAGAAGAGGTCCAACTGGGGTTGAATATGATAGTGGCAGTGTTGTTGGCGAATCTCTCAAGCACCAATAAGAGCAAGAGGTGAGCCATCATCTATGTAGGTGGAGGGACCCAAAATATTGGGTTCTATGGATATAATACTTTTATAGCTTGCTTCGTTTTTCCACATGAGGTTGTGGTGGTGCCATCAAATCCTAGCTCTAACTTGGGATTGACTTCCCCAAAGGAAACAAGAATCAAAACTAGGTATCAATCACAACATCTTATGTGTTTGGAATGAAGGTTATAAGGAGTAGGCAAGTCATTACCCATTGCAACATTAGGTATGGAATCTTATCACCAAAGTAAATTTGATATTTTTTGGTGTAGTTTGTTCATTTTTGAGGTTATAATCTTTGATATGGATCTTGGGGGGAGACCCCCAAGATCTAATAAGTTGAAATTCTAGAGAAAATAGGAGAACATACAACAAACAAAACCGCAAAGAAATTTTATATTAAAACAGAGAAGAATTGTCACAACTACATTGTAGTGATCAATCTATCTTTTTACAAAATGAGGCTTGTTACTTATAGCCTTTTTTAGTTACAATACTATGGGTAAATTCCATGGGTGGATGAATACCATGGGTAGATGCCACTTTCCATTCAAATCATTCTTACAATACCATGGGTAAATTCCATGGGGGGTGCCACTTTCCATTCAGATCATTTCTCCCCCCTAAAGAAGTAATGGTCCCCATTGCATGAAGTTTCATCCTGAGAAGCCTTTGTTGAATATGATGAGCCACTAAAGAGAAGGGTTTTGTGTGGTTGACCCATAACCGTGACAAATGAAGATATGAGGATAGAGATACCCTATAATGCTTGTGACCAACTGTGATACTAACAGTGTGTAGCCTAGGAAATGGACTTCGATGAAGCGTGGGTTTTTGGATGACACATAACCATGACAAACAAAGATTCGAGGAAAGATATGCCCCGTAATGTTTGTGACCAACTATGATACCAATAGTGTGCGACCTAGCAAATGGACTTCGACGACAAGGGTTTTCTGCGGTTAACCCATAACCTTGGGTTTGTGGGTGACTCATAACCGTGATGAACGAGGATATGAGGATATATATATACCCAGTAATTCTTATGGGCCACTATGAGACTAAAAATGCATGGCCTAGCAAATGGACCTCGAGATACTTTTCCTTCCGGTCTTCTTGATAGAAATCTGATGGCTTATCTTTGTAAACTCTGACTATCCAATTAGATGTTGTAAAAAAAATCAATTGATTTTCACTTTTTTGTTTGTCATTGTTGTAATTTGATAGTCTCGCCATGACATCAAGAGGGGTATAAGTGTGCTTCATGATATTCATAAAATATAACCCTGTCACCATGGGCACCCTTGGCAGATAAAACTATAAAGGGAGACAAATATGCCTTTGATGTCACGAAGGTGCAATAGAGTACACGTGAAAGTGTGATGCTTGCAAAGAATGGGAAAATATTGAATGTACATAAAATATATAGGATGGCCTATGTAAGTGTGGATGTGGAAAGAAGGTTCACAAAGAAGGTTATGGCATGTCTTAATTTTTTTTTAGCCTTCTCCATCGCTTATTTCATTACCGTTTTTGTTGTTGACTTGCCGTCTTTATGTTCTCCATTTAATGGAATTTCTTGTTCCCCTCGGCATGAACATGAGATCCACCCATACTTGTTCAATCAACCATTATAAGGGCATGTTTGATCCCATGCATTCCTTCAAGAATATAAATCTTCTTCGGATTTGTTGGCGGCATTGGGATTGTTATGTCAAATCTGAGTTCTCCATATTATGATGTGCCAAAGTCAATAATTGAATCATCTGTGGCACATACACTATGTATATTACCAAAATCCAGGCACTGTATTTGCCACCCACTTAATCCAAAACATGTTTCGGGTACATCCAATTATCGAATGTCAGATTCTCTTTACCCCACATATAAAGTTGATCACCTCCTACAGTACATGCAGAGTAAGTCGCACCAATTGTAACTATAGTTGTAGGAGAAATCACGTTGCTCTTTTGAATAATTTCCACACTATGTGGAGTCCACTCATCTTTCTGTTCCTGATTCCCTAGCCTTCCATCCCCTCTAAATCCCCATGTGTAAACAAATACATTCAAGTCTACTGCAATTGTGTGATTTTAACCACATGTAACTTTAGTGGTTGTTTTTGTTGATAACGCAATAATTTCTTGAGGACAGGGTTGTGCTTCATAGGCCATTGTTATTGTACCCTATTTTGCATTATACTCATTATTTGTTCCATGGCCAAGCTGACCATATGGAGGATGGGAAGGATAGGGAGCATATCCAACAAGTGGTGGGATACTTTGTCAATGTGATACATCTTTTGCATACTAGGTGCTTGCATTACCCTTTCAATGGTTCCAAACTTACCATCACACTTGTCCATTTTAACTTTGTGTTGTGTCTGTCAAGGAACTATTGAAATCATTGTGATAGTTATAATATGAAGGTGTTCCTCTAACACTTTTGGGGGTTGTAGGAGTTTTGAATTGAAGGGGAGTGTTGTATCCAAATGAGAGGATTCTTGATCTGCGTCTATGATTGTCACGCTCATTTTGGCCCTCAGAATTGCGAAGGGGACTTGAATCTCTTGACAAATGCCTATATGTTTGTGGAATAGGGGAAGATATGTTGTCCACCAGAACAAGTTTAAAATCTTGAGAAGTTGAAAATGTCAAAATAACTTTAGCTCCCAAGCTGCCAAATGGGTGATTCAAGGAGAGCTCCCATAAATCTGGATGAAAGTTTCTAGAGTAAATAAGAGGCGCATTGTCTGCAAAATAATGAGAAGCAACAACAGGGTGTATCTGCCTTGATTGCACTCAAGAGATCTATGTGTCAGAGGTTGTGATACTGTTGGTGTTGTTGAATCTTGACACCATCTTCGTCGATGAGATGTTAACAATGAATTCCCTGTTAAATGTCTTCCAAAGTCAAGGCCACCAAAGAATATTGACCCAAGTAGCTTCAAATCCTTTTATCTTAATGGCTCTTGATGGAAATTTGAACCCATTCCAATTGACTTTTCAACTGCAAGAAAATGACAAAAATATATCCCTTACTATGTTTACTTCATCTAAGGGAGAAGAAACTATAAAATGGGGAAGCTTCTTGGTGTTTGTCACTAGTGATGGATCGTGGATGAGTTGTAAACGAAAATGACAGATATGTACTGAATTTCAAGCTAAGGAATCAAGGATATGGTTCGAACCTTAGGTTCCTCGCCTCACCTCTGATGAAGTCAAAAAATTAAAAATAACAAAGCTCATATTCTCAAATTCAAGTCTAAATGGATGAAATTGGTCTTCGTTACTTGAGTAAAATGTGGTATGTTAATGTGAAGCTTAGGGTTAAGAGCTTCTGGCAGGAAATGTAGACTTGATGGATGTAGGTGTTGAAGTAGTTTCCAACATTACTAAGCACTGCAAAACCACAATATAATACATAAATAAATCGTTCTTCTCTAGTTTGAAGCCAATATATTGACTCGGTGCCATAGAAATTTAGGAAAAGAAAAAACCTTTGTGCTTTTGTTGTTTCTACGTTCCGGATCTCTACTAAATGGGATGAGAAGATAGGGAGTGATAGTAGATAAATATAGACATCTTGAGATCGTGAAAATAGTTGTTGGTGGATTTGTAACCGGCTCTGATACCACTATCCAAATCTTGGGGGGAGGCCCCCAAGGTCTGATAAGTTGAAATGCCAGAAAAAGAGGGGAACACACAACAAACAAAACCACAAAGAAAATTTTTATTAAAACATAGAAGAATTGTCATAGCTACATTGTGGTGGGCAATCTATCTTTTTACAAAATGAGGATTGTTACTTATATACGTTTTTAGTTACAATACCATGGGTAAATTCCATGGGTGGATGAATACCATGGCTCGATGCCACTTTCTATTCGGATAATTGTTAGAATACCATGGGTGGATAAATACCATGGGTGTATGAATACCATGGGTGGATGCCACTTTCCATTCAAATCAATCTTCTACATCCTAGTTATGAGTTGAGGGAGCCAATCTAAACACAAAAGTTATGGATGGTAAAAATGCCACTGTGGAATCTTCATTTAATTTTGAGAATCAATTCATGAAGTTGAGATGGGATTGAATTGCAGTGGTATTGGAGCATACGATTCTTGTGTTCATCATTCATGGAATTGAAGCTATTTCTTATTCTTGCAGTAATGTGAGTGGGTGCCATGGATGTTGATGATGACATGTTAAACTGGGAAATTGTGATAACCCTTTTTGCCATTCCTATTGTAATTATCCTTGTGAATTGTAATTCATGTAAATGTTATGGAAATGTAAGAATAATGATTGGTTGTGAGTATTGGATACAGATTCAAAGCTTTGAGGAGGGTTTTCTTGGGAAATCGGTTAAGTCAATGTTGTTCATTTAATGGCCAACAACTTCCTGGTTTGGTTTTAATGACTTGCATGGTAGGCAGGGAGGTGGAGTATGGGATTCTTAAATGAAGGACAAGCCCATACCCTCTTGTGTTGTTCCTCGTGGGCTACGTTGTGTGTTCAACATGAAGGAGTCGTGAGGGGGTTGACAGGGGGAAAGGAGCTAACATGAAAGAGGAACTACACACAAAGGATCATTCACATGGGCAAGATACAACATTGCAATGTGCAAAGGTGAAAAAATAGGAACAACACATGAGGAAACCAACATGGATGATCTTGGAGCAATCACATACCTGGGTTTTTGGCTGTGGGTGCTTTATGTCGGGTTAGGCATACATGAAATTGTAAGTAAACTTGTGGAATAGAAGGATAACACGAGGACAAATGTGGTGTTGGAAGCATGGTTGAAGGAGGAAAAGTTGGAGACATTGTGCTTATGGAATCTTGTGAGGTGGAGCAGGTGGGATACGGTGTACTCTGGAATCTTGGTTGCAAAGAGAAAGCTCTATGTGTTATTGATATATGTGGGATTTGCATATGGACACCATTGTGAGCTAGATTCCTGGGTAAATAGGTGGAGACACTAGTGGGGATTCAATATTGAGATTAGTGGGTGTAGTCGAGATGGTCTCTAGATTCTTGTGTGGTCAATTGACTGGTACTAGTTTTAACTCCCTTGAGGATTTGCTCCTCGGACTTTAAATCTGGCTCAGTTGTGGTCACGTTGTGGTCAACTAGAAGAAATATTGCAATGCAGTTGCCTTGCGGTTGGGTGGAGAGTGGAATTCCCTCCCTTAATTTCCAAACGTTAAGTTATACAAATAAGTGCACTAACTTGTATTATATTGCATTATGAATGTGAAATGATGTAGATATGGATAATAACATTGGTTGGCTAAGCATTGTTTATGCAAGAATGGTGTTATTCCTAGCAATTCTTAATGAGATGTAATTGTGAATGTTATAATGGTTGATTTTTGATACTGCTCTGGGTTGCAAAGTTCATTTATATTGTATGAATATTAATGTTGGCATGGTCAAGGTTATTTGTTGGTTATTTTATGTTGCATTTTAAGTTTATCATTGGGTTGATAATGTTACATTGTGCCCAACTTGGGGAATGTTATACTACTGTTGTGCCTCAAAGAGCAGTGCTAGTCATTGTTTTCCTTGTCTAGTGCTTGGTAAAGGGCATGATTATGAGATTATAGGACAAGGATTGCGTCCATAGTGAAGCCTGAGTACTGATATGGAAATGAGGACTTCATTTCTATAGGAAGCGGTGTTATGGGAAACACCGACCTTCATGTTGAATTTTTATATGTATGGCCGATCTTCATAATATACTTTTGAATATTTTTTTCAAAAATAAAATCTATATGAAGCACCTTCTTTATGCTTGCAAGAAAAAATAATTATTTATTTGTATGCTCATTAGGAGTGGGAAAATGAAATTTTTGAATTTAAAATTTTCCCTCCACAAAGACCAAGTTGGCCCTCCGAGGATCAAGTTGGTCTGCCTAAAAGATGTGAAGTGTGTGATGGGTAGTGAGCTGGGAATGAAGGGGGGTAGAGATTAGTATAAAGTGAGAGGGCTTATTGTTCAGTGATTAATGGGGACTGGGTGATGTGTACTGTACCTTGGGCGATGTACATTGGGCCTTCCTGGGATACGTATCTGGGCGGACTGTATGCAAGCAGATTGATGAATGGAGATGCCCCCAAGCAATTATTTCTTTCGTTCATACTATAGTCTCGTGGAATCCATGGGAAGGCATCTATCCACGCACTGGGTCAAACTACATTATCATCACGAAGGGCTTCTACCGTTAGGTAGAGGATGCAGGGGAGCTTTCACATGGACGAACAACTATAAATAAATCCTATTTTCTCTCCAAAAAGACACAATTCGATTATGATCTGAGGCTCATTGATCTAAGGCAAAAAAACTTACATCCCTAAGGCATGGTCTGTTGAAAAGGGGCTGAGACCATGAGGCAAGGGTTTTGTAACTTAGTAGGAAACTCTAAGGCATATCTCTTTGCAACTAGGTGCAAGATTCCTGAGGAAGAGGACGAAGTTCCAAGGCATCAAATTTTGTGGAATAGTCTAAAATATGAGGCTGAAAAAAAGGTCTGAATTTGGCCCTCTTATGACCTTATATTCTGTGAAATATCTTTGTGGTTGAGTGCGCACTTTGAGGCAGAACTGTAGGACATTTTCGCTCTCTTGGAGACGTTATCTCTTTGGTCTGGTACCAGTTTTGAGGCAATCTTGGAAGACATTTTTATTAGTCTTGTTGTAGATATTATTTGACAAAGTTGCATAGGCCTTAACTTGGTCTTTGGTGGTTGGTGAGCTGACTTGATGTATCTCTATTTGCATTAATTCTCTATGGAAAATCTTGGCCAGGATTTTTCCCATGGTAAACTTTGTGTTCTTTGTATGGTTGTCTCATTATGATTCTACTTTCTATATGGGATGTCTTCTGTGTACTTATTGAATGATGTAATTAATCAATGGGGATGCAAATATATCATAATCATAAAAAAATAAAAATAAATAAATAAATAATAATAATAATAATAAAACAAAATTAAAAATAAAATAAAATAAAAATAAAATAAAATAAAATAAAATAAATAAAATCGGTTAAAAAGACAATGTAAAAATCAACACTTCATGGGAGCCTCGGTGTGACCCCAAAAACCTTTAAGTCTCCAGGTTTGCTACAACATGCTTGTGCTTGAGTTTAAGAGCTTAACTCGTACAATGAATTGTTCCTTGGCCCAAGGACCAAATATAACAAAAGCGCGGGACAAATAAACCCCCATCCTATACCGTGAAATATTCACATCACAATCCTATTTGTCTCACTTAAGAGGAGAATCCCCAATGGGTGAGAAGTTCAGAAGATGACAAAGTTAACAATCATTTTGGAGAGGAGTTGCTTACTCTGTGTGGTGATTTCAACTTAATTATTTGCAGTGGTCTAGACAGATGGAAAAGTTTTGGGAACTTCACTTGCAACACATACAATGGGGCAAGTGTCGTTGATTATGTGATTTGGTCACAAAGCTTGATAGAAAAGACAGACAAAGTTAATATTGGAGAGCATAATTGGGACTTAAAATCAGACCATAACCCAATTTATATAAAGTTATCATGGTTAGAAGAAAGGCAGCATAGGAGAAAAACCCAATGCTCTCGGAAATCACTACCAAGGGGCAAAATTCTTCTAACACAAGAAAATTGTACTATATTCAAGACAATGTTGAGAGATTAATTCATAAGGAGAAAAATGGTTTCCAAAGCTTCAACGGTCATGAGTTAACAAATATAATTCAAAGGGCACTTGAGAAGTGCAAAAGAGAAAAACATAGGAAATCAGAATCAAATTGTTTTCCTGTAAATGCTTGGTTTAATGAGGAATGCAAAATGGCAAGGAGAACCTTGAAAAAGACAGGCAAGGGGAACATGAATGTAAAGTTATATAAAAAGATACTAAAAAGGAAAAAAATGAGTTCATGCAAACAAGACGAGAAGAGTTAATATATCTAGGCAAGAATAACCCAAAGCTTTTCTGGCAAGAACTTCAACCAAGGAAGAAGCAAATTGAAAATAATATTATAGCAAATCAATGGTTTGAATATGCAATACAACTCTATGATAAAGAATCAAAGGTTGAGCCTCCCCCGGGGCTCAACACAACTACAAAACTCTTCACATTATATGATGTGGAGATTGGAATTAAGAAGCTTGAAACATGAAAGACAAAATACTTGGTTGAACTTCAAGCAAAGTATCTAAAATGGGGAATGAAAAATCTTGCACCGCACATCATGGAAATATTTAACAACATCATTCAACAAGGATTCCCGAGTTTGGACAACTAGCCTAGCAATACCCCTTTTTAAAAGTGGATACATTAATAATCCTTCCAATTATAGAACCATTATGATCAATCCTTTGTTTGCAAAGATTTTTAGCGGCATGCTAGAATATAGAATCAGTAAGTGGGTAGAAGTAAAAGAAAAGAGGGCAAAAGGACAAGCGGGTTTTAGGCCGAAGCATTCTACAGTGGATCATGGAATCACGTTGAGACACATTATTGAAAAGGTTTGGGAGGATAAAGAATAAGTATTATGTTGTTTTGTTGACTTCAAAAAGGCATTTGATAAAGTCCCTAGAGATAACTTGTGGTGTAGAATGGAAGAACTTGAAATTCCTTTGCATTATAGAGTTGTTGTCCATAGAATTTATGAAGAGGTGAAAGTCAAAATTAGAACCTCAGCGGGTATTTCAGAAAGCTCTAGAAGTGACAATGGAGTCAAGAAGGGTTTCCCTCTATACCCTACTCTTTTTTGTTTATATATTGATAAACTCGAAGAGTGGCTAAATTTGCAAGGTAGGGATGGTGTTCGACTGGGGGAGTTTGTGATAAAGTTTCTTTTATATGTTGATGATCTTGTATTGATTTCTAAATTGGCCCATAGATTGCAGATGCACCTATATGCCCTTAAGCATTTTTGTAGAGCAGTGGGGTTGCAAGTCAATATTAGCAAGACCAAAATAATGATTTTCTCTAATAAAAGGAAGCATAGTCAGCATACGTTCTTCTTTGAAGGCAACATTCTTGAAGAAGTAAATGAGTACAAATACCTCGGGATTTATTTCAACAATACAGAAAGAAGAGAATCTTAGGAGGGTGGAAAGCATTATATGCTCTTCAAAACAAATGTAGAGAGGAAGAGTTATAGGATTGGAAAACGATTAAAGTGCTTTTTGGACTCCTAGTTTGTCCAGTAATGATATATTGGTGTGAATTGTGGGCTAGTAGCACCCCTATCTCAAAATGGAAGAAAATTGAGAAAATCCAAAAACGCTTGATCATGGGCAAGTTCAAAATAAAAATTTCGGTACCTTATGAGATAATGTTGAGTGAAACAGGAGAAACTCCCATCAAAGCAATTGCTATGGTGTGGATCATAAGATATCTAAAAAGAATTAAGCAAATGGGAGTAGGTAGATGGCTTAATGTTATCTTCAAGGAAGGCATGAGTGAAAGAAAGAAGACATGGATGAGACAAAACTATACATGGATGCAAAAATGGAATATATACCTCAATGCTTGTCCCACAAATAGCAAGGAGCGAAAGAATTTTGTCAGGGAGAAGTTTCGTAAACAGGTATGGGGAAAAGATTTGGGTAGAAAGAATAAGTACTACATTGAAGAATTCAACCCTACGTATGATCTCCAACAAAAAGAGTACATTGTAGCTAACATTCCGTGGAGGGAAAAGGTTCTTATTGCTCAATTAAGAACCAACTTGCATCAACTTCAGTGTGAAACAATATGGTGGAAAAGGCCTAAAGAAGCTTGGGAAGAACGGGTGTGCTTTGCACATCTGGGGCAGTGGAATCGGAAAAACATTTCATTTTGGAATGTGATGCATTCAAAGACATTAGAGAAAGTTATGGGAATATGTTAGCATTGGTTAATTGACATTGTCTTTTCAACTATGGGATTGTTGGAAGGTTGGGCCAATGCATCATCAATTTGAATAAGAAAAGGATTGAAATGCAAAAGGCAAAAAACACAAAACTCATAGTCCCATAGACTATTTTTAGTCTCATGGACATTAGAATATCATTTCATTTCATTGTGTTGCACTAAAATGGCCAAGGGGTAGTTATTAAAAGGAGTCGTGAAGTTGACATAAGACGCAAGACGGGAAGATACCCATCACTCACTGCCAAATTCTCAGTCATATCATGGATATGTGGTAGAGATTTACCCTAAGTATAGATGGACAACGTTCGTTGACAGGAGGTGCAGGGCGTGCTAGGAAATTGGTTCCCATCAATGAACATGAACCTTTCTGTCCCAGTGAACAGAGACTGAATGTTCAAGAACAATCGAAAAAGCATTAATTGACGTTTAATGGTTGTTAATTGACCATAACCCTTATAACGAGAAATCATTGAATTACATGAAGGGTCGAGACCATACGGGACCCTTGACTGGGTTAAGATGGTAGTATGCCATGTAGGCATGCGAGAAATGTGGTTAAGTGACATGTGGAGGTGGTCATTAATGCCACCTAGTGTAGGGAATCTACGTGGTGTTTACAGGAAGTAAACATGACCTAAAGCCACGTCACCACAGAGCACATGTCCACTAAAGGGTGTGCATTTCACTTTATTGATCTGAAAGGGGGGTATTAGTTCTGTTGTGATAAGTGTCCTTTCAGTAATACAAATGTTAGCCTCTCTCATAAAACAATAATAAATCCAAAAATAAAATAAATATTAAAAGTTAGGAATTTATGCCTAACTCTCTAGATTGGGTTGTTCCTCTAAGATAGGAGTTAGTTTAGGTAGCTCCTATATTGGTGTGTGTTTGGTTGAGAAATTATCTCAACCAAGGTATCCAATATAGCACGCACTATCTTGAGACACAGTCTCCTCATCTTTTTAATTGTAATATTACATTCTTTTAATAATGAGAAAATATGTGAGGAAGTCGTGAGGCTGAAGCCTTTTCCTCCATGACTATGTTTGGGTATAAATATCTATGTTTTTATATATGTTAATGGTGTGTGATTCTTCAACATGTGGTATCAGAGCATTCTCTGTGTGGTCTATGGAGTATTAAGAGTAGGAGTACCAAAAGCATTTCATTTAATCCGAGTTGTGAGCCTGGAGTAGAGCTGTTGACTTAGCTGAGTGGGAGCTGAATCATGTTAAAGAACGCATCCAGAATTGCATTGAGATGTTTGTTGAGCCATCATGGAGATCGATTGAAAGAGTCGAGCTTATTTCCATTCTAGATTTGTGTCAGAAACACATTCTCTTGCTGATCTCACTCGTGAATGTCGAGTATTGATTAAATCTGACAATAGGAGAGAGTCTGTATGTTGGGATGCACAGGAAAAAGGTTTACGACCGTAGGGAGCCCATATGCAAAGAATTTGAGTGAGGTAATTTCTTTCAACCTTGCCCGATGTTCAGACAGCTGAAGGAAATTTTCCTTCAAATAGAAGGTTGTGTACACTAGATCTGGCTTTTCATATTTGTTTTGTACTCAGTCAGTAAATGGGTCGAATCCATTTGATTGGATGCATGTAATTATGGCCTCTAATCATAGAATTATTACTTAGCTTTCATTGCATCGATTGCACTCTTTAGTGAAGTTGGAATTAGCAAAAGAACCAACAGGAGGTATCAACTACTTACTAGATTGAACATTACATATGTTCACTGGTAGATGGAATGGGGCACACATGGGTGGTTGTCTTGAAATTTTGCGTATGACTGCGCGTATTCATAAGTTGAATGCTTGATTTTTGCTGCGGTGATTTCTTGAAGAAGCTTTCACGGATACTTAATTCAGCATTGTCTACTGATTTAGTAGTATGCCCATTTCAATCTCATTAGCTGGTAGTTTGGGACAATTGTTGTTACCAAATCCCATGAGAAATTTCATTTTATTGTGTCTTTAACCTATCCTTACTTTACAAATCCTGATTCTCACGAAATATTTCAGAAAAGCAGGTTTTCTGTATTTAATTTTAGCAGATTTTATCCATTTGCAAGCACATCATAGGGTCAAGGATCAGAAATTGGTAAATGCGAAAGGTGACATTTTATTTTTGTGGCCGTGATATTATTTAACTCGAAGTTTGTAATTTTAAAGTGAAATTATAAGCGTTTTCTGCAAATTTGTTTTTGGAAGCCGAAGATTCCAAGGCCGAATGATCCAGTAGTTACACAAAGAAAGATGATCCAGATTTATGCAGGAACGCAATAGAATACAGAAATAACCATAAACATAGAAATATAATGGAAGTAAGGCTTCATTTCATTAATATCAAATCACATAAATATGCTTACAAACATGATGGAAATAAAATAGCTAGGGTGCTGGTAAAAAATCTCTGAGAAGAGATGTGGCGGCTACATACCTCTGAATTGTGTTACAATGAGGCTCGAGGGCCTATTTATTATGGAGAAACAATGGATAACTCTAAACGTCCAAAGGCCTAACCCTAGGAGATGAAGCGCCAAAACTATGGGCCTCGTTTGGGTAAATTGGTGTTTCAACTTCCCAGGGACGTAACTTCAGCATACTATCTCCGTTTGGGGCCTCAAAACGGCTCCGGAAGTTCATGACCGGAAAAACTGCTAAAAATAGTAAGTTGTGAAAAAAAAACTGAAAGAGACAATGGTGGGGCCCCAAGTGGAATAGGCAGGTGGCCACCAATATCCACTTGGATCATTCCTCCCCCCTTAGGAAGTAATGTTCCCCATTGTGTTGAGTTCCTCCATGAGATGAGGAAACTTCTGTTGAACTTGGTCCCTGGTGAACCACTTTCCTTGGTGCAGGAGCTGGCTAGCTTTGACAACCTGATACAGTTGGATCTTCTGTCGGCGAGTGTTCTTGATTTGCATGTCCATGATACAGTCTATGGTGACCTGTTCCATGCAGTCTGGGTTTAACTCTTTTGGTGTGAGTTCTTCTGTAATGTCAGAGGTGTCCAATAGAGGTGGGAAGTAGGGATGAAGGCGGTCTAAATTTAATACTGGGTGCAGACCAAGGAATGGTGGAATACTGAGCTCGAAGGCATTGTTCCCTACATCCTTGGTGATGGTGTACGATCCATATCTGAGCGGGCGAATCTTGCTGTGGGGTCCAGTGAGGCGCTCCTTCTGCAAATGTAGCCACACTTTTTCGCCCACCTGGAAGTTGTGTGGCACTCGATGTTGATCATGTCGTTGCTTGTACTTAGCATTGGCTCTGTCCAATATGTCATGAACCCATTGTCGGATGTGCTGAATGCACTCGATGAAGTTGTTTGCTTTGTCAGCTTCAGACTGGACATGAGCTGAATCGGCCTGAGCAGCTGCAGATGGCATGGCTACGTCAATGGGACACAGTGGCTGGAATCCCAAGCCTACCTGAAAGGGGCTGTGGTCGGTTGAGCTGTGGAGAGCCCGGTTATAATTGTGTTGTACATAGAATTCTCTCATCCCATGTGCGTGGATGCTTTGAATTGTACATGCGCAGAATGTGTACAATCATCCTGTTGACGACCTCTGTCTGGCCATCAGTTTGGGGATGGAAAGCTGTGGACTTGGTGAGATTGGTGTCCAACATTGACCAGAGGTTGGACCAAAATGTACCGAGGAACTTGCTGTCACGATCTGATATGATAGACTGTGGGATCCCAAAGTGCACCCACACTCGTTCAAAGAAGATTTTAGCAGTGGCTTCTATTGTGATATTCTTCTTGTAGGTCGCCATAATGGCCATCTTTGAGAATCTGTTGACGACGACGAAAACACAGTCGTTTCCATGCTTAGTAGAAGGAAGGCCTGACATGTAATCCATGGAGATAGATTCCCAAGGTAGACTAGGGGTAGGTAGCAGAGTATAGAGCCCTTGCTTCTTGATGGTTGGTTTGGAAATGGCACAAGCAGTGCAGGATCTGATGTACTTCCCAACATCCTGTCGAAGGTTCGGTGAATAGAAATACTTTTGCAGTATTGCCATTGTTTTCTCGACCCCAAAATGCCCAGCGACTCGACTGTAGTGCGCTTCCCATATCATCCTGGCATGCTCGCTTGAAGGAGCACAAAGGTGTCCCAGGTGACATAATAGTGCATCTTGGAGGTGAAAATTTGGAACTTGCATACCCCCAAAGAGTGCCTTGTATGTGTAGCTGAATTCTGGATCACTCTTGTAGAGAAGCGGCCAATCAGAAGTCTCATGCCCACAAGAGTTGAGAATGGTGGTTATGGCCGACGGCGGGTCGGGGCTGATGCGTCCGCAAACATTACTTGTGCCACTCCTTCTTTGTACTTGATGTTCAAATGAAATTGTTGCAGATATGTGGACCACTTCTGATGGCGATCGTTCTGCAACTTCCCTTGTGTCTGTATGAACTGCAGGGGCCGGTGGTCTGTGTGGATGATTGTCTCCTTCCCCAAAATGTAATGCTTCCATTGTCGACAAGCCTGCACAATGGAATACATTTCGTCATAAGTGGGATACTTTCAAACCGTGTCGGACAATGTCTCACTGTGATATGCCACTGGATGCCCCTATTGAGTAAGAACTTCCCCAATAACGTAGTCAGAGGCATCTGTCTCGATCTCAAATGGTTGTTGCAAGTCTAGTAATGTGAGCACTGGGGCAGAACAGAGGCGATGTTTCAATTCTATGAACGCCTTCTGTTGAGATTTCGACCAACAGAATTTTTCTTTCGCTCCTCCCTTGGTGACTTGACTCAAGGGCCAAGTGATATGAGAGAATCCCAACACGAACCTGCAGTAGAAATTAGCAAGACCCAGAAAGCTGCGAAGCTCTGTTAGGGTGGTTGGGCCTGTCCAATCCTGAATGACTTGGATCTTGGCTGGATCCACATGCACCCCCCTTCATCAATAATGTATCCCAGGTATTGAACCTAGGTCATGCCAAAAGTGCACTTCTCCAAATTGGCACACAACTTGTGTTGCCACAGTGTTTGGAGGAATTCTCGGATGTGGTGGAGGTGCTCTTCCCAATTCTGGCTGAAGATCATAATATTATCCAAGTATACCACTACAAATGAGTTGGTGAATGGACGCAAGATGTCATCCATCAACCTCATGAAGGTTGCAGGAGCATTTTTCAATCTGAAAGGCATGACGAGCCATTCAAAAAGGCCCTCCTTGGCTTCGAAGGCAGTCTTCCACACATCAGAGGGTTTGATTGGTACCTGGTGATACACAAACTTCAAGTCGATCTTATTGAAATATTTTCCCAGTCTGATTTTGTCGAGAAGGTCATTAATTCGTGGGATCAGGTACCTATTCCGGACAGTGATCTTGTTCAACACCCGATAATCAATAAAGAGTCTCCAAGTCCCATCCTTCTTCTGTACCAACACGATCGGGCTCCCACAGGGCGATGAACTTGGCCGGATATGACCTTTTTGCAGCAACTCCTGAATCTTCCTCTTGATTTCATCATTCTCCATAATAGAGCGCCTATAGATCGGTCCATTGGGTAGTGGCGCACCTAGGGTCAGGTCAATGGGGTGCTTGACCTGACAGTGTAGAGGCACCCCTGTGGGTGAGGTGAAGATGTCCTCGTACTCCTCCACAACCTTGTCTATTTGTTGTTTTCGTGCAGAGGAGCCATGTCTGGAGGTCGTGGCCACAGTCTTCTTCTTGCCCTGGGGGCTGATCATCAGGAAAACAAATTTCCTGGTTTGGGAAATGAGCTTACTGCATTGTTTTGCAATAACCAAAGAGATAGTGGGAGGCGGTGGTACCTCTGGTATCCTGTACAATTTATTTCCCAAAGTAACAATAACAGCGCGAGGCCGAGACTCATACACAACATGTCGCTTCCACAACTATGGTTGGCCTAGTAATACATCAGAAACATCAATACGAGCAATGTCACACAATACCTCATCCGTGAAGGGCTTGATGCTATAGGGAAGGCGACACTGCTGGCTGACACGGAGATCCCGTCCTTGGTGAAGCCACCCGATGGTGTATGGTTGTGGGTGCGTTGTGGTCGGCAAGCCCAATGCTTCATGACATCTGTTGAAATGAGGTTCTTTTGGCTCCTATTGTCGACAATGAACCGTAGCGGGGAACCCTTTACCCACATCTGGGAGTGGAAGAGACGCTCTGCCTCCTTTAGATCTTCTGGTTCCTCCTTTTGGATCTTCATAGTGGAAATAGTGGCATTGGGCTCCGCATCAATAATCTGCTTCCCTTTGTCATTCACCTTGTCAGGTTCTGATTCAGAGTCGGAGCATGCATCTAATTCAGAAGCCCTCATCTTGGCCACCAGCGACTGCTTGGCCTGACACTCACTTGTGTTGTGAGTGGAGCTCTTATGGAACTCACACCAATTTTTAGTGTCCTTCTTTAGCTTCGCGGTGTTGTTCTTTGCTTGTGTCTTTGACAGGTTTTATTGGGCTGCCATGCCTTGGATTTGTCCTTTTTTTCTGCGGTTTGGGGGCACCTTTCCCTTGCTTTTGATTTGCAGATCCAAAGTCTCGCTTCTTCTATTTGAATTTCATCTCAATCTTGGCAGCATACCGGTATGTCGTACCAAGCGAGGAGATGTCGAGGAACTCCATTTCCTCCTGAATGTATCTGTGCAGACAATCGCGATACTTTAGCACCAAATGTTTCTCTGAATCTTTGATACCCAACTTTATGTGCAGGGTATGGAACAGATTCGTTAGCTCATGCACATCTTGATCCCTTTGTTGTCACAGCGTGGTCCATTTTATGTACTTGTCCTCATATCTCCCCATGGGATAGTATTGTTCCTTGATGGAAATCTCGGAAATAATTCCAAGCGGGTACAGCTGAGAATAGAGACGGTTTTGTCTCGTCCTTTTTCTCACAATAGGTTTCCCACCAATCCTTGACATGGGGGGTAGCTTTGAGGAGTGAAAAAATAATCTTCTCGTGGTCGGAAAAGTCATGAACCGAGAAATATCCTTCTAATAGATTCAACCATCTATCTACGACATCTGCATCTATTTAACCCTCAAATACGAGAATGTCAAAGTTTACTTGTACCTTAAAGGGAGTCGTGCCTCCAGAGTGGCTACTGGATGTAGATGCACCGCCGGTGGGCAATCGTTGAAGGATCTGGGCAAAGTTATCCATCATCGCGTTCCTTTGTTTTTCGAGGACCTCCTCGAGCAATATTTTGATAAGTTCTGCTGCTCCCTCATCTATCTTTTCGTCCCCCATGGGCATCCATCGGGGTTTGCGAGGCTGATCTTGCAAAGGTTTCACGAGATCAAGCCCTAAGTCCTTATACCCTGACCTCGTTGGGGACATGCAAAGAAGGATAGGGAAAAAGCAGACCGCTTTGATACCACTGATCCGAATTTATGCAGGAATGCAATAGAATACATAAATAACCATAAACATAGAAATACAATGGAAATAAGGCTTCATTTCATTAATATCAAATCACAGAAATATGCTTACAAACATGATGGAAATAAAATAGCTAAGGTGTTGGTAACGAATCTCTGAGAAGAGATGTGGTGGCTACAGACCTCTGAACTGTGTTACAATGAGGCTCGAGGGCCTATTTATTATGGAGAAACAATGGAGAACTCTAAACGTCCAAAAACCTAACCCTAGGAGATGAAGCACTAAAACTATGGGCCCTGTTTGAGTAAATTGGTGTTTCAACTTCCTGGGGACGTAACTTCGGCATACTATCTCCGTTTGGGGCCTCAAAACGGCTCCGGAAGTTCAAGACCCGAAAAAATGCTAAAAATAGTAAGTTGTGAAAAAAAAACTGAAAGAGACGACGGTGGGGCCCCATGTGGAATAGGCAGGTGGCCACCAATATCCACCTGGATCAAAAGATGAGCTCGAAAGAAAAGTTACAGTCTTTGCTACAGATGCAATGCTTACTGTGCTAGCTTAGTTGTTGTTTTGATATGCTACAAATTTTTAAACTTAACAGAAAATGGTATCAGACGCTGGCTCCAAATCCCAACCAAGAGGAGCTCCATGAAATTAATCTCCATACCAAAGAGACCATTCTCATTGATTCATGTAGCTATCTTGTTGTCAAATTATCCTCAAGAACTGCTGTCAAGAACCATCATCGACGAAGGAGCTACTGGAATTTGTGTTGAAACTTATTGTGTGAACAAACAGCCATATCCTGAAGGAGAAACAACGAATCAGTAGACAACCACCGTCGTTTTCAAGATCTCATTTTGTTTTAGAAGTCATCGCCGTCGTTAAGAGTTTGAAGGTGTGAGAGATATAATTTAGTTTTTGGCATTTGGGAAAGAGTAGTCTTGTAGATCCTTTGCATAGCAAAGTCGTTGAAAGAGTTGCATAAAGTTTATATTGTTGCAACGTCCCACAACTAGTTGTATCAATCAACCGGCGAAGGCCTTTGGAAATTTTATTTTGTGGAGCCTGTTCGTGACATCACCTGCGGTGGTAGTATCCCGATTCATATCAATTGTAGAGATAAATTTTTGGATCAGAGGAAGAGCAACGAATTCGAAGGTGAGTTTTTTTTTTGGTAAGATTTTCTCTGCAACATCAGGTCATATTTTGGGGAGGCTCGAAGAAAGTGTGGATCACAGCGTGGAAGACTATAGAATGGATAGTTTCCATCTATTAGTTACAAAAGTATAAAATGGTCAACACTATTGAGATGGTCCAAGAGAAGATGCCACTCAAATTGGTTCAGCTAGTATTGTTCGACGTCAAGAAATTGATATATCTCCTTTGAGACGTGTCAATCAAGCAATCTTTCTGCTCACCACGGGTGCATGAGAAAGTGCGTGCCAAAATATAAAACCGATAGTTGAGTGCCTTGCAGATGAGCTTATCAATACTGCAAAGGGGTCTTCAAACAGTTACGTAGTCAAGAAGAAGGATGAGGTTGAGCGTGTTGCGAAGGCAAATCCACCAAAACTAAGCTGCACAGTAATGTGTGAAATAAATCTTTCCATGGTTAAAGGTATGGAATTCAAAAAATTATTCACCTTTATTTAATAGCTTTTAAAGTGATATCATAAAGTGGCTATATTTTAATAGGACCTTACAAAAAAGGGGATGCTTATTAAAGATTTGTTAATGGAGATATAAAGAGTGGTGTGATAATGCAGCTATTGTAATGGAGAGATAAGGAGTACTTGTAATTCTTTTTGTAATTTTTTGCATGAGATAAAAAGTGCATTAAATTTTTAATTTGGAGAGATAAGTCTTTTTTTGTATGGAGTGATAAGGTAAAATTATTTTGTACTTTTGGGGTGAAGCTTGTAATTATTTTTGTCATAAGGGTGATGTTAAAAAAAAATGGAGTGATAAGGTGTGGGATTTGAAAAATAATTTTGGTAGTCGATTTTTTGAAGTCATCCAAAGTCAAAAGTCTTGTAAGTCAAAGAGGGTAGATTTTCCTTGGTCAATCAAGTCCATTTCAAAGTCAAGTCATAATTAAAGTTGTAATTGAGCAGTCACAGTATCAAGTGAACCAAGTGAGCAAAGTGAGGGTTGAGGTGAAAGATAAGTAAAGGGGATATTGAAGTTAACTTTGAAGCTAGAGCTTGGCATTATCATTGCTTCAGATGCTGAAAGATGATGTACTCTAGTAATTAATAAAGACTTATTTTTTGGTGCTTGTGTCCTAGATTCGCCCAAAATTGAATAAGGGGATCTTAGGTACACGAAGAGTGTGTTGATGATGGTGCATGCTTCATGTTGTTGCTTATGATTTGTGCCTAGTTTTGACACATAAATGATCTCATTTCACACACACATAAAGTTCAATGCAAGAAAGCACAACACCTGTAACGAAGTAGCTCCAAGGAAGGATAATTAAACTCAACACATGCATTTGCGCCACTACAACACATAATCAAAGATTGTCAACATCAACATTCTAACTCAATAAGAAAATTCACTCAATACAATCAAGTTCATGAATCTGGAAACTCCAGCGTTTCAAAGCATAGTCTACATCAATATTATTGCACATAAATTTAAGAATTTGTAATCTGAGTTGGATTGTAAGGGTGCACTTTCTGTTGAAATCGACACCCAAGTTTTAAATTGATAAGAAGTCAAGAGCGTCAATTCTCTTCAACTAAGTCAAATTAAGACAAGTGAATTCATTATTTTATGTGTGTCATTAAAATCATTGTATGCTTTTTTGGGTGCATTTTCGATAGTTTTCGACACCCTTCATTTAAAACACAATCAAGTGAGTACCTCAAGTGGGCAAGTTTTAACTATAAAACAAACAACAAGTTCACATCTTTTGCAAGCGAGTGTGAGTATTCATTCAAGTGAGCGTGAAGTAATCAAGCAAGCCAAGCGAGCGTTCAAGCAAAGTATCGTCATCAAGCGAGCGAGAATTCAAGAGTTCAAGCAAGAAATTTCTACAACTCTGGCAAGTGTTCCAAGCAAGCGCAATAAGAAACAAATCAAGCAAGCGTGCCATTCAAGCCACACAGCAAGCAAGCCTGTCATTCAAGTAACAAAATCAAGTGAAACAGTTCAAAGCACAACATCTACGACAAGAGAGCCTGAATTCATGAGAGCGAGTTCAGATGGAACAACACATCCAGTTGTTAAAAATTCTTCACAATTTGATCCTCTCAAGTGATGAAGACATGGTGCAAATCAACAAAGAAACTCATGTTGATATTTCACGGCATCTACAACATAAAAATGAAACAATTGAGTTTCTTCAACTGGAGTCGCAACTACAAAGAAATGAGTTGCAATAAAAGAGTGATGCTTCCAAATCTTTGAACCATCCAGATGATAAGTCATTCATCTAAACAACTTCAAGTGTCGAAGTTGTTCCAGTTCAACTTTCTTCTAAGCCCATTATCAAGCCATGGGACAAAATCCAAAGTAATAGAAATAGACGAGGCTTAGGATATCTCAAATATGACGCCAACTTGCATATCCCATATTATTCCAAGCCAATTAAGTTCGTTAGTGTAGGATTTCTTGAACAAATCACCTCAGCAAGTTCTGAGAAAGTTGCAGACAAACAGAAATGCACGCAACCCGAAGTTGCAGTCAAACCGACATGTTATCATTGTCAAAGAACCGATCATATGGAAGATCAGTGTTTTGATCTCCATCCTTGTCGCCATTGTGGCAAGCCCAATCATTCATCAGAGAAATGCTGCAACCAACAACAATCAGCCAGATTGAAGATACATCATGAATGGATCGATCCTTGGGAATAGTCATCCACAGTCAAAAGATTGTCTCAGTTCTACAACCTAATACAATCACACATAGTGCAGCCAACATTGAAAATAAGATGGTACTCTCATGCAGTTGAACGGGGGAGTACACCAGTGCAACACTCCTACACCTGAAGGGGGGATTTCAGGAATACTTTCCAGAGAATTGTCTCTCCTTTCAGCTGACAAAGAGGGGAAAATGTCAATGAAATTGACGATGGTTGTCAGACTGAAAGTCTCGACAAAACCAGCAAAAGAAACCAGTGGGCAACTTCTGTAGCCATTGGGCATCTTCAATAGCCAGTGGGCAGTCGACAACAAAACAACAATGAGCAGTTTTCAACACAACAAAAGCAACAGTGAGTTGTTTTTGACATCATCAGCCAGTGGGCATTCAACAATTTTTTTTTAGTGGACAAAGGATGCTGATATCACACAAAGGAAAAATGGATCCTTTTGCAACTTGGCACGTGATGGAGTTGTCAAGAAAAATTTAGAGATGAATCAGACATGCAGCTGACTCATGGTCTCTTCAGATTGTAGTTTTTTCAGCATCCAGCTTTGGCGGTTTTTCAGGCAATGTTTTTGAAGATCAACATGAGAACTTGGAAGATGGTTCCTTGTTATTATTTTGGATTTATCATTGAAGGGGGGAATGTTAGCCTCTCTCATAAAACAATAATAAATCCAAAAACAAAATAAATATTAAAAGTTAGGAATTTATGCCTAACTCTCTAGATTGGGTTGTTCCTCTAAGATAGGAGTTAGTTTAGGTAGCTCCTATATTGGTGTGTGTTTGGTTGAGAAATTATCTCAACCAAGGTGTCCAAGATAACACACACTATCTTGAGACACAGTGTCCTCATCTATTTAATTGTAATATTACATTCTTTTAATAATGAGAAAATATGTGAGGAAGCCATGAGGCTGAAGCCTTTTCCGCCATGATTGTGTTTGGGTATAACCTCTGTGTTTTTATATATGTTAATTGTCTCCATATGTTTGCTTAAGGAATGAGAGTTTTAACCATGAAAATTAGATGAATTAGTGAACTTTAAGCATGTAATAAGCCTTAAAAACATTGAACAACAATGCATAACAGAGAAAAACATTCACACATAAGTTTTACATAGTAGGCATGATGAAGCAATTCACCCCTCCTGGGCTACATCTGCTGGTCTAGCTCTCAATGGCATGTCCCTCTTTGTCATTATGCTCAAAATTGTAAATTAAATATGTTTATAGGCCTCTAATGGATTTTTTCTTTGCACCAATGGCTCCAGATTGCTCAAATTAGTCTAGGTAGACTCTTGTTTCACCAAAATTGGTCGAAAATTGACCTCCCAATGCATTTTACCCAATGATAGCTAGAAAAGCTCCATTGAATGTGGATACAGGCAGTTAACTTAAGTTAAATTGATGGAAAACCCTAAAATTTAGGGGCGCACTCCAGAATAGACGGACGGTTAAAGTTAACATTTAAGTTTAGGAGGCAGGGTGGTCAGATACCAACCCCGCCTTAACCTCTGTTGATAATCGTTTGAACTCCGTCGAAAGGTTGGAATCTGGAGTTGTGGTTCCGCAAACCTTAACCGTCGCATTTAAAACTTTTAACCCTAGCCATTGATCACAACAAATCCTGCTGGAGTTTTATGTCACGTTGCCGTCGATTAACTGTTGATTGTTGCGGTTTAAAACTCATGTGAATGAGAAACGTCATGGAAGTTGAGTTTTCTGTTGCAGTTAGTGCGAAGGCCCAAGTTTCTGGGTGCAAGGCCACATGAGAGGGGGGGTTGGCCCTTCGGGGTTGGCCTCCCAAACCCCCGAATTGAAAAAATTTAAACAATAAATTGATGCGGCATCCGTTATATGTTAAGAACTACTTGTGGCGCAATGGCGCGTGGGTTGGCTGGCGGATGGGAGGTCCGGTGGTCGATTCTCACCGGCTCCAAATAAATTTTACAATGAACTCATGAGGACACGTGGCGGCTTCTGGGCTGGCCACGTGTCGCTCATCCATTGGCCAAACAAAAACCCATCAACGGTCCAAATCAACTCTGTACCACAAACATTCAACGACCTAGATTGAGCCATGTGGCACGATCATGTTGGCTGGGTAAAAATGGAATATTCCAAGTATATACCTGATGACTGTACCTGCATGCTGACTAGGCATCCAATCACAAAATTTTGATGTTTGGGAAAACAGACAGAACGCGATATCTTTCTCATATGACATCGGTATTTTGAACCGTTCGCGGTGCCGGAATTGCAACGACAAGAGCTTTCGGTCGCTCAGGTTTGGACCTGTTTCGAGCACTTTCATTTTTTAGCATAAGACATGATCTCCTGATCACACCTCCCCATTGGGAAGCTTTTGGACCCTAGGAGACTTTAATCACCTGTTCAGAAGATGAGGGAACATATCCCTCACCTTTTCCACTTCCATCCATATTGCCTTACTTGGTTTACTTCCCTTGAGCCCAATTCAAAGATAATCGACACTTCCCCTTTTAGAAGTGCGTGTCCTCTTGTCAAGGATGGCATCCTCCTTGAGCTCGTCTAGAAATTCTGGTGAGAAATCTTCTATTGATGGCAGTTGAATACCACTCCCTTGATCATTAATCAAATGAGGATCATACAAATGTAAATTCTCCATATTGACAACGGAATACATTTGCATATATGAACGCAAGTCAAGTTTAAAAGCATTATTACCAATTTGTTTAATAATCTTGAATGGACCATAACGAACATGATTGAGCTTTTTACCTTCACCTTGCACCCTTTCTTTGCTTATGTGCAACCATACTTCATCTCCTTCTTGAAACTTGTGATCAACTCTATGTTTATCATGCCTCTTCTTCTACTTTCTTTGACTCTTCTCAAGATGTTCTTGAACTTGATGAATAATCTGAATTTTCTCAATGAACTTTCGAGCCTTGTCAATATCACTATGCCCATCAATTGAAACATCCTTCTCATAGATGAAGTCTAATGGCGATTTCGGAAAATACGCAGAGCAGGCTTCGAAGGGTGAAGTATTTGTAGAAGAGTGCTTGGCCTGGTTGTAAGCATGCTGAATGTAATGCAGTTGTTCATCCCACAACTTGGGATGTTTGCTGCAATATCCTCTCAATAGTTGCACAACGGTCTTGTTCACCACCTCGGTTTGGCCATCAGTTTACGGATGAAAAGAAGTACTCTTTTTCAACTTTGTGTCCATCATCTTCCAAATATTAGACCAAAAATTCTCAACGAACCTAGAATCCCTATCACTAAAAATAGAAGTTGGCAAACCAAAATGAACCCATACATGTTGAAAATAAAGTTCAACAGTTTTTTCAACAGTAATGGTTTTCTTACATGGCATAAGTATACACATTTTACTGAATCTATCCACAACTACATAAATATAATCATGATATTTTCTTGACATAGGTAGACCTCCAACAAAGTCCATGGAGACACTCTCCCATGGCCTTGATGGTACCGGTAGTGGCGTATACAACCCAAGATTCCTATTGTTAGGCTTGCTTGTTGCACACATAGAACATCCTCTTATAAAACGTGACACACTATCTATCATGCGAGGCCAATAACAATACCTCTGTAGATGTGTCACTGTTTTGCTTACTCCAAAGTGACCAGCAACAAGCGACGAATGAGCCTCTCTCATGACACTGAGTCTCTCTCCTTGTGGTATACACAACATGCCCAAATGAGACAACAAATTTTTATGCATGTGATAATCATTTTCCTCAACTTGATTCCCTTCACTCAAACTAGCATACACATCTTTAAAATCAACATCAGATGCATATTGTTCTATGTAACTCTCATGTACAATAGAATCATTTTTAAGAAAATTAGAAGAACTTATAATTGGACTTAAAAGCATATTAGCAACTTTATTGAAAATACCTTTCTTTTACCTTATAACCAAGTGAAACTGTTGAAGAAATCCCATCCACCTGAAATATCGTGATTGTTGCAATTTTGTTTGTGACTGCAAGTACTGTAGCGGTTGGTGATCGGTATGAATAATTGTCTCTTTACCCATCAAGTAGTGTTTCCACTTCTTGACGCTTTGTACCAACGCATAAAACTCTTTGTCATATATTGGATAATTGATTACAACACCATTGAATGTTTTAGAATGAAAAACGATAAGCTTACCATGCTACAAAAGTATTGCGCCCATGGCATAATCACTAGCATCAGTTTGAATCTCGAATGGCTGTCTCAAATTCGGTAATGCAAGGACCGGAGCTGAACTGATCTTTTCTTTTAAAGCTTTAAAAGATTTTTGTTGTTTTCCTCCCCATTGGAAGCCTTTCTTCACACTTGTCACTGCACGCATAGGAGCTGCTATAGAAGAAAAGTTAGCAATAAACTTTCTCCAATACTGAGTTGCACGTAAGAAAATTATTACCTCAGTTACTGATTTGGGAGTGGGCCAATTCACAATGGCTTCCACTTTAGAAGGATCAATTCTCAATGCGCCTCCTCCTACTATGTGTCCCAAATAAACCAGAGAAGTCTTTCCAAATTCGCTCTGAGAAGTATTAAGAAGTAATTGCTCTTTCTTCAAAACATCAAGTACCCTTTTAACATGCAAGACATGCTCTTCTCTTGTTTTGCTAAAACTGAGTATATCATCTAAATACAAAATCACAAATTCATCAAGAAATGGATGTAAAACATTATCCATCACACGCATGAAATTCACAGGTGCATTACGCAAACCAAATGGCATAACCAACCACTCAAAGAGTCCTTGGTTGGTTTTGAATGCAGTCTTCCATATGTCACTTTCTGCAATTCTTACTTGATGATATCCACTTCGTAAATCTAACTTACTAAAAAACTTTGCTTCTTTCAGCTGATATAACAAATCATCTATCCTTGGGAGTGGGTACCGATTCTTTACCATTATCTTGTTCAAAGCTCGGAAGTCAACACACATGCGCCAAGTCCCATCTTTCTTTGGAATTGGGACTATAGGTGAACCGCATGGCGAAGTGTCCCTTGTCTAACAAGTCCTTGATTTGCCTCTTTATTTCGACTTTCTCCATTATCGACATGTGATACATGCCGATGTTTGGAAGAGGACAATCTTGTTGAAACTGAATCTCATGTTGAATCTCCCTTTTAGGAGGCAATCTTGTTGGCTCCTGAAACATCTCATGATGTGAACCAAATACATCATATAAATCTGATTTCAACTTAGGATCACAATCTTCAAATGACTCAAGATTAACATCAGCTTTAGGCTTAATCATTAGAAGAACAAAATTCTTACTTGAATTCACCAGCCTTTTTACCTATCCAACATTTACCATTGCAATATTTGTCTTCTTGCGATGTGCTCTAACAATGTACTCCTTTCCATCTTTGAATAAATGGTATTTGTTCTCATGTCGATGGAAGATAGCTTTCCTGTCATACAAGTAAGGAATGCCCAACACAACACCTGTAATATCAAGCGGAACCACATCTAATTCAACTGTGTCAACAAAATGTGCAGTTATTGCAAAGCGCAATATGCACTTCTTTGAAACCTGTAAATTTGCATCCTTATAAATCCACCCAAGTGGATATGGTTTTGGATGTGGAATGGTTTCAAGATTAAGTTTCTTGACCAAGTCTTTAGAGATTGAATTCACTTGTGAACCACTGTCAAACAATATATCAATCTTGGTATGTTTGCATATGACCCTCACATGAAACAGTTCAATTCTCTCTTCTTCATTTGGAGCTTCTATGTGACAGTTTGAAGTACTAGTACTAGGTTTTGTTTGAATTTATTTCCCCTTCATGTTCTTAAATCCCATGGCTGTAATTTTAGTTTCATCAAAAAAATCCTCTCCTAAGTCATGTTGAGTTGTAGCGGCATTTTTCTTCTTCCCTTTGTTATTGTTAAACTTGGGTCTCTTTTCAGGATGTAGTTTCCAACAATTTTTCTCTTCATGGCATTCTCTTGAACAATGTTTAAAAACTACTTTATCTCCCTTATTATTGACAGATGCATTCTTTTTGTCATTTCCCTTTGAGGCATTATCTTTTTTTTTCCCCTTAAAATGTTTTCTTCTACCCTCTTCAAAAGTATTTTTCCCTCTAGCTTCTAGATGTGTGGCTTGAACATATACCTCATCTAGACTTGTAGGATTAAACATTAGGATTGTATGTCTAAGGTAGCTATGTAAGCCCCCTATGTACTTGAGCAAAGTATCTTGACTCTGAAAATCTACCCCTAATAAGAGAGCTCTTCTCCTAAATTATTGGGTTTAGTCTTGTACATTTTGTCCTTTCAATTGTCTAAAATTTTTCCAGTTCATTATGGCTTTCTGCATGTGAGCTAATGGATAAAACTGTTGTTTTATTGTAGTAATGAAATCAGTCCACGATAGAATAATCTTACCATGCTTTTTGATCTCCTCCTTTGTCTTGGATTCCCACCAAACAAGAGTCGCACCTTCCATCCTCAATGAAGATAGTTGGATTGTGGTGTCATCATCATGAAGGTTATGAATTCTCAAATAAACCTCCAATTTCCTAATTCAATTATCAAGATTTTCTGCATTGACTTCACCATTAAACATTGGCAATTCAAACTTAACATCAAGTTTTAGAAAAGGACTTTTACCAATGTTCTTTGACTTGTGTGGCTGGTGTAATGAAGATGAAGTAGAGGATGATGATGATGACGACGAGGATGGTGACTTTCCACTGCCTCCATTTCCTCTATTTCCCTTCTTTGATTTGTCTTCATCATTGTAACCTCCTGATGATCCCTGACCTTCCTTGTGAAGTTTGGATCCTTCTCCTTCTCGTCTTTCATTCCTTTCTTGATAAAGGACTCTCACCATTTCAGTCATGTTAAGAAAATCTTTTCTGAACACTCTTTCTTCCTCTTTGGGATACACCTCTTCATGGGTTTCTTATTCTCCTGGAGGCATGCTTGATGCTACTTCTGCTTCTCTTGGAGGTGAACTAGGTGGTGGAGAATGTGGCAATATTTCCCTCCTTTGGTGTGGCTCACTTTGATAACCTCTTGCTTCCACCAATTTTCCTTCTCCTCTCTTAAGCTTGAGCCTAGCAAGCATGAAAAACCTTGCAAACAGTTAACAAATCCTTGCACATAAAAACACCAGAGATTAAAACCTGGCTCTGATACTAACTTGATATGAAAGGAGGGTGTTAGTTCTATTGTTCCAAGTGTCCTTTCAGTAATATAAACATGTAAAAATTGTCTCCATATGTTTGCTCAAGGAATGAGAGTTTTAACCATGAAAATTACATGAATTAGTGAACTTTAAGAATGTAAATAAGCCTTAAAAACACCGAACAACAGTGCATAACAGAGAAAAACATTCACACATAAGTTTTAAATAGTAGGCATGATGAAGCAGTTCACCCCTCCTGGGCTACATCTGCTGGTCTAGCTCCCAATGGCATGTCCCTCTTTGTCATTATGTTCAAAATTGTAAATTACATAGGTTTATAGGCCTCTAATGGATATTCTCTCTACACCAATGGCTCTAGAATGCTCAAATTAGTCTAGATAGACTCCTGTTTCACCAAAGTTGGTCGAAAATTGACCTCCCAATGCATTTTACCCAATGACAGCTAGAAAAGCTCCACTAAATGTGGAGACAGGCAATTAAATTAAGTTAAATTGACGGCAAAACCTAAAATTTAGGGGTGTGCTCTAGAATATACGGACGGTTAAAGTTAACATTTAAGTTTAGGAGGCGGGGTGGTCACATACTAACCCTGCAGTAACCTCCGTTGATAACCGTTTGAACTCCGCCGAAAGGTTTGAAATCTGGAGTTGTAGTTCCACAAACCTTAACCATCGCATTTAAAACCTTTAATCCCACCATGTGATCACAACAAATCCCGTTGGAGTTTTATGTCACGTTGTTGCCGATTAACCGTTTATTGTTGCGGTTTAAAACTCATGTGAACGAGAAACTTCGTGGAAGTTGAGTTTTCTGTTGCAGTTAGAGCAGAGGCCAAAGTTTATGGGCGCAAGGCCACATGAGAGGGGGGGCTGGCCTCCCAAACCCTCGAATGTAAAACCTTTAAACAATAAATTTAAGCGGCATCTGTTATATGTTAAGAAATACTTATGGCGCAATGGCGCGTAGGCTGGCTGGCGGATGGGAGGTCCGACAGTCGATTCTCACCGGATCCAAATAAATTTTACAATGAACTCTTGAGGACATGTGGCAGCCTCTGGGTTGGCCACGTGTCACTCATCCATTGGCCCAACAAAAACCCATCAATGTTTCAAATCAACTTCGTACTAAAAACATTCAACGACCCAGATTGAGCCATGTGGCATGATCCTGTCAGCGAGCCCAAAAATGGAATATTCCTAATATATACCTACTGATTGTACCTACATGCTGACTGGGCATCCAGTCACAAAATTTTGTTTGGTAAAATGGACAGAACGCGATATCTTCCTCATACGACATCAATTTTTCAAACTGTTCGCGGCGTCGGAATCGCAACGAAAAGACCTTTCCGGTAGCTTAGGTTCAGACCCGTTTCGAGCACTTTCATTTTTAGCATAAGACATGATCTCCTGATCATTTATGGTTGGGGCACGAATGACGAATTTCGTGGATATGAAATAAATCGAGAGATGGAGTTTCATCATGTCATTTGACACCAAAAGTGTCTGTCACGCCACAGAAGTTGGGAAGCAGAATGCTCCTAGAAATCAAGTGCATCGCAATGTGTGGTGGCACCATGACATGGCGGGTGCCATGATGGACCTCTCATGAGGTGGAAGTGCCACATGGGTACCACGTAAGTAGGTGACTTTTTGATGTGGCAAGGGATGTAAGAGGGGCTGAATTTAAAAGGGAATAACTTTTGATCCAGGTGTTAGATCGAGGTAATAACAAAAAGAAATATCTTGATGAGTTGGATGCGATGGTGTTGTACAAAGTTGATTTCGTCAACTTTGGGAAGGAATGAAATTTTGTAACCCCATTTCCATGAGTAAAATTTGTAGGTTGGGTTATATTAAAGTAACACCTTCCATTATGTTTGGGGTCCCCCAAAGGGGTAGGAGGGACTATTATAGTAGTGAAGCAATAATAGTGCAATGGTTTGATTAGCATGTTCTTTTAAGAAGAGGAGGAAATGTTGAAGGACTTGGAATTAAATCGAAGATATGAGTTTGAGAGGAGGAGGTAACTTCAACTATCAAGGAAACACATTTCAAATGTGCAAGGAAAATACTGTGTGGGATTGAGTTTATTGTCGAGAAATTGTGATATGGGAGATGGAAAAAACCACTTCCACATAGAGAAAAGCTCTGATAACTCTCACACAACCTCATTAACTATAAGAATTATAATGGGGTTGAGTGTTATTATCAATGCTAATGAGACCAAGCATAAGAAGAATATATGTGCATGATGTAGCCAAGGACTTGACTCAAGGAGCCCATGATGGAGGAGTGCAACCTCTTGTTTCAAATTGCAATTTTGCATTAAATAAAGTTTACCCATATCTCAATGTTAATAGTAAAAAAAATTCCTCTACCAATAAGGGGAAAATTATCCAATCACAAGTCACAATTAGACTTGTTCTCACTTTGAATGGTAACTTCCAATTGATGTGTGGGCTTAGTTTGTCGCGAAAGAATAATAAGAACAAAATTGATTGATTATGAAAGAATTCTAATCTAATGCATTAAAAGCAAATTTGAAATACTTACTTAACTCTATTATAAGTAAAATCTATCTATCTATCCCAATCAAAAGCATAAACTAAAAAATCAGAGATGAGACAAAAATATAAGTTACTAAGTATGTTGAAGAAATTCATAAACTATTAAACCAATATGCATACATAGTTTACAAATAAAGAATTATTCTTATTACTAGCATATGTTCCCACATATGTCAAAGTAACTTGGCTCAAGTGGTATGGTTCACGTTTTGTGTTCCAAGTAGCGCGAGTTCAAGTCTCATGAGACATGTTGACCCTTGTGGCATTTATGAAGTATTGGTTCTATTAGGTGGAATAGTGGCAACCGTTTCTACATAGTTGCCAATTGTGTCTAGTGGAATGTACTAAATATTAGTTAAAAAAAAAAGAAAAAAAAGAAAAGAAAAGTGCTCCCACATCTAATATGTAATAAATTGATAAATAAACATATCATGAAAAGGAATTTCACAAGAAAACAAGCAAAAATAACATAAACTCACGAAAATGCAAGGCTACTAATATTCAATTTTGCCAGAGTAAAATTGATCAAAAGATACAAGTCTTAAAATATTATATTCAAAATTAATAAAAGTATACACACTTGATTCAAAATTGTCCAACCTGTCATTCTAAAGCATGAGTTACTTTTTATAATAAAATCCCTCCTAGCTCTTCTATCCTCTTCTTTGTTTCATGGTTACCATCATCACATTGGAAAATACATACTTTGATTTTCGTTCCTAAAAAAAATTGTAAAATCAAACCAAACAAATATAACATCCTCTCAAGCAATTACATTTCTATAGGTTCTTCTTTTTCCACATTTTCTTTTCTTTGTTTGTCCACATGTCTCCTACACAAAAACAATTTTAATATAGGATTGATATTTATGGATATCTTTGTTGTTTATGTAGAATGAGGATAGTGTCCAATGTTTCAAGTGGACACTCCACCTATCCCTAGGGTCCAAATGAAGTAAAATATTTAGAAAAGAGAGCCAATGGGATTATACAGGTGCAAGAAAGAAATGTTAGATTTTCAAGGTAAAAGAGGAATGTTAGAATTCAATAGAACAAAGTCATTGTTAGAAAACTAGAATATTTTCAAAGTTTTAAATTTCCTAAAAATATTAAAAATTAAATAATTTAACAATTAATAAATATTAAATAATGGATAAATAATTAAATAATTAAGTGATTAAAATAAAATACAATAAATAATTAAAATAAATGAATTAGTTGTTGTGAGTAATGCTCCCATGTGTTATTGTGAGTCTCTAGGTGTGATTCTAGAAGTAGTTATTTCCCCGTGTGTGTGAGTTGTCTATGAGTCATAGATCCACCTGCTTTGGATCTTATCATCTAGAAGTCAATGATCTAATTCTTATATATGTAATTGATTTATGTGATCAATAATCATAGTGTGGTTTTGTGTTGTGTGTAATTTCTCTCTCAAATTTTATAACATGGTATGAGATCCATAAGGCTAAGATCTGAGAGGCAAAATATGGATTGTTAAAGCCCTTGCAATATGATTTTGTGAGAGATGTTTTTTTTAAGTCATTGTGTGGTGCATTATTTGGACCTCTCATAAAAAAATATGATGTTGTCGATCGAATATTCACATCCAACATTTCTTTAATCGGGATTTGCAATTAGATCCGCATGTGTTTGTTGTCGCTAGTCGAGGGTGAGGGCGTGAGAGTCATTTGAAAGACTTTGGATGATGAGGATAAGAAATAATGGCAGTGGAGATGTGTACAATTGATTCAATGATATGGTGACATGTATGCGTATAGAGCGTGCATAATAACCAATAATATCTTTCCAACTGCAATATTTGTGACTCTTCTCCAACTTTGTTTCCTATTCTCCTCGGAGAAACTTTGACAGTTATGGATCGAGTTTCTTTGTCTCTATAACAATCCAATATAGGGATAGATTCTCGTTATTTGCACTTTATTATTATTGGAGGCATGTAATATCCCGATCCCAGTGGAACATCAATACAATAAATGTATGTAACGACTGCTTAGTTAATATATATTTTTTCTTCAGCATGAAAAATGCCTGGTATATATTATGTACCAGCACAATATGCAAAGATGAGCTTGAATTTTCATACAATGTGTTTGGTAGCAAAAAATAGAAACTGCGTGCCCAAAGCTAGTTACATATATATGATCCAAAATCTCAAAATTTTCTTGTTTAAGTCGATGTTGTTCTACCTTTTTGTTCTCATCTTCTATCATCAACAAAAATCATCAACATTTCCAACCTTATATTTGTCATATCTTTTTGTTTTGTGGTCTTTCTGCCACCTTTGTTTTTTTCCTCAATATGTTTATGCCTGTTCTTGCCACAAAAAAAAACTTCTTTTGTTATTCTTCGCCTACGTATCTCTTCCTTGGTCCCTTGGCCTCCCTTGGGCCTCTGTAGATATATATCCCTGTTCACCATTGATCCCTGTTCAAAACTAAAAAAAATTCCATACCTGCAGTGGCTCAATAAAATTTGACAGTGACGCTTGCGCCAAAGCCAAATGCATCAAACAATTCATAATGCATCTCCCCTATGGATCCCCTCAAGCCCATCTTCGACAGGCGATCAACAATCGAGTTTTTCTCCCGATATATATGTGTAAAAGCAATGTTGGAGAATGTACGGGTCAGTTCTGTAATCTGATCTATCCAGGATGATAATTGAAAAGGAGGAAATTTGTTTTTATGGTTGAAATGGTCAATTAAAACTTTAGAATCACTAAATATCCAAATGGAGACTATGTAAAGTTGTTTGGTAAACCAAAGGAGGCCCCATAAAGCCAATGTATTAGCCCTATTATTGGATCCTATCCCACCGTACAAGTGGATTTTGTAATGGCATAAAGGGTTGAACATCAGCCAAGCTCCACAACCACATCTTCCATTTTGCTCTGCACCATCAAAAAATACCGCAGGGTAATTTATGTCAAATGGTCTCATTTAGATAGATAAATCCCTAGGAGGTTTCCGTTGTGCTCTCATACCCTCCCAAATCTAGATAATATGAGTCACAATCATGTGTGGAGTTATAATTCGATCCTCAAAAATTAACTTATTCCAACACTTCCAGATTTCCCAATGATAAATTAGAGGAATGATGCTGAAAACATTACCTTTTGAAATCCACCATTGAGAACATTATGTGACTGTCTGATAGTCAGAGTCCTGAAAATTGAAGTGGTCACATAATAAATATCTGATTTCCCCCAAAAATATACTGCTTCTAAGCTGGACGAACTGAATTCTTAATAACGCCTCTGTGTGTGACAGAGAATCATCCTCAATGTTAATTTCATAGCTACTTTGTAACGTGTCTTCAAAACAAGAAGATTCTTCTATCACCGTCTCCAGCCATTGCTTACATGCACATCCTCACTATTGGATATAATAGAACCAATCCATCGTTTCTTCCATGATGGCGTTTTCCAATCCACACACAAGACTGCAACAATTTGCAGCCTCGATGACAATGAAGAATAATGTTACAAAAAGGTTATGCTATGAGCATGAGTTTGAATCCCAACTAATTATCCATCGCCCGCGTGGAAATATGACATATCAAGGAGGTGAAGATCTTGGGAGGCAATTAGGTGTTTCACGAGTGCAGAAATATGGGCTTGGGTGATTGATTTACTTAATATAATATTGATTGTGGGTTTGTTTGTTTATTTGTTGTGTGCCTAAGTTTGTGGTGTGAGTTGAAGGAGTTCTTTATTTCTTTCAATTTTGGTTATAAAAATGGTTGGTGATTCTTACACTGGAAGTCTCGGGGTCTGAAACATCAATTCTTGTGTGTTTTTGTTGGCTATAAAATGGGTTGGTGGTTCTTAAACTGGAAGCCCTGGTGTCTGAAACATCAATTCTTGTGTGCTAGTAAGGTTAATTTGTTTGATTAACTTTTGAACACATTCAGTATCTAGACCGCCATCCTAGCAACTAATAGATAGATGTAAGTGAAATATCCGACAGATGGTGGTTTGTTCATTACTTGACGACTCTTATCGCGGAAGCCTCGACGAGCCGAGGTGTCAATATTGTTGATATTTCAATGTTCATCAATGATGGTAAGAGGCGATTACATTTTAAATGGAGGTCAAGTGATAGCTCGAAGATGTGGTGATGAAAGAGCGGTGTTTGCGAGATTCGAGAGTGGATGTGAGTATTGATGAAGACCAATCAAACATAAATTAATTCTTGTTGTTGTAATATGTGTTTTCAATGTTAAGCATTAAGGGAGGGTGTTGGAAGTAATTCTTCTATGTGTTATTGCGAGTTGTCATTGGGAGTCTCTAGGTGTGATTCTAGAAGTAGTTATCTTCCTATGTGTTTGAGTTACCTATGAGTCATAGATCCACCTTCTTAGGATCTTATCATCTAGAAGTCTATGATCTAATTCTTATATATGTAACTGATTTATGTGATCAATAATCATAGTGTGGTTTTGTGTTGTGTGTAATTGCTCTCTCAAATTTTTCTAACATTAGTAGCCCAAGATTGTGGGGGAAATTTATATAATTGAGGGGAAAGGTGGGGTAGGGTGCAAGGGATGAAATTAATGAAGCCAAGTGATTAAATTGATTATTAAAAAGTTAAGGATATGGAATTAAATAATTTAAAATGATAAAATTTAAATTAATTAAAAAAAATATATAATATAATAAATAATTAGATTGGATTAGAAACCTATGATTGCATTGTAAATATAATTAAGGGGGTGATGGTTAAATTTGATTGAAGATAAGTAATTAAATTAACGATTAAAATTATTTAAGGATAAGGAATTAATAAAAGGAAAAATGTGAAAGAAGAAATTAAATTGAGAACAAAAAAAGAGGTGTGGGTGGGGTGGGGTTTAAGATCAATGATTAAGGTTCTGAACTATAGGCTTCCAATAATGGCTTAACTTGTAGCCATATTCATGATTGAAGTTATTGAAATTCTTTTCGATTTCTAGGGATTCATGAATGATTCAAGTGGAATATAAGGGAGAGGGGGCGAGTATTTTGGCATAGACAAATCATATGAGGCATTTTGATTTGTATGAGTGTTTAAAAAGGGAAGATTTTGAAAATTGATTATGAAACATATTGATAATGTGTTCCTTCAAACGAGTTTATATGGACCTACTAGTTTGGCCAATAAAAGAATTTCCATAGGAGAATGGAATTTCATAAACTTCAGGGCCTGCCAAAGGATCCAATTGATCTTTGGGAGATTTGAATAATTGTTTTAATGCCTTAAGGGGTTTGAAAGAGTTTTTATGTTTTTCTTGGCTATCAGTTTAAAGATGCGATCAATAGTCCCTTTTATATAGAGAAGAGAAATCATAGCTCTTGGGGGGAGGGTAGGAGGGTGCTTAGAGGACGAAATCCAAGCTACTTAAAAAGCCTTATTGATTTATATGGAGGAATATCCATTGTTTTTAAGTGCTTTCATAAGATGGGTTTTTTCTTTAGAGAGAAACCAAGGTTCAAATATGTGAATAGCCCTAGAAAAGAGGGTTTGTAAGACGACAAATTTATGGGTTGGATGATGACGGGAGTGAGCATGGAGGTATATATCAGTGTGGGTCATTTTGTGAAAGAATAATTAAGGTTATGAACTAAAGGCTTTCAAGAATGGCTTAACTTGTAGCCATATTCATGATTGAAGTTATTCAAATTATTTTCAATATCGAGGGAATTATGAATGACTCAAGTGGAATATAAGGGAGAGGGGGTGAGTATTTTGGCATAGTCAAAGCATATGAGGCATTTTGATTTGTATGGGTGTTTAAAAAGGGAATATTTTGAAAATTAATTATGAAACGTCTCGATAATGTGTTCCTTCATACGAGTTTATTTGGACCTACTAGTTTGACCAGTAAAAGAATTTCCATAGGAGAATGGAATTTCATAAACTTTAGGGCCTGCCAAAGGATCCAATTGATCTTTGGAAGATTTGAATAATATTTTTAATGTCTTAAGGGGTTTGAAAGAGTTTTTATGTTTTTGTTGGCTATCAGTTTAAAGATGTGATCAATAGTCCCTATTATATAGGGAAGAGAAATCATAGCTCTTGGGGGGAGGGTAGGAGGGTCCTTAGAGGACGAAAGCTAAGTTGCCTAAAAAGCCTTATTGATTCATATGGAGGAATATCCATTTTTTTTAAGTGCTTTCATAAGATGGGTTTTTATCTTTAGAGAGAAACAAGGGTTCAAAGATGTGAATAGCCCTGGAAAAGAGGGTTTTTAAGATGAAAAATTTATGGGTTGGATGATGATGGGAGTGAGCATGGAGGTATATATCAGTGTGGGTCTTTTTCTGAAACAACTATTAAGGTTCTGAACTAAATGCTTCCAAGAATGGCCTAAATTGTAGCCATATTCATGATTGAAGTTATTCAAATTCTTTTCAATTTCGAGGGCTTCATGAATGATTCAAGTGGAATATAAGGGAGAGGGGGTGAGTATTTTGGCATATTCAAAGCATATGAGGCATTTTGATTTGTATGAGTGTTTAAAAAGGGAATATTTTGAAAATTAATTATGAAACATATAGATAATGTGTTCCTTCAGACAGGTTTATATGGACCTACTAGTTTGGCCAATAAAATAATTTCCATAGGAGAATGGAATTTCATAAACTTTAGGGCCTGCCAAAGGATCCAATTGATCTTTGGGAGATTTGAATAATTTTTTTAATGCCTTAAGGGGTTTGAAAGAGTTTTTATGTTTTTCTTGGCTATCAGTTTAAAGATGCGATCAATAGTCCCTTTTATATAGGGAAGAGAAAACATAAGAAGCCAAGCTGCATAAGAAGCCTTAGTGATTTATATGGAGGAATATCCATTGTTTTTAAGTTCTTTCCTAAGATGTGTTTTTTCTTAAGAGAGAAACCGAGGTTAAAATATGTGAATAGCCCTGGAAAAGATGGTTTTTAAGATGACAAATTTATGGGTTGGATGATGATGCGAGTGAGCATGGAGGTGTATATCAGTGTGGGTATTTTTGTGAAACACTTGATGAGAAATTAAACCATCAAGACAATGAGAGACCAACACATCTAGAAATGGAAAAGAAGATTTTTCCTCTAATTAAATTGGATGTGAGGGGACATGTTGTTGAGGTGGTCCAGGAAGCCACAGAGGTCATGAATCCCATGAAACCAGATAAAAAAGGTATCATCCACAAATATTTTCCGCCATTTAGGCTTGAGGTGTCAAGAGTTGATGGCTTTAACTTCAAAATGTTCCATGAAGATATTAGCAATCATAGGAGATACAGATGACCCCATATTCATGCCTTCTATTTGTTCGTACATGTGCCACAAAAGGAAAAGAAGGTGGAGTTGAGGCATATTTTTATGAGGTTTAGGGTTTAGATTGATAATTAGATCAAGCTTTCCATGTACGAGATTTTTTTGAAAAGGGACACCATGTTGAAGCTGACCATGATGTTAGTGTAATTGAGGCAAAGGTGAGAGGTTTTTTTAATAAAATAGGCAAAGTCTTTAATGAAATAAGGAGAGTGCCCAATGAAGGGTTGAAGCTTATCCGCCAAAAACTAGGAGAGAGCGTGAGTAGGCACTCCAATGGCACTAGCTGTAGGTTTGAGGGGAATTCCCTTTTTATGAATTTTCAGTTGCCCATAGATTCAAGGATTTATAGGGTGGGATGGGATAATACATTTTTGAATTTGATGGGGGTAAAGAAGAAAATTTTGATAACTTTAGTGACTAAGGAGGTAATTGAATTTATAGGGTTTTTGGGAGGCAATTTATAGGAGAAGGAGGATAAATTTTCTTGGATCTTAGATTCATATACCGTAGAATTCATGATGATAGTGGCGTTGCCTTTATCAGCTTTAAGGATAAGGATTTCCGTGGTCATTGTCCAATTATAAATGGAACACAATTATCCAATGGAATTTTAGGACGAGGAGATTTAACATGTCTATGAATCCTACCAACCTCTTTTAATTATTTATTCAATATATAATATTTTAAATTATTTAAATCCCTATCCTCAACTTTTTAATCATTAAATATTTAATCACTTGGCTTCATTAATCCCCGGTTAGTTATATAAATTTCCCCCACAATCTCAAATTATTAATTCATTTATTATCTTTTATTTTAATTACTTAATTATCTATCCTTTTTTTAAAATATTTTTTAATTTTTAAATTGCTTAATTTTTAATATTTGTTGGAAATTGAAAACTTTAAAAATATTCTAATTTTCTAATAATCACTTTGTTCCATTGAATTCTAATGTTCCTCTTTTACCTTGAAAACCAAACGTTCCTCTCTCACACATATATAATCCCATTTCCACTCTTTTCTAATTTTTTTGCTTTATTTGGTCCCTGAGGATGGGTGGAGTGTCTACGTGAAATGTTGGACACTATCCTCATTCTAAATACACAACAAAGATATCTAGAAATATCAATACTATGTTTATGGATTATATAAGGCTACATTCTCTTAATTTTAATATAATTATTGATATTAATATTTGAGATAGATATTCATTAATATTATTGTTAAAATTAAATATATTCTTTAGAAACAAAAAAGATAGATTAATTGCTCACGGGGCGTAGAACAATCAGTGAATGGGTGCAAAGTTAAGGCACTTCTCATATAATGGTCACCAATTTAAAACCCCCTATGTTGGTGTTTTTGTTGTCATGGGGTACCAAAAGACACCTTCTTAGCAGTTGGTTATTTCTTGCAAAGAAATCACAAATGGAATTTGTTGTTGTTAGTGGACAAACATGAGTAAGCAAAGCAATGTAAATGGTGAAAACAATGCATTCATAGACATAAACTAAAAACTAAGAAACAAACACATAAACAATACCTAATGAAGCAAACAAGTCAACAAAGTAATGAAAAAGACTCCATTTATTAATTGTTGAAAGTAGAAGACGAATACTAAACACTTGGAGAGAATTCTTTGAGCAATGGTGCTCAAAATCATCATTAAGGAGATTCATTTTCTTTACTCTTTTTGCAAGCTTCTCCTTTCTCTTAGAGAAGTATTAAGGCTCTCTTAATGGTAAAATCATCTTCACACTAGAATGTTGGATTGTTGAGAAATAATTTGGTTAGCATTACAATGCTCTACTTCTTCTCCAACAATCGGATGCAAGATTGCTTGAGAGCAATTTTTCCAGCATAACAGTGCCTTCATTTTGGTCTTCCAATGGCCCGTTTATATAGAATATTGAATCCTTCTTCCCTTTCTTGGTCCATTAATGAGCGAATGACTTATGAGTAGGACAAGAGGATCCCTTTAGCTCTGCACATATCTAGGGCGACTCGAAATCAATTGTCCTTGACTGGAACATGTCAGGGAATCCCATCTTCCAAGTGTGTGAAGTGGTCCTCGATAGCTGATTTAGAATTTTGCTTGACCATGTGACTATCGAAGAAAAAACCATGCAGTCGTTAATTTATGCCTTTGGATAGGCCGCGCGAGTCAATTTTAAACTTGAGACCTTTGGAAGATTTTTATTTAATTTTTTATGATGTCTTCCGCTGGAAAGTCTTCACCTGTACACTCTATTGGACAACTTTGGGTGCCATTTGGATTGTACAAATGTACATACGATTTTTCTATGTGAACAACCCCTAGGTGTCCCACTAATGTAGCCTTCAATTAGAGGTTATAGTGGTAATGGTCAAAATCAACCCCATTTCATGTGAGTGTGAGGTTGGCCTAGTTTTCGAATCTTCTAGTCATACAAAAAAAAAAGATAATTAATTAATATATTGAAGCTTAATAAATGTGTTTGCTAATTCATTCCTTATTTTTGGGATTTTGTTTGCATTTTCCAAAAATAGTTGGAAAATAGTTGAAATAGAAATTAAGCATTAACAAAATCCTTAATTGAAAATTTAACGAAATTATTAATAATAATTCTAAAAAAAAATCCAACGTTATTTGTAAAACAATTTATATAATAATTCAAAATGGATTATTAAATAATAAATATGAGCTATTAAGTTTAACAATTCTCCCTTACAAAATGGATTATTAAATAATAAATATGAGCTATTAAATTTAAGAATTTTCAATTTTTCTTTTGACTCATAATGTTTTGATGAGATTCTCCTTTTCTTTGGGTGACATCTTTTTAGCATTGGGACTTTCAGAGCCTTAGTGTGGTTCCTCTTTTGGCTGGTTTGGTTTTCTGGGATCGTTTCTTCATGTTTTTGGTGGCTCAGAACATTTTTGTTCCCCTCCTTTCCCGGGAAGAACGACCAACAGACTTCATCCGACTAGACACTTGATTCTTGGTATCATTCTTGGATTATCTATCGACCTTTTAGGAGCATGAGGGTTCGATTGTGCGAGAGGTGGTGGAACATCAGAGATTGTGTCTGATGTTGTTGTGCTGAGGCCTGAGAGGTTTTCGCACCCACTGGTTTTTCCGGGGGCCGGGTCGGACCTGGGGACCGAAATATTCAAATCTTCCGGGGCGGGATGGTTTTCTGTTTTTTTTTTTGGGTATACCGGGAAAGTACATCTGGAATCTAGGTGGAAGTATTTGCACCGGCGTAACTGCCCTCTAAAGTCGAATCAATTTTACTATGGAGTTAAGGCGATTGAGACGTTGAGCCGTTTATTGGGCAGAGTTGGTGAGCTTACTTCATCTGGGCACTGCTCTTTGTAAGTTTTGATGGGCGAGAGGAGTTTCCATTTATGGAATTTGTCATAGGTGGGTGAAGGGCATATATGTTAGAAAATTATATATATTACACAACAATGAAACACATAAAATATGCGGAAAACACAAGCAGACAAGACACATAAAATCAGAGAGACACAGATATACGTGGTTCACCTAGTTTGGGCTATGTCCACCTCAAACATCCAATCCTTCCTTTCTATTATCTAGAAAAATGAAGAGACACAACCTACAACAGATCTACTGTAATATCCTCTGTTCTCTCTCACAATCTCCCTATATGTTTCTCGCTCTAAGAAATACTCATACCATACACAACCGCAATACAATACCCTCATACAAAGAGATGGGTTGCCTTCTAGGGAAAAAAACCCTAAACTAAACATAACTTTTATGATCGAGGATCATCACCTTATGAACAACCAGATTGTTAGAAATTACTATACTTTTACAAGGAAATTTTACATCTATTTTTAGCTTGAAGTCTGCAAAAGGTGTTTATTAGACGGGAGAGGGCTCCTCGAGATTGAAGCCGCCCCCACAGAACTGTGTGAGCGTTGGTACGGGCGGCGTTGTCCGCCCATTAAAATAGGGGGTCCAACGTTGTGATACAAATAAACAAGATAGTCGGGCCTCCACACCCAACAGTCTCCCACTTCGGGGCGATTGTAGCAACTCCACATTTGCTTCATTTTCATTTCTTTGAATGACCAGCTACTCTTTGGACCTGACTGTTTCTCATCTTCATCGTCATCCTTGAAGACCAATTGAAACTAAGCATATTCTTAGTTTCTCCCTAGTTACAACTTTTGTTAGCATATTTGCAGGATTATGGTTAGTGTGTATCTTTTTCAGCTTCAACTGTCCATCTTCCAATATTGACCATATGAAATGGTACTTGAGTTGTATGTTTTTAGTCCTGGAATGAAATGTTGAGTTCTTTGCAAGATGAATGGCACTTTGGCTATCACTGTATAACGTGCCCATATTATGCTTCTTACCTAATTCATCCATAAATCTTTGTAACCAAATCATTTCTTTACTAGCCTCTATAGCAACAACATACTCTGCTTCTGTTGTTGAAAGTGCAACAACACTTTGGATTTTTGAAACCCAACTGACAACTACACCTATAGTAAATACATATCCTGTAGTGCTCCTCCTGTTATCTCTATCACCTACCATATTTGCATCAACATATCCCTGTAGAGAAATGTTTGAACCACCAAAGCATAATGCTTGATTTGTGGTATCTCTCAAATATATGAGAATCCATTTTACTGCCATCCAATGTTCTTTTCCCAGATTGTTCATGTACCTGCTTACAACTCCCACTGCATGTGCAATATCAGGCCTTGTGCAGAGCATTGCATACATTAAGCTTCCAACTGCTAATGCATATGGAACTTTAGACATATAGTCCATTTCTTCTTGGGTCTTAGGGCACATCTCCTTACTAAGTTTGAAATGGCTAGCAAAAGGTGTACTAACTGGTTTTGCATTCTGCATATTAAATCTTTTCAACACCTTTTGTATGTACTCATTCTGAGACATTTTTAATTTGCGATTTCCCCTGTCTCTACTTATTCTCATATCAAGGATTTGTTTTGCAGCTCCCAAATCCTTCATTGCAAATGATTTTGCCATTTTTATTTTGATCACATTTATTTCCTGCATGTTAGACCCTGCAACAAGCGTGTCATCTACATACAATAACAATATAATATAGCTGCCATCATTTTTCTTTTTCATATAAACACAATGATTAGAGTGACATCTAGTATAACCTTGTTCAGACATAAACCTATCAAATTCTAGATACCACTGCCTTGGAGCCTGTTTTAAGCCATACAAGCTCTTCTTTAACTTGCACACTAATTTTTCCTTCCCTTTGACCTCATATCCTTCTGGTTGCTCCATATAGATCTCTTCCTCCAAATCTCCATGGAGAAATGTTGTCTTTACATCTAACTGTTCAAGATGTAAATCTTCTGCTACTACAAGACTTAAAATAGTTCTGATTAAAGTCATCTTAACAACAGGAGAAAATATTTCATCAAAATCAATACCTTTATTCTGTGCAAACCCCTTCACCACAAGTCTAGCTTTGTACCTCTGTTTTCCTCTATCTTCTTCCTTCAACCTGTAAACCCATGGTTATGCATGTTCCAGGTTTGAAGAAAAACTTGAAGGAAGAACTCTTGGTTCTGTTTTATGTTGAAAAATGTTATGCATGTTCCAGGTTTGAAGAAAAACTTGGTCTCATTCGCGATGATGGAGGACAAAGGTTATGACGTTGTTTTCAGCGATGGAAAAGCTTTCCTGCGGCATAAAACAACAGGTCAAACCAAGAGGATAGGGATTCGAGCCAAGAATATCTACAAGGTGGAGGTAGATGGTTGTGCTGCAATGGTGGGAAAAGCAGAAGAAGTGGTGAGCTGGGATGAGGGCGAATTATGGCACAAGCGATTGGGCCATCTTCATCATGGCGCCCTGAAAATTTTGCAGCAGATTTCTACTGGACTTCCCAAGGGTACACTTGCGCAGTTAGATCAGTGCAAGGGGTCTACTATGGGAAATTTTGTAAAGACCACCTTTCATGATAAGGAGAACCGTGCTTCGGTGATCCTAGAGAGAGTTCACATAGACGTGTGTGGACCATTCTCGGTTGCTTCAACAGCGAAACACAGGTACTATGTTATTTTCGTTGATGACTTTTCTCGTATATGTTGGATCTTCTTCATGTAGAATAAGGATCAAGCATTCTCAAATTTCTGTGAGTTTAAAACATTGGTGGAGAAAGAGTCGGGGAAACAAGTGAAGGTTCTACGGAGCAATAATGGTGGTGAATACATCTTGAACGAATTCAAAGAATTCTGTAGCAAAGAAGGAATTCGAAGAGAACTCATAGTGCCTCATAACCCACAACAAAATGGGGTCGCGGAGAGGAAGAACAAAACGATCATGAGTGTTGCACAAGCTATGTTGCATGATCAAGGCCTACCAATGCACTGATGGGCGGAAGCATGCAACACTGCGGTTTATGTGCAAAATCGTTGTCCTCATAGAGTACTTGGCATGAGTACACCTGAAGAAGCTTTTACTGGTAAGAAACCAGATGTTTCTCACTTTAAGATTTTTGGCTCATCTATTTATGTGCATGTGACCAAGAATGCCAAGAAGAAGCTGGATCCGACCGCTGAAGTTGGGATATTTGTGGGGTACATAGAAACACCCAATAATTATCGTGTGTATTTTCCAAACAATCGAATGACTATGGTGCGACGAGATATAAAATTCAATGAGGAGAAAGCCATGAAGTTGTTGCTTGATAGGGAGCTAGACTTACATCCAGAGGAGGAACTTTTGGTTCCCAAATATGAGTCTCTAGATGTGGATCAGCCATAGGAGGAGGTTCATGGAGTGGAGGAGTCCACTCACGCAGAGCCAAACATCAGAACTGGCAGCAGGCGTACCACAGAAGCTGAGAGGTTGAAGCTTAATGCGGCACAGAATGTAGGAGTCCCTACTTCACAACGCGGACAGAGACAGTCTCCTAACCGATTCACTAGATACATGGCTCTCATGAGCAAATGTATTGTGATTGAGCCATATTTCTTTCAGGAAGCAGTGCAGGAGCCCACATGGTAGATGCAAAGGTGGAGGAGTATGACTCCATTGTCAGAAACAGTGCTTGGGAAACTGTTCCAAGGCTGGTTGATAAATCAGTGGTAGGTTCAAGATGGATCCACAAGGTAAAGCAAGCTTCTGATGGGAGTGTTGAGATATACAAGGCCAAATTTGTGGCTCGGGGCTTCTCACAAATCGAGGGGATTGATTATGAAGAAACCTTTGCACATATCGCACAATATCCTTCCATAAGGACCATCCTTTCTCTCTCAGCACAGATGGGTTGGCACATTTATCAGATGGATGTGAAGACTGTGTTCCTTAATGGGATCATTGAGGAAGAAGTGTACATTAAGTAGCCTGAAGGATTTGAGATCTTCAACAACAAGTTGCATGTGTGCAGAATCAAAAGAGCGTTGTATGGGCTGAAGCAAGCACCCTGTGCTTGGTACAATCAGATCGACAACTATTTCACTGGACTTGGCTTCACCAAGAGTGAGGCGGATGCAAACCTATACCAGATTGTGGTGGAGGGTAAGCTTTTAATCATCGTTCTTTATGTTGATGATTTAATACTGACTGGTGATGAGCAACTGATACACTCATGCAAGGAGGACCTTGCAAAGGAGTTTGAGATAAAGTATATGGGCCTCCATTATTTCCTTGGATTGGAAATATGGCAGTGAGATGGTGAAATTTTTGTGTCTCAAGGCAAGTATGCAAGGGAGATACTGGGTAAGTTTCACATGGAGGGCTACAAACCCATGGATACTCCTCTTCCTTGAAACTGGAGGAAAGAGGACGCTACATCTGGAGAGGTAGTGGATGCTACTGTCTATCGACAGTTAGTGGGTTTGCTAATGTATTTAGTAAATACAAGACCGAACATATGTTATGCGGTGAACTAGCTTAATCAAGAGATGGTTAAGCCTATTAAGCTCTTTTAGAAGGCAGGCAAGCATGTCCTGAGATATCTCAGGGGCACATCTGAGTATGGCTTATGGTACAGACATACAAATGAGGTGAAGTTGCATGGCTTCACAGATGAAGATTGGGCAGGAAGTCCAAGGGACAGAAAGAGCACATCATGAGGGGTCTTCAGTATCAGATCTACATCTGTTTCTTGGTACAGCAGGAAACAGAGATCCGTGGCACTCAGTTCAATGGAAGCGGAATACATGGCAGCAATTCAAGCTGCATGTGAGGCTATCTGGATGAGAAAGATCATGGTTGGTTTGTTTGGTTCTCATTTAGATCCTACAGTGATTCATTGTGATAATCAAAGTTGCATTAAACTCTCGATTAATAATGTGTTTCATGATAGATCTAAGCATATAGATATCTAGTATCATTATTTCAGAGATTGTGTGTAGCAGAAGATCATGTTGCTTCCGTACATTCCTACGGAAGATCAAGATGCAGTATTTTGACGAAGGCGCTCACCAGGAGCAAATTCGAATACCATAGAGGCAAGATCGGGGTGAAGGATAAACCCTTTCTTATTGAGAGGGAGTGTTGAGATTCAACAAGATGATGATCCTAGTGAAAATTAAGCACCTACACTAGGTGGCGCCCACAGGCTATTTTTAGAATGTTGAGCAAAGTCTATTTATAACGGGAGTCTATTTATAGATGGTTGAGAAAATTCTATTTATAGATGAGTTTCTATTTTTAGATGCATGGGCGAAGTCTATTTATAGGTCGCATGTCTAAAAATAAAATGCATGTCGATTATTATTATCTCTTAATAATAATTAGACAATAAATAATAATCTATTCTCTTGAAGTACTTGATTTCAATTAATTGATGTGGCAAACTAGTTGACAAAAGGAATTACGAGTTCTAAGGTTGGTTGGTGGGGCATGCAAGTGGACTTAGTTGTAATTGAGTGATTCGAAGTTGTAACAGAGTTGGATGTGTAGTTATGTGAGTTGTAAAGTAGTTTAACTCAGTTAAGTGGTTTAAACTCAGTTGTGCTAGTTGTAATTAAAGATACAATAGTGAGAGATCAGTGAATTAAATATTAAATTAATTCACATGGAGTGATCTCACATGCAACTGAATATTTACTACTATTAACTACATGCATGTCAGATCCAGTGGAGACCCGGTTGAGAGATAGGTGAAAGGGACACTTTGACTATTTGTTGTGACATTAGTGGGTGTACTCATGCAACCACGCACACATTGGAGATGCCAATGAGGATTTTGCAGTCAAGGCAAGGCAATATCTCATTCATTCAGGGATTGCGCAGTGGAGGCACGCTGTTAGGAGGCAGTAAATTGGTGCATGTGTGAGCCAATTTTTGAATGACAGTGTGAGACGATTATATATTGTACTGAGAGCTCTTGGATTAGAGTTTTGTATGAGATTGCTTCATGATCCATGATATATACATAATATATGATAGTGGGGTTTTTAGCTATATGCTTTCCTAGTAAAAACATGTGTTTTGTGTGATTGATCTTTCTTCATGTGTTTGCAATAGGCGATTAAATTTCCGCAAAGATATTAGTAGAAGGATTTTGTATTTAACAGTGGCATATAATTGTTATATCAGGAGAATCTAGGCAATACATAATTGTATTAAAATTTCTACAATATATAAATTGGTTATGACATGAAAAAAAAGAATCACGTGTAATACCTTCAATTTTCTCACTTATTTCATCCTTTGAAAGTAAATAATTGGTAGATTTGAAGCATTAACAAGTTGGTATTCACAGTGCAAGTAGGTTTGAAATCATATAAATAACATCCTTAATTAGGGTTTTTGGTAATACTTGAACATCTAAACTAAGTTGGTGAGACAAATCAGTCAACCTTTTAGAATTAAAGCCTAGCCCATCATGGTGTTCATAGATTTTTCACCCCAAAAGTAAAGGATGTGAATTCAACACATAGTTTTCCAAGGTTTGCAATGTCAAGGTCAAGGAAATAGCATCAAAGTTTGTAACTTCAAAGTAAAGGAAATAACAATAGATTGGGAATTACATCAATACTAATTTGGAGGTCATGATTTTCTAAATTTATTATACCCAACATAAATCCATCTTAAACCTAAATCTACTAAACATTGAAAGGGATCAAATTTTTTAATCCTATATAGTTGGTTATTTTTCACTATGAATTTAATTCTTTTTATTAATTGTTAACTAATAATTTTTTTTTTTCTAAATTTTTTAACAACTAATGAATATTAATAAATATTTGTTACTTCTCTTCTCACAAACTAATTAAGTACATTTCTTTTCTTATATGCCAACCAATTAGCATGTCAACTACATATCAATACCAACAAGATTGGTGTTAAAGAGCAGATATCAAAGGCCTTTTTCCCAGTATCTTATATATATATGCCATGTAATGCATCAAGTGGGCTTGTTTTTTAATCAATGCATCAAGCGAGCATGTTATATATGTTTGCAGAGGAGGTAGATGGGCCACTACATCAAGTGAGCCTGCTTTTATAATCAGGTATTCGGAGGATTGATATCTCTGACTGCTACATGCGAGCTGGGATTTTAATTATATGGATCGTAGTTTCTCAGGTTCATCACTTTTAGCTGTAAAGTGGATGAATAGACATATATGTCTGTTTGAAATTTTGATTGTTTTATACTTTATATGTCTACATGACTGGACTATCTATGTCTAATTTTGATGGGGTTATATCGTCGAGTTACATACATTTCTTCTCATATTGTCCAATGATGATCTATAATGACGTACTTTTTGACAACACATGTCTATGACGTATGAAATTATACTGTTTATATATTTCAATATAAAAACAATGTTTTTTTCTTTCTGAAAATAAAATAAAATAATATATATATATGCCATGAAAAAAAAAAAAAAAAAAAACTCAATGTAATGCCTTTAATTTTCTCACATATTTTATCTTTTCAAAGCAAATAAATGTGTACCTTCGAGGCATACTTTAACAAGTTGACACTCATACTTTAACAAGTTGACACTCTGAAGTGCAAGCAAGTTAGAAGTCATATGAAGAACATCCTTAATTAGCAGATTCTATAATAACTAAGAAATTAAACTAAGTTGGAGAGACAAATCAAGGTAACATTTTTGGGGTCTATTCATAAATTTTGCACTCTTCAAAGTATAGAATGTGAAATCAACCTATATATTTGTTTAACCATAGTGAATTGATAATTTTTTAGATTAATTTAAAAGAAGTTCTAGTATCAATTCTTGTGGTTGTTTTCTAATACCAAGAGTATATCCAGCAACTTACAAGCCAGACATACTGGAATCTTATGATTTAGTAAGAGCCTAGGCTCTGCAGAAAAAGGGGAGCCTCCTCCTTGAGCCGGATTTTAACAGGCTTTATACTCAATGGGATTTGAACCTCCATCTTGTTGTTTTCACCCAACAAAACTTACCATTAAACCACATAACATCAAGAAAATGACATCCAGCTTTGTAAAATTGTAAAATGGTGGCAGTGTCAATGCACATGATCGGAAGGCGGACGAAAAGACGATGGCGCGTTTAGCTAGGGTTTCTCTGTAGGGAATATCGCCATGCTTGGTCAAGCCCCGGGGGCACTTAAGGTTTCTTGTCGAGGGGGCAGCAATTTCCTTTTCTCCTATAGTACAATATATGGAGAATTATGGCATGTTCTAGTGGGATCGCAGTCGACTCACAAATGTGATTGAGTCTTTGGAAATTTTCCGCGGGAGGTTCGTATCACGTGCAGATTCCCCTGTTCAAGAGCGACCCTTTTCTGCCCAGGTTTCAAGTCCGTCTCACGGAACTCTACAAACGAGGTTTATGGTAGTCTCTTTTCAGCGGTCTGAGCGAAGTTGGGTTTCAATAAAAGGTATAATGACTTTCATATACCCTAATATTTTTAATTCTCCTCTTTGTCGGGCTTCGAACTCAGCAGAAATGGCGGCAGCTCCATCTCATGAACCCCCTCTGGAGGTCTTCCATCGTGGGGTTCCTTTCTATCAGCCTCGATTTGGAAAATCTCCATAGACTGAGAATGATATGAAAATTTCATTTCCGATTTTGTCCAAAAACCTTGTGTGCGAAACTTCATCTGTTTGGGTAAAAGAATCTCTCTGTCTTGTATCTCAAACAACTTATTCAAGAAAAATGGGGCTTGCCTGCGTCCTTCCAAAGTCTATAATTTGAAGGGAAGGTTTTTCAGGAAACCTTACAGCTAAAAGATTATAGTAGTGAAAATAATTCAAATATCATACTGAACTCGGCTGCATGGAGGCGCTAATGGAGCCAAGGTTGCAAATGGCTTCTCTATCTCTTTTAAAGAAGCAATGCAAGGGAAATCCTCTGCCCCAACAAATCAGAATCAATATATTTCAGGCCCCTATATTGTCAATATATTTCAGGCCCTTATATTGTTGAGTGATTGGAGAAATTTCTATCTATGGAGGTAAATCTACCTGAGGTTTCCTCTCTGTTCTTCAATCTAAAGCAGTGGTTTCTAGATTTAATGACTTCTGGCCAAAACCTGAAGCATCAATTCACAGGATTTTCTCCTCGGTGGACTACAAATTGTGACATATACCTTTGCTTAAAGGGTTTTTTGATAGTCCAATTTGAAACTAAGAAGGATCTGAATTTTGCACTAATCGAATGAAAGGCCACGGTTGTGGGGTCGAGCTTGGCTATTCACCACTCCATGGTTCCCTCAGCTTGATGCCAACATGATGGTGGTTTCTTTTCTGTCATGTTGGGTGAGGCTTCCAAGCAACCTCCCCGGGTAAATGTAACAGCCCGCAAGCCACATATACCAGTGACTCATGACTTTGCAAGGACCGAGGCATCCAACAACGGGGATGTCTATCCCTCTAGCCTGGTCATTGACAGGCCATAGACAACCGTACCCCCCGTCGGTTTTGAACTTGTGACCTCCCAAGAGAAATCACTAGTTTTTAACCATTGAGCCCACTCGAGTTCACTGGTCACAAGTCCTTGATTATGAGAACATGGCATTTTGATGTCGTGTATGTTTTCAAACAAGGTACCTACAATGTACATGTCCACGGGCAAAGAAGACTCCTAAGAAGAAGAAGAGGCACTCTAATAGAACAAAAGAATCGCAGTTCATGGAGTGACACCCTTCTAAGGATGAAGAAGAAGATATCAAGGAAATTCAACTAGAAAAAAGAAAGAAATGAAAGATGTATCTCAATAGGGAGATAAATCAAATGTGGATGCCTTGGTTCAGCCAGCATATGTCATCATTCAACAGAAAAGTAGGCACCCTGAGGTCCCCTTAACATTGGAAGGCATTGGGGGCTCAAAAAGAGCTCATGTCTCTGAGAGCTCGAACTCGGACAAAGAAGTCCCACATTTAGGACGAGATTTGACTTTGGTTCTTGTGGAACCGAATCCCAATGGATGGCAAAAAGTGCAAAGAGGAAGAACAAAAGAGAGAAGATTAGCACTAGTTGTCATCCATAATTTTCTTTTCTATTTTTTATTGTTTATTGGCATATTCTTTATGTATTGTCTTCTTGTGCTTTCTTGCTCCGTCTTGTACCTTATGATCTTATATGCATACACAATGTGTCTACAAAATGTAATTTTTATACCATTAATAAAAATTACATTTTTTTTTTTGCAGGATTCAAAAAGAAACATCAAGGTTTGTAACGTCGAGGTAAAGGAAATGGCATTAACCCATCAATATTACATAGTTCCATTGTAACCCCAAATCTATTAAGCACTAAGAGGGATCAAAGTTTTTAAGGTATAAATTTTTATATGTAAATATGTAGTTATTTATTTTTTTCGCTATCATGTAATATTACATGATATCTCCCTTATATTGCAGTGAAATAAACTACGAATAAAGTTTAATCTTGTTTTTTTCTTTTCTTTTTTGCTTTTTTTTTGTACTAGAGGAATTGGCAAGTAGGTTGGTTTTGGATGTGGATTTTTCCACGACACTTCAACTACAGGTCTATGCCTAAAATCACAATCATAAACACACTAAAATCCCCCAACACTAGTAACTACTTTGCACAACGGAAAACATAAGGCAGTGAATCAATCTCGTGCACATGACAAATTTTAAACTTCTAACCCACTACATGTTATATTACAAACTTTAATACAAAAATCTCAGGGCTCTCGTACCATGGATCACGACCCTTACATACAACCCTGATAGGAGGACGCAACTAGGGCTTTGTGTCAACAATTATGACCACCAATCTTCCCTAAACAAGATAGACTTGACGTACTTGTTGAAGGTGTGCACCCTTGGCCATTTCAGTCCACGTACCTTGAACACATCTAGTGAGTACTTTTCCTTCATATTTGATGATCACTTCAACTGCATCTCCAGTTGTCCAATCTGCCACTATCAACCCTCCTATTGCTCCAAGAGTGACTAAACTTTGGCTCATTGATTTTCCCAGTAACAATGTCCTGATCTGCAGCTCGAAAGGATCACGTTCTTAGGGTCTTTATAGTCTTCCCTCTTCTTGCCTCTTTGTTGCTCCAAAGAAGACCAAACATAGGGCTTAACGAACTACCCTCTTATCACTGAGTTTTCCCTCTTGCAACCCACTGAACTAGGGCACACAACAACCAACCCTCTTGATTGTTATTTTGGCTACTCCAAAATATTAGTCCTTAGGGAATTCAAAGCTACCCACACCCAATGCACACTTGACTGATCTAGGGCACAAATACACAGCCTTCACAATTGTAACTTGCTCCTTCAATTACACAAATCTAGAGCTTCACAACTGCTAATCAAACTCCTATGATAAAGCCTCTTTACAGCTTCTTTTATCAACCCTCTAACACCCTTGAGATGACGAAACTAGGATTTACAAATCAACCACTAACATTCCATACACACATTGTTCTTAGGTTGCTTCAGAACTCTATCCAAACACCATTAAGACAGACTTCCACCTAGCAATATCCCTTTATAACCTTTGTTGCCCTTACATGTCTTGCTCTCCTTGTCAAATGCTAGGCAAAACTCAGACCTTATACACAACCGCTCCTTGAGATATACTTGCACTCGTGGATCCACAAATTGTTGCCTTAAAACCCTTTAGGACAAACCTTTTATTGCCATCTCCTTTAGCACTCAATCCTCCTTGATTTTTTCCACTCTAGCCCTTTTTTCCACATAGTACAACCATTATGTTTTGCCCAATCACCCTTACTTTGGTTCATCCTTGAGACAAGTTTCGGCCTCACTTAAGACTTCATACCACAAAACCCTCACGAAAATCCTCATGTAGCATTGTGGTCATGTTGTTAGAAAATCAGAAAGGCAAAAAGATTTTCTTGTACTTGATAATTTACTATTATTTTTCTTATTGTCTTCTTTTCTCTATGTTCATCAAGCAATTACCAAAGCAAACATAGATCAAGGACACAAGATATAGGCAGACAACCAAGGAAAAACCCCACTCTAGGGGGAAACACAGTCAGTGATTCTTCCTTCAATAGTTTCCCTAAGATAATCCAAGACTCTAGACCTTGACACAAACTTCCTCCACACCAAGTCAGCGTTCTTCTTCTTTTGCGGATGATCCTATTTTGACCTGGCAACAGTAGCACTTTCTTGGACCCAGTAACTCCGATCTTGGATGAGAGACTTCGATCTTAACTTAGAAACTTTGATTTTCACCCAATACAACTTCTTGAGGCAACAACACCCAACAACAACAACTTTGACCTATACTTGTCTTGGCAGCGGCATCACAACAAGAACGTCGATCTCCCAATCTAGGGCACGAAAGAGAGGGAGAGATACACCAAAATTTTGATTTTCTTTTTCTCCTTCACATTGACCAAACTCGCACTTTTTTCTCCCTCTTCCTTCACTTCGCACTTTTTCCGACTTCCTTAGAGATATCTAACTTGCTTGAGATGTTCTCTACCAAATGACTTCAAATTGCTTCCTTTATAGCCTTTAAGTGGGGTCGAATAGCCCTCCTTGTGGCCGACTTGATCATCTTGAAGCCGACTTGGTGTGGAGGTGACATAAATCATATCTGACTCAATACTAAACCTTTTTACGTGATTCAAAAGCCCAAGAAGGTTTCTTTTAAATGTACAATGACTCTATAGACTCAGAATAAATCCTAGAAGTCCTTAATGGGGACTTTGACTTAAAACATAATGACCCAAGCATGAAACCCATTCTTTAATAAGTCACTATAATAATAAAAAAAATTGTTTTCTTTATTCTTTTGACAAGTACATTACATAGTGACCCAAATACATTAATGAAGACCGAACCTAATTACATTCTTCAACACGCGTAACAGAGGTTTAAGGGCACCCTTTAAGGGTTGTGGCCCTCCCATTCTCCATAGAACCAAACTCAGACTTTAGGACAAATTTACCTTAGTTGTGCCTCCACAAAAATGTTCCTATCTAGGGCACAAACTTTACATAGAACCATCTCCAAATCATGCACATAAGACACCTACATGAGGATCGAGTACCATAGAGATAAACTTCTCCAAATCTAAGCAAACTAGACCTAATTTCCTTGCCTTGAACCAGACCATTGTGCTCCAACTCGCCCTCCTTAGGGCTTCTACAACTCTTGAGGTATTTTGCATTGTTCTTGGACAGAGATCTCTTGAGAGAATGCGATTTGTATGGTTGTTAATGAGTCTCTCATGCTGCCTTCTTATAGCCTTCAAGGGGTGTCTTTGTAAGCCTAGCCGACTTGACTTTTCAACAATAACCCCAACTAACATTAGACAAGGGTTTTCTTTCATTTGATTTTACCACCTCATTATTGCCTTAGGTCCTCCTTGGCTTCTTTAAGGGTGCTCCACTTGCAACAATGAATAAACAATAATTTCTTCACTTGGTTTCGTGTCCACACCTTGAGTGCAAAACCCCATCACTTGGGTACATTGCCCACAAAGCCCTTGTGGTCCATCTTCTCCCAAACCCAGTGCCCTAAGGTTTTGGGAGTACTACCTCCCAAGCTACACAAATCAACAACGAGGTTGATTCTGACCACTACCACCATACCTTTAAGTTCCTACATATGCCCCTCTCGTAGGCACAAAGTAATCAAGGGGATTTGAACCTTGAATCTCGTAATTTACATAATACCTCATCACAACGATTCCAATTAAGCTACCCCCAGTACAAACTAATAAAATGTGTTTTTATTATTATTTTTTATTAGCGAATTAGATGCCTTTATATATGTGAGATGGATCATATATACATATAAATATTGATAGGTCCACCAATTACAAACATGTCATTTACATATCAACACCAACACTACCAACCAGCTTTATCTTAAAGAGTAGATGCCAAGAGGTTTTTTCTCAAAATATTCAAAATATTCCAATATAAGAGTTGAGTTATGACATGCAAAAAGAAAATCCTTTCTTAATACCTTCAATTTTCTCACATATTTTATCTTTTGAAAATAAATAATGTGTAGATTCAAGGCATACCTTCACAAGTTAGTATGTCCATGCAAACAAATTAGAAGTGATATCAATAACATTTTTAATGGGGAGTTTTGATAATAAGCAAATTATAAATGACATCAACAACATCATTGGGAATTTTGATTATAAATAAAAATCTAAATTAATTTGGAGAGATAATCATAATGTTTATGGATTTTGCACCCCTAAAAGTAATAATGTAAACTCAACATGTATTTTAACAAGGTTTATAACTTAAAAGTGAAAGAAATACTATCATAATTGAAAATTACACAAATAACATCAATACTAATTTGAAAATCATGATGTTCAAAATTTACTAAAGCTGACATATATCCTCTTACACCCAAATTTATTAAAGCATCAAGAAGGAGTATTTTTTTTTTAAGTTGGAAATCTATATATATATATATATATATATAATTACATAACATCTCTCAAATCTAATTGTGTAATCAACTATAAATAAAATTTAATATTTTTCATCAATTGATAACAAATTAAAACAATCATTTTTAAATTTTTTTATTAACTTAAGAATATAAATAAATATTTGTTTTATTTTTATTATAAAACATTAAATACATTTATTTTATTATTTGTAAAATCAATAAGTATTAAAAAAAAAAAAACAAATCTTTATTATTATTAAGTAAAATTAATCTTTTAACCTTATAGATTAATCCTTATAACTTTATTTAAAATTAAATTATTATTATTATTATGATGTAAAATTAATCCTTTTCATCTTATAGCCTTATATTTTTATTATAATTTAAACTACAACTTTATTATTATTAACTTAAAATTGTATCATTTATCTTTTAGATTTATATTTTTTAAAATTATAGTTTAATTGTATTTTTAATATCACATGGTTATGTTGCATCTCCCATTCCCCAATGCCACCTTACCTAATAAATTAAGAGAGTTTGAGGGAAAAAGATAAAAGTGAGACTGTTCTAATTTATTTAAGCTAAGTTATGAGTGGACATCTATATTTATAATTGGCTAAGTAAGGTTTGATATTTAATTTTTCGGTGGAGAGATCTCTACAACTCAATGGGTAGATGTCAAGTCTAAATGTTTAACATTTAACAAATTTAATTTAATGTCAATGTCCCTCTCAATTAAAAATCCATATAAAGGTAAATGTGTACCAATAAATTTATTTAACATAAACATTTAACATTTATATGTAGGCTCAATTAAAAGATAATAATAAAAAGTTAGAAGTAATAGGGTGGAGATGTTAGTGACAAGGAGAGGGAGGGAGATAGTGACACGGTTGAGGGTAGGGAGAGAGAGCAAGGAAGAGAGAGAAGAGAAAGGTGGAGAGAGTAGAGGAGGGAAGAGAGTGTGTGAGAGAGAGACGTAGGGATGGATCTAGCCTAGATATGTTGTGTGTATATAAAAACCAATCTAGATCCATCTTAAACCTGGATCTATAGGCCAAGAGGGATCAAATCTCTTTTCACTTTAAAAGAGGTTTGCATCTCAAGAGATTTGATCCCTCTAGGTGTTTGATAGATCTGGGGATAAGATGGATCTAGGCTGATTTTGAGTTAAATTATGAGGGAACAACTCTATCTATAATTGGCTGGGCTATTTATTTTGCTAAGAGGCATTTCACAAAAATAATAAAATAATAAAAATAAAAATAACATATTTAGCTATGGTATTTATATGGAATATAGTCTAGAAGACTATTTAAAAAGAGAAACACAAAACCTAAATCCATCGTAATTCAGATCTACCAAACACCCAATAAAGTCAAATCTCTTTTCATTCTAAAACAAATTTAAACTTTAAAATGCCAAATTACAATAAATTTAAAATAATTTTATATCAATAAAATTTGACACATTAAATTCTTACTCATTTAATATATAAAATTAATTCAAAATCCTCAAATCACCATAAAATTGAGGAGTTGACTACCGACGCAATAGCCCAGACGGTAAAAAAAAAATTTCAAAATATCAAGTAGTTGGAGTGTTTGAATTGCATTTTTTTATAGTAAAAATGGATTCAGCACCATTAAACACTCAAAATATTGAAGTTTAACAACTTTAAACAAGATTTTCAAAAATCTTTGCCTAAATTTTTCAAATTCTTATCGAAATTTCTGAATTATTCTATGAGTTTTTTTTTAGACTACCGCTAAAATTAATCCAATCCTCGAATCCACAAATGCCCATCATTATGATAGTGAAATTCAATAGTTATGATACGATAGCTAGATATAAACGCAGTAATTATAAATCTAGATACTCTTGAGAAATCCACCATGTCTACTCTACTCCTCTTCATCAGTATATATTGAGAAGACGCTCCTATTCGGTATATTGCTCTCAAGCGTTTTGATTTCAAGTGTTTTTTCCAGTTCAAAACCAAATATACAAAATATCTTTCATTTCTAACACTCAGTTTTAATACTATTTTTTAAAGTTTTATTTAAGTTTTAATGCGAATATCTTTCGTTTCTAACACAGTTTTAATACTATTTTTTAAAGTTTTATTTAAGTTTTAATGCAAATATTTTTCGTTTCCAACACTCAGTGATAGAAAAAATAATTAACTCAGAAACATACATAAAGCACACACAAAATAAAAGCGGAAAAGGCAGAAGCCTCATGGCTTCTTCATGTATTCTCTCTTATTAAAAAAATTTAATTTACAATTTAAATAGATGAGAGAAAATGTCTAAGATAGTCCATGCTATCTTAGACTCCTTTGGTTGAGATAATTTCTCTCCAAAAACCCACCAAGATAGGAGTTCTTAAACGAACTCTAATATTTGAGGAACAACCCAAGAGTTAGGCACATATTCCTAACTAGGAATATTTAATTAATTTATTTATTATTTTGGATTTATTATTGTTATTTGAGAGAGGCTAACATTCCCCTCTTCAATGACAAATCCAAAATAAGAACGAGGAACCATCTTCCAAGTTATCATATTGATATTTAAAAAACATTGCCTGAAAAACCGCCAAAGCTAGATGCTGAAAAACTGCAATCTGAAGAGACCATGAGTCAACTGTATTTCTGATTCATCTCTGAATTTCGCTTGACAACTCCATCAAGTGCCAAGTTGCAAAAGGATCAATCTGTCCTTTGCATGAAAGCAGCATCCTTTGTCCATTGACAAAATTTGTTCAAAGCCCACTGGCTGATGATGTCAAAAACAACTCACTGTTGCTTTTGTTGTGCTGAAAACTATTCACTGCTTCTTTGTTGTCCACTGCCCACTGGCAAATTTGTTGATGCCCGCTAGCTGCTTTTGCTGATTTTTTTCGAGACTTTCAGTCTAACAACCACTGTCAATCTCATTGACATTTCCCCCCCTTTGTCAGCTGAAAGGAGAGACTTCTCTGGAAAGTTTTCCTATACTCCCCCCTTTAGGTGTAGGAGTTTTACATTGGTGTACTCCTCCGTTTAACTGCATGAGAGTACCATCATCTTTTCATTGTTGGCTGCACTATGTGTGATTGGATTCGATTGTAGAACTGAGACAATCGTTTGACTGTGGATGACCATTTCCAAGGGTCGATCCATTCATAATGTATCTGAAATCTGGCTGATGTTTTTTGTTGGTTGCGACATTTTGCTGAGGAATGATTGGGCTTGCCACACTGGCGACAAGGATGGAGATCAAAACACTGATCTTCCATATGACCGGTTCTTTGACAATGAGAACATTTCGGTTGGACTTCAACTTCAGGTTGCGTGCAATTCTGTTTGTCTGCAACTTTCTCAGAACTTGCTGAGGTGAGTGGTGCAAGAAATCATGCATTGACGAACATAATTGACTTGGAATAATCTGGGATACTCAAGCTGGTGTCATCATTGGCATATCCTAAGCCTCGTCGATTCTTGTTATTCTGAATTTCTTTCCAAGGCTTGATGATGGGCTTGGAAGAAATTTGAACTGGAACAACTTCGACACTTGAAGCTATTTGGATGAATGACTTATCATCTGGATGGTTCAAAGACTTGAAAGTATCACGCTTTTCTTGCAATTCAATCCTTTGAAGTTGCAACTCTAGTTGAAGAAACTCAATGGTTTCATGCGTTTGTTATAGATGCCATGAAAGATCAGCAAGAGTGTCTTTGTTGACATGCACCATGTCTTCATTGCTGGAGATGATCAAACTGTGAAGAATGTTTAACAACTAAATATGTTGCGCCATCTGAACTTTCTCACTTGAAATCAGGCTCTCTTGTTGGAGATGTCGTGCTTTGAACTGTTTCACTTGAATGAGAGGCTCGCTTGAATGTGGCTTGAATGGCACGCTCGCTTGATTTGTTGCTTATTGCGCTTGCTTGGAACACTTGCTAGAATTGTAGAATTTTCTCGCTTAAACTATGGAATTCACGCTTGCTTGATGATGATCGCGTTTGTTTAAGCGCTCACTTGACTTACTTGATGACTTCACGCTCACTTGAATGAATAGCCACGTTCGCTTGATGTCGATCTTAACTTGCTTGATTGTTTTAACTTGTTTGGTTGCTGTGATGGTTGTTGCAATGAACTTCACTATGTCTTGATGCAAATTGCTTGAATGAATAATCACGCTCGCTTGCAGATGTAAACTTGTTGCTTGTTTGATTTAAAAACTCATGCACTCACTTGATTTTGTGTAAAGGAAGGGTGTCGAACACTGTCGACAATGCACCCAAGAAAGCTTACAATGATTTTAATGATTCAATTAAAAAAAATGAAGTCACTTGTCCTCTTAAAAATTCATTAATAATGAATTTTTAATGATTCACTTAAATCAATGAATTTGATTACAAGTACTTAAATGGATTTGCTGATGTAGACGTTCCTTTGAAATGCATGAACTTAACTAAGTGAATTTGCTTGTTGATGTAGACAATCTTTGATTAAAGGTTGTAGCATGTCTTGATCTTGCAGCTATTTCGGTACATGTGGTTTGCTTGCTGATATTGAACTTTATGTATGCGATATTAAATGAAATCATTGATGTGTCAAAACTAGACATAGATCAAAAACAACAACATGAATCCATAAAAAACATGCACCATCACAAACACACATGGTGTACCTAAGATCCCCTTATTCAATTTTGGGCGGATCTAGGACACATCAACACCAAAAAAAAAAATGATATCTTTATTAAGTATTGAGAACATAAGAAATCTCCACCTTCAAGTAATGAATATGCCAAGCTCACAACCCTTGGAAGCAATTTGTCTTCAAAGTCTGAATGTATAGTGACATGATCTCTCTCAAAGTAAAACAATACTTTGAATTACAATAATGACTTTTCCTTATCACTCCAAATTCAAAATGTGCACCTTATTACTCCAAAAATTACAAAAATAAAGAAACACTCCTTATTTCTCCAAATTACCAACAAAAAATTTCACCTTATAAATCCACCCTTATACCTCCCACTTGACCCACAACATTACAATATCATCTACAGAGCCTTTTACCTTTTTCACTCAAGGTTATAACCATTTGAAACCAAATCACATGACATTTGAATCTAGTCCCACGCACATTAAACCGCATATCATAACATTTTCAAAGTCCTCAAGATTTCACACTATCATTTCACTTTGTTTAAACATTCAGAAATGTTTCGACTTGAGCTTTTAAACAAAATTTCATTTCAAAAAAACTTTGATTCCATACCTTGCTAACTCCGGCGTAAGAATACCACCAGATTTTTCTCTCCATGCATCATTTGATAGCCGCGCGGAAACCCAAAAACTGCTTCACAGTTCCGCTTATTGTTCTGTTTGCCCAATTGCTTAACATTTCACCATCAACTAATTTCGTTTCAAACCTGGAGGAATTGAACTAGTTGTTGCACAGACAGAACAAAACTCATTGGAATGGTGCTCACTAACTTCAATGGTGCTGGTGTGGTATTTGGTTTTGGTGCTCAGCTGCATTAAATATTCAAGTTTCATTCGAACATCAACTTGCTTCTCCGAATTCCGAGGCTCTCGGAACACCGTCCACAGCAGCTCTCTCTGCAGCAATCCTGCAGTTCGATCCACGCCCTGCAGCTCACAGTGGCTATCTACAGCAGGTCACAGAGATCACCAATCGATCCCAATAGGCTTCATCTGCACTGTTGTTGTATCAAGAACAACCAACATTGACAATTCCGTGGCAAAATTGAGCGTTTTCTGTAATTGAGCTACAACAGAAATGAAAATAAAATCATACACAGCTCACGGCTTAAGGTTTCTAAGTCCACACAACTTAGCAATTTACAGCGCTCCTCAAATACCATCTCACGGTGTTGCTTCACGGCTTTGCTCACCGTGCTGCTTCACGACTTTGTCGACAACCTCAGGTTCGTGTGTGAAGCAACCACACTACCACATGATCTTTGATGCCAAGCTTGTGGAAAAGTGCATGCTTGTGCTTTTATATCGTGATCGGTCAGCTGTTAACAAACTAAAGATAACAAAGATCACAGAAGACGAAGCCACAATTTCTGAACCATATGCTATAAAAACACATTGGAACTCGAGGCCTTCAAGAATCCAACCACAGGATTTGTAGGTTCGTGGTAATGAGAAGCAGTGGTTTTGCAATTGTCTTAATTGCCGAGACTAAATGAAGATTTCAATATACTTCAAATATGAATGGACAGGCTGAAATACGAGTTCTTACTCATTTTTAAGTATAAAACACAGTGCCTCTAATTGAATTCACTTATTTAAATCATATACAAACTGGGATTTAAAAAAAATTGGATCCGATCAATCTCACACTTGCGAAGAGCCTACCAATTGCTTCCACATTAGCACCACAGAAAAAACTGAAATAAAAAATGTTTAACGCATGCAATCACCTTGAGTTTTAACGCTGCTGATCGATGTGCGTTCACCGATTGCGTCTTTTAGCAGTGGTTCTTCCTTATGCTAATAGCCTGGAGCTTATGGTAACTTAGCTCACGGCTGGGTATTTGCTTTGTGCTCCTCCCAATTGAACCGCAGAACAAAATTCTGCTGAGGATGCATTCCGATCACACAGAGCTTCCACGCAGATAAAAAACAGTGCTGGTTTGCGCTCACAATTCTCGAGAGCCCACGGTTTGGCAAATATGAACTCGGCCCTCAACACTCACAAACTCGCAGCATTCCTTGCCAAACTAATTCAAGCAAGTAGCGTTCAACCTCAACTAAACACGAGCAAGAACATTCACAGTTCACAAGCGTGAGACATTTCATGAATTAAATAAACAGGCAGCAAATCGAGTTTAAATCTGTCTCTTAAAAGCTGATGGCTCCAATACCACATGATAGAAAAAATAATTAACTCAGAAACATACATAAAGCACACATAATAAAACACACACAAAATAAAGGCGGAAAAGGCAGAGCCCTCATGGCTTCTTCATGTATTCTCTCTTATTAGAAGAATTTAATTTACAATTTAAATAGATGAAAGAAAATGTCTAAGATAATCCGTGCTATCTTAGACTCCTTTGGTTGAGATAATTTCTCACCAAAAACCCACCAAGATAGAAGTTCTTAAACAAACTCCAATATTTGAGGAACAACTCAAGAGTTAGGCACATATTCCTAAATAGGAAAATTTAATTAATTAATTTATTATTTTGGATTTATTATTGTTATTTGAGAGGCTAACACTCAGTTTTAATACTATTTTTTAAAGTTTTAATACCCCAGTTTTAATACTATTTTTTTAAGTTTTAATATTATTTTGATTAAGTAAAATATATTATTATAATCAAAATAAAAATGTATTATTATTATTATTATATGGAGAATATTAACCATGAATATATATTATTATTATTATATGGAGAATATTAATGATGAATATATGTGAAGAATATTAATGATAATATTTTTTCTAATAGTTTCACATTTATCTCAAAAAATAATTACGTTTTTTTAATTAAATTAAAAATTCATAATTATGTTCTTTTTTCTTTTTAATTAAATGTTAATGTTATTGAGCAGAGAAACTTATTCTACAACTCAATATTAGTGAGCAACCCAATATTAGAGAGCAGAGACTCATTCTACAACTCAATATTAGAGAGTACAAAAACTCATTTTACAACCCAATTTTAGAGAGTACAGAAACTCATTCTACAACCTAATATTAGAGGATGTGTAAGTCTAGTCAGTTCCACTTTAAAATAAAAATAAAAGTTAAAAATTATGTGCTAAATAGAAAAATAAATCATGTCAACTATAATAAATAAAAAATGAATATGTTTTAAAGTAACTAGAAGTAAAAAAAAAAAGTGCCAGTAAAATGTTTAAATCTTATAATTTGATTATTGATAAAAATAATTTTAATACCAATTAATATTAACATATACTTCAAAAATATGTTAATAATAGAAAAACCATTTTAATTTGTCATAAAATGTATCCATGTAACACATGTTCCATCAATCAAACAAGAAAGCCAGAATTATCTAGTTGTGGTTCATTTACTCAATGAGCAGGCTAGATTCTCAATGTGTACAACTACACTACTATTAATGAATGTAAGTTTTTCCCACAGTGGATCTTCTAAAAATAATGTTATTAATAAGTCAGTTGAGACATTATATATCATGGAAAAATTAAGTTTTATGGTTAAAATCTTTAATCAATCTTATATATACTCTATTTAGCATTTAAAAATACAATTTAAACAACTAAAAATAACACGCATTGTATTTAACACTCTAAAAAAGTTTTTCCGTGAAAAAAAATTTGATTCCTCTCGACTCATGTTAGATCCATACTTAAATAGATCTATTCTCATATTACACTCTGAAAAAGTTTACCTTTAAAAGAAATAAATTAATAAATTACTCTCGACCATGTTAAATCCATACTTATAAACAAACAAACAAATCTTTTTAGCAAATTGTAAATTTTCATGCTAGTTTTCCTATATACCTAAAGCCAACACACAATTAATTGTCTCATCCGCACCCAGCAGAGTCAAACTTAGATACACCCTTAAATTATAGTTTGATAGTTAATTTAAGAGGACCATGTGCTCACCAGAAAAGGATGCGTCAATGTGTATCCCAGCCTCCAAAAAGATTGTAATATTTTCAAAACATCACCATCATCCTCGCATCACTCTCAACGTCTCTGTCCAACAACCATTGCACAAGAATCTTGCCAATTGTAATTCTTATGCTTAATACTTGTTTTTATCTCTTAGTTTAGATGGTGGACATTATTACGTACGTATAGCACGAGAAAATCCATCAGCGTTCAACATTTTGGTACGTTTCATTTATAATAGAAATAGCTAAAAAAATCACACAATTACTAAAAAACACACATAAATAATTATTCACAAATGGTGTATGTGTAAAGACACTCACACACCCTAATTACATTCAGATTACTCTATTAAATAGAGTTTCTGAGATTCAACTTATTTCTAATTTAGAGAGAGAGGTTGAGAGAATTTCTCAACCATTACAAACCAACTTCTCAAATATGTAATGTAAGCATTAACTCCAACATCCCCCCTTAATGATTACATTACATGAATTTATTGGATTCACTCATAAATAATAAAATAATCAAGCTTATCAGTAGATGCTCCATCAAGTTGCCTCATAACCCTCGGAAAGGTGTAGTTGGTAAGTTGGATTCTCGAGTTCACTTCCTCAACTCTCGAATCAAGGACTTCCCAAAGTCAATTACTGAACAACATCCCAATCTGTCGCATAACCTCATTAAGAGACCACTTCCACGTCTACCACTAACGAAGGATCCTTCCCTAGATCCGCAACTGCCATGCTATCAAGTTGCCTCATAACCCTCGGAAAGGTGTAGTTGGTAAGTTGGATTCTCGAGTTCACTTCCTCAACTCTCGAATCAAGGACTTCCCAAAGTCAATTACTGAACAGCATCCCAATCTGTCGCATAACCTCATTAAGAGACCACTTCCACGTCTACCACTAACGAAGGATCCTTCCCTAGATCCGCAACTGCCATGCTATCTAGACAACCATCCATGCTGAGCCTTACTGCCACTTGATCTCTTCGAAAACAATTGATTGCAATCACTGAACTCCTAGTCATTCTATGGACGAGCTCCCATCCATCGAAATACATAGGTGCTAACCACTGTACTCGTCAGTTATCTAGGGAAACCGTCTAGATACAAAATGTATCTAGAATCAATTTTGCAAAATAACCTTTTTATCTAGTTTAAAATTCATCCTCACTTAATTTAAAAACAATAATACTACTATTTAACACGCCACTCAACCCTTTTGTCAGCTGGTTGCATCGCAAATATTTCATTTCGAATGCCCTTAGTGTATCCATTCAAATTAACAAGAATCTGGATCTTATCTTCAACAATCTTTCTTGCAATTACATCAGAAGAAAGAGAAGAAACATCAATAAAATGCTCTGCTTCTGCTTGTATGCGCTGCCTCCATCTTTTTGAAAGAAGGAATGATAAGATCTGTAACTTTCCCATTGGATGCCAGCTTAAGAGCTCTCTCGTAAACCAAGAATCTGCACATCTGACCATCTTCCTTCCACCATATAGGCTTGGGTTTTGTCAACGTAATGTATCACTTCAGTTTTTGAAACTTCAGACCTTGCATTAGCCCAAGCCATGTCTGCAGTGAAACGAGCCACAGCGAGAGTAGCATCCTCATCCGAAGTGTCCACAATTGTTGCCATCCTACACAACGAACAACAGTTTGCAAGTACCTCCATGGCCTGAACCACCTTCTTGAGGGCCGAGATGTAATCCGCGGGCCAGTCCACGGCTACCCGAAACGAGCAACTAACAGGACTCTGAACTAACAGAGTTGTGCTCTCGTTCTTTACAACAGATCTGCGTCGACTCTCTTTCTCAGCAAGCTTGTTTAAAGTTATTGCACAACAGCGTTACATTCCCATTCACGATGGCGGCAAGGTCTTGCTTTTCTGGAAGTTGTTTCTCGGCCTCTGTTGATTGGACGGTTCTAGCTCCAAAAAGATATACGCTGCTCACACAACGTAAGTCAAACGACCTTCTGCCTTAGCCTGTGAGGTTCCCAATTGTGCAGTCAAGTCCTTTAGGGTGTTCTGAAAATTTAGTATCTGGTTGTTGAACGATATTCGGATAGTTCCAGCCAGTATCATCCAAAATGCCCCTGGCAGCAGAAGCATAATTCACCAGTTTGACAGCTGCATCAAACGCAGTGCCGCTATCATAGACCCTACAGAATGTTGGTTACAAACTCCGATCTGGGAAAAGAGCCTTCACCCAAAAATAAAAAAAAACTCCGAATACGTTTACAGCTGAGCGCATGTGATGCAGCTCCAACAATCCCAACTAGAATCAACACATTCAATCACTTGCAATGCTAGATCACTCAATCACTCAACAATCTCAATTACACATAGGCCTCTGATCCTGTGCTCTGATACCATGATAGAAATAGCTAAAAAATCACACAATTACTAAAGAACACTCATAAATTATTCACAAATGGTGTGTGTAAAAACACTCACACCCTAATTACATTCAAATTACTCTATTAAATAGAGTTTATGAGATCTAACTTATTCCTAATTTAGAGAGAGAGGTTGAGAGAATTTCTCATCCATCACAAACCAATTTCTCAAATATGGAATGTAAGCATTAACTCCAACAATTTAACATCAACCATCGCATACTTCGTTAAAGAGAATTATGAAACAAAGCCCTGACATGGATATTGGAAGATATTCGCTTCATCCTTCTAAGATGAAGCATCTACCAACATGCTATGTAGTATTGTACAGATTTGCAACATTAAAATAATGGTAATAAGCGAAGACTTTCATAAGGCTTTAGGACATGCCCTCGAGGGAATGGCCAAATATGTTTTAGACCTACATGATAATATAGTTAAACATCCCTTTGCATCGAAATAATCTCTCAGCCACAGAGTCAAGAGTCCTCAAACTGATAAACGCCTCGGGAAACCTGGTAAACATTATGATGGGGAAAATAGAATTTGTACGGTTATTGCTGAACTTTCCGAGTTCACATGTTTTGCATGTATTTATTAAAACTACAATGAAATTAGAACAGCATACAATTATCGTTTCTAACATCCAACTTATGCCTTTACGCCAAGACAAGATACCAATCAACGATCAAAATGTTATTAGAGCGAATGAAATTGCCAACACCGGGCTTACTGTTTCGCCCAAGTCCAAGGGAAATTATATAAAAATAAATACTGGGAGACATAATTGGCCATTGTTCCCCTAGAATTGCGAGCAGTATTCTTTTAGTTTCCTTCTTCAATGATTTTATTACATTCATTCTGGAGAGTATTAATGATGGGGGTCTAAGTGACTTTGTGTTCGAAGCAAATATATTAAGGATAAATAAAATCAATTTCAATGAACTTACAAGAGATCGCTCAGACCTGCAACAGTTATTTATTTACCAGAAGCAATTATTATTAACTGCTGTCTGGACCTCAACATTCTTTGAGATAGCTAACTCAAACTCCCTAAATAGAAAAGCATTTGTATTAAAACAGATGCTCTAGTATTTTCACTGGCAATTGGTAATTAAAAAACCCCAAGGCATATACATCATGGGCTTTAACGAGGCTGCCTCAAACAAAAGGCATAATTCAAGAATCTTTCAATAACAACAATTTAAAATTAAAAAATATGGACCACAGACAATCAATTTGTGGACTTGTGAATAAGAGAATCCCAATTACAGGAGAGTTCAGTATCCAGTATCCCACTACATAAGAACCAGTTGACCGTAAAGTGATGTTCATAGCTATACAGTAGACGAATAACAGGCGCCCTGAATTACCAATTAAATTCTTTACATAGGCAGACCAAGCAGCCATGACCTTTGAGAAAGGTCAAGCTTCTTGCAAAGGAAACTGGTCTGTCAGTTATTACAGGCTAAATGTGTTGCCAACTCATCAATTGTTTCAATTTTCAGGGGTTATAAGAGAATAACCTGGAATGTTTCTTGCCATAGCTTGCTATCAGTATAAATTCATGTACATCTGAATATAGAAATCAACTTTTCAAGTCTTAAAAAATCAAACCTGAAGGGGTTTCATTGAATATCATTTCCTGCAGTCACAAAAAACACAAACAAAAAGTGAGTAGATCCTATGCCACGAGCCAATCAAAATATTGTCCCTAATCATCAAAAGGCCACCCATCCATAATCCATTCTTCAAACAGTGACGACTCCTAGGAAAAAAAATTAAACGCAACTGCAAACGTTTTGAAAATCAAGGCAAATTGTAACCACCAAACGTCGAGACAAGGAAATTAAACGCAGAATTAGAATACTAATAGAAATTTTGAATAAGCATAAATGTGACACTTTTAACCTAAAGAAAAGGATGCCGATCTTGCTCTACTGTTCTCAATCAGAGTAGCAAAACGCTTACAAAGAAATAAACTAATTTAATTTACTTTTAATGCATTGACTGACTGAAAAAAAATCATTATTTTCAATGCTATGGTTATATGTCCCGGAGATGGTGACAGATGAGATCCAAAAACGTTATTTTCAATGCTATGGTTATATGTGCCGGAGATGGAGACAGGTGAGATCCAAAAACGTCTAGGACACACATGATGCTCAGATAATAGTATTGTATTGTCAAGACTCAACTCTGATTGATTTTACAAATAGCAAAAAGCGGGTAAATCTGCACGAGAGTGCCACTTGACCTCCCCAAATGTATAATAATCTTACGTACAATCGGTTGCATCTTGGAATTTTATCATGACATGATAGAAATAAAGATACATTAGTTTTCTATGATGCTGATTGAGGGGGAGGGGCTGGCTAGGGAGGCCTCGTTCTCAGTGTTTCCCGGTTCCTTGGAACATGGAAGCTGGAACGAAAACTTCTGTTTTGGGCAAGAGAAATTCCGGGAACTTGTGGGACATTCTCAGAGCTTCGGGCTAGTGCCGAGCCACTCCCGAGGAGACAATCCCAACAGGGCCAGTACTGCTGACACACCCAGCCATGTGAACCGCAAAAAGGCACAAATAGGCACATTTAAGCGTTGTTGGTCCTAAAAATGGGCAACAAGGCCCAATAACTCTAATCAGGATTCTAGTATTTAAAAGGACGTTCATCACATGGAAAATTTCTTAAAAATTCTGAAACAATGTTGCTTCCTGTCTTATGCCGATTGTTGGGCAAGTTTACTTTCAATCTGCAATCTACAATAATTTCCTGTCTTAAAGAAATAGGGCTGCAAGGCCAGCAACGCTGTGAAAACATTGTTACAGATGGCCAAGCTTATGCTATACTAGAATCTTTAGTGATACCAAGTACTCTTTCTTGCCATGCAATCATCACCAACACTTTTCTAGCAGTTTCCAATAATAACATTCTGACAAAAATCTGAAAAGAATTAGACCTTTGGAGCATTTTCCATTCTAAAATCTGAATAAAAATAAACTTTTAACATGATAATTCTAGATGGATCTCCAGATGTCAGTTGAAGATTCCAATGTGAGAGCAAGCATCAAGATAACGTGAAAGGTTAATCAACAATTCACAGATATATACACATCTTGAGTCACATTTTCCTGGTTAAAAAAAAATTCAGATATAAAATGCTGAAACATTATTTCTAAATTTTCAAGTCAAAAGTTTGGATAATGTTTTACCATGTTACAACACATTACATATGAAAAAAAACCATGTGCAGAGTAGGTAGGTTCATTTGCAGACCTTTTTAGTGTGTGAAGCATTTCTACAAAGGATAACTCAAGCACCTCTAGTTCATCTTCATACAAAAAGTTAGATATGGTTAGTCCATTCAATTAGCTTATTAGATATATATACTGCAAGATGTAGTTTCTTGACATTTATTAAGCTATTATTTGTTATTTTGGCATCTAGGTTTTCAGAATTATTAATTGGAAAGTAATTTAATTTAAAGTTCAGATGCAAAGCCAGATATATTTAAGAGTTGCACAAAGCACAAAGATTGGAGCTATTATTTGTTATTTTGGCATCTAGGTTTTCAGAATTATTGATTGGAAAGTAATTTAATTTAAAGTTCAGATACAGAGCCGGATATATTTAAAAGTTGCACAAAGCACAAAGAGTGGAGCTATTATTTGTTATTTTGGCATCTAGGTTTTCAGAATTATTGATTGGAAAATAATTTAATTTAAAGTTCAGATACAACGCCGGATATTATATATTTAAGAGTTGCACAAAGCACAAAGAGTGGCAAGCTGCTTCTGAGGTAGATGTGTCGTGTCAGTAACATTAATAAACTAAGTTGAAAAGAAAAAAAAAATCAAAATGCATAAAAATTAAAAATTAAAAAATACCCAACCATAATAATAATAAAAAAATACCATATTAATTACAAAATTATAATAAAGTAAGCCAACATAGATCCATCCACAAGATCTTTCAGCACCAAAAAAATTTAATTTTTATTTCTTTTAATCCGTCTCAATGCTTATTAGTTAGATGAATTTATGCCGGTATGATTGAGAGTGCAATTGCAAATATCACCCATTATAACCCATAATATTAGTCATGTATGTATCGCTGTTATTTTTGCATTTAGAGGTGCTCTACAGCCCAATATGGGGGGAAATGTTGTAGTCATTGTAAATGAGTGTAAACATTTAAATGTCCGACTCAAATGGGAAAGATCAAAAATAATAATAATAATAAAACATAATGTCTGCTCAATTAAAAAAGTAATAAAAATAATAAATCAATTCAATTCAATTTATTATATTGCAATTTTGTTTTAATTTATAAAATTAAGCATTAAATCAAATAAGTTCAATTAAAAAAGTAATAAAAATAATAAATCAATTCAATTCAATTTATTATATTGCAATTTTATTTTAATTTATAAAATTAAGCATTAGATCAAATAATAATAATATTAGAACATAATGTTGCCTAAACTAAAAAAGTAATAAAAATAATAAATATATTGAATTCAATTTATTCAATTTCTTAGATTGCAATTTTGTTTTTAATTATAAAATTACAAACAATTTTTTGCACGAAAAAATCATAATATGCATGTCACATTAAAATAAATTTTAATAATAATGATTCATATTCATAACTATTATATTTCAAAACTTCATACACTCTCTCTCTCTCTCTCTCTCTCTCTATATATATATATATATATATATATAATGGAACTAAATAACGAAATCCACTAATCCATACTCATCATTCATCCTAATGCATATATTATCCATCCATAACAGAATTCAATAATGAAATACATAGATCCATATCTATCATTTTAGAATCTATAACGATTTATATATTAAATTCATCATTCATCTGTGAAATTTTCAATCTGAAAACTATAAAATTGCATTGATAGATTTATTTCTGCTACTTATTTTCAGAAATCTTCTGACAAATATCGAAATAAATACTACTGCAACATTCACAAATATATATGCAGAGAAATGACAATAAAAGACATAAGCACAAGAATCAATCACAGGTACACAGTTATTTTTGGACAATTGTCCCCAAAAAACCCCAATGCGGGAAAACCAGTGCAGCAGATGAAGGTTTTATTAAATTCTTTGGCAAATGATTTCTTTACAAGGAAAAATACTAGCAGATAAAATTTGAAACGGCTGAGACAGAATTCTTGGTTCCTTTCGACTACTCTCTGACACCCTAATCAGCCTCTATTATCTCCTGTGTTTGTTTGCGTGTTTGTTTGCGCAGTCCCAGCGCTGAACTATGTAGGTGTATGGGCTCATTGCGCTGCAACCCAGAGCTGCCTCCTGTGGCCCACTGCCTCCCTCTGTCCCTAACCTCAATCACTTGTTGACTCCCTCCTCCTTCTGCTTCTACAAAATCTTCGCCCTATAACTCTCCCACTGAAATTGAATTCTCTTACTTCATAATCGATCTCCTTCAAGTACTGAGTGTATGCCCGGTGTGTTTTCCAAATGACCCTCAAGCCTTCTTTTATAATCTTCTTGTTGGAGAATCAACGGCCCAGATTAGTAGTTTAATCAATGGCTAAGATTAAAACTTGACTTGATCTTTGTTTTCTAGAAGATTCACACTCTGACTTATTAATACCCTTTAATTATTTCATTTCCCTAAGTTTAGACTTAAGGTCTTTATTAAAATAATTAATTATTTTAATAAGTCATGAACTGAGTGGAATTTCCACGAACGGTTTTTGGGTTCTTTGGAATATTGTTGTCCAAGCCTCCTTGCAAAGTTTGAGACTTGGAACACTTTCTGATGCTACGAAAGTCAACACTCCCTCTTACCGAGGAAGGTGCTCCAACAATATGCCTACTGCAAGTTGCTCTGTTTTTAAAGCACCGTCCGCGTTGTTGATCTCTAGACGTTGCCCCTCATCTGCTACGTTACTGCCCTCTGTACTGCTGCCTTTGACACTGCCACTATCACTGTTGCATCTGTACTACAGCTCCCTCTGAATACAGATCCTATCCATTCCTGCTACTGGAATGGATTCTTCATCATCCCCATCTTCTCTCTGAAGTAGACAAACTTATTCTTCCCCAAAGCTTTTGTGAGGATGTCTTCCACCTGCTCTCCTGTTGGAGTGTACTGCAACTGAACAGCTCGACGTTGCACACCGTCCCTGATAAAGTGACACATGATATCAATATGCTTCGACCGATCATGAAACACAGGATTTTCAGAGAGCTTGATGCAACTCTGATTATCGCATAAGATACCGATCGCTTACATTTTCTCCTTGAGTAGGTTCACTAGCAGTTTTCAAAGCCATATGGCCGCACACGACGCTGTGCTGGCTACCATATACTCTGCTTTTGCTGAGCTCGGTGCTACGGACTTTTGTTTCCTACTGCACCAGGAAGTCATTCCTGATCCTAGACTAAAACAATACCCACTGGTACTCTTCCGATCTACTGAACTCCCAGCTCAATCTGCATCCGTGAAACCACTCAACCTGACATCATTGCTACGGGTGTACTTCAATCCAAGCTCGATTGTTCCTTGAAGGTACCTGAGAACATGCTTGGTTGCTGCCCAATGAGCCCTCTTAGGTTCTACCATGAACTGACTGAGGGTATTTACAGCATAACAGATGCATGGCCTTGTGTTTACCAGATACATAAACGATCCTATGAACTACCTATATAATGCAGGATCAGCCTCATCATCTTCGGACGTGTTGATTTTCTTCCAGTTGGTGATCATTGGAGTTGTGATAGGTCTACAATCCTCCATCTAAAATCTCTTCAGAAACTCTGTAGTGTATCTTCCTTGACCAAGAAAGATCTCCCCGTTCCGTTGCCAAACTTCCAACCCCAGAAAATAGTGCATCCGTCCTAGATCCTTCATGTCAAATACCTCAGCCAAATTCTTCTTGCAGTCTCTGATGAGCCTTGATGATCCTGTCAACAATAGATCATCTACATACAAAACCAGTATCAGAGGCTCACTCCCCACTCTTAGATAGTAGAGATTGGGATCTGCGTCGCTCTTGACGAATCTCATTTTCTGCAAGTAGCTGTCAATTCGACAATACCAAGCTCTAGGAGCTTGCTTCAGTCCATACAATGTTTTCTTCAATCTGCACACGAGTCTTCTGATCATGCGTCTCAAAGCTCTCTGGTTGTTCTATATACACCTCTTCCTCTATCACCCCGTTCAGGAATGTCGTCTTGACATCCATCTGGTGAATCTCCCATCCCATCTGCGCAACAAGGGAAATCACGGATCTGATAGAGGTGTATATGGCTACTGGGGCGAAGGTTTCTTCATAATCGATCCCCTCCTTTTGAGCATACCCCTTAACCACAAACCTGGCTTTAAATTTCTCGATGCTGCCATCTGCAGCATACTTGACCTTGTAGATCCACCTTGATCCTACAACTGATCTCCCCTGAGGTATAGGGACCACTTCCCAGACATCATTCGTCATGATGGAACTGTATTGTTCCACCGTTGCATCAACCCACACCTGATGTTGAGCTACTTCCCAAAAAATGGAAATTTCTCCGACTTGAGCAACCAAGGCTTGATACCTCTCAGGCTGCCTACATTGTCTCTTCTCATTTCGAGGGACTCCGACAAAGTCCTCTGCATCTTTCAGAATTTTTCGTAGTTCCCTGCTCATTCTTCCATTGGTGGTGTGTGGATTTACCGGCTCTTCCTCTTGCAAATCCTCGCGAGGCACGTCCCTTGGATCCCCATGCCTTGGAGAGGCAACTTAATTTTCTGCTGCTTATTGTTGGGGCTGAACCAGAGGTTCCTCCTCAAACTGCGTAGCAAAAGACAACTCGCGAGATCTTCTAAAGGCCTTCTCCTCCATGAACTTCACATCCCTCCACACTACGACATCCTGCTCTCAAGAATGTAACATTTAAATGTGATATGCCTTTGCGTTCTCACTATATGATCCGGATTTATGCAGGAACACAATAAAATACAGAAATAAACATAAACACAGAGATGCAGCGGAAATAAAACTTCATTTCATTAATAACAAATGACTGAAATATGCTTACAGACATAATGGAGATAAACTAGCTAGGGTGATAGTAGCTTATCTTTGAGAAGAGATGTGGTGGCTACAAGCTTCTGAATTGTGTTACAATGAGGCTCGAAGGCCTATTTATTGTTGAAAAACAATAGAAAACCCTAAACATCCAAAAACCTAACCACAGGAGATGAAGTGCCAAAACTGTGGGCCTCGTTTGGGTAATATTGGTACATCAATCTTCCCGAGGATGTAACTTTGACATACGATCTTCGTTTGACGCGTTCAATACCTCACTAGAAAGATCTATCCGAGGACTACAACTTTTGAGTAAGCAACATGGGTCATGGGTCCATGACCCATGTTGCTCTAGGTTTTCCCAAAAAACGTCGTATAGGGCCTCAAAACGGCTCCAGAAGTTTAGGACCTGAAAAACTGCTAAAAATAGTAAATTGTGTTGAAATTGAAAAACTGAAAGAATTGATGGTGGGGGTTCAAATGGAATAGGTGGGTGGCCACCAATATCCAATTGGATCATTAGGGCCTCAAAACCAATGTTGCGAACATCGACATTGAGATAAAATCAACAAGAGTTCGAAAAACCAAAAAATCGTAAAAAGCAGCAAAATATCAATAAAAAATCGGCAAAATTAAGATACAATAAAAATATCTTTAAAAATCGACAAACATCGGTTATGCCAAAAAATCATGATTTCAAGATAAAATCGAGATGTTATTGAGATGTTCGCAACACTGCTCAAAACGGCTCCAGAAGTTCATGACCCGAAAAACTACACAAAATAGTAAGTTGTGTTGAAACTGAAAAACTGAAAGAATTGATGGTGCAGGTCCAAATGGAATAGGTGGGTGACCACCAATATCCACCTGAATCATTCCTCCCTCCTTAAGAAGCAATGGTCCCCATTATGTTAAGTTCCTCCATGAGAGGCAAATTCTGCTGAACTTGGTATTGGAGTTGTCCAGGATGTTGTGGACCTGCTGGCGAATGAGCTGGATGCATTCAATAAATTTGGTTGTCTCGGACAGTACACGTGTGGATTCTTTCTGTGTAGTCGCATGAGGTATGGCAACATCAGGCGGTGGTGCACCGACGGTCAGATCAATGGAGTGTTTGTCTTGACAGTGTAGAGGAACCTCTATGGGTGAGGAGAAAATGTCCTCGTATTCCTCCACGACTTTGTCCATTTGTTGCAGTCGTGCATGGGAGCCATGTTTCGAGGCTGTGGCCACAATCTTTTTCTTTCCTTGTGAGGGAATTGTAAGGAAAATAAATTTCTTGGTTTGGGAAACAATCTTACTGCATTGTTTTGCAATAGTCAAGAAGATGTCAAGAGGCGGTACTACCTCTAGTATCCTGTACAATTTATTTCCCAAAGTAATAACAACAGAACGAAGCCTAGACTCATACACAACATGTCACCTCCACAAGTATGGTTGGCCCAATAATACATCAGCGACATCAAGAGGAGCAACATCTCACAATACCTCATCCGTGAATGGCTTGATGTTGTACGGAAGGCGACACTGCTAGCAGACGTGAAGATCTCCCTGGGTGAAGCCACCCGATGGTATACAGTTTCAGGTGTGTTATGGTTTGTAGGCTAAGCTACTTCACGACCTCTACTGAAATGAGGTTCTTTTGGCTTTCACTATTGACAAGAAATTGTAGTGGAGAACCCTTCACCCACATCTGCGAATGGAAGAGGCGCTCGAGATCCTCCCTCTAGAGCTTGGTGGTGGCAACAATGGCACTGGGGTCCGCATCAATGATATGCTTCCCTTTGTCATCTCCCTTGTCTGGTTTTGGTTTTGGTTCTGGCTCAGGATCAGAACATGCATCTGATTCGGGTGCCTTCAGTTCAGCCACCAGCCACTATTTGGCCCGACACTCATTTGTGTTGTGAGTGGGGTTGTTATGAAATTCACACCACTTCCCTGTGTCCTTTGGATTTGTGGTGTTGTTCTGAGTCGCCCCGTTTTGAATTTGCTCCCTATTTTGTGGTTTGGGGGTGCCTTTCCCTGGCTTCGAATTCGCAGATCCAAAGTCTCGCTTCTTCTTAAATTTCTACTCGATCTGGGCGGCATAGCGATATGCCGTGCCAAGCAAGGTAATGTCAAGGAACTCCATTTTCTCTTGAATGTGTCTGCGTAGACAGTTGCATTACTTGAGCACCAAATGTCTCTCTAAATCTTTAATACCCAACTTTGTGCACAGGGTATGGAACAAATTCGTCAGTTCGTGCACATCTTGATCCCTTTGTTGTCGTAGCATGGTCCATTGGATGTACTTGTCCTCATAGCTACCCACGGGGTAATATTGCAATGTTCCACCAATTCCCCTGGAGGTGGGAGCGAGGGGGTGAGGGAGCACGGGAGCAGCCTATGCAAAAGCTCCCTACCAATTTTCAGGAAACGTGGGAGGACGTTGGGGTCATAAAAATTATAAAATTTAATATTTATTATGTAACTGTATTGTTGCAAGGAATGTATATACAGTCATCATACACTTACATCATGAAAGATAAATCATAAATTATAAAATTATAAATTGATGAATGATGAATCATATAACTGAAACAAATTTAAGAGTTAAAACTTAAAACATACATCATACAATCAGACATGTAAGCTTGTAAGTTTGTAAGTGTATAATCATTAATGTAACTACTAACAATGTACAATGAAAATAAAGTTTAAGATATCATATGACATATTATATCAAGATTCAAAATAAAGTTTAAACTGAAGTTTACCACTGAAGTCTAAAACATAAAACTTAAAAGAAAATAAGTTATGTCTGAAACATAAAACATAAAACATAACATATGAATATCAAATGATATCATCATAATGATAAATGATGCATAAATGCTCAAGGTAATGCCCCACTAGTCTCTGCATCCAGTTGTTGCACGAATATATCAGGATCAACCATGTCACCATCTGAATCAAAATCACTTGGATTCTCAAACATGCTAAGTGGCACACCAACTTTTAACACGAAACCATAAACTAAAAGAGGCGTGAGGGGGGCGTGAAGGGGGTGTGCGGAGGCCTGAGTGGGTGTGAAGGGGGTGTGCGAGGGCGTGAAGGAAACGCCCCCTAGAATTCCCCAAGACCCCGGAGCACGAGGGGGCAAGGAATCTAGACCCCTAGGTGGGAGGGCGAAACCCCATGTAACACTATAATATTGTTCCTTGATGCCGTCTTGGAACGAATTCCAAGTGGGTGCGGCCGAGAACAAAGAGGGTTCCCTTTCGTCCTTTTGCTCACTGTAGGTTTCCCACCAATCTTTGACATGGTGAGCGGCTTTGAGGAGTGCAAAAATAATCTTTTCTCAGTCGGAGAAATCATGGACCGAGAAATACCCTTCCAGCAAATTCAACCATCTATCTACAACGTCTGCATCTATCTAGCCTTCAAATACAGAAATGTCAAAGTTTACCTGTACCTTGAAGGGAGTGGCGCCTCCAGAGTGATTGTTGGATGCAGATGCGTCGTAGGTGGGTAGCCGTTGAAGGATCTGAGCAAAGTTATCCATCATTGCGTTCCTTTGTTTCTTGAGGGCCTCCTCGAGCAATATTTTGATAGGATCTCCTGCTCCCTCGTCTTTCTTTCTTCCGCCATGGAAGGTCGTCGGGGTTTCCGAGGCTGATCTTGCAAGGGTTCAACTTGATCGAGCCCTAACTCCTTGTACCCTAACCTCGTTGGGGACATGCAAAGAAATACAGAGAAGAGCAGACCACTCTCATACCACTGGTCCGGATTTATGTAGGAATGCAATAAAATACAGAAATAGACATAAACACAAATATGCAACGGAAATAAAACTTCATTTCATTAATAACAAATGACTGAAATATGCTTACAGACATAATGGAAATAAACTAGCTAGGGCGATAGTACCTTATCTCTGAGAAGAGATGTGACGGCTACAGGCCTCTGAACTGTGTTACAATGAGGCTCGAAGGCTTATTTATTATTGAGAAACAATAAAAACCCTAAACATCCAAAAACCTAATCATAGGAGATTAAGCGCCAAAACTGTGGGCCCCGTTTGGGTAATATTGGTACATCAATCTTCTCGGGGACGTAACTTTGGCATACGTTCTTCGTTTAACGCTCTCAATACCTTGTTAGAAAGATCTATCCGACTACAACTTTTGAGTGAACAACATTGAGCCATGAACCCATGTTGCTCCTGATTTTCCCAAAAAATGTCATTTAGGGCCTCAAAACGACTCCGGAAGTTCAAGGCCCAAAAAACTACTAAAAATAGTAAGTTGTGTTGAAACTGAAAAATTGAAAGAACCGATGGTGGGGGTTCAAATGGAATAGGTAGGTGGCCACCAATATCCAATTGGATCATTAGGGCCTCAAAACGGCTCCGAAGTTCATGACCCAAAAAAATGCTAAAAATAGTAAGTTGTGCTGAAACTAAAAAACTGAAAGAATTGATGGTGCGAGTCCAAATGGAATAGGTGGGTGGTCACCAATATCCACCTAGATCACTATATCCTACCAAATACCATTTTTCTACAATCATTTCCAACTTCTTCCTCTTCTCACTAGGCACACGACAGTAAGCTATACTGTCGAAGATCCTAAAGTGACTCACTTCACGCTTACTGCCAGTGAAGATACTTTCCAGCGTGATCTTTTCCAATGTAGTGTGAGGAGTCCTGTTCTTAACATAGATGGTTGTATTACAAGCTTCAGCCCACAAAAATTTTGGCATGTCTTGGTGATACAACATTGCCCTTGTTGCTTCGACAATAGTCTTGTTTTTCCTTTCTGCCACACCATTCTGCTCCGGATTGTATGGAGTTGTCCTCTCTCTTTTGATACCTTCCCTTGCGCAGAGCCCAGTGAGTTCCTTATCTATGTATTCACCACCATTGTCTGATCGCAACACCTTGATCCGCTTTCCTGTCAGATTATAAACCAGAGCCTTAAACTCTTTAAATCGACTGAAGACTTCATCCTTAGTCTTCAAAAAGTAGATCCAAGTTTTCATGGAATGGTCATCAATGAAGGTGACGAAGAACTTGGCACCACTAAGAGCTCTAGTGGACATTGGTCCACAGATATCTGAGTGCCTCAAGTCCAATACACCCTTGGCCCTATTGTTGCTTCTCTGATACGTTGCCTTGGCATATTTTCCCAATACGCACCCCTTGCAGACATCATCTCATTTAGTGCTCAGCCCTGGAACTCCTGTGACAGTTTTCTGGAGAATTTTTAACGCCCCATGATGCAAATGTCCCATTATTTTGTGCCATTACTCATTCAGGTCCGTTTCATCTGCGCTGCCAACTAGTGCCATTAGGGATTCAAGTTGTAACTTGTAAAGTTTGTTGCTTCTTACCCCGATCTATGCCTTCTTCTTCCAACAGGGGTGTTTGACATAGACCCTATTGCCAATAAAGTAGATGTCATAACCTCGGTTTTGAAGGTGAGACACTGAGAGCAAGTTCATCCCCAACCCGGACACATATAGTACATTAGTGGCCTAGATCTTACTTTCAGCCTCTGTCTGAAAAACTACAATACATCTCCCAATAAGAGTACATTGTGCTTTATTACCCATGGCTATTTTAAAACTCAGCTGCTCCTCTTGGTAGTTGGTAAAAAATTCTCGTACTCCAGTCATGTGAGCAAAAGCTCCACTGTCAATATACCAGACATCAAAAGAAGCAGTGCTTGATGTGCAAGCAAATTCTTCTTCAAGTCTGGAAGCCAGAACATAGACATTGTGATCCATCTGTTCTATCATGCTTGGAGTGTAAAAACTCTGGTAAACTTGATAAATATATATTATTAATGACAAGATAAGAGATGATTACAATGAGGGGATCGCCTAGGCTTTAAATATAGCCTCAAGGTGTCCCTTGGCGAAGAGGCATGATCTTTGATCATGCCCTTTCAGTTAACAAAACCTAATATAACTATATCTAACTAATAATTAATAAAATATTCATAACATTGCCCCTCTCTTAAAGATGCTTTGTCCTCAAAGCATATGTAACGATGGACAATGTTGACGAACGCCTGGGTTTCTTGAGCAACGAGCTCTTGCTTCCCACATTTTAAAAAGATCGTGGAGCATATTCTCGAGTTCAATCTTTTGTTGATCTGGATAGTGAAAATATCTGATATTGACAGGGTCGGATCCTGTCTTGACCTCTGGTGACTCTTCGTGGCTCCCCTTTGAAGATAACATTTCTAACTGATGACATTGTACTGTAGATGTTGGCGCTCCTATTTGAATCATCTTCGTCATCAGAGAGGAAGATACGACTTGATCTTCTGGGGCTTGGAATCCATACAACTTGTGTTTCTGCCCTTTCCACTTAAAACTTATAAACTGCTTCTGATGGTTGGCAGAATAAGTACCTAGAGTTTGTAGCCATTGAATTCCTAAGACCACATCTACTCCTCGTAATGGAACGATGTAGAATGGAGATTCTAGATGAAAGTCTTTAATCTGCAATTTGACTTTATGGCATTTTCCTACTTGTTCAATCTTCTTACCATCGGCCACCATTACCTTCATATTAGGCATGGGAAAAGTAAAGAGGTTGAGTCTTTTGGCCACGGTTGAATCTAGAAAATTGTGCGTGCTGCCTGTGTCTATGAGAACCATTACATTGTTTTTCTTAATATGTCCTCTTAACCTTAGGGTTTGAGGTTGTGATATGCCTGTCATAGCTGATAATGACACTTGCGGAATAGTTTCGCCATCCACTTCTAGAGAGAACTCTAAGTTGTCTTCTAATCCTTCTATACACGAATCAATACTGTTAGCGTCGTTAGTTGCTTCACAACTGTATAGATTTTTCGCTTTTCCATTAGCACATCTGTGCTTAGGGTCCCAATTTTCACCGCAGCGTTTGCACTTGCCCTCTCGCATTCTTTGTTTTTCCATACTAGATTTTTCTTCTTCACGAAGATGGGCAGGGACATATTTTGTGTCATCTATATTTTCAGATTGAGGAAACCGTCGTCTCGAATATACTTTTTCTGGTTTTGATAATCTTCCAAATTTCTTTTCAGCAGCTTTTGCTTTTTGCCTTGCTACTTCTATGGACATAATTTCATGTAGTTCTAGCTCTTCCTGTATGTGGATTTTAAGTCCTGAGATGTAAGACTGGATTAGACGAGATTCCGACAATCCTGGTACTCGTGTTGCCAAGGTCTCCCATTCTCAAGTGTACTCATCCACATCTCCTTTTTGGCGTAATTTGATAAAGGTTGAAAAAAACTTTTCTTCTTTTATGCCTTGAAACCTTTTGAAGAACGCATCCTTAAATTTCCTCCAACTGATAGCGAGCGTTGTTTTTTTCCACCACATATACCAATTATATGCTTCTCCTTCCATTTTCATGGAAGCATGCTTAATTTTTCGTCATCACTAGTAATGTCATAAATCTCAAAATATTCTTCTGCTTTATTAAACCATGCAACGCTATTTTTTTCATTACCATCAAATTTGGGTAGGTCGATCTTGGCTTTGCGCTGATATGCTAATGGTGGAACAAGAAGGGGATATTGATTAGCGAATGCATTCCAGAGCTGCTTATTTTGAAAATCTGCATTACTATCTTCTTGATGATGTGGAGAATCGGTTTTTTTCCTGATGCTCTTCTGAGTTTCCTGAATCTGCGGAATTGTTTTGTTGATCTTGTTCCTTGTTAGGAGATATTGGGGATTGTATCTGACTTAATTTATCTAGCTTATCATTTAGCTTATTGAAGAGTTCGTTCTGCTTTTCTGTGGCCTTGTGATGATTTAGCCACATTTGTCTTTCTATTCGATTTGTTGTATCATGAACCTTTTTGATGTCGTTGGAATGCCCTGCAACCGTACCTTCCAAGTCGACTAATCGTTTTCCGAATTCTTCGGAATTGTTATTGATCTGTTTCTCGAGATCTACCAATTTCTTCTGGAATTCAGCCATCGACATCGAAGAAGACATTGAACGTGTATGAGGTGGAAAGTATTTTTCTGCCAGTTTTCTCTTTTTTCTTTAAAATTAATTAATTAATATTTAATTAATTAATTAATTAATTAATAATTTTTTTTAAAACTATATAATTATTATATATATATAATTTTTAATTAAAAATTATATAATATATATAATTTAATTATATAATTATTATATATATATAATTATTAAATGGGAATTATATAATATATAAATGAACTATATAATTATAATATATATATATAATTATCAATTAAATTATATAATATATATTTTATATATAAAAAAAAATCGTGTTTTTTAAAAATGTGCCCGTTCCGTTTAAAACGACACACTGTTTCACGAATTTTTTTTTTTAAACGCAAGTTTTTGTTGTGCGGACAGATGGCGGTGGTGACTGTGGTTTTTATATGCGGCTTATATATCTATTTAAATACCAAATGTCACACACTATTTCACGATTTCCTTTAAAACGTAATTTCCTTGTTGGTTGGTTGTCGGGGTTTCGGTGTCTCTTGCAGGTGCTGACGATGGTAGTCGGCCCACAATAGATGCTACGGCCCGAGGACTAACAGATGGCAATCATAACAAAAAAAACCCGTCCGTTTAAAAAAACGCTACCCGTCACCCGTATTTAACGTTGTCACCCGTATTTTAAAGCGTTGTATCCTTTGAATGGTGTATCTTATGGTGTATCGTTCCACTGTGCCGCGGAAAAATATTATATATATTTATGCAGCAGAAGAAACGGTCAAACGACGGAAACACGTGACTGTAGTTATAAGGCAAGGGTTGTATCTCGGATCTCTGATATGTCTGTCTCCTACTGAAATTTCAGACCTCTGTAATATTCTTTCTGCAATTCTCAAATTTCTGTGATACCGCAGTGCCTCCAATCAAACTTCTATCAGTTTCGGTTATTTTTTTTTTTAAAACAAATGTTGTTGTGCACAAACACTTGATTAAAAAAAATCTGCAATTTTGGAATTTCCTTCAATTCCTTAATTCTGGGTGATCCACAGATCCTGAAGAGCGATGGCTCCGATACCAATGGAGTGTAAAAACTCTGGTAAACTTGATAAATATATATTATTAATGACAAGATAAGAGATGATTACAATGAGGGGATTGCCTAGGCTTTAAATATAGCCTCAAGGTGTCCCTTGGCGAAGAGGCATGATCTTTGATCATGCCCTTTCAGTTAACAAAACCTAATATAACTATATCTAACTAATAATTAATAAAATATTCTCCCAATAAGAGTACATTGTGCTTTATTACCCATGGCTATTTTAAAACTCAGCTGCTCCTCTTGGTAGTTGGTAAAAAATTCTTGTGCTCCAGTCATGTGAGCAAAAGCTCCACTGTCAATATACCAGACATCAAAAGAAGTAGTGCTTGATGTGCAAGCAAATTCTTCTTCAAGTCTGGAAGCCAGAACATAGACATTGTGATCCATCTGTTCTATCATGCTTCTTTCCCTCCCTGGAGAACTGCGTGAACCCTTCTGCGTTGTTGCTACAACGGTAGACTTCTGTTCACTACTCGATTCTCCGTTCCTGTTACTCATCTTTGGCTCTGATATCATGTGAAATTTTCAATCTAAAAACTATACAGTTGAAGTGATAGATTTATTCCTCCTACTTATTATTTCAATAAGTTATTTTCAGAAATCTTTTGGCAAATATCAAAATAAATACTACTGCAACATTCACAAATATATGTATGCAAAGAAATGAACAGTAAAGAACATAAGCACAAGAATCAATCACAGGTACACAGTTATTTTTGGACAATTGTCCCCAGAAAAACCCAATACGGGAAAATCGGTGTGGTAGATGAGGGTTTTATTAAATTCTTCAGCAAAAGATTTCTTTATAAGGAAAAATATTGGCAAATAAAATCTGAAACACCTGAGACAGAATTCTTGGCTCCTTCCAACAACTCTCTAACACCCTAATCAGCCTCTGCTATCTCCTGTGCATGTCTGCGTGTTTCTTTGCGCAGTCCCAGCATTGGACTGTGTAGGGACTGCATGGGTTCATCGCACTACAGCCCAGCGCTGCCTATTGTGGCCCACTGCTTCCCTTTGTCCCTAACCTCAATCACTTGCTAACTCCCTCCTACTTTTGCAAAATCTTTGCCCTGTAACTCTCCCACTAAAATCAAAATTGATCTCCTTCGAGTACTGAGTGTATGCTTGGCTTGTTTTCCAAATAACCCTCAAGCCTTCTTTTATAATCTTCTCGTTGGAAAATCAATGACCCATATTAGTAGTTTAATCAATGGCTAAGATTAAAACTTGACTTGAATTTTGATTTCTAGAAGATTCACACTCTGACTTATTAATACCCTTTAATTATTTCATTTCCCTAAGTTTAGACTTAGGGTCTTCATTAAAATAATTGATTATTTTAATAAGTCATGAACAGAGTGGAATTTCCACAAACGGTTTCTAGGTTCTTTGGAATACTATTGTCCAAGCCTCCTTGCAAAGTTTGAGGCTTGAAACAATTTCTGATGCTACAAAAATCAACATCATCATTCTAGATTCTAAATTGATTTAAAATTTAAATTCATCACATCCTAGAATCTAATTAGTACTCAGCAAAATAGGCTATAGTAGATATTGAAGTCTAAAGACTAGAATGATAAATTGATATAACTAAAACTCAAAAATAAAAAAGAGTGTTAAGTCAAAGAATCAATCTAAGCTCATCAATATCTAGAGTCAAGACTCGAAAGTTAAAACAAAAAATTAAAAATGAATAATGGGCATTGAAGTAGCATCGTGAGGGAGGAGAGGCAATAGTAAACTAGTAAGTTAGATAGTGTTGTCTAGTAAGCCAGGTAGAGATAAGCTTGATAAGTCGAATGAGTAATTTAGGGATTACAAAATTAGTTTAGGTTTTAATATTTGTTATGTATTTTCTTTTTCTTTTATTTTTTATTTTTATTTGTTTTAATTTCAAGGGTTGTTAAATAAAATTGAGGGGGACATGTCCCCCCTCAAAAGGTCAAAAGGGATGATTCTGGGCTTGGTGCTCTTGATTAAATACTAATTCTAAGCCCTCATACTTGATAGAATCCAATGGAAATATTGCAATCCCTCCAATCCTAAAAACTATTAAGTCTGCTGAATTTTGAATGGGATATGAAATTATATTTTCTTCGTATGAAATTCAATGAGGTTGGAAGTTGGAACCACTCTCAAATTAAGAAATTAACATTACTTTAAGAAATTAACATTACCATTAATTACATAGCATTAGTAAGTATTAAGCTTCCTCACTCATAAATTATTGTTTTCAAGCAAAATTAAGGGGGGGATCCTAGCCCTTTCTAATGGAGGACACCCAAAAGCACCATTTTTGGGGAGTCGTGTTACCCACAATGGGTAAACATATCCCCTACATCTCTCTGCGTCCTCCCAAAAGGGGGACGTAGGGAAACGTTTCCCCAAGCGTCTCCCCGCATCTCCCCAAAAAGGGGATGTGGAGAAATGTTTCCCCAGACGTCCACCCATCCTAGGTGCGTGGGGTTTGAGGGATGTGTGCACCCAACCCTGGAGGCCGCATCCCCGTGGAACACTATGTATATATATCATCAATGCTATGCATATCACATTAAAAAAATAAATTATTGAAAAAAATAATAAAAAATGTTAAAGAAAAATGGCGCATATATATGTAATTATATGTATTTACTATTATCATGGTTTTAATAAATTAAAAATAAGAATACTTCCATATATAGAGATGTGAGTTATATAAATATAAATAATATTATTAAGAACTAGTGTATATACATATTAACTCTAAATGAACCAAGCACCGAGAGGAATCAAATTTCTCGGGGCGCAAACCTTTCTTCAAATTTGCACTCAAAAAAATATTTGCATTTGAGAGATTTAATCCCACTCAACACTTGGTAGATCTGGAGTTAAGATAATCTACCAAGCAATATGCCAACAACAGTACAATTAATAAATCTCAACATGTAAAACATGTGATCACAATTAGTGCCTTGCCTTTCAAATTAAAAGAAGTTAAGCATGATCACCTAAAAGCATGAAACCTACAAATAAAGAAGTCCCTTAATGCACAAATCAGTAATGGGATTTCACAATAGTGTAGTTTTTCACTGCGTCTGTTAAACAGAACCTACAGTTTGTCAATTCTGCTCCTCACATGCAAGAAATGTTGCAACACCACATACAGACAAAACTGTAACGACTTTTCTACATGGCATAGAGAGAGAGAGAGATGACCCTTCATCTTGAAAACTGTGACCAAATTATCAAATCATCAATTTCAAGCTGTAGGTATGGCTAACAAATAACTAAGATATATTTAGAGCAGGCAAAGGTAAAAGAATAACCTGGTAACATACAGGACAGTTATCACTCCTTTCCATCCACTCGAGAATACATGCAAGATGAAAATGGTGTTCACATTTTGTAAGTATTCTGGGATTCTCCTTATCATATCCTGCCATAAGATATCAAGTTCAAATATTAGCTAATGACAGATTCAAACTTTAAAGCTTACGTATGAATGATAAAAACTTGATCCGCCCATAAAGGAGAGGGCCTAATTTCAAAACAGCCAGAAAAACATGGAGCTTCCTGTCATAAATAGCAAAAGCCAAGACTGAATACAACTTAATTATGATTACGTTCATGAACTCATTAGTCTATTTAAAAATGAATAATGTATTTAGGTGATCATAACTGGAAGAACTTATTGATCTTAGGAAGAAAAGAAAATAAAATGTCTACAACAAAGTATCGAACCCAAAATAAGAATAAATTTAGCTATATCTTTTGCAGGTTTGAATTTTCTTATATCAAGAACAAAGGCGTAGCGGTATCCGTTAAACTTTCGCCAACCCTTCAAACATTTATGCCAACCCAAGCCAAGCAAGCAAAACCTCACGACACAAGTCAAAACAGTTAGGAAATTTATCTTATGTAAAACTGGGTCCTAAGAAAAAGATATACATGTCATATCTCAATAATCTTGAGCTTAATATAGATAATCTATCTCGCTTTACTTCCTCTTGGGCAGGAAGTAAATGAAAGGCCTGGAAATCTATAAAGATGGCCAGTAATATGATTCTGCCACATTAATCTCTAACAGATTACATAATTACATGATGCTTAAAGTACAGCAATGGAGGCTAAAATATTTTTAGGAATTCATACTTTGTTGCAGTCATCTTACATCAGCGTGCAATATCTTGTCAAAGGCTGGAGAATGTTTGAATGCAGTTTCAAGTGCCTTAGTGGTTCTCAGTTATCACCAAGTCAGCAAAACCATTTTTATCTTACCAACTATTGTCCATGTTAAAGATTGTATTGAAAATCTAAGGATCGGACTTCAGAAGAACTCCATACTCAGTTACAAGGTTGCTTGCCGGGACCAGCAACTGGTTCCAAGAAAATTATTGCTATATTTGGCCGTTTAACTACCAGGACAATATTGCCATCTTACCAGAGCACCTAGTATTTCGGATACAGGAAAACTGGATTATTTGTTCACTAATTTGCAATCAACAACTTCCACAAAAGATGTAATAGTCATTCACCTAGCCAACAAATTTGAATGGCAATCTAACGGATAGGAATTGAGCACTTCCCCTTGATTCAAAGTTCAGATATCAGGAGGGAGTATAGATGAGGATGTATCCGCTGCAAACCTCTTTGACCAGATAGAAACTTGGGGAATCACTATGAAAATTTCATATGTATGGAAATCATACGCACCAGATAACCTAGAGACAAACAGGGTCATAGGACTCCTATATAGCTAGCAAATATGAGCAGGGAAGCTGGAGCTGACAAAGGTGAAGCTTCTCACCAAGCTTGTCAGCCACAGGACATTTGCAAAGTATTTTGAACCAGAATTATTTTGGGCAAGAATCCCCAGAAACTAACAGAGAATGTGGTAGAAAAGAAATTATCAGACCCTGCATGTAAGTATGAAATCAATCCGTATGTTGGAGAGAATCAAGCCTGGCATAATAGCTCAGAGGCAACAAATATAGGATTTGTAATCATAGAAATTCATCCCCACTTCAAACAATAACAAGAAAAGGGTTTCCAGGTAGAAGACATGGATGACAATAGATGAGGGTAAAGGTTAATCACCAAAGGCCATTGTTTAGAAAAGATGGCCCTAAGGCTTGAGACAGAGATAAAGAAATTATATTAACGTCCACAATATACCAGCAGCACCAAGAACTTAGAAAAGACATACAAAAAAATTAAGAACGAAAGATAGCTTATACTTTCATGCTTTCCATAGATTTGGTCACAGGTAACTAAAATTCCTCAAAATGCAACCCTGATTATTACTCGAGTGCTAGTTCTTTGCTAAATACAATCTCAATTCCCAACGATCATATTTCCCCCTTCCCACCTACAAATAGGAATACAGAAAACTGAAATTTCTATTGACCACTCTCCCTCCAAATTCTTCTTTACTACCATCTCACTATGTATAATACAATATTTGCCAAGGAACACAGTGGGACATTTTTTTCTTTCTTCAGAAATCTGATAAGATTATTTAAGCAGAAATGCCTTCATATACCTTTTGTTCCAGATTTCACATGGTACAAAAAGGATGCCTGCTTCATTATATAAAGTTCAAGAACTGTCTTATCAAAAGTTGACATATCCACAAACTATGCTAACTGGATGCATAGAAGCAGAAACATATTGTATGTTATTGCTCTCTGCACCTCTATCTCAGAGATAGGCTCTGCAATTTATTTGGGACTCTAAAGAGGAGTGGTAGTCACTAATATCTCTTCTTAAACATAAATCCCTTCATCAAAAAGCTTTTTCCCCGTGTTACTACCCAAAATTTCATCAATTGTGTAAAGTCCCAATCCACAAGGTGAAAATCTAAGGGCAACTTGGAGATATTAGCAAAAATCCAAGGGAAACTTGGAGATACTATCCAGTGTCACCACAAGAACCCACTGCCACTCTTTAGGTTGGCTATTCTCCAACTCAAGGGGGGCATAAGATTGCTAAAGCTTAGGTAGTAAGGGCTCAAGTTGAAACAAGAGTATCTTTAGCAAAACAAGTGTTACAAAATCAGTTTAAAAAAAGAGTGATGGGAGGGTCAAGACTTGTCAAGAAGTGTTGCAAACATCCCAGTTTTATTGTGAAATCGCAATTTTTTGGCCTAGCAAATTTTATTGGTTGAAAAAATTGATGATTTTTTCAAGGGCGAAGAAATGGCAATTTTATTATAAAGGCAACTTGGAGATATTAGCAAAAATCTAAGGGAAACTTGGAGATATTATCCAGTGTCACCACAAGAACCCACTGCCACTCTTTAGGTTGGCTATTCTCCAACTCAAGGGAGGCATAAGATTGCTAAAGCTTAGGTAGTAAGGGCTCAAGTTGAAACAAGAGTGTCTTTAGCAAAACAAGTGTTACAAAATCAGTTTAAAAAAAGAGTGATGGGAGGGTCAAGACTTGTCAAGAAGTGTTGCAAACATCCCGGTTTTATTGTGAAATCGCAATTTTTTGGCCTGGCAAATTTTATTGGTTGAAAAAATTGAAGATTTTTTCAAGGGCGAAGAAATGGCAATTTTATTATAAACTGCACATAAAATTCATGATTCTATGGAAAAAATCGCGATTTAAGTGATTTTTTCTTTTTTTTTTTAACTTTTTAAATTTTTATATATATATTTTTTAAATTTGCCGATGTTTTGCCAATTTTTACGATTTTTGGGTTTTCCGGACCCTTGCCAATTTTGACCTGATGCCATTGCTTGCAACATTGGTGTCAAGTATATTGGACAAATGGAGACAAAAATGGGTTAACAAGGGATATAGCTATGGAATTGAAAGTGCATATTGCTCTAATAAAAGACCTACAAACCAGTCATCTTGCCTCCCACAAATGTAGAAAATCACTTGTAGGAATTCCTAACAAGGAAAATTAACAATGCATGTATGAAGGTATGTATACAAATGGAAAACATAAAAATAACGGCAAATTCAAATCAAGACAAAGGATGCTACATTAAATTACCATCCACAGACACAACCATAATTAAAAGGGAAATGAGCCACAATTAAAGTCTTCTTAACAAGAGAACTATCTTCTTAATTAGGAACAGATGTTACCCATATCATTTCAGCCATTCAAACATCCTTTATGCAAGTGACCTCCAACATTAGTTTTCAGCAATATCAACCCCAAGAAATCTACCATGGAATTAGAAACTTCTAATCACACATCAAATGGAAAGATAAATCCCTTATATAGATTTCATTTGTCTCCTCAAAAATAGAGAAGTATTTGTTTTCCTAAATCCATTAGTTCTCCAAGTAATAACAATATAATAGCTTCTGTTTACAATTTAATTTATTATCTTTGTGACCGGTACTCCTTTCTCTTAATCATTCATAATTTAGTTTATTATTTTTTCGTCTTTGTGACCGTTACTCCTATCTCTGTCCTCTTACTAATTATTATGTCAATCAGCTATCGCGCTCACCATCTATGAGCTTTCTGGTCCCTGATGATGGGTAGAGTGACCACCCAAAAATTCGGACAGGGAAAACTACTTCACAGTTCATATCTGAATGATTCTGGCAAAATATAATATCTTCTCAAACAGATCTTTACTAAAAGTAGCAATGAGTTGTTGAAATCCATATTCTTCTCCAAGAATAAACAATAAAATATCCAAGAAAAATGATACAACAATGCTCTCATGTAAGCAACTCCAAGAGACAAGTCAACAATAACAAAATAGTGGAGTTCTTCATATAACACCCTCTAAAAACAGAAAAAGAAGGTGGGATGCATCCTCTATATGAGTGGGTGGTTAGTTGACCATGAATAAGCTTCCATACGTGTGCCAACCAACAAAGCAAATAAATAGATATCAAGGGTGCACTTCTCCCATGTGGCACAAGTGGTGAAAATTGTTGAAAAGTAATGTAGCTATGGTCGGCATTTTTCATTGCAAACATAAAGAAGAAATGATTTTTTTTGGTCTCCTACAAGTCGGCTCAAATAGCCCTACAAATCGGCTCCAAGAAGGATTACATGTCGGCCCCATTAGGGCTAATTAGCCGTCACATGACGCCTATGTATATGAGCTCATCGACTCTCATTTCAACCACATTCACAAACACAATTCAGTCTGCAATCTAAGAGCTTGTTCACACGTGCGAAGAAGAGATAAGGATTTCATTACAGCTGCGTTGACACCATTGTTGACTACTCTTGACTTGGGATACTTCAGCTTCATTCAGAATCTGTTCTGTTCATCTTTTGAGGCCAAATTCTACAAAAAGAATCTGATTGGAAGTTCATCCTTTTTTATGTGACATTTACCTGAAGTTGACCGAGGGTTTTGGGCAGAATATTTTGGACAGTTCGTTGGGTATCTTATGTGGTGACTACAGTGAGAATTTCGGCCTCCTATAACAGTGGCTACAGCCCTAAGTTTCGGCGTCTTTGTGCACACTGCAGGCCTTACTCATTGGACAGAAGTGGAATTTCTCTCCTTCTATGAGCAGACTTTGATTGGATATTTCGTTGTTGACCATTTTGGATTTATTGATGTATTATTGATGGACAGAATCTCTCTCTCATAAGGAAAGAATTTTTGGGTTTCCCCTTGTGGGTTTTGCCCTGGCAGTGAGCCTAATCTTGGTGTCTCTCGTCTCTTGCTTATTGTCTATTGTTCATTGTATCTCTTTTTACTTCTCTTGTTGAATATTTAATGGTTGAAGTTTTTCATGTATAGCTACTTGTTGATTAAAGAATAAAGGACTTGTTTGTATCAATTGAAGTATTTATCAATTGTGAAAAACTAGTCTAGTCTTTGCATCACTAGAATTTCAACAAAAATGTGGCCAAGGTTTTTTAAAATTGAAATTGTCATAACCTTTTAATATTTATTGGATTTTTTGTTATAACCACTTTTTGGAAATGCCATAGCCAGTCTGCATCAAAAAATGTTGATCTAAGAACAAACGAGGCACTTTGTCGAAGACATTTGCTAATAAGGTAACACACATCACCCAAAGTACCTTCTCACATGTGCCATCAAAATAGGAAGAAGACTAAGCAAAAATCCAATGACCTTCTTAAAGCCTTAAACCCCTCCAACAGAGGTCGTTTCACAAGAATATCTCCCTAAATGTGTAATGTAATCATTCAAACCACACATGCAACCTCCAAGGCTACACATCTCATTAAATACCACAAAAATTGAGAAATGCATGCTCCATCAAGATAACCATAAAATAATCCATGGTGTGGTCTCTAAAGTGATGAAAATTCAATAATCCATATAATAATGCCATGAGCCACATACCAAGTCTACTATTACCCAACCAACTCCAAGAAGAGGGGACGACCCCATCACCTAGCAATAAAATGATGATAAAAATGTGATGATGCCTCCACATGAGCGCCAACAAGGTGTGTACTCCACATATAACTATCATAACAAATCACTTGTAGTGTGAATAAAACGAAGATAAGCTAGAGCACTAAAAATATAAGCCTTCCTTTAGTCATACAAGAGCCAAAACCACCATTAAATGTTGCAATCATCCTCCAAATATGAGCCCAACGTGAGTACTTCACAAAGGATCATAATACATGCCATAATAGAGTATAATGTGTCAAAACCCCCAAAGCAAGCTAGGGCATTCTCTCAAAAAAACTCCAACCACATCAATATCATATCAATTAGACCAATAAATCATTTTGGGACAATTTAAAAAGGGGGTCTATGTGCTAGGCACTCTCCAAGTCTGCAAGTACCATTTAAAATATACCTTAAAAGTGCTAGGATAATCACAACATATATACCAATGTTTAATCGACATGATGAGGCAAGTAATGTACCCAACCACCCTCAGACTTTGTCACTGTTGAAAATGTTGAAATATGTAACTAGGTTCGGTCTTCATAATGACATATGTAATGTTGATTGTATGTATTCAATGTAAAGAGAAAAATAAATTTATTATTATTGTTCTTGAGGCATGGGTTTCATGCTCAAGGAAAATTTACTTTTAGGTCAAGCTCCCATTGTGAGCTTCTAGGATTTGTCATTGAGTCTATAAAGTCAAAAGAGTCATTGTTGTTGATTTTTGGTAGCATCGGAAGTGCTCTAAGCCCCAAATTTGGTGGAGAGGCTTAGACACTAGTATTCCAAAGAACCCAGAAACCGTCTATGAAAATTCCACTCGATTCATGTTTTATTATAAAAAATAATTATTTTAATGGAGACCCTAAGTCTAACTTAGGGAGATTAAATAATTAAAAGGTATTAATAAAACAGAGTGAGAATGATCTAGAAAGCGAAGATCAAGTCATGTTATAATCTTAGTCGTTGATTAGAGATCTAATCTCGGTCGTTGAATTCCCAATGAGAAGACTATAAAGGAAGGCTTGAGGGTCATTTGCAAAGACACACCGAGTGAATCAAGTGATCGAATTCTTCTGACGGAGCAAGGGCTCGGACGAAGATCAAATCTAAATGATTCAGTGTAGTGAGGGGCGGAGTAGCTTTTGGAGAGAGATTTTCTCAGTCAGAGAATCATCAGCAGAGAGAGGCAGAGAGATGTCCAACATAGCCAGCACAGAGCCATACAAGCTGACACATAGGCAGCGTAGAGCCATGCAGGGCTATGCAGAGGTTGCGCAGTGGTTAAGAGGGTTTCTGAGATTTAGCTGTTGAATCAGATCCAAAAGCCGGAGGCCGGGGTGTGACACTAGGAGGCCAAGATCTGAGACTCTGGGAGTCAAATCGATCCTTTGTTGGGGTGACGCAGTGCTTAGAGGAGGTGATGTTGGGCCTACACAATGACTGTGCAGAGACCTCTAGAGGCAGTTTTTCATGACTGCATCAGACAGACTTTCCAGTGATTGAGTGAGGTAAAACTCACAATTCTTGCTGCCAATATTTCTCTCTCTGTAACTGAATAACCGTTGAGGTATTCAGCGATATATTTAGAAATTGCTACTGCTTAATAATACAAACCCTCAAATCTGCTGCACCGATTTCCCTACATTGGGTTTTTCCGGGGACTTAATCCAAAATAAAGGTGTCCTATGTGTAATTTATTTCTTGCTCAGTTTCCTTGTTTTGGAATCATATTTAGTTAAGTGTAGGCTACTTCAGTAGTTTACTTCAATAATTCATGATGCATTCTGAATTAATTCTGTAAATGTAATTTACATAATAGGAGAAGTAAGCTCAGTTAGTTGCAATAGGATTCCTAAGATTGTCATATCTAGGAATTTTCACATGGTATCAGAGCATTTGATGTGAAACAGGAAGAGCAGATATGAGCATTGAAGTGAAGGTCGAATTGTTGTAGCAGCAGCAAATCGAATCCCCAGAGGGATTGCGCAGTTCTAGCCAGAAGGTCTGATTTTTCGAGGTTGTCTCTCTCTGAGTGAGTCGACAGAGAGGTAGGACTTCCAGTTCGAGATTTTGCCAAGGCACAGGAAGCAACGCAGAGCCAGAGTGAAGCAGTTTTTCTGCAGGTAGTAGTTGGGTAGAGAAGCAAAAGAAAGAAAAGTGCACATAGCGAGCAACTCTTCCTTAGTGAGTTCCTAGACGAGGAATTCAACATTTTTCCAAGGAGCAGCATATCTACCATCCCCAGGAGGAGTGCGAAAGGCTTCCTAGTGTTGCGCAGAGGGGAAGAAGAGGGAGTAGTTCGACAATGTTTCGGCTAAGATGGCATCTCATGGTCTTAGAGATCAAGAGCGATTGGAGGGTTCCTCCAACTACATAATCTGGAAGGAAAGGATCCAATTCCTTCTGGATGAATACGATCTCAAGATGTTCGTGGTGAATGTGGTTGTTGTACCTTCAGGTTCGGATCAACTTAAGAAGTATCGATCCGATATGGTAAAGGCCAAGAGGATGATCTTTGATGGTGTCAAGGATCACATAGTCTCTCATGTAGCTGGCAAAAACACCACCAGGGAGATGTTGGAGGCCTTGTCCTTGATGTACGAAGGAACTTTTGAGCAACGGAAGATATACTTGGAGGAGAAGCTTCGGATGATCCAAATGCAGAAGGGGGAGCGCATTGCTTTGTTCCTTACGAAACCTCAGGATACTCGAGACCAGTTGGCAATCGTGGGATCCACCCCATTTTCAGCAACTATGGTGAGGCTAGCCCTTAATGCAGTCACGGAGGAGTGGCAAATTTTTGTCCAAAGCATTTTGGAGAGGGCTACGCTTCCTAGTGTTAAGATTTTGTGTATTTGGGGTAGCATCAGTTGTGCTCTGGTCCCAAATTTTGAGGAAGGACTAGAGTTCACCTGATTTACAAGACCCAGAAATGGATTTGGGAAATTTCATCTAGTTTAGGAGATATTAAATTAATTAATTATTTTAATGTATTTCCTAATTTAAAACTTAGGAAAATAAATAATTAAAGTGAATTTAATTAAACATGTGATGAAATTGTCTTAAGTCACACGGATCAAGCTTTCTTTTAATCTTAGCCATTGATTAAAGATTTAATCTTGGCCGTTGATTTGTCAACGAGAAAAGTATAAAGGAAAGGCTTGGGGTCATTTGTAACACACACAGAGGCAGAGCACTGAAGCTAAGCTGAGATTCTAGGGCGGGGTTGCTAAGAATTCTCAAGTGTTTCAGTTGCAGAGAGGGGAATTTAGACCAAGGGGATGATCTGATCCCGGGGTCTAGAATACACAAGAAGTAGAGAAGAGATTAGGAAAGACAGCGGCAGCAACAACAAGGACAGCGTGATTTTCAGGAAACCCTTCAAGGGTTGCGTAGAGACCCTTAGGGGCAGCGTAGTGACTGCGTCACCTAGTCTGGGGTAACGCAGTCCCTTCCAGTGATAGCGTTGAGCATTTGGAGGCCATCCAAGGCTAACGCAGAGCCCAACAGGGGCTTCAAAGGCTGAGTTCTGTAAATCCCGTTTGAGGGTGTGGATCAGTCAGTGTTTGTGGTCTTAGATCAACCAGATGCTGCAGATCTAGAGTTTTCTTTGTAGGGTTTTCCAGATCTGGAACCCAGAGTTGTGTATTTAGAAATATTCTTAATAATAGAGCCCTCCAGCAGCCAGAGACTGGTTTTCCCACATTTGGTTTTTCCGAGGACAGTTTGTCCAGAAATAACTGTGTCACTTTGTCTATGTGTGCATGTGCTTATTCTAGATCTGAATTGGTAGAGATCTGTTATGTGTTTGCTTTGATGTTAACTTGAATTTATTCATTTGATAACTTGTATAAGTAGGAGAAGCTTAACCGGATTAACAGAAATAATTTCTGCATAAGAATTAAGATTCAAAAATTTCTACATGGTATCAGAGCAATTGCAGATCTAGAAGGGTCACCAGCTGAAAAATCTGAAGTATCTAGCTGCAGAAAGTTGCGGGAAAGGCAGCAGAAAAGCAGATCTGAAGGGACAGCGCAGTTTTCAGGAGGAGATTCACGCAAAGGGAAGGGTGACGTTGTCCAACGTTGTGTCCTAGCAAACCCACGCAATCACTGCGCAGAGGCAACTCAGAAACAACATTGGTTGGGTCTGAAGCCAGCCAGTGTGATTCAGATCGGAATCTATCAAATCCAGAAAAAGTCTGTAGAAAAGTTACAGAAATTCAGAAGAGCTGGTGGGGTTAAACTTCCCAAGTTTTCATATTTTTAACCTTAGCACAAGTGACAAAGTTTGGGAAGAGATCAGCTTCTCAGAGAGTTTCTTGCCAAAGGAAACTTGCGCTTTAGTCAGAGGATCAAAGAAGAAGCTGAATCATAGTTGATTTGGTAGATTTCCAAGGAGGAAAATCAAGTGTCAGAGGGAGCAAAGGGTTCCCAGTTCGAAAAGGACCCTAGATCCAAGATGTCTAGCATAGAGAAGAGGAGCTCCAACACATTCTGAGCAGATGGCTCCTCATGGACTGCGTGATCAGGATAGGCTAGAGGGCCTCTCAAACTTTTCGATATGGAAAGCTAGGATCCTGATTGTCCTAGAGGCATATGGTCTAAGAGACCATGCAGAGCAGACCCTGGCCACACCGACAAATGCGGATCTCCTACGGAAGCATAGAGAAGTTTTTGGGCATGCCAAGCAGCTGATAATGGACAGTATCAAGGACCATATTGTACCACACATAGCTAAGAAGAAGACAACGAATGAGATGTGGAAGGCCTTGACTTCCCTATATGAGGGAAAATCAGTCCAAAGAAAGATGTTGGAGGCCAAAATGAGGTCATTCATGATGACCAAGGGAGAAGACATCGAGCATTTCCTCTTCAGATTGCAGTCAATCAGGGATCAGTTGACTGCAACAGGTGCAACCGTAGATGATGCAGTGATAGTCAAGACTGCCCTCAATGCAGTCACGAATGAGTGGGAAACCTTTGTCCAAAGTATCTTGGGCAGAGTGGACCTCCCAGATTGGGACAGCTTGTGGTCGATCCTGCGGCAAGAAAAACTACGAAGGTTCACCAAGAAGCAGCACAACCCTGCTTTGAGCAAGATTAAGAAGGAAGAGGAGGAAGATGCAGCCTTGGCATCAAAGAAGCAGCCGAAGAAGAAGAAGGATCTTTCTAAGATCAAGTGCTTCCAATATGGCGAAATGAGACATTTTTCCGGCCATTGTCCAGAAAAGAAGAAGGACAAGGAAGCATCTCCTTCCAAAGCAGCGGTGGCAGATGATGGGTCCAGAGATGATGTAGCCATGAGTGCTCATGAACCACGGAGGTGGGGTGACATGAACATGTAGAGGAGCTACATGGAAGCGAGGCAGGATCCTTGAGCAGCTCATCTCTTGGATCACAAGCGAGCTACGGCAACCTTAGGACAGTGGCGGAACAAGTAGAGCAGTGGGTGCATAGATCACAAATGAGGCAGAGGCAGAGGCAGATCTGGAGACTGGAAGGAGCAGTGCGGAGCAAAGCGGCAGTAGTAGCGCAGAGGCTGATGTGACTTCAACAACGCAGTGCAATGCTGCAGCAGCGCAGAGAGCTTCAGAGGGACAGCACAGTGCAGCAGCAGCATGATAGATTTCAGCACAAGGGGCTGATGTGACTTCAGTAGTGCAGAGGGAGTTTGATTATGCAAGCAGAGCTGTAGTTGTGCATCGTTCTTTAGATGCCAGCACAGATCTGTAGCCTATGGAGCTTCAGTGATGAGGATGTAGCCCATCTGACTTGTCTGCCAAAGATTGGGCAGGAGATTTAGTTGTTACTCTCAACAACTGAAGTTGCAGTGCAGCAAATCAGCAGTGGCAATGCTATGAGCAGCACTGATGCAGCATATTGAGAGGGAGTTGCAATACAGTGGTTGCAGTGGCAGTGGCAGAGTCATGGGCAGCAGTACAAAATGGCAACAGCAGTGCAAAGTTGAGTGGCAAGAGGCCAAGCTTCAGCAGCACGAAACCACTGCCCAAAATCATGTAATGCATAAGTGTGATGTATTGCTAGAGCACACCCTTGATGCTAAGAGGGAGTGTTGAGATTTTCTGCATTTGGGGTAGCATCAGTTGTGCTCTAGGTCCCAAATTTTGAGGAAGGACTAGAGTTCACCTGAACTACAAGACCCAGAAATGGATTTGGGAAATTTCATCTAGTTTAGGAGATATTAAATTCATTAATTATTTTAATGGATTTCCTAAGTTAAAACTTAGGAAAATAAAATAATTAAAGTGAATTTAATTAAACATGTGATGAAATTGTCTTAAGTCACACGGATCAAGCTTTCTTTTAATTTTAGCCATTGATTAAAGATTTAATCTTGGTCGTTGATTTGTCAACAAGAAAAGTATAAAGGAAAGGCTTGGGGTCATTTGTAACACACACAGAGGCAGAGCACTGAAGCTAAGCTGAGATTCTAGGGCGGGGTTGCGAAGAATTCTCAAGTGTTTCAGCTGCAGAGAGGGGAATTTAGACCAAGGGGATGATTTGATCCCGGGGTCTAGAATACACAAGAAGCAGAGAAGAGATCAGGAAAGACAACACAGAGGAAGGCAGCAGTAGACGGCAGCAACAGCAGCAAGGACAGCGTGATTTTCAGGAAACCCTTCAAGGGTTACGCAGAGACCCTTAGGGGCAGCGTAGTGACTGTGTCACCCAGTCTGGGGTAACGCAGTCCCTTCCAGTGATAGCGTTGAGCATTTGGAGGCCATCCAAGGCTGATGCAGAGCCCAGCAGAGGCTGATGCAGTGTCTTTCAGGGGCAGATCTAGGGTTTCTAGGCCTAGATCTGGCTGAGTTCTGTAAATCTCGTTTGAGGGTGTGCATCAGTCAGTGTTTATGGTCTTAGATCAACCAGATGCTGCAGATCTAGAGTTTTCTCTATAGGGTTTTCCAGATTTGGAACCCAGAGTTGTGTATTCAGAAATATCCTTAATAATAGAGCCCTCCAGCAGCCAAAGACCGATTTTCCCACATTGGGTTTTTCCGGGGACAGTTTTTCCAGAAATAACTGTGTCACTTTGTCTATGTGTGCATGTGCTTATTCTATATCTGAATTGGTAGAGATCTGTTATGTGTTTTTCTTTGATGTTAACTTGAATTTATTTAGTTGATAACTTGTATAAGTAGGAGAAGCTTAACTGGATTAACAAAAATAATTTTTGCATAAGAATTAAGATTCAGAAATTTCTACACCTAGTTGGAAGCAGATGTGGTCAGCACTTCAGGAAAAAGAGCTGAGGACAGATCTAGTCAAGTGCAAGCTTAACGGTGTCAGTGGGAGCGGATCTAAGAGTCCGGAGGAGGAGGAGAATGCAACCCTCAAATCGAAAGGGAAGCAAGGGCAACAAAGACAAAAGAGAGATGTCTCGAAGGTGAAATGCTTCAGATGTGGTGAGATGGGCCACTTTGCATCACAGTGTCCTTTGAAGAAAAAGGACAACGATGAGAAGCATGATCCAAAAGTTGCAGCCACAAAGATCAAACAGGATGAGTTCGCCATGAGTGCCCATGCTTCTCCAAGTGAGAAGTGGGGTGATATTGAATTGTAGTTCACTCCGAACTTCAGTTGGGCAGGATCCTTGAGGAGCCCACCTCATGGATCATTACCTTGCTACGGGAGACCATATTTACAGTAGCGAGATGTAGGAGTCTTCAGTGGGAACTGAGGAGTGATGGAGCGATAGTTGCAGTAGGTAGTAGTGCCTATTTCTGGAGCAGAGCGGTAGCAGCGCAGTGCAAAGCAGTGTTGCGCAGTGCAGAGCAGCAACAGCACAATGCATCATAGGGACAACGCAATAGTTATCAGCAGTCAGAGTCTTCAACACCGAGGTGCATCCACTAAACATTTGTTCAGTCTTTGGGTGATTTCAGCTGCTTCTCTCAACAACTGAGTTGCTTTAGCAGTGGCAATGTTAGCAACATAGCAGAGAGTTGTAGTACAGATGCAGCAATGGCAGTGGCAGTGTCATGGGCAACAGTGCAGAGGTTAGTGGACAGCTTGTCAGACATCAACAGCGCAGAGGTTAGTGGACAGCGTGTCAAACATCAACAGCGCAGAGGATGCTTCATGGTCAGAGCAGTATGCAGCAGGCATATTGTTAGAGCACCTTTCTCGCTAAGAGGGAGTGTTATTTTTGGTAGCATCGAAAGTGATCTAAGCCCCAAATTTGGTGGAGAGGCTTAGACACTAATATTCCAAATAACCCAGAAACTGTTTGTGAAAATTCCACTTGGTTCATGTTCATTATAGAAATTAATTATTTTAATGGAGACACTAAGTCTAACTTGGGGAAATTAAATAATTAAAAGGTATTAATAAAATAGAGTGAGAATGATCTAGAAAGAGAAGATCAAGCCATGTTATAATATTAGTCGTTGATTAGAGATCTAATCTCGATTGTTGATATCTCAACGAGAATACTATAAAGGAAGGCTTGAGGGTTATTTGGAAAGACACACCGAGTGAATCAAGTGATCGAATTCTTCTAACGGAGCAAGTGCTCGGACGAAGATCAGATCTAAGTGATTCAGTGAAGTGAGGAGCAGAGTAGCTTCCGGAGAGAGATTTTCTCAGCCGGAGAATCATCGGCAGAGAGAAGCAGAGGGACGTCCAATATAGCCAACGCAGAGGCAGCATAGAGCCATGCAGGGCTACGCAAAGGTTGCGCAATGGCTGAGAGGGTTTCCGATATTTAGCTGTCGGATCAGAGCCGGAAGCCGGTGTGAGACCGAGAGGCCAAGATCTGAGACTTCGAGAGTTAGATCAATCCTTTGTTGGGGTGACGCGGTGCTTCGAGGAGGTGACGCGAGGCCTACGCAGTGACTATGCAGAGACCTCCAGAGGCAGCTTTTCTAGTGACTAGATCAAACGGATTTTCCAATTGAGTGAGGTAAAACTCACAATTCTCTCTGCTAGTATTTCTCTCTGTGTAACTAAATCACCCTTGAGGTATTTAGCAATGTATTCAGAAATTGCTACTGGTTAATAATACAAACCCTCAAATCTGCTACACCGATTTTCCCGCATTAGGTTTTTCCAGGGACCTAGTCCAAAATAAAGGTGTCCTATGCGTGATTGATTTCTTGCTCAGTGTCCTTGTTTCAGAATCATATTTAATTAAGTGTAGGTTGCTTCAGTAGTTTATTTCAATAATTCATGATGCATTCTGAATTAATTCTGTAAATGTAATTTACATAATAGAAGAAGTAAACTCAGTTAGTTGTAAGTAGGATTCCTAATATTGTCAAATCTAGGAATTTTCACAATTGTCATGTATGAATAGCCCTTCTTGGGCATGTTGTTGAGAATTTTGTCCCGACATAGTTTAATTCAATTCTCTTCTTGATAGTCACTTGTGAACCTATTTATCTTACTTAGATCTTCTCTTTATTAGCTTATTATATCTTTCATCAAGTCAATTATCAAAACACAAGAGACACAAAGTTTAGGCTATTCAAGCCAGGGCCAAAACCTCTCCCTCTTGGAGAGGAAAACCCGCAAGTAATTCTTCTAATAGACTTTCAGTTGACAAGTACCATGACCATGACACAGACCCTTGACTCTTGTATGCCTCCAAGACCTTGTCACTACTCCACTAGGATTCTTATGCTAAGCTTCCTTTCTGCACTCCCTTGTATTGACCCTAGGAAAGCTCGATTCCTAGTGAACTCCTTTTCTTCTAGCCTCGACCTCCTATACCCTTGATCTTAAGACCGAAATCACTTGCCCAATCTGTAATTGTCCTTGCTAGCTTCTCTTTCTTCTACGCATTGGTCCACACACTTGATTACAGTCCTGATACTTCGACCTTCCTAAAGTTACTGCAGATATGTGAGTTAGATGTATACTCCACAACAGAGAGAGCCTATAATTGTGTTATCTCGTGATCCTTCTTTGTTGTATTGACTCCTTTTTACGCACCCAGAAACACACTCTTCCTTGCACTATAATCTTGGAACATGACGTGGCAAATTGAACCCAAAAAAGAGGTAACTTATACCTTCTTCCCTTTGTTGTTTTGTCTCATCTTCAACGTACCAACTGTACCCTTAATTAACCTTGAACTTTAGATCTTATCCAAACTTGTCTTCCTGTAATCAAGCCTAAGAATCTCAGAGGTATCTGAACTGTTCTGTATGTCTTTTATGCACATTTTACTTGGGTATTTATAGTGGTTTGCCACTGTTTATTAGCGGACCCAACTTGTGAACCGATGTGACTATTCCCGTGAGCCAACATGACTGTAAGGCCGACTTAATAAGCAATATTCTCCAACATCTTTCAAGCCAACTTGTGAAGCATATCTTCCAGCAATGATGACAAGGTCTTGAGGCATACTTTATACTATTTTTACACGTGTAACAATACTTCAAATACATGACTCTAAATTATACATTTATGACAAGATGACAAATCCCTAAAAGACATCAAGAAGAAGTCTTTGACATATAATAAAAACTTCTTGCTCATGAAACCCATGAAGCAAGTATTTACAAAATACATTTTATTATATGTCTTCTACATTACATAAATTCATAATTACTAGTCATTATGAAGACCGAACCTAGTTACACTTTCCAACACATGTTACATATTGTAGGAAAATTATTTGAGTCAAATTAGAGTAAAAAGACCCTCCAAGGCCAAGTCAAACCTGCAAGCATCAAGTCGGCCTAATGTAGCAACAAGTCGGCCTAAGGACATGTCAAGTCGACCTAATAGGAGGCTCAAGGAAGCCTATATATAGGGCACTCAACCTCATTTGGAGAACTCTACGAAATGAAGTGTATGATAAGTTTCGTGAATTCAAAACTCAAATTGAGAATGCTACTGTCAAGAAAATCAAGACCCTATGATATGACAATGGAGGTGAGTACACTTCAAATGAACTCATCAATTTGTGCAAGGAGGCAAGAATTAAGAGGGAGCTCATTGTTCCCTACAACCCTGAGCAAAATGGGAAAGAAAAAAAATAGGACTATTATGGAAGTTGCTAGGGCCATGATTCATGATCAAGATCTACCTCACTTTCTTTGGGTTGAAGCTGCTAGAACCGATGTTTATGTCCAAAACCGTTGTCGCCATCGTGTGTTAGAAAACAAGACTCCTAAGGAAGTTTTTTCAAGTAAGAAACCCAACGTGGAGCATTTCAAAATTTTTGGTTGCCCCGTATTTGTGCATGTACCCAAGGAGAAAAGAAATAAATTAGAACCATCTGGGAAGAGAGGAATATTTATGGGATGCTATGAGACTTCAAAAGGATATAAAGTTTTTATGGAATGGCATCGTTCAGTTGAGACATAAAGGGATGTCACTTCGATGAAGACGCTGCCTTTTGGAAATTCTACAGATTCACATTTGGAAGAAGGCACTGAGGCAACTCAAACTCCCAAATCCGATGAAGCCAAGGAACTTGATCCCATGGAAGAAGAAGATGAACTTCGTGAAGATCCAACACAAGAAGCCGTTGTATCTCCTAAGGCTGTTGCACCACGAAAAAGACATGTCTGGTTGAAGAAAACTCTTCAAGTTTCTGAAGGCCATACTACTCCAAAAGGATCCTTCAAAGAACCAAAGAAGCCAAAGAAATATTCCAATTATATTGCCTTGGTGTCTAACATAATTGAAGTTGAACCATCATCCTATGAAGAGGCAATTGATCAAAAAGTATGGAAGGATGCAATGACTAAGTATCAATCCATATTGAAAAATGATGTTTGGGATATTGTACCTAGACCTGAAGACAAGAATGTTATCAAATCAAAACGGATATATAAAATAAAGTATGTTACTGATGGAAGCATTGAGAAGTATAAAACAAGATTTGTAGCCTGTGTATTCTTCCAAAAAGAGGCAGAGGACTATGAAAAAAAGTTTGCACCAGTTGCCAGGTATGACTCTATTAGATCTATTATTGCTTTAGCTTCTATTAGATGGAAGTTACATCAATTGGATGTAAAAATTGCTTTTCCTAATGGTGTCATTAATGAAGAAGTCTACATTGAACAACCCCAAGGGTTTAAAGTTAATGATCGTGAGACTCGTGTCTGTAAGTTGAAGAAAGCTTTATAGAGACTCAAACAAGCACCTCGAGCATGGTATGCTAGAATTGACAGTTATCTTATGAGTCTTGGATTTATGAAGAATGAAGTTGATCCCAACCTATATTTCAAGATCGTTGAAGGAGAACCTATCATCCTATTGTTGAATGTAGATGATCTATTTCTAACCGGTCCTAAAATTCTTATAGCTCGGTGTAAGAGAGAGTTTATTTTAGAATTTGATATGAAGGACTTGGGACTTATGCACTTCTATTTGGGATTGGATATTTGGCAAAACACCAGATGGGATCTTTGTTCAACAAGGAAAATTTACTATCAAGATTCTTCAAAAATTTGGCATGATGGAATGTAAATCCATGGACACTCCTATGGTGACAAATCTGAAGAAATTACGTGATGATAGCTCTGATCTGGTGGAACCCTCTATGTATCGTAAGTTGATCGGATCATTGAATTTCTTAACAAATACAAGACCAAATATCAGTTTTGTTGTAAATACACTAAGTCAATTTTTGGTGGAGTTGTTAATTTTTGCAACTAAGGTCAAATTCCACATTGGACAGCTCAAATGATTAAGATAATAATTTAATTAGATTCCTATTTTCGAGAGGATCAAAATTGACCTATAGATCGCCCCAATCGGTTAAGCATAAGTTAAGTTATGAATTAATTTAATATTTTATGGGTCGGACTAACCGAATGTTGATCAGATCAAAGCCCCAAGCGGTCACTCACAAAGTTATAAATAGATGCGACCTCAAGCTCATTTGCACACATTCGCTCATGAGATCTTCTCCATGCTATTTTCGTTTTTTGTCATATTTTCGATTTCTTGGCTCGCGCAGTGGCACACAATGGATCGGGGTCAGAGACTGGTGCACATTTCAGATCTGAGTCTATTGAAGCAGATTCGCGGGCAAGTAAGGCCCTAGTAGCGGCCATGCTGAAGCAGAGCCGTGGGCAAGATGTGTTGTCCCCGCGACGAAGGTGCCAAAGCTGCTGGCACAACATGTTAAGGGTGCGACCAAAGCCCTAAGGTCAGATCGAGTTGTTCTAAAGCTTAGCCGAGGGCACAAGGTGTTGTGGTAGCAGCTCAGAGCCCTAGAGTCGCAGGTTGAGTGTGTTAAGGTCGGCTCAGAGAGTTACTCGGTAGATCAGATTTGGATCACCTTCAGTTGGTTGCGCAACGCTTCCAAACTTCAATCATTCAGTCACAATTGCATCAAAGCATCATTGACAATCTCCTGGATTCAGAGCTAGGACTTCAGAGTTGAGATCACTTGGCGATCTTTCATATCTGTGTTTTGGTATTATAGATCTGTAGATATGTAGATCAAATCTGTTTGTTTCCACTGCAAATGTATCTTCAGTCCTCATTCAGTATCAGTCATGTTCATCAGTTTGCTACAGCCAGTGTCAGTGCATTTCAGTTCTCACATACAGTTTCCTTCATGCAAAAGTATGGGTATGGTTTTAGTGCTTATATGTTATTTGTTTTTTACATCGTAAAGATATGTACTCATGGATCATTGTACTCTTGTTGTTGAATCATTCAATGAAGATCTAAGAAGAAGAATTTCCAAAGGTTTTCCCCATAGCGGGTTTTGCCCTAGTCTCGAACCAATCCTGGTGTCTCTATGTGTTCATGCTTCTCTTCCTTTGATCTTTTACTTTCCGTTGTTTGGATGATGATGATGGTGTTGTTCTTTCTGCATAGTTTCATTTTCTGATGGTTGATGATATAGATCTGTTCAATGGCAAAATTATTTGGGGTGAATGCAACATGTTAATGATGAAATGTAACTATCAAAGCAAAGAACAATGCTGCTTTATGAAAAATTAATAGGAGCCTGATCATACACATTGGGTAGTTGCTAAACACATACTTCGATATCTACATGGCACTATTAAGTATGGATTATATTACGCCTCAAATGGAAAATGGATGCTACATGGCTTCACCGATGAAAATTGGGTCGGATGTGTTGAAGATAGAAAGAGTACACCAGGTTTATGTTTCAATTGGGGTTTACGATGATCACATGGTCTAGCAAAAAGCAAGCATTTTTTGCTCTCAGTGCTACCGAAGTAGAATACATTGCAGCTAGTGCAACATGTTATATGACTCCGAAAAATGTTCTCTGGTTTGTTTGGATCCAAGCTCGAGACCACCACTATACATTGTGTCAATCAAAATTGTATCAAGCTCATGGGAACCCAGTCTTCCATGATCGATCCAAACATGTTGAGATCTGGTACCGCTACATAAGAAGCACTGTGCAAAGAGGAGTTGTCAGTTTACAGTGTGTGCCAACTAAAGAACAAGTTGTTGATGTATTGACTAAGCCTTTGCGTAAGATGAAGCTCGCTTATTTCAGGGAAAAGCTTGGTGTGATAGTGAATCCCTCTCTTAATGAGAGGGAGCATAAATAATATAGCATCACGAGGATGACAATCTTCATAGGTGGAGTGCATCAAGTAACCTGTTGAAAGGATGGGAAGATTGTCATCATCTCAGTGAGGTACACCGAGGCTTTGGAATATTGTAGTGTTCTTTTCAAGGTAGAAATGTACTTGACAACCTAAATGAATGGTTGTGAACATTGCTCCCTAGGTAGAAATGTACCCGGGACCAGATGATTGGTCTAGGATCCATTTTTCTATCTTCCTTCAGGTGGGGTGCACCTTGTAACCCATGATAGGCTAGGAAGATAAGTGGTATGAACCTTCCAAGGTTGAGTGCCTTGTAACCTGCTGTAAGGATGAGAAGGTGAAATACATTAGGTGACCTTCATAGGTTACAAGTATGGCCTCATATTACCTTTGACTCTGATGCTATACCTTTCCTTTATGTATGCTCATGTGGAGCATGTTGATGAGAGAGAGAATGGAAAAATACTTCCCTTGTTGAGAGGGAGTGTTGAAATATGGCAGCTACAGTCAGTATTTTTCTAGCAAAACAAATTCTAAAATATATAATTTTTCCTGGTCCAAGTCGGCTCCAAGAAGTTCAAGTTGGCCCCATGACCATGTGGCACCATTTGATGTGTCTCCTAACCCCAGAAAAACAGATATAAATAGAAGACAAGTGGAGGACAAAAAGGCCAAGCAATTCGATCTCCAAGAAGAAGAAATCGATCTGCAACTACCTCAAATTCTCTCACACGTGCGAAGGAGGCAAAGACAGAAGTTTGACCGAGATTTTGGCTGCATTAACTTTCTCTCTCTTGATTGTGTTGACTAACACTGACTCTTTCTCTTTTCTAACTGGTTTGACCTCATTGACCAAAGATTGAGTTACGTTGACTTCAAACTATTGATTTTAGACTGTTGATTGTTCAAGGAAGAGCGTTGACCAATTTTTGAGGTTCTTTTGACTGTGTTGACTAACATTTTGACTTCAGGTTTGACCAGGGAATTGACTTCAACCTTGACCGAGACTTTTCAGAGGGTTGTTCAACTCTGACCTTTTGACCAAAGTTACATCTCAAACCTGCAACTTTGATTGCCGCATTGTCCAAGGCATTGACCAGAATTTGAGGAGGTTTGACCGAGTTTTGAAGTTTGACTAGTCTATCTCAGACATATATTTAAGTGTTGAACTGATTTGTTGAATTGTCAAAGGAATGACCTTTGACTAGTTTAGTTGTGAGACACTAGATATTGGAATTCTCTCTCTCTATATTAAGGAAAGGTTGTTGGGTTTTTTCCCTAGGAGAGGGGATTTCCCAAGGTAAAAATATTGTTGTGCATTGACTATATATTTTACTGCTCTCTTATGTTCTACTACCATTCATGGTTGTGATTTTTCAAGTGTAGCTACTGAATGATTACTATGTTATTAATATCAAATTGAATGCTCTATTGAGGTACATTGTTATCAAAAGTAGTTACCATTGTTGAAAAATTTATTAGGCCCATTTGACCTAGAAAAACAGCAATATGTAAGTGCCCTCCTCCAAGTGCTTAGCACTCCTCCTAGGTAAGTTCCACAACTAAGTAAGATACTGACTCCCCACATTGTGGGCACCTAATGGATTAGTCATCATACAAATTAGGATAACAACCTTCTAGGTAAGGGTGCCATGCTAGCACTCTAACCAAGGTCAACGATCGATCCAAACTGAGCCATACATATGTCCATGAAGAATCACCAAGGGACCAGTGGGCAAAAACACACTTTTGGAGTAACACCAAAAACCAACACTTTGCGCTACTATTAATGAAATAAAACATTACTTCCTCAATTCAGTGGGTTCAGTATCTCTATCAAAAATGCTAAAAAGAAGAGTTTTAGGTGCTCGCAAAATGCAAATCCAATTGTTTTTCTCAAATGTTTTTATGATCTTTCGACGCTCTCAAATTACCATTTTGACTTCTTATACTTTATAGGTCTAATTACCTATTTTGGTCATTTTTTGGACATTAATATGATTTTTTTCTTCATGCAACTTGTAATATTCCCAATTAGCTTTGCTAATTGGAATATTTCATTTTTGTTTAATTTTGCTGCTTTAGTTAGAAATAATAAATAAAGTGAGAAATAAGAGGGGTCACCTCACTTTAGTCACCTCACTTTATAAATAAAGTGTTTTTCCTAGTTGATTGACGTTATAACTTAGAAAGGGGGCCTTGGGGGTCCACATGAGTATGATGGGGAGGCATCAGGCTGACCCAAGGTTAACTGCGCAGGCCAAGGAGAGTGAAGGACGCAGTTAAGGTTTTGGAGGGAGTTTAGCACTATAAAAGGTGGGGTTCTCACCTCATTTGGGCATGCATGATTTGATATTGATATTGAGAGCTAGACTTATGTCTGCTTCAGCACGCCGGTTGTTTAGTCGGTCTGCAGCACTGTTTAGTGCAACCGAGTGTCTCCGTTCGGAGATCTCACCCTTAGCCTCGGGGGACTTCGAGTGCCTGCCCTGGTAAGGTTATTTTCTGGTTTCACCCTTAGCCTCGGGGGACTTCGAGTGCCTGCCCTAGTAAGGTTATTTCTGAGCATCATCCTTCAGTTTCAGTGGTAAGTAGCAGCAGTTTTCTGGTGGAGATTTAGAGAGGAGGAAACCCCTTCTGGTGTCTGCGCAGATCTGAGAGGTAGGACGCTGTTCCAGAGGGAGGAAGGACGCAGATCAGATCTGAGAGGTAGGACGCTGTTCCAGAGAGAAGGAAGGACGCAGATCCAGTTGGCTAAGGCAGAAAGGACGTAGATCTGGGGAGGCATTGGCAGAACCAGTCTTGGAGGACGCAGATCTGAGAGATTCAGCCTTGGAGAGTGTAGATCTGGGGGAATAGCACCAGATCCAGCCTTGGAGGATACAGATCTGAGGAGATATTGGCAGATCTAGCCTTGGAGAGTGCAGATCTGGAGAGATAGCATCAGATCCAGCCTTGGAAGTTACAGATCTGAGGAGATATTGTCAGATCCAGCCTAGATCTGAAGAAATAGCAGCAGATCTGGCCTTAGAGGACGCAGATTTGGAGTGATAGGACACAGATCTGGAAAGGAGGATTCAGATCTAGCAGATCTGAGGAAGAGAGAACGCAGATCCAGCCAGGAGGGACGCTGATCTGATGAGCAGAGTCTGGTGTGTGAGATTTGGCAGCGTTTTTCAGTGGTTCCAGCCTGGAGGAGTTGATCTTGCCATCTGGAGGTTCTGTGGCCGGTATTTCATCTATCTTCTGCGCTGTCACTAGCAGAGACAGCGTTTTATTGGTGAGGGTTTGGAGGATTGAGATCAGCCATCTTCCAGTCTTCAGTTTGTAGCTCCATTGCATTCCAGCAGCAGCTCTTCTTCAGCCAGCTAGGACGCTGTCCTTATTTGTAGCCATTATCTGTTCTGAGAGGGTCTCCACTTGCCTAGGGCAAGGATAGGTGCACTCATTCTGATTATCTTGTACTCCTATCTATGTGTTCTGAGATTAATAAAATGGCTTAGAATTCTGGCATTCTATGTGTACTTGATCTATTATCTGGTTCCAGCATTTGTTTATGTATTTCTGTCTGGCATATTTCTGTGTATTACTGGTTATTTCCCTTTGGGGATATTACACAACTTAACAAAAATATGAGACAAAATTTACAAAAAAAATGTCTTTTATAGGACAGAAACTTTTCAATAGATAATATGTTCCTTCATTTTTGATAGATGAGAGTCATCAGACATAAAATATATTCTCCACTTCCCCTCATAAATGAGTCAATCACATATACTTCTTCCCTTCTAATGTTAGAAAGGGTACCAAAATCTTTAGAAGTTGCATTTATATATATATATATATATATATATATATATATATATATATATATATATATATATATATATAAGATGTTGTCTTTCCATGATATTGGAGTCTAAGTTAGAATATTACAATCACTGACGCTACCAATCCAAGTATCACAATAAACTACTTTGCACACGGAATAAAAGTAGTAGTAAATCAACACGTGCACAAATATAGACAACTTTTTACAATTTTCAATAACCCAACTTCGTTACATTCACAATCTTTAATACAACAGTCTAGGGCTCCCGTACCAAGGATAATGGCCCTCATACATCTAATGATACAATAATACAAGAATACAAGATACACTGACGATCTATCTTATGTAGTCGACGATCACAGCTCCTCTTGTCGTACCCTGAACACATTGTTAGTCTCTGTGCTCCCAATCTGCAGCTCCTGCCTCCATCAATGTACCAACTCCTTTAGGCCATTGAACATGACTACAATATACCCTCTAGTTGATCATACATCCATCTATGACTCAACACTTAGGGTGTTCACATCTTCCCACTTGTTGCTCCTTTGTCTTTCAAGAAGTCAACACTTTGGACTTCTTGCCTTAGCTACACCTTTAGTCCTTCAAGGACACAACTTGTTGAAAATGGCAACAAGAAAATCCTAATTTAATTTTCCCTTGAATTAAATTAGGAGAAAATTGCAATTCCACATCACAAGACAACAAGAATGTGTTAACTAAGTTAGTTTGACCTAGTTGGCTCAGTTAATTCGAGTTGAGGGCCTAACTTGAGTCATGTAGAGTAGTTCCTAAATTATAGGAGCCTAGGTTGAGTTTAATTTGAGTTGTCATATTTAATTTAGTTAAACTGAGTTAAATTCGGCTAAACTAGTTCCAATTGTTGGAGGAACTAGTGAGAGGTCTAGTTGTGGGGTGTGTATTCAATTAACAACTAGTTAACTCATAAATCAGCCATAATAACTCATGCATGCATGATCTACGAGTTACCCAATTGCGATTAGAGTTCAAGGGCAGTGTACTATCAGTTGTATAATTATCCAATTTGTACAAGTGGTGCATGTAGTCAAAGAAGGGCCTACAGGGATTGCGTAGTTATGGATGAGGAATTTCCCTAAATAATAGGGGCTAATTCCCAAGGAAACAACGCAAGGAAATAGGGACTTGGGCAAGCAAAAATTTGGTCAAGTATTGACCAAAGCAAGCTTGTGAAGCAGTGAGATAGAATATACTTGTGCAAAGATTGTTCAAGCTAAGCTTGAACAATCTTTGTATTTCTCCTCTATTTTCTTATTAATGCAATACAAATAGGAAGGGGTTTTGAGCAGTGGCTTTCCCCTATATATATCCTCTTGTTATGTGTGTTAATTGATTCATGTCACATGTTTTTGATATTGCTTCTCAATCGTGATTTGCTTTCTGCGGATGAGTAGAGTAGATTTGAGTCTTATGTTTTAGAACATTACATGAGCAGTATTGAATCTACAATTAATTTCTACACAACTCTTAGGGACTTTCTTCCCTCTAATGTCTCCTTGCTTTGCTCCGATGAAGACAAACTTTGGGCCAGAGGACTACTACCTATCACTGCAAGATGTTCTCCAACAATGATCTTGGGCTGATGTAATTTGCTTCCTTGACCTCCTTTCTTTGTACTTCAAGAATCAATCTTGAGCTTACCCAATCATCACCCTTCCTTCCAGATATCAATGTCCTTCTTGGCAAATGATCTAGGGCTACCTTGAGCACCTACTTGTTTCCCTCCAACAACCACAAGATGCCCAATACAAGTTATCAAAATCATACCTTTCTAGGTCTGTTCACACAGTTGTAGCTTCAGATCTGGTTAGGGCAACCAAACAAACATGTTTTGATCCTTCCTTCTTGCTCCAACAGTCCTCCAAGTATGTGACCTTCCTCTGTCATTAATCTACTCCCATTTGTTGCTCCTTTAGGTGGCTCTGCACCTAGTTTTAGGGCTTGCGGCTCCCTCGTGTTGAGAATTTGACAAGGCATAGTTTAATTCAATTCTCTACTTGATAATTGTTTGTGAACTTACTTCTCTTACTTAGATCTTCTCTTCATTAGCTTATTAGGTCTATCATCAAGTCAATTATCAAAACACAAAAGACACCAAGATTTTGGCTCTTCAAGCCAAGGCCAAAACCTCTTCCTCTTGGAGAGGAAAACCCGCAAGTAATTCTTCTTATAGACTTCCAGTTGACAAGTGCCATGACCATAACACGGACCCTTGACCCTTGAATGCCTCCAAGACCTTGTCTCTGCTCTTTCTGGGCTCCTTATGTTGATCTCCCTTTTCTGCACCGTCCTGCACCAACACTAGGGAGACTTAGTCCCTAGTCTAATAAGTCTAAATAAGGTGTTGCCTTCCTTGATCCAAACTTGATCTTCTATAGATGACTTCTCGACTTCTTGTCTTGATGCCCTAGACTGAGTTCTCTGGTTTGCAGTAGTGGCCTTTCTTCATGCATAGTATAACTTAGACCTTCTTCTCAAAACAAAGCTTGACTTCTTTCTACGCACTTCCTTCCAGCACTTAATCATATTCCTGAAATGATTCTGGACATATCTCAGGTATGCGAGATGGATACTAGCCTAGAACAAATATATATACCTAGCTAAAAGGTGTCACCTTTTCTGTGGTATGCCTTTCTGGAGCAGGATGACAAGGTCTTTGGAGGTATATTTATATTGTTCCTTTGACTCATTACAAGTGTAACAATGCTTCATGTACATGACTCTAATTCATACATTTATGACAAGATGACAAATCCCTAAAAGACATCAAGAAGTCTTTGACCTATAATAAAACTTCTTGCTCATGAAACCCATGAAGCAAGTATTTACAAAATACATTTTATTATCTATGTCTTTTTCATTACATAAATTCATAATTACGTAGTCATTATGAAGACCGGTCCTAGTTACACTTTCCAACACCTTGACTAGTCCACTTCAAACCTTGGTCTAATCTGCGACAAATACAGGGATTGTGGCCCACAAAACAAAGGGTTTGCCTCCCAAACAGCCCAAAAATAACACCAAAAATCTCGACCTGCACTCAGATCCACTTGACCTCCAAACAATCACAAAAGATGCCTTCGCTAGCCGCCTCCTCTTTCACTTGGAGTCTGCCCTATCCTGCGACTCAAATAGATGTATTCCTATGAATTTTGTTCCACTTCGATTCTCCAAATAACCTCAACAAACCTCTAATTTATATGCTTCTTATGTGGTGCCAACAAATTGTCATGAGGGGCATACTTTACCCTAGCCGACTTAACCTTTTATGGCACAAATCCAACCAACATACAAATAATATAATAAATCCCAAACCACATGACATTTGTTGCTGTTTAAGGTGTCCCCTTACTCCTCTTAAGGGTCCCCTACATCGTCTAAGTGTCAAACCAATGGAACTCCTTATGGTTTTACACCCACAAGCTTGGGTGCAAAGCCCACACCTTGGGTTCTAAGCTCACAAAGCCACTTTATGTGCTCTTTCCTCCAAAAACCTGATCCCTAGGGCTTGGAATACCTCCCAAGCTACCAATTTCAACACCCCCTCTTAGCGAGGGACGTACTTCCGAGACTAGGAAGTAACTCACCATCATCACTGTTGTTGATGGTGACACTAGCCCAATTCCTAGCACTCATCACTTCAGCAAACCCTGTAGCATGAACTACGCCTCTCTCAGACGTTTCATTGTCATTGGAAGCCTCCTCCTCCTTTTTCTTCTCCTGAAATGCTTTCAGGTCTTTCCGTGGTTCCTTCTTTCCAACTGTTGAAGCACCCTTGCTTCCCACTGATCACGTGCTCTTCTTGGGTTGCACATTCTCCCTCTGAACCTACAAACTCCCTCTAGAACTTGGCTCCCTTTGATCCTGAACCTTATTCTCTAGAACATGTACCTGCTCCTCTGAAACCTGCACAAAATCGGTGTTACAGGAGTCTTCGATCACTCACGATTCCGACTCGGATTTTCAACCAAACGAGCCGATCTAAATCTCAGTGAGTCAAACTCATGTTGACCGAATTTGACTTGTGGTCAACGCAAGTTTGACTCGCGATTTCGGCGATTTGCAAAGGACTTGGCTTTTTAGGTTAAAAGTCTACAAGGTTTTATTTCTAGTTTCGCTTTCACTTCTTCTTGTCGCTTGTCGCGCAACTGGTTGTAGTATGTTAAAGTTCTCTATCGTTTTGAATAAAAGCAAATCGTTGCAAAATGTTGGAATTTTACAAGGACCTATAATAATGAAACAATTCCTTAAATTCATAAGTTGTCGTTGAGTGAATAAGTGATCTACCAATGGTATAAGGCACTAACCAGTCCAAACTTAACCCAATTTAGAAGTCATGCTGTTGTAACCCCAAGTAAGATTTTAGCAGGTCCATGGTGTGGGTTGACAAAAACTTGAAATTTCTTGGTCTCATTTGGATCTTTTTACCTGTTTTTGAATGTTTTCCCATACTAAATATATTTTATACTTGAAGTATACACATTGTCCTCGTGATTTTTTGGGCATCTATTGATTTTAATTCAATATATGTGTATATCTTTATTTATTGTATTCGCCGATTTTTTCCCGATTCGATTAAAACTCTTGGCTCTTTTGCCTCACCGATTTATTGTCGATTTCGAGTCTGGTAACATTTCCTGCACCTTGTACCTAGTTTTGCTTGTACCTAGTTTTGCTTCTTCTTCTTCTTCTCATGATCTATAGGCTTTCCCGTCAGCCCATATAGACCATGCTCTCTAACTCCAATCACAACACCTATGGAGCTAGAGCCTTCGGGTTTGAGTCTCACCTTCCCACTCTCAAACAACACCTCAAACCCCTTTTTCTCGATCGCTAAGACAAAATCACATTATATCCGAGTCTTGGTAAAAACAGTATATCCTGAACTTGCACCCCTTGACTTGACTCCATCCTAAATGGCACGACACCTAATCCCTTGATCACTTTCTGAATCTTGTTACACAACACCATGTGCAACTTCGAGTCCCACTCAGCTAGAGTCTCGAACACATCCTACAAACCTATCATATGCTTCGACACACCACTGTCCATGTACCACGCAACCTCGTCGATGGTACCCTGAGAGAAATGAGAGATCAAGGCAAAGTCCTCATTCTCCAATCTCCTCGAGAGGTCATCTATCTTGGTAGAAGAGGTGACACCTGCAACCTGTTTCCCCTTCTTCTTCTCGTCATCTCCCTGCTTCTTCTTAGGACACTTCGTCGAATAGTGACCAAACTCTCTGCAGTTAAAGCACTTGATCTTACTCAAGTCCTTTTGCTTTCCATTCATTCTCACTGCAAGTGCCACATCATCATCTGAAGCCTTCTTGTTCAGATGAAGATCCTCGTCTCGCAACTCTTCAAGTCTGGCAACTTGTCCCTGGCAACGATCCCCTTCGATGAACAACTTCCACTTTGGAATAAACACCTTCAAGGCAATCCTCACCATCTTAAAATCTGAAATAGTTTCACCGATGGCAGTAAGCTCATCTCGAACCTGAGACAACCTCGTTAGATACGAAGTCACCCCTTCACCCTGCATCATCTTGGTGGCCTCTAACTTATCTTGCAATATCAATACCCAGTTCTCATTCTTCTGCTGAAACAAATTTTAACGAGCCTCCCACATCTCATGGGCAGTGTTCTTCCCGAACAAATGACATATCAAGGAATCTTTGACACCATCTAAGATGAATAGCTTCACCTTCATATCCAACTCGTCATACATGTCTAGCTCCTTAGGGTCTGTTGGCTTCTTGATTGCTTTCTCGGCAAAGTCCCAGATCTTGTTCACCCTCAAAACCAACTTGATCCATTCCTTTTGTGGACTATATTTGGACAACCCTTCCAACCTATCCTCATACCGGAGACCAACCTGTAACTTTGACATTGTTGTGAGCCCTTCAACAACAATGTGACAAACTCCCTCTTGAGTTGTACTTCATTATGCACACTCTAATTCACTGGCCCTTCAAACTTGGCTCTGATACCATGTTCTTTTTACACGATACTAGAGTCTAGGTTAGAATCTTAAAATCATTGACACTAACAATCCAAGTATCACAACAAACTACTTTGCATAACGGAACATAAAATAGCAATAAATCAACATGTGCACAAATATAGACAACTTTTTACAAATTTCAGTAACCCAACTTCATTATATCAACAATTTTTAATACAAGAATCTAGGGCTCCCATACCAGGGATAATGGCCCTCATACATCCACTGATACAAGAATACAAGAACAAGATACTTTGACAATCTAGCTGATGTAGTCAACGATCACAGCGCTTCTTGTCGTACCTTGAACACACTGCTGGTCCTTGTGCTCCCAACCTGTAGCTCTTGCCACTATCAATGTACCAACTCCATTAGGCCACTGAAAACATCTACAATTTGCCCTCTAGCTAATCATACGTCCATCTATGACTCAACACTTAGGGTCTTCACATCTGCCCACTTGCTGCTCCTTTGTCCTTCAAGAAGTCAACACTTTGGGCCTTCTTGCCCACTAGATGCACCTTAGTCCTTCAAGGTCACAACTCTTAGGGGCTTCCTTCCCTCTAATCTCTTCTTACACTACTCCGACGAAGACAAACTTCAGGTCGGAGGGCTACCACCTATCACTGCAAGATGTCCTTCTCCAACAATGAACTTGGGCTGATGTAATCTGCTCCCTTGACCTCCTCTCTTTGTCCTTCAACAATCAGTCCTGAGCTTACCCAGTCTTCAACCTTCCTTCCAGCTGTCACTGTCCGTCTTGGCAACTGATCTAGGGCTACCTTGAGCACCTACTTGTTTCCCTCCAACAACCACAAGATGCCCAATACAAGTATGTCCAATCTGTACCTATGCTCAGGCAACAAATTCAACTTGAACATATCAAACTTTCTAGGTCTGTTCACACTGCTGTAGCTTCAGATATGGTTAGGGCAACCAAACAGTCCTGTTTTGAACCTTCCCTCTTGAACCTTCCTTCTTGCAACCAAATATGTGGTCCTCCTCTGTCCTTAATCTGCCCCCATTCGCTGCTCCTTTAGGTGGGTCTGCACCTAGTTTTGGGGCTTGTGGCTCCCTTGACTAATCCACTTTAGAGTTCAGACCTTAGCCTAGTCTGCAACAAATACAGGGATTACGGCTCACAAAACAGAGAAGTCTGTCTCCCAAACAGCCCAGAAACAACACCAAACAGCTCGGTCTGCACCCAGATCCACTCGGCTCCAAACATCACAAAAGATGCCTTCGCTAGCCTCCTCCTTCGCTTGGAGTCTGCCCTGACCTGCAGCTCAAACAGATGTATTCCTATGAATTTCGTTGCACTTCAATGCTCCAAATAGCCTCAACGAACCTCTAATTTATATGCTTCGTATGTGGTGCCCATGAACTGTCGTGAGGGGCATACTTTACCCTAGCCGACTTGACCTTTTATGGGAAAAATCCAACCAGCATACAAATAATTTAATAACTCCCAAACAACATGACATCTCTTGGTGTTTAAGGTGGTGTCCCCTTGCTCCTCTTAAGGGTCCCCTACATCCTCCAAGTGTCAAATCAATTAAACTCCATGTGGTTTTACACCCACAAGTTTGGGTGCAAAGCCCACGCCTTGGGTTCTAAGCCCGAAAAGCCACTTGTGGTGCTCTTTCCTACAAAACCCTGATCCCTAGGGCTTGGAGTACCTCCCAAGCTACCAATTTCAACACAAGATGCTTTGAATTTATAAATTTATTTCCGTTCTGTTTTCCCATCGTAAATGGACTTTCATTATTCATTTAACTTCCTGTAAAATTAACAAAAGCTATTATAAATTATTTATCTTCAAAGGCCATGAATGCCATATCACAGAGCTCACACATATGCATAAGAAGGAAACTATTTTCCACCATAACTAGAAGTCAGCATCAGTTAATTGTAATTGCCCCCTTTTAAAGAGATTGCTAAGAGATTGTTTGTAGAAAGAAACCATCAAGTTCAACATGTGTGTACCCGTCAGAGACAGTATACTTGATACACTGACAAGATGCATCAAAAATGACAACACTAGAAAGCAACTTAGTGGATAACTTGTCATATTAGTAGTGATGTGTAGTAATAGTGCTCCCCGAGTTTCTCTTAAATTACAGTTCTTCAGGAAAACTAAATTTCTTTACATCAAACTCGTGTTGTAATGAAACTATGCAAAGATGGACTTGCTTTCCAAAATAATGACTACAAACATTCTCTGAAAACGTAGATAGGATCACTTCAGTTGTTCCGGATGACCAATAAGTCTCTCCATCTGTGTTAATTTTTGGGAGAAACAACTAATAAAGGATGATGATTAATGACACGTGATATATACCACTGCCATAGCCCCGAAGAAAGCATGCAAACCATGTTAAGGTCAAGCAATCTCCAACTCATAGGAAACATGATACACAAACACATTCCCTTCACTACCAACCATTTTAATCTAAATATCAGTCTCTAAAATATGACTTGCTGTTATCTATGGCATCAAAAGGGAGTAATGATACTACCATATGTCTGAGACTTTTAAGGATCATTTATCTCGGGCATTAATCTTGGCAGTCAGAAGAGTGATGATGCCACATTCCTAGTGAATACCTATTAAGCTTCCATTCTGAGAAGAAATTTACATCCACATCTAAGAGCTCCTAAGAAACAAACACAATTGTAGGAAACAACCATCCAAAAAGTTATTCTCGAAAACATTTCATGCTCAAAATAATGCAACAGTTAATAAATATTAAGAAATAATGAAATATTGCTTACCTTCAAGACACGTCGGACAAACATCCTCCTCATCCGTTACAGAAACAATCTCACTCAATTTGGATGGTTGGCACATCCCTGGAGAGCTAGGCTTGCTATCTGGCACTTGACCTTTGAAGTCTGTGCTCTTCAAATTTTCAAATGCAGCCAGTGCTTCACCCTCACCCTCAGTTGTGTTTTCTCTAGGCAGTTGAGAATCTCTTTGAATAGAACAACTCTTATCATTTCTCATCCCTGATCCATCACGTGGTGTCCGAAGGTACCTCAGATCTGCATCAAAAGGTAATGGTGTTGGAGGAGCCCGATATGTATCAGGAATTGATGTTTCCAAAGATGCTCCAACTAAAAGCCCGGCTGAAGATGACACACCTTGCCCAGCTGACAAAGACTCATGCTCTTCGGCTGTGCGAGAAGACTGCACCAGACATAAGTCATTCAGTAAACCCACACACTGAATTTCAACAATAAGTCATTTGCTGGTTATGCAGTCTGAGCATCAACATAACATGTGCAGGAAAGGTGCATGAATATATGTGGAAACTTGACAAAGAAAAGAAGAATATAATTCCATTGTTGAGGTCCAGTTATGCATGACCAAATAAAGAAATACGTTATGAATACTGAGATTCAATTTTGGACTTAATGGCTGTTATGAACAGTGTAAGGATAAAAGAAGTTTAATATGAGCTTTGGTAAAGAACGACCTATATAGAAATAAAAATAACAGTAAGATTCAAAATTCTCTGATGTTTCCAATCCTCCTAGACAAGGATCTAGCTTAGATATGATCTAACTGAATATATACTCTCTGTGTGAACTTGATCCAATTTTCAATAGTTATGTTTCAGAAAAGTTTAAGCTAATCCTTGTCAATGACATGAGACTCTGGTAGTGGTCCACTTCAAAAGCTGCTTTTGACAGTCAACTCAAAGTACATTTACTTTTTAAAACATCTATTTTGTTAAATTATCAAATAACCACACCTATATGCATTCACCAAAAGAGTAGTGGAAATGGAAACAACAGAAGTGAAGCAAAAAAGATCACAAGGGTAGAAATATAATAAGAAAGGAAGGCAACATATTTTGTTAGGTGCATATGCAAGCACTTCTGTATTCATAGAAAGGTTTACTAGAGTTATTTGTGCAATTTACATATTGTGAAATTCTATGTGTTTCATCTACAATTGTATAGGTTTTTGTAAGGTTCTTATTTTTCTCACCATGCTACATATTGCTGACTATGTTAGCAGGTCAGATAGCTTAGCACTCACTTGAAGGAAGCCACAAGCTTTAAATCTGAGGCAAATTCCAATCACTAGCACAGACCCATCTAAACCCAGTTAATACATGCCATTTGTGTGAACTCGAGATATGCATAATCTAGTTTCACAATTTCGAGGTGCATATCAAACTTACATGATGGATCTGTGTCGGCTTCTGTATTCAATACACTCGATCAACTATCTAGATTCCATGAACCATTACATACACACAAATCATTACACAATCAAAACATATTGATGGATCCCCTCTACCCTAACTAGGTAGTAGAGCACCTCATTTCTCTCAATGCAGTAACAGCATTAGAGTTTAAAACCGTCAAAAAAAAACATGAATATGTAGACAATAAATGCAAGACACAATATAATGAGAGAGAAAGATAACAGATATAATTGATTCTAATGTCCACCTTCAATATGGTGTGGATGTCAATACATATAATAGAGCCAATGTCTCATATAGCCACTTTATTAACTAAGGTTTAATCTAGTTCTAACCTAATCTGAGTTAAGTTCATTTAGGAAATGTGACTTAAATGCCTCAAGTCACCTTATAAGTTTATTACAATGTCATTAAAATCTACAATGCCCACAAGAGTGTGGTGTAGTGGCAAGCAACAAGGTCATCAAGTTTGTATTAATGTGGATACCTAGATTCAAAAACCCTAAAGTGGGTGTGGATGAGGCTAGATGCCAGACCTGGGTGACTTTGATGACATATATACACCCCTCATAGATACGCAGGATAGCCAAAGAGACACTATAAGATGTATTTCTCTAAAAGAAATGAACTATATGACCATTATAAAAATAACTCAAACCCTCCCTCAATGATCATACAGAGAACAAATGTTTACCTCAAAATGAAAATTATCTGGAACAAACATGTCAAGGATCTATACAACCTACCTCTCAAATGTACTCCAAAATTCAGATTCTGAAGTTGGTACCAAATAAGTAGAAATAAATTGCATGACATCTAATCAACATTGTTGATGCAATATAAAGCACCTCAAGAACCACACAATCAACCACTAACTCTTCAATCGAGTGAGCATTAATGTCAGCTGAAATTTCAGCACACATGTAACATAGATATAGATGTTGATTTCAACTTCACCAACTCATCCTCGTCTATAACTAGGTACAGAAATATTTCAAAAATCACAAGCCAAGCCTCTGGAGCCTAGCATCCACCACTTGTGCAAACCGTTGAGAAATCAATATGCTAATGTATTAGGGTTGATTTCTCTGTTATGGTAATTACTTGTGAATTTGTTGGCTTTTTCATTTAATTTGTGTGTTCTCTTCTTTCATCAAGCAATTACCAAAATATAAAAACATAAAGATCACAAGAGACAAAGAACACAAAGATATAGGCTCCAAGCCAGGGAAAACCCCCACAAGGGGGAAAACCCAACCAACTTCTCTTCTTATAGAATCAGATCAAAGTTAGAAATCCAAGACCCAAGACTAATACAAGAATCCAACCTCCAAGATGTCAAGTCAAGCCCTCCAAATTCTGCATCACCGTAGTCAAATCCATCAATCTTAGTCACGGGAAATAGCATCAGTCTCAGTCACAATAACTCGCACCAATCATAGCTTCTATGCCACAGGAACCTCGCTTTTATCTCAGGTCATCTGTCACAAGGAACTCACACTCGTCTTAGATTAACTGCCATAGAGAACTCGCACTTATTTCAGAGATATATTCCAGAAAACAACTCGCACTTATTTCAGACATATATCTCAGATTATTTGCCTCAGGAATTCGCAGGTCTTCTCATGAATGTAACCTCTGAACTTCGCACATCTTTACCTCAGAAGTCATCACAGAAAGCACCAAATTGCTTGCCATTTTTGTGGAGGATGTATGCCAATATATACTTGTTTTCATATGTGAAAAGAAACTTCTTTTGAGTGAGCCAACTTGTCACCTTGGAGGGCCGACTTGGCTTCTTTAGGTGAATTGACTCAAATTATATTTTTGAAAATTCTTTTTCCTTCTCCTTTACAAGAAGTCCAAATAGGATTTTGACTCAATTACAGTTCTTTCACTCAACAAATCCTAGAAGCACGAAGAACATGCTTTGACTAGAAATAAACATAATAATAATAATAATAATAATAATCTCTTTTTCTTCTTTTTGTTATTACATATTTACACAAGTACAAAGATAGTTATGAAGAACGAACCTAGTTACATTTTTCAACACAAACTACAATAATTGTCATTGATCCACAACATCCTATGAATTATCCACATTGCTTTGTCATTGAGCATGTGGCCACTTTACATTCACCCACCAGCCATGTTGTTTTTCCATAGATGAGATTGTTACCCCCTCTTAACTAAGAGTAACTACAGGATATTTTCTTCTTTGATGATCCACATTGTAGACAATGATCCTAGTGTTGATGACCAGCATTCTCCACTTTCAGCATCTCGCAAATGCCTCATATATCATGCTCAACTCACCTACTTGAGAATGATGGTGACCCAACGCGCATGTGCCATGAGGTATCTTAGCCATTGTTTCATTCTAATTGTTTAAGTTTAATATATGTGGCACCTTGTTATAGGAAACATGGAGCTCTCCCATGTACTAGTTGTGTCTCGATACAAAAACTCTAAAACACAACTGAAACACATTCTAGCTGAAATGCATTTCAAGCATCATTTCAGCATTCATGCGATGCATTTCAGCATTTGCCTGCCACATGTAGGGCCATACGATGCACTTGTGTGCCCTAATTTTGGCCTAGGACCCACAAAAATTAATTTTTAAGTGATTAAAAAATAATTTTTCAAGGGATTAGGATTTAATGATATTTTTTAGAGATCGTCAAAAGCCTCTAGAATTCAAATATTTTATTTTCAATCAACTTAGGTCTTAAATGCTTTCTTTGAAAGTTCAATATAATTTTCTGAAATAGCTCTCTCTCTCTCTCTATATATATATATATATATATCTGTTTCCTAATTTTTGAGGCAGTGCATTTTCAGTTCCCTGAATCATGTAACTTAGTTTGGCATTTATGTAAAGATCATGGGTTGAAATCAGATAACGAATCATGATGCTTGGAAGTTATGCTTGTTAACTTGTTTCCCCATGGTGGCCATCATATGTATTCCAGTCGAATGCCACCACTCTTGAGGAGAGTGGTACTACAAGGGGACCTTGATAAGGGTAACATGCCCATATCCTTTCCATACTTACACATTCCATTGTCTCCCGTTTTGTTGTCCTTGCTTTTGGGTTGGTTGTTACATGTATCTCAAGAAGATTCATGCTTTATACTCCTATGGGAAGAAGGGGTTAGAATCCCTGCAACTCGAGGCTGGTGCAGCCATGTTTTGGGAAAAAAAAAAGAGCATGATATAAATTTCAAAATGCAAAAGAAAATTTCCCACTAAGGGTAGCTCAATTAGCAATTGCCTTGATAATGAAGTGCTATGTTCCATGAGGTTCCAAGTTTAAACCTCCCCTTGGGTCAGCCAACAAAAAAAATGCAAAAGAAAATTAAAAGGATATTGATGATAAGTCAAAAGCCAAAGAAGCTTGAGCTCTACATCCATGCTATGAGACCATCACCCCAAGTCCTAATGCAATGGGTGCATAAGTAAAGAAAGGACTTGATTAAAATGTTTTGTAACAAACAAGGTTCATATATGCAGTCGGATATTCAGAATATCTGGAATATGCAATAATCCATTATAGGACAAGTAATATTTATATATAAAGAATATTGAATGTACAAGAGATGATATGATATGTTACAAATGAGGACCTTGCATATATACTAGACAAGGTGTCCCTTCACGAATAGTCACGTCCTTAGAAACATGTCTCTTCATTATACTAATCATTATTAACTATTAATTATTAATTATTTATATTCATAACATCATCTTCCCCTTTAGAAAAATTGTGTCCTCTAAGTTTATTGATGGCAATGCCTGATATCATTTTATGTCTTGTAATGTCTTCTCGTCTTCTTTCTCAATTCCCCTTTAGAAAAGCTTTGTCCTCAAAGCTTACTGATGGCAATGGATGATATCTTTATCTGTCTTGTAATGTCTTCTCGTCTTTCTCAGTTCTCAGAACTGACATTTTCGACGATAGAATACAATATGAACCTCCGAGTGTGGTGCAGGATTGTCATACTGTGAAATGATCTAACCTTCCCAGATTAATCTTTTGTGGAATCTTGTGATTATTGGATACTTGGGATGAATTGTTATCAAGGTTGTGGGGAAGCTTCCCCCCCCTCGTTCCCGCTCCCGAAACGCGCTCCGTGCAGGAGCGTTTTGGGAGCGTTTGGAAACGCGCTCCCGAAAACGCTTCCTGAGGGGAGCATTTTCGGGAGCGCGTTTCCGAACCTGTTAAAATGCTCCCTGCCTTTTCGGGAGCGAACGCTCCCTGAGCACTTCCGGCGTTTAAAAAACGCTTCGGGAGCATTTTTTACAAGCTGGAAGCGGTCAGGGAGCATTCGCTCCCGAATGCTCCCCGGAACAAAAAAACGCTTCCCACCAGGCGGAAATTTTTTTCAATGAAAAAAACAATTTGTTTATAGGGGGGGGGGGGTTCATTTAGCTACTCTTTCCCTACGCGGACCCACGCACTGCCAGAAATGGGTTTTAGGGCTGATGTGGAGGTAAGGGAAGCATTGACATTTCATGGTAATGTTAAATTCTTAAAGTAAAAGGATGAATTTTACTTAAATTTTTAACATTACCATGAAATGACTCAGGATGTTTAAGAGTGGTTTCGACCTCATTGGATTTCATATGGAGAAACTAGAATTTTCGGTTTCACTCAAAATTCAGCAGACTTAATGGTTTTCAGGGTTTCATGGTTTGGGAATTTGCAATGTTTCCATTTGATTCTATCATGTGTAAGGGTATGATATTGGCATTTGGTCAAGAGCATGAAGTCCTTTAAGAACCTTGATGTACGCTTCAATCAAAGGAAAACAACTGGTTAGGCATGCTAATCTTTTTCTACCGCATTTTAAGGTTGAGGAGATGAACCTTTCACTCCAACCAAAATCATTGGTTAGGCATGTTTAACTTTTTCAATTTCTATCATGTTATAAGGTTGAGCAATCCAAGTCTGAAGACTTTGAGCTAGATGATGTTTATGTATCTCTTGTTGATGATCCCATTTCTAGTAGCGATGAATCAATGATGAGTTTCATGAGAGACCATGTTGCTCGGTGATTTGTAGTTTTGATGTCTATTTTTGCTACTACTACTACTACTAAAGTTGTAGAGGAGTTTTAGGAGTCCTCAAACTTTGAGCCATATTATTTATGTAGCTCATGTTGATGATCCCTTGTCTAGTAGTGGTGATGGTTTTGATCATGATGAGGAGTGATCATGTTGTTGATCACTAATATGTAGTCTTGTATTAGGCCAATGGCCTCATAGCTTGTAGCATTGTTTTTGGACTTTATGGGCCATTTGGAGCCTCATTGCTTATGTATTTTTCGATGATATGTATTGCACTCGGTGTCATTTTGATATATTCACCTTTGCATGGTATATAAATGAGCAAACTTTGCATATTTTGTCTCTATTGGCTTGGAATCATGGTTGCAAATCTTAAAAATAGTTTTTTTTATTAAAAAATAATTATTTAATGTATTTTTTTTAAAACCGATTCATTGAGATCTAACCGCTCCCGGTTAGACCGGTTCCGGTTAGAAACCCGGTTCATTAGGTCCACCGGTCCGGTCACCGGTTTCGGTTTTAATAACTATGCTCACACAGATCCAGAGGTACAAGAGGGGTACATGAAGGCATTGGACAAGTTGGTACCTAACAGGGAGGAGTGTGCTAGATTGCGCCTTGAATTAGGCAAATACTTCAGTTGCACTGCTAACTTTGGTTCTTTCCATGCAATGGAAGACAGGGACAAATTTGATGCTCTCACATGGTGGAAAGCATATGGCGGCATGGGACTTGAGCCATTACTGTGATCGGACAAATGAGGATCAATCATATAGAGTCTGGGACAACAACCCAGAGGATGATAATTTGGAGGACGGCACGGTGCATATGGAAGAATTGGAAGCAGAACTTTTTAGGGATGATGATGAAACATCAGCAACACCGCCACACACAGGGCCAGTCCCACCATCTACTGGTAGCAGTGCGGGTGCCAGTGCCAGTGCCAGTTCTCGATATCACACTATTGTTCCTTTGCAGATCCAGCCTCCACCTTCTAGTCGTGGTACTCTTGAGTGTACTAGAAGACCACCATTTCCTCGTGGCTCGCACAAATTAGACATTTCTCATGGGCGTGGCAAGGGGCCAGCCAGTAGATAAAATAGATTTGTTGTTTACTAGTCTTTTCTATTTGTTGTTGACAGTTGAACAGTTGAAACTTGACTCTTTCATATATTTAATGACAATTTAAGTTTGAAGTTTGAATTTGAAAGGTGAAACTTTGAATTTGGCATTTATAAGTTTACAAGTCATTATGAATTATGAATATGATGCGTCATGAAAGTTATATGGTGATCAATGAATCATGATGATAAATGTTATATAATATCAATGATGATAAATGTTATATATTGAAATTTGAAATCAATGAATCAATGACGATAAATGTTATATATCAATGATGATAAATGTATATTGAATTTTGAAATCAATGAATCAATGATGATAAATGTTATATATCAATGATGATAAATGTTATATATTGAATTTTGAAAGCTTGAAACCTTAAGATTGATGATTCGTGAGACTCAAGAGTCAATATGTTGTATGTTTCCAACTTGTGGGCATGGTTGATGACGATTATAACTTCTAGATGATTGATGTTATATGATTCAATCTATGTTTTTATGTTTTTTATGTCTAATTCATCATTCTACATGTTTTTGTTGACATATATGCATCAAAATATAAAAAATATTATATATATATATATATATATAAACGCTCCCGGAAACGCTCCGGACCGAAAGCTTCTAAAAATGGCGCTCCCGCTCCCGCTCCCAAGTAACCTTGATTGTTATCATAAGATTGGATTATGGTGACATCAATATTCTTGAAGACATAAGTCACTTGTTTTTGGTTTGAGTGATAAGGATGTTGACTTTTGTGTAGCATCTGGAGGCATCCCCTCATGCCAGGAGGTTACATAAGTCGGCCTAGAAGAATTGTGAAAATTAAAATTAAAATTAAAATCATTTTTTGGGCATCATGTAGGCTCAAAAAAGACAAGTTGGCCCCACCATGAAAGGGAGTGTCCCTTGGTCAAAATTCAACCCATTCAACTTGTATATATACATGATGTGACACTTCACTTTAATCACTCATCATCACATCCTCTCTCTTCTAGAGCAGCCACAAGTGTGAACAGAAAGAGGTCAAATTGACTGAATCTGACCAAGTTTCAATTTGATCGAGTTTGACCGTTGACCAAAGTTGACTACAATATGGATTTGACCGCAAGATCAAGCATGACTATAGGCCAAAATTTGACTATGACCAATTTTGACATTTGTATTTTTGGCTAGTTTAACCAACATTGACTTGCTCGAAATTGACCAGGTTTGACCAGTATTTGGACTTGGGTATTGGCACATATTTCTAAACAATTCGAATTTGCAAACCTCGCTGAAGAATAATTTCTCCTAGAAGAAAGGTTGTTATGTTTTCTCCCAAGGTTGGCTTTCCCAAGTAAAAATTTGTTGTCTCTATTGTGCATGGTTGTCTCTTTATGATCTCACTATTTCATTGCATTTACTGTTGAGATTTTCTGTGTACAATTAATTGCTCAATGATATCAATGGCATGACATAAATGGTTAAAGATCACTAGGTAGTAATTATCAGATCTGAAAATTGGTTTCTACTATATATTTTGTAGAAAATTCAACAAAGGATATGTACACTGGTTGAGATGTCTACTTTTATGATTTGGATGTCGATAAAGAGTTCTTGTGATCTAATTTCCACTTATCACGTTTGTGGTGATTTCTAGATTTATTTGACATACCTAATTTCTTTCACACACAAATGTTGTTTGGTTAAATGTTGGATCTTCACTTAAATTTTTTGTCGTTTGAACTGCAACATCTGAGTATGTCTTCACTTCAATTTGTTTGGGATCTTTATGAATCATGATACTTTCTAGATCAATGTTTGTTCCTTTTTTCTTCAATTTCTGACAAAATTCCATTGGGTTTCGTCTTGAGAGCTTCATTTGTTTGTTCTAATTTGTGATTTGTAATATCGCAAATTGAAAATTTTGCCAAATTCTAGGAATTTGACTCAATAAAAATGCTTCATATAAAAATTTCATTCATTTAACAGAACATTGCCATGTAAAATGCAACAAATAGAGAATGGTAACAGAAATAATCTCAGGTTTTATTATAATTGATAAACTGGGGTTTACATGCTGATACAATTAATATAGTTTCAGATGGGAAAATTGACCTCAAGAATTTGCTCCAATACTGCTTTGGCCCTCCAAAACTGAATTGAACTGCAACTATTAAGCTCTCCTGTGAATTCTAGATGAATTCACCAAGGGGAGTGATGGGTACTCGCCCACTCCCACTAAATCACCAGAGGGTTTCCGTCCTAGGGCTATTGCTGAAGTTGGGAACTCCTAGTTCTCCAAACCTCTTCACAAGAAAGAAGCTCAACTCCAAGATGTTTCCAAATGGTCTCCTCCTCCTCTTTTATAGATCTGATGGACCCCTCTAGAAGCCTTTATGTTATTATTATTTTAATTATTTAGTACTTTTTCCCTCCTTTTAGTTTAATTAAACCGCCTTTTAATTCAAGAAAATGGTAAATCGGCCACCACCCCACCTCAAGCCACTGAAAGTCACTTCTCACCATCCCATCCTATAGATATTTTCATTTTGGTTCCAATGAGCTATTACAATAAGGTGTTCCATCAAATATTCTTCTTGAAATGCCACCTTAAGCATAATTAATTAAGTTAGGCTCAATAATAACCCAGTTTTACAAGAATTATCGAAATGCAACTATGTGACATTGATCCTAATGATGGAATATGGCAAGCAATCTCCTCCAAACCCCATAAAGCCCCTCCAAAAGCCCTTTGGCCCACTAATAGAATAAACCTACTCCTGTCACCCTGTGTCCTAGCTGCCTCCAACCCTAGAAGACCATTCTAACCACACCATAAGGGAAACCAGAAAAAGGAACACCACAAATCCTCCATCCCCAAGATTGTTTGCCCCAACGTTGCACGAAGCGGAGATGCTTTTTGGAAGCAAGGACGTGGAAGCGTCATTTTCCAAAAATTAAGGAAGCGAAGCATTTCGGAAGCGTCTAGTATATATATATTTTTTGCTATATTCAAAACAAACATCCCAAATACCATATTAGTTATAGAAGACATGAAAACGTGCATATTTTTACATAAATCAAGATAGATATGACATCCATGATTCCATTGTACATCAATAATTAATTATTCGAGCATCAACCATCTAGATTCTAGATCCTAGCAATTACAAACATACATCAATTTTTTAAGCATGATAAAACATTTAAGCATACTATAAAACATAAAACATTTAAGCATACTATAAAACATAAAACATTTAAACATGATGCATATTGTAAAACATAAAACATTTAACCATATTATAAAACATAGAGCATATTATCTATTAAGTGAGCAACTGTCAACATTAGTCATGTCCAAAATTCAAATAATAATGTTTACAAAATAGGCCACTTGGCCACCAACAAAACAAAAAAGTTCAAATTCACAACAAGTCTAATCTATGACAAAAGCAGTAAATTGTGAAAATATCTACTAATCTCTCCTCCTTCCACCACGAAGAGTACGTGGCAGTGGGCCTCCACGTGGTGGCAATGAAAAAGATGGTGGTTGTGGAAGTTCTGGCACTGGCACTGCAATTGATGAAGACGAAGCCCCTACTATTGGTGTTGAACCATGGAACCTAGGAAGCAAGGGACCAGTTGGGGGTGGCATCAACTCGATCATCATCATGGATAAGAGCATCCTCTAATTACTCTAATTGCAACACTCCATCCTCCAAATTGGCCTCCTCCAGATACCTCTCCATACTTGTAAGGTATTTATTACTCTTTGCATCATCACAATAATGGGACAATAATCGCAAGTTGTAATGAACATAAACCAAGCTCTCTTCCCAGTCTAAACTCAACCTGTTCCTTTTAACACTGTGGATGAAAGAATAAGAGCTCCAACACCTCTCTGCAGAAGAAGCGTTTACCACTTGTGATAGCACCCGCAATGCCAAAGTCTGTAGAATTGGAGTAGCACCTCCATGCATGTTCCACCACTCAATAGAAAAAAAAAACTCTCTCGATCTCTAATAGCATGCATGCTCCCAAATGGACCAGTGGAAAGCGTATAGTTGCTCAACTGTTTCCATACCAAGGTAGCCTCCTCCTCATCAGGAACTAATCTAGTCAATGCAACCATATATTTTTCTAGGACCTCTAGATCTAGGTGTGGTTTTCTCTTGCTCCCCCCCCCAGGTGCTGGTGTTGAAAGCCATGATGGATGATGGTATTTAGGTGTCAAAACATATGCTAATGCATGCAATGGAAAATTTAGCATATCCCATCGTCTTTCCACCTCTACACAAATATAACTGTACAAGGTGATATCTCTAGGCTCAACAATGTTGTTAATCTGCCCCAACATGTTATCCATTTGCTCATACACCTCCCCAATTATTGGCCGATCTAAATCTGCAAACCTGATCATGTAATAAATTGGTTTGGTGAATTGCAAAACATATTTAACTTGTGACCAAAAGCACATGTCAAGAATAGTGTCCTTGGCTACATTAGCACCATCTCTATCAGTGTTAATTTCCTCCCATGATTCAGCGGTGACCATATTAGTTAAAGCTTGTCTCACCTTCACTAGCTGCCTAAAGGTGAGGTAATAACTTGTAAATCTTGTTTTTGCAAGTTTAAGCAACTGCAACTTGGAGTAAGTGCCATAGAAGTAGTTTACCCTTGTATGCCCTATGATAAATTTAATGAGTTGCTTCCCTCTCTTGTAAAGCTCATTAATCCACCCACATTCTTTATGCTTCACAATATCATGCATCAAAAGGTTCAATGTGTGCACCAAGCACCCAAACCAAAACATGTGTGGATAAGTACACTGAATAATTCTTCCTGCTCCCTTACAATTTGTTGCATTATCTGTAATCAGTTGAGACACTTTACTAGGACCAACATCTTTGATTGATTGCAATAGGAGATCTGCAATGTTTTGAGATGTTGCACTGACAGAGGAGGAATCATGACATGTAATAAACACTGCACCACTAGCCGAAACACCAAGAACATTTATCAAATGTTGGTTTCTGATATTTGTCAACCCATCTAATACAATGGATACCCCACTATCCACCCACTCATTTGTAAAACGTGTCAAAGCTACTTGAACCTTTCCTTTTTCTCTTTCTAATAACATTGTTCTAGCTTTCTCATAGTTGGGGGACTTGTATCCTTTTGGGGCTTCATTGATGCCCTTTACCATTTCATGCCAGAAGGGAGAGAGAAGCACATTGAATGGTACACCGCAAGCACAAAGAAATCGGACTATCTTTCCGTCCACATCATCCCTTCCAACAACATTAAGGAAATCCCCCATTTTTTTTTTACCTCCAGAGCTTGCAGAATTACCATGAGGAGATGAGCTACCAAATCTAGAGGTTGCACTTGATTCAGATTGAATTTTTTGTTTCTTGTTTTTTTGTTGTGTAGCCTCCTCTATTTGGATGTATTTTCTTCTTTGTTCATTTGAAACCTTTGGGCAAATTCCTATCCCCGCAACACCCTTCTTTTCCTCATTGTCCATCACCCCACAAAGATGCCTCCTCACACGGGTATATGAACCACTATATGGTTTTCCTCCATGACCCATGAGGGCACAAAAACTTGTAGCTTCCACCACCTTTTCCCCCTTCAAGTTTGGTCCAATGTTTTAAAAACCGGAACCGGTGACTGGACCGGTGACCTAATGAACCGGGTTTCTAACCGGAACCGGTCTAACCGGGAGAGGTCAAATGCCAATGAACCGGTTTAAAAAAAATACATTAAATAATTATTTTTTTAATAAAAAAAACTATTTTTAAGATTTGCAACCATGATTCCAAGCCAATAGAGACAAAATATGCAAAGTTTGCTCATTTATATACCATGCAAAGGTGAATATATCAAAATGGCACTGAGTGCAATACATATCATCGAAAAATACATAAGAAATGAGGCTCCAAATGGCCCATAAAGTCCAAAACCAATGCTACAAGCTATGAGGCCATTGGCCTAATACAAGACTACACATGAATGATGATCAATCATCAAATTCATCACTGCTACTAGACACAGGATCAACATCGGCTGTTGGCGCTGCATAGACATCATCTGGATCAGAGTCTGAGGATGCCTCTGCTTCAGGCTCATCTGCAACCTCAGTACCCCTGCCACCAATAACAATAGAAGTGGACCTAATGGAAGCACGAGTTGCTCGAGGTGCATGACTAGTGTCGACCATTGGTTGTTTGCCTTTTCTTGATGCAGCTACCAATCCTGGGTCTGCGTCTGATGGTGCCACCAAATCTGCTTCAAATTCAACCCCCGCTGCTGTTGCATCAAAATCAAAATCAGCCTCAAACACTGGATCTTCAATCTCCTCCACCCATTCTGATGTTGGATCAATATCAGCCAACACAATGGGATCTAGATCAGGTGTTTTGTTCATCAGTTGGTTCCGCCTCAAGCGAAGGTTGTATTGCACAAACACAAGATCATTTAACCGTTTTTGTTCCAAACGGTTTCTCTTCTTTGTGTGTATGCGCTCAAAAACAGACCAATTGCGCTCACAACCTGAAGCACTGCAAGTTTGGCTGAGGATTCTAATTGCAAACCTTTGCAATTGAGGACATTGGCCGCCAAATGACTCCCACCAATGTGCTGCAAATAAAAAGACATTCATTGGTAACATAGTTCATTTCATTACTTATTTACAAACAATTTAACATGAAAAGAAAAACAAATTGGAATTGCTTACCTGGTTGATCCACATCTCTTGCCATTTTTGCCAAGTTCTTTCCAAAGGTACCAGCGGCCATACTGAAAAGAGTAAGTTGTTTATGTGTTTCTAGAAGGTCTGCACGGTTAGGGATCATGCGCTCCAAGCAATCAATCAATCCAGATCTGACCTCCCCATCCTGCTGATCTCCTAGCCGAGCTCTATAATGATACTTTGGGTTCAAAAAATACCCCGCTGCATGTATAGGACGATGGAGTTGATTGTTCCATCTGTTATCAATGATCTCCCATATCCGGCCATATTTAGCTAACCTGTCCCTGTAAACTGCCCGTATCTGCTCCTTGGCCTAATCCATAGCCTCATAAATGTATCCCATTGCCATCTTTTCCCCATCCACCATCCTTAGCACCTTAACAAGGGGCTCAGTAATTTTTACAAGCTCTGAAGACCTTTTCCAAAAATAATTGTCAAAGACTTTCTTTTTGGTGTCTTTTCCATCTTGTCTACGAGCCCACTGGGATTCAGTCCAATCATCAGAAGAAAACATTTTCTGCAGGTTTTTCTGTTGAGAATTGAGACATTGCAACGTGAGGAAGTGAGTTGCAAATCTCGTAATGGCAGGCCTAACAAGCTCTTTGCCCCTGTGTTTTTCCTCATTAGGCTCAATACCCATGAGTGGTTGTAAATGTATTTTGTAATGCACTTGCCATGCTCTACAGTGCTTTTTACCCATTCCAGTTTGCCTATGTCCTCAAGCATGAGGTCTATGCAATGTGCAACACATGGAGTCCAAAATATGGTACTATACTTGGACTCAAGCATCTTTCCAGCAAGAACATAGTTTGAGGCATTATCTGTGATGACCTGCACAACGTTCTGCTCTCCCACTTCCTGAATAATCTCATCCAAAAGCTCAAATAGAAGGGTTGCATCCTTCACCTTATCAGATGCATCAACTGATCTCAAAAACATTGTTCCTCGAGGGCAAGCAACAAGGAAGTTAATGATAGTGCGGTTCTTTCCATCAGTCCATCCATCTGACATGATGGAACAACTTGTTTTGAGCCATGACTCTTTATATTCAGCCAAATACTCATCAATACTAGAAATCTCTTGTTGCAAAAGAGCTCCCCTTAACTCATGTGCAGTAGGGCCTTTGAAGCCCTTTCCTGCAACAAAAACAGAGTCCCACATAGCTTGGTAATAAACTGAGTTAGCAGCATTAAATGGGATATCTGAATCATACCACCATCTAGCAATGAACTGATGAGAAGCTTCTTTGCATTGTTTTTTCCAATGTTGATCCAAAGTGGGTTGACGACTTGGAGTTGGCTGGGACATGGAGGCACTGGCAGTGGTTGTGGGATTAGCATTGGACGAAAAATAACTCATGAGGTTGGGTCTCTTTGTTGGGTTTGATCTTTTGCCAACAGGAGGAACATACTGAAAGGGGTTATTGGTGGAAGGGATAGAAGAGGAGTCTTGAATATCATAATCCTCATTTTCATACCCACTCTCTCTCATCATTTCTACTATTTCCCTCTTCCTTGCAATTTCATCTTGGATGGCCTTCTCCCTAGCCTTAGTCTCCTCAAACTTTTCAAGCTTGGCAAGGTATTCTGCCCTAACCGGACCTAACACTTCATTAGGTGCATCACATGGTGTTACATTGCCTCTTATCCCAGCCAAGTGATGTTTCAATCTAAGAATACCCCCACCTCCAATACATTTTTGACAAAATCTGCATATCATCTTTCCATCAATCACATCACAATGGACCCATGCACTGTCCTTGGCTTTTGGAGCCATCTTGACTTGAAATAATTGAAATTTGGAAATAAATCTGCCATTTAAAAAAAATTGCAGCTAAGAGCTAAATTTACAAACAAAAAATGCACATTCAAACATCCAAAATTTGATAGCATAGGACTAGACTCTAGAGATTTTAGAGCAATAAAATAGCTAGCTGCTAAACACATGAGAACTCAGAAAATAAATACATGAACAGCAATGAAATGAAGGAGTTTTCAAGTGCAAATTCTTAACTGGCAATGCAAACTAGCCTCCTTAGTGTCCTCTTCAAGATGCCAATGCTATTGACAGCTCCAAACTATCTCCAAGATAACTGCTCCAGCAAACACTCAACACTCTTAATCAAACTCACAAACAACAAATGACTCAATGAGTTGGTGTGAGACAAAGGAGAGGTTGCTCCTCCTTATAAAAGATTAGGGAGGGTGTTTTTGGAGGGAAACAACCCTCCCCTTGCCTCCAACTCAGCCCTGACACTTCATAAAATCGAAAAAAGTGGGTCCGCTGCCGCCCGCGTACATGTTGGCACCTAACCGGCCAGTTAGGGCCGGTTTATCTGGCAAACAGGCGAATGGAGGTGTTTGGTCGGGTTCTGTCTAACCAGCCGGTTTGGCCGGTTACCGGTTCAAACCGGCCGGTTTTTAAAACACTGGTTTGGTCACATAGTTCTGCAAGGGTGTCAATGCGGCTTTCCCCTTTGGTGTTTCAATGTTTTCATCAAAATCATCCCCTTCCTCTTCAAACCCTTCCTCCTCATCATGCATTGGGTCACTCATATGGGGACCACTATGTTGTTCTTCTTCAATATCTTCTCTTCTATTTCTACTGCCCCCTTAACATCATCAAAACCAAGAGAGGAATGATACATAAAAGCCAAAAAAACATCATCTTTGAATATGAATATAGATGGTGGACAACCTGCAAATAAATGAACAATAAGAAATAATTGAGAAAGTTTGGGGGTTTGCACTTACCTCTTTAGCTCTTGTAGATGGAAGCCCTTCTTTACTCCTCCAAGCTCCTCCTCCTTCACTCCTCCAAGCTCTCATCAACTCTCTCTTCTCCAAGCTCTCTTCTCCTCTCTTTCTCTTCTCTTCTCCAAGCTCTCTTCTCCTCTCTTCTCCAAGCTCTCCAAAAACACAAGTGAGCAAATGAGAGGTGAAAGTGAGCTTATATATTTTTCATCTTAACCCTAACTCAACACTAACACACCCTCTAGCCCAACTAAAGCAAAAAAATTAAAAAAAAAATTAAAAAGTCGTTTTTTTGTTGCGCTAACCGGATCCGTACACCACTGTATGGAAGCGTTCACGATCCGTATGGATCTGCCTCCGAAGCACAGCGCTTATGTACGTCGATCCATCATACGAAACACGGATCCGGCGTACGAAATCGTGGATCCAGCTGTATGATTCGGAATTTACAGGAATCACAAAATTTTTTCCGATCAGCGTTTCGTACGGCAAATCCCATACGAGACGCGGATCGGGGGTTGGAGCCGAAGGGGGCAGGGGGCGTTTCTTGCAACACTGGTTTGCCCTCAAGCAATCCATATATGTGGACCAATATGGCAGTCTACTGCAACTAAGAACCAATACCTAGATCTCATACAAACCACTGGGTGATACCATGCCTTTGTGCCACTCAACCATGAACGGATCCCTTAATGCCAGAATCCCAGACTAATCTCTAACTCATCCTGCCATCAACAAATCCTCTTAGATCCCAATGCCACCATGGTCAATCATCAGCACCGCTGTCCCATGGCTCTAACTGTGCTCTATCTCCAAGTGTAAATGTTGCTCCATCAATCGCATACCAACTCATCATTTCTCTCCAATCCAAACCCTGGCACAGACCAATGCCAATCCCACTTTGTTGGTGCTAGGATGGAATGTGGAAGAGCTATCGGCCTACATCCTGCTACCAATTGGAGCATGTAGTATCCCTTCTCTCTAAAGGGCCCCTATTCTACTATGCTCCTAACCAAGAATGACACTCCATCAATAGGATACCAACTCATGATCTCCCGTCAATCCAATGCATGAACACCTGTGTATGGAGCAAGACTAGTATGTTGATGCAGGTCCATGCTCAACTCATGTTGTTATGCCTAATCAATCAACAATATATGTCTAAGGAATCCTGCCCTTCTCTATAATGGGAAAAAGTGGGCAAGTCATGCTCCAAGCCCTGTTTATGTACTTCTGGATAGGGTTGCTACTTGAAAATGTCACAACTTTGTTGGTTGCCACTGCGTTTGTTTGCACCTGATCAATGGGTAAACCCAAAGATGGGCACACCACCATCTCCAAAATATCCTCCCTTGTTTGACGGGAGGCTTTGTGTTCCTCCAGTCTACCAACCTTTTGCAAAACTATCATGTCAATCTCTAGCACCTCCTGACGACAAACATCTACAAGTACTACAACCACGTTGGTTGCACTACTCCTCACCAATGGTTGGTCCAAAGGACGGCTTCTCATCCTCCATCATGGGCTCAACATGAGCCACTAGTTGCCCCTCTAAAAATGGTCCATCACACACACTATGCATATCATCCTCCTCATCTAACTCATGCCCCACCATATGCTACTCATGTTGAATCACCACTGGTGACTCATCTCCCTGAATATCTCCCATGGGGTATACCGATTGTTCATCATACACACAAGAGTGTATATCTGGCATGTTGTCTACAACTCCATATGATTACTCATGCTCCTCAGAGGCATCCTCATAAGAAACCATGGACTCAACCATAAAAGAAGAATCATCATCCGGAAAGCAAGAAGGAAACTCCTGCGGATCCGCCTCTGCCATCTCCTCTGTGTCACTCAAGCATGAGTGGTCAGATCCCCTAGCTTCCTTGCAGATGAAGCAAAGGTCCTTTCTCTTTAGCTCATTCTTGTTGCATGGTTGGTCACCAGAAATCCTCCGCAACTCTTGGATCAAATGTCTCTTGAACAGTTTTATGTTTTGCTTAACCAACCTTTCGGCTAGTTCATAAGCAACAGGTAAGACCAACTATTCCTTTCTCCATATGGCCATCAACTTTGTTTGCAACTTTTTGCAAATGGCTTCACGGCCTCCCATAACTAAAGACAAAATGGACAACATGTTTGTTTTGACTGTGTCACGATGATGTTTCCTAATGCTGAAGAAGCATTGGAACATTTGGAGAATTGGGTCATCACACTAGAAACCAAACATGATGTCATATCTTCTAACCGTGGCCATGATTTCTAAAATCTATAGCTTTTTCCCAAAGATGGGACCCTCATTGTTATCCAAGTCTCGCAAGTCTCTACTATCAGCCTAAAGACTCTCCTCATAATGTCATCATTGTAAAGGGGTATAGGTGTGGTCAACATCATGATGCTACTGAGACAAGAGGCAACTAGAAGTTTGACCCCTTCACAAGGGTGCTCCAAATACTTGTGTTGTACCAAGGCAAACATGGCTAGTTTTAGAGCCCAAATAAATCTCTTCCCATCTAATTGATCCACCTTGGAAAGGAGTGAAGAAAGTCCTAATTTGAGAAGGGTTTTTACTCTAAAACACATAAATTTCAAATATGTCCCAAGAGCAAAGAGTTTGTGTCCCATCTCATGCTCTTCCTTGGGCTCTTCCAACTGTAGAATGGCACACATTCCTTTTGAAAAGGGTCTATTGTTTGTTGTTGCTAGGTTATTAAGAGTTTTTGTGAAGGTCTCATCCACGTTTAGGTTAATGATGACAAGTACAACTGTGATAATGAAGCCACTGTTTTCTGAGTTTGTTGAATTTCACAGTAAGGTGTTCTGACAAACAGTTTCATAAAAAATTGTTGTTCGTACATATTGTGGGTTCCAACTGGAATAATAATGCTCTAAAATGTTATAAATTGTCTTATATTGCACCCAGAAATGCAAATGACACTGCTATGAAATAATGAAGCAAGAAACATTCATTGAGAAGTTATGCATTAACAAAAAAAACAACAGTGGCACATCAGAAAGGAACATGGTAAATAAGTCTGCAAGGCATCCTTCGGAACGTTGACCAACTTTCCAGGTGATTTTAGTAGTGTCTTTCAAGGAATATGTCCCCAACAATACTATAAAACTCTCCCAGTATTACGATCTCCAAATAGTCGTGAATATATACACACACAACCAACAAGAAATTCATGGTGTTCAAGACTGATATGCAAAGGCTCTACACATTTTTCTAAGAGAGAGCCACCCTATGAAAATGTACAACAGTTTTCCCTCTGATGTATTACATAAAATATGACCCAGTTCAGAGGGAGAGGGATGTTTGAAGTATGTCTTAATTGTGCCAAAGAGAAGTCAAGATCTAGCATGCAACAAATGGCAGCATAGAAGCAATATTTGAGAAGATTCTCCCAGAAAGATTGAGAGTATCATGTCAAGAAGTTTGTCTTAGTTGTAAGAGTTGCCTCAAGATTTTGAAGAAGCATGAAAAGAAACCTCATGATTGAAGAAGACCTTGTACTTTGGGCTTGGATCAAGGATGATCCCATATGATTAATAGATGGACTCATGTGTTAGAGGGAGCAACTATGAAGAATAGTATTGCTCTCAAAGGGAGCCATCAAAAAGCCCTTTTTTGACGTTAAAGCGAGTTGACCTCAGATTTGATGCGAGACTGTCTCAGTTTGAGAGGGAGCACCTAGTTTGGGTGACCTAATAGCTTCTATGATCCTATAAAGGGAGCATAACGGTTTATGTTTGAGCCAAGATATGTTGCTCAAAACGTGTTGAAGTACCAGCACGATACAGTTGGTCATGAATGATTCGAGAAGTATAGATGTAGGTTTAGTTTGGGCAGAGAGTGCTGAAAACAGAAAGAATTTGTTGCTTCGGTATGGGCTCTGTTATAATTTCTTGGATAAGCATGAAGCAAGTCATTTGTTGCACTTTGTATGGCAAAGGCCAAGTATATTGCAGCTGGATTGGCTAGTTAAGAAGGTGTATGACTTCAAAGGCTACTTGGAGGTTAAGATCAAGTGCAAGTGATGACCATGATGACGGACATGGTGCAGAAGGGAGAAGTGAAGCTCGAGTATACCTCCACTAATGAGCAAATAGTCGATATGTTGATGAAGCCTCTTTCTAGAGGGAAGTTTGTGTACTTCTCAAACAAGCTTGGGCTTGTGATGATTATATCATGGATATGGTTTCTCCTGGTGTCATGTACTTCCGAAACAAGCTTGGGCTTGTGATGATTATATCATGTATATATGTACTAATTCCAGTAAGGGATGTTTATACCATGTAAGGGTGTGCATATATCAAAATGGCACCAAGTGCACTCCATATCATCAACAAAATACATAAGCAATGAGGCTCTAAATGGCCTTTAGAGTCTAGAAACAATGCTACAACTCAAGCTACTAGGCCACTAGCCTAATACAAATCACTAATCAACATGATCACTCATCAAACTCAAGCTTCCACATTAACATGATTGCTTGATAATAACTCATTGAAGTTTCCTATAATAACATTTTTGCTAAGGCCATGACAAAGGAGTTCAACAATCAACACCACCAACACTAGGGTACATATAGGGCTTGGTGCTCTTAATTAAATTCTAAAAAATAAATTTATATAAAAATAAATCAAAATATATATTAATATATAGTTTTTATATATAATACCTATAAAAATATCTATTAGATAAATAATATTAGAATTAATATATTATTTATAAATATTAATTAAATTTGTATAAAATAAAAAATAGATAACTTTTGTTTAAAATTTTAAATATAAAACTTTTGTATAATACTTTTAAAATAATTATTAATTTAATAATATTAAAATTACTGCATCATAATATTCAAACATTCATTACTAGTTATTATATTTAAACTAAACGAACTTACTTTATGAAACTCGCCTTTTTACATTTAAAATAAACATAAAATTTAATTAGAATATCCAAATGTTGAAGTTTATAATATGGTAAACCAAGCAAAAATTAATGAACTCCCTTGTTAATTATTCGCTCGGCTGATTTTTCCATTATCGCGTGATTCATCCGCTAACATTTTCATTCTAGAATTCTGCACTAAGATCTAATTTGGAAATATGTGCTGACGTCAAACAATTTTACACACGGACAAATGTTGGGTTGATCTTCGTGGATCTAGATCCGAATCCATCTCCTACCCGGGGATAGCGGATCCAGTCATTGGGCCTGACAGATCTGGTAACATAGATTTTCTCCATATGAATTCTGATGAGGTTAGAACCACTCTCAAACATCCCGAGTCATTTCATGGTAATGTTAAAAATTAAGGTAAAAGGGTGAAAATGAAAGATAACATTACTATAAAAATTTAACATTACCATTAGGGAGCATCTAGGAAGCATTAGGGAGCAACATCAAGGGAGCACCTTCGGATTGTCTAAGATGTTGATTTTCGTAGCATCAGATGTGCTCTAGCCTCGAGATTTTGCAAAGAGGCTACAACACATACATTCTCCAAAACCCAGAAATCGTTTGGGGAAATTCCACCTGGAGAGGATTTAATTAAAATAATTAATTATTTTTAATCGATTCCTAAGTTTAAACTTAGGAAATGAGAATAATTAAAGGGTATTAATTAAATCGGGTGTGAATCTTCTAGATAAAGGTGTGGATCGAGTCCTAGATAATTTGAGCTATTGATTAAGATCTAATCTCAGTCGTTGATATGTCAACGAGAAATTATAAGGAGCTCAATGGGCACTTGGAGAACACACCGAGACAGCGAGAGCAAGAGATCTAGAGATCGAATTCTCAAGAGCAACAACGATGAGCTTCAGGAGAGTGATCAAGTGGTTTTCTTGCAGTGAGGGGCAAGGATAGTTGGTCGGAGGAAGATTTTCCTGATCTGGTGAGTGCATTGCAGAGAAGGCATCGAGAGGTCCAAAGAGGCAGCGCAGTGCCATGCAAAGGCAGCGCAGAGCTTCAGAGGGAGTCCGTAATCTTACTGGGGAGCAGTCGAGATCTAGTGTCAAAAGCCGAGGTGTGAGTCCAAAAGGCCAGAGGATCGAGTTTCCAGTCAGCAGGAGATTAGGAGGTGTGACGCAGTCCCAGCAACAGTGACGCAGTGACTGCATGGGCAGACGTAGAGACAGCGCAAGGAGCTCATCTCTAGTCAGATCAGTGTCTGATCCCCAATGACATTGTGAGATATTTTCTCACTACCTCTTTGCTAGTTTATTCTCTATATCGAATTGCTAGTTTGAGCATCCAATGATTTGTACTCATAAAACTGTAATATCCCATTTCAGGGATATCTCTCAAACACAGTCAACTCTAAACCAGAGATGGACTGGAGGGGCGTTTACCAGATATTTCACCTCTGAAAAGAAGGTGAGATTTGGAGGCTACCTGGCCCTCACCAGACTCTGTCTATAGAGTATGGGAAAACACATCAAAGGGGATATCAACTGGACTATCCCAAAGGGTAAATGGACAGTAATACAGAGCATGCAACAAGATACAAACTACTATAAACTGAACATGAAGCAGATACACATGAAATGGAGAGAATACTGAGCCATTTTATTATACTGAGAAATAAGGAAAGTACAAAGGCGTTCAGAATGATAGCACCTCGACTTACTCAGGGCAAGTGTAGAAATACTCTCAGAACAATGTATGGAATGGTTGCTCCCTCTATCAACTGCGTAATCTCCAAACTGCTGGAAAATGTTACCGTGCTGCTGCAACTGCTGGAATGGGATGAGTCTTTGGGGCTGTTCCCCAACTCGGAATGAGTTGAAACTCTAGAATCAGCCTCTACTCACAATACCCAAAAAAGGCCAGAGAGCATTTCGAGAATGGCTGACCTCAGAAAATACCTCCTTTGAGGCATTACGCTCTCCCTCAAGGGAAAAACGCTGACCCTGAAGGCAACACTGCAAAATATGGCCTCTCCTTCTGCAAAATGTCTCCAATAGGTAAGGGTTGATCCCTTCCCTAATCCTCCGGTCTGAATCCACCCAAATCACCTCAATTCGGAACTCTCCCCAACTAGAACTGCGTCCTCCCTCTGTAAGACTACGTTATCCCTCCAAGGAATGCTCCTCAATGACTGAAGCTCTGATCTTTCCCAAATATCTCCAATAGGCAAGGGTTGACCCCTTGCTCACTTCTCCGACCCGAATCCTCCAAGATGGCACCAATCCGGAGCTCTCCCAAAATGAACTGCATCCTCCCTCTCAAGACTGCGCAGTCCCTAGATGCTCTGCTCCACAACGAAGGCAACCACAAATCCTCCTGCAAAAATGATGATAGAATACCTCACCTGAGCAAGCACTCGAAGTCTCCCGGGGTTGAGGGTGGGATCTCCGCACGAAGACACCCGGTGTACTGAACAGTACGTGCAGACTAGCTAAACAACAAGCGTGCTCAATGTCTAGGGACAATCTCCAAAATGCATAATCATCAATCATGAGAGAAATGAGGTAGCCTCTCCTCTATTTATCTTGGGTGAGCCTCCCTCTCTCCTTGGCCCGACCATGCTATGTTGCCTCTCTTTGGCCCACACTGCCAACTCAACTGCGCTGGCTGGGCCCACGTTGTCTAAGTGTGTCACCCCTCTACGTTGTCACTTGGCCCCCCTTGGCCCACCTTGACCACAACGTTATATCTCCTGAGTGACTTTAGGGAGTGCATTTTATCCTAAGTGAGTCATATTCTCCTTTTCACCCACTTTATTTATATTTTAACTTTATAAAGGCAAAATTAGTCAAAATTAATATTTCCAATTAGCTGCTGCTAGTTGGGAATATTACAGAAACTATTGCATAATATTAAAACCCTCAATCGTTGCACCGGTTTTCTCACATCGATTTTTTTCGGGGGCGTCTATCCAAAAATAATGGTGTTCATTGTGTGTTTATTTCTTTCATACGCAATATTTTATGTTGTGAAGGCTGCAATAGATTTTATTTCGATATTTGTTGTGTAACACTGTAAATAACTTGTTTAGTAAATAACAAGTAGGGGAAATTTAATCAGTTGTTGCAGTAGGGATTCTGATTTAGGAATTTTCACATGGTGTCGGAGCGCAAGTGAAACAGGAAGAGCTCAGTTGCAGTGGGAAGAGGGATTTCGAAAACACTGCGTAGGCAGCAGTTCAAAATACCAGAGGAGCTGCGCAGTCCATAGACAAGACGGCAAATTTTCGTGGAAAATTATTTCTCTGAATGAATCGACAAAGAATAAGATTTTTCAGATCGATATTTGTTAGTTGAAGAGGGAGCAGCACAACAATTCCCACGCAGAGCAAATCTTCAACTGGGACGCAGTTTTCTTCAGCAAGTGCTAGAGCAGAAAAGCCTCAGAAGGGAATCAACACACACTAAGGGAATTCCTTCCTCAAAGAATTCTTAGCCAAGAATTCAATTTCTCATTGCAGAGCAACAACAGTCGAGAGTAGATCTACTTACTCCATCAAGGAGTGCGTAGAGCCAATGAGCAATTGCACAGAGGAGAGAGGAGGCAGTTCGACATTTGTTTGGCGAGATGGCATCAGCTGGCTTGAGAGATGAGGATCGGTTGGAGGGTGCCTCCAACTATGTGATCTGGAAGGCAAGGATCTCCTTCCTTTTAGATGAGCATGATCTTAAAACTTATATCGATAATGTGGTAGTTGAGCCCACAGATGCAAATCAACTTAAGGCTTTCAAGAAGGAGATGGCGAAGGCCAAGAAGTTGATCATTGACGGAGTGAGAGATCACATTGTATCTCACATAGTAGGCAAGGGCATATCCAAAGAAATGTGGGATGCAATGGCCACGTGTGGGATGCATTGGCCACGTTATATCAGGTATCTTCTAAACAACAAAAGATGTACTTGGAAGAGAAGATGAGATGCACAAGGATGCAGAAGGGGGAGCACATAGACCCCTTCCTTACGAGACTTCAGGGCGTCCGGGATCAACTAGAAACTGTAGGGTGAGCGCCTCAGCCTACGGAGTTTGTGAGATTAGCCCTTAACAGCGTCTCAAAAGAATGGCCAGTTTTCGTCCAGAACATTCTAGGCAGAGAAAAATTGTCGAATTGGAAGAGGATGTGTGTTGATCTCCAACAAGAAGAGATGAGATGTGATTTGATGAAGAGCACCATCAGTGGCAGCAGCAACAGCAATGTGACGAAGGAGGTGAAGGAAGAGGAGAATGTAGCCCTTGCATCAAAAGGGGCAGCAAGAGCAGCGCAAGCGAAAGAAGGATATTTCGAAGATCAAGTGCTCCCGATGTGGTGAGATGGGCCACTTCAATTCTCAGTTTCCTCTTTGGAAGAAGGACAAGGAGGAGGATCAAGATTAGCAAGCTGCATCCGCGGAGATCAACAGGTTCTCCTCTAGATTGGAGAAAGAGTTTACCATGATCACCGAGATACCTCCAGGGGTGAGGTGGGGTGATTTGGTTTTGTAGCCCCGTAGCACTACAGTATGGGTAGGATCCTTGAGGATTCCATCTCTTGGATCTCTTGGATCAATCCCATGCTATGGGAGCCCATAACACCAATGGCAGGATGGACCAGTGACAGTTGGTGCAGTCAAGTGCCAGAGTGACAGATATAGATGTTAGCAGCACAGAGCAGAGTTGGCAACAGTGCAGTTGGCACAGTGTAGCGTCGACAGCAGCGCAGAGGCTTCAATGACAGCGCAGAGGCTAGCAACAGTCAAAACTTGGTTGACAGATGCATCACACTGAACACAGTTGGTTCAATATGATGGATATCTCTCAAGTTGCAACGGCAACATATGAGAGGGAGTTGCGGATGTTACAGTGGCAGCAGCAACAAAGTTGCAATGCAGATGCAGTAGTTGACAGCAATTCAACAACGTCAGCAACAGCATGGATGCAACGTAGAGGAGCAGCGCAGTAGTTGGTGGGCAAAAACAACCAGACATCAGTAGCACAACTGGGATGGTGCAGAAGTCAGAGTGATGCTTCAGGAGGTTGCAGCACTAGAGCACATTCCTCGCTAAAAGCAAGTGTTGATTTTTGTAGCATCAGATGTGCTCTAGCCTCAAGATTTTGCAGAGAGGCTAGGACACTTGCATTCTCCAAAACCCAGAAATCATTTGGGTAAATTCCACCCGAAGAGGATTTAATTAAAATAATTAATTAGTTTTAATGGATTCCTAAGTTTAAACATAGGAAATGAGAATAATTAAAGGGTATTAATTAAATTGGGTGTGAATCTTCTAGATAAAGGCATGGATTGAGTCCTAGATAATCTAAGTCGTTGATTAAGATATAATCTCGGTTGTTGATATGTCAGCAAGAGATTATAAGAAGGAGCTCGATGGGCACTTGGAGAACACATCGAGATAGCGAGAGCAAGAGATCTAGACAGTGAATTCTCAAGAGAAGCAACGGTGAGCTTCAGGAGAGTGATCAAGTGATTTTCTTTCTGTGAGGGGTAGGGATAATTGGTCGAAGGAAGATTTTCCTTATCCGGTGACTGCATTTAAGAGAAGGCATCGAGAGGTCCATAGATGCAGCGCAGAGCTTTGGAGGGAGTTTGCAATCTTACTAGGAAACAGTCGAGATCTAGTATCAGAAGTTGGGGTGTAAGTCTAAAAGGCCAAAGGGTCAAGTTTCCAGTCAGCAAGAGATCAAGAGGAGGTGTGACACAGTCCCAGCAACAGTGACCGTGGGCAGACGCAGAGACAGCGCAGGGAGCTCATCTCCAGTCAAATAATTGTCGGATCGCAAGTGACAGTGTGAGATATTTGTTAACTACCTCTTTACCAGTTTATTCTCTGTATCGATTGCCAGTTTGGGCATCCAATGATTTGTACTCAGAAAACTACTCCATAATATTAAAACCCTTAGTTGTTGCATCGGTTTTCCCGCATCGGGTTTTTCTGGGGACGTTTGTCCAAAAATAATGGTGTTCATTGTGTGTATTTATTTCTTTCTTGTGCAGTATTTTGTTTCCGCAATATTTTATGTTATGAAGGTTGCAGTAGATTTTATTTCGATATTTGTTGTGAAACACTGTAAATAACTTGTTCAGTAATTAACAAGTAAGAGAAATTTAATCAGTTGCTGCAGTAGGGATTCTGATTTAGGAATTTTCACATGAGAAGCACGATTCCTAACATAGCGATCTAAGTGAACAATTTAGACTTGTTATCCCTCTCACCAACAGCAAGTCTTTTATTTAAGAATTACAAAACCAGTGCATGCTTATTTCAAGGGGGGCGGTTTTTTACAGACCCTAGTGATTAGGACCAATTTGGTGCCTAACCGGTCCTAACCGGCCATGAATCGGGTTTATTACTCTAGTTAGCAAGCTCGGGCATCTGACCAACCGGTTTGGTCGATTTCCAATTCAACTTGGCTGGTTTTTAAAACTATGGCCACAATACATCGAAAGTATGAGTGTAGACCCATGAAAATATCACTACCATTTTATTTTTTTGAGACATAAGTGACTGTAGTACCATTGTGAGCAGAATGCATGGGGTTTATCAACTTGAGAGTGAAGTGCCAAAGTCTATGGCTTGTGTGAGTAAAGAAATTCAGCCTAGGCTGAAGGGAAAGGAAGTTGTGTTGCCTTTTTTAACAAAACAAGGGGTTGTGTGCAACAGTGAGCCAACTGACCATGGAGGTAGCTTATATTCAGGCTGGGGGTCTGACAATTAACTTGCAATCGGCGTGATGCTCTTCTCGACTAAGAGGGAGGGCCAAACGTAAGTATTACACCCTTGCATGGAGTTGTTGCAAATGTTTTTCAGTGAAAAGAGCCCATGAATACTACCAACTTGTCATTTGAGAGAGAATTGTGGGTTTACACTTTTTTTAAAACAAAAATTGCATGCATATCGACTATGAGTGGAACATAATCATAACGAGTACAAGGAGGCAAAATGGAGGCAAAACAAGCATGGAATGAGTGGGTTAACCCAAACACATCATGCAAACAAAGTCACAAAAAATAACTATCTAAAATGTCAGTCATGCAATGAAATTCCTCTTCCATAGAAACGGAAATTTGCATACATGAGCAGAGACCCAAAAATAGTTACCACGCAATAGCCAACAACAAACTCTCATAGCGTTTTCTCCTAATAAGGTAGGGTTTGGACAAAGCTAAAGAGCAATAATTCGAATAAGCAACTGAGTGTGGGAGTGGGTTAGTGACCTGTCTTCAAGGCTTACCACTTGCAATATGTAAAGCATGCATCCCAAGGCATGCTGAATTTTGTAGCTATGGTCGATCTTCATAATTTATATTTTAGCCCTTGTAATGTATAATGTAAATGTAAGACATGTTCTTCATGTCATTTTCATTAATTAGCCCTTGAAAGAATTATTGTAAGACATGTTCTTCATGCCAGATTTAAAAGAGAAAAATTTGAAGTCGAGTCAAATAAGCTCCAGTGAAGAGACACCCATTCATGAAGACAAAACATTATATGAAGGCATTCAACCTCCTCACAAAGGCACCATTCAATCTCACACAAGAAAGACATCATTTGGGCATCCAAGTGAAGGATAAGAAGGACAAAGATCATCTCTCTAACTCGCACGTGTGGATTTCTCTCTCTTCTAGCTCTCACGTGTGTTTCTAGGAAATTTCTAGGCAACATATTTTGGGCAGGCTGAAATTCAAGGTAGAAAAAAATTCTAGGAAGGTTGAAATTCTAGGTAGGCCAAGTTTTTTGGGCATATTCTGGAGGCTAAAATTCGACCTAGGGCATATCAAAGAGAGTTGAAGTTTGACTTGACTTGACTAGAGGGTTGCTTGACCAGGTTTGACCATAGCTTGTTGATCAATTTGATCTCATAGTTGACTAGTAGCATTAGATGTAAATCTTGTTGACCTGAACAATTTCTCTAAGGAAAAGGTTGTTGGATTTTCCCCCAAGTGGGTTTTCCTAGAGTAAATCTTGTGTTCTATTTGTGCATTGTGATCTCTACTGTCCTTATGCTTTTATGATTGAATTTCTGAAGTGTAATTGCTTGATGATAAATTGGAATTGTTAAAAGAAGATCTTCATCATTAGAAGTAATTATCAATATTTCAAAAATGTGTGCTTGTATCTATTGCACTTAAAAAATCAACAAGGCATACCTTGGGATTGATCTCATTAATCTCCATAAAGCATTTCACCATAAAACTATAATGCACATCGACCTATATTCTTTCATTTATGCGCCACCCGTGCCATATAAAGCAAAAAAGTTTTAATATATATGTGTTAAAATTGGACAACTAGGTCCAAACTCCGGTTGTGCTGCTCAGATGACAATCGCAATATTTTTATTGGATTCCTCTTTCGGAGAGGTGTAAGATTGATCTAAAGATCATCTCGATCGAATGAGCAGAACATGTACTTTGAATTTATTCCACTTATGTGCTAGGTCGGCCTGGAATAAAATATTGACTTAAATGTCTTAAAGGACGTGTCACACACCCCCAAAGATTCCTATATATTGGAGAGACTTGGAGTTCATTTGACACACATCGATGTGGAGGAATTCTCTCTCTGGATAGCGTTGGAGCTGTGATATATATACTTGGAGTATTCTTTGCTTGGGTTGTTCTGGGGTTATGTGTGACACGCTTGGCTGAATGACCTATTGGAGACTTTGCTGGTAGAAGCATCCTGCTGATCGCCGTAACGCCACCATTTCTTATCTCTGTCTCGGCTTGTCTTCTATCGATCTATTAGTATGTTCTATCTTCTTCAGTATTGTGCCCTAATCTGAAATGGCATAGAACATGACCAAAAATTAACATGGTATCAGAGGAGTAAGGAGAAGACATAGTCCATCTCATATTGAAAAGCAATCATCAATCTAGGGCAGCAAGGGTAAACTTCAGCAAGGCTGTGTGGTAGGCCGCAGGCCATACCACCACAGCTAGTGACAGCGTGGAGATTAAAGGGCAACGTATGCATTGAGGACTTCTCCTTAGGTGACCGCAGCCCATAAAGGCTTGTGTGCTGAAATGGCGTGAAGATTCAAACCAGCGTGGCGTGCCCTAACCAGGGTTGTCACAAACGAAAAGGTAAATACCATTCAACCCATCTTTGGAGATCGTAGGATCAACCTAAAACCACAGAAGTGCACTAGATTCAAAGGAACTGCGGTTCATTTGAGCACAAGTTTTTGCGGATCAGTCTGAAGCAGAAAATACGAATATATCTGAGATCTTCAGACTGTTCTAAAAGAGGAATTTTGATGTAAAATTTACAGTCCGGATTTGATGCGAAGTCTGTGGTTAAGAACCAGAATTACAGGAGCGGCAACGCAAGCGGTGAAGACAACTTTGCTTGTTATGAGACTACGTGTGCTCTTGTTTTGGCTATATCTGCTAAATATTTTAATTTTGAACTTTGAATATTTGAAGCACGTGTTTTATCCGTCTCTAACCGCGTCCATATTTGCCGCAACTTATTGTGACCGAGTCGACTGGTTGACACATCATCTCGGTTCGGATAAGTTATTCACATTGACGGATCGCTCCTGATGATGTAAAAGCCATATAATTTTCTGCAGTATACGTTTTAACCGTTGTCGTGTTTGAGCAAAGAGGAAGCCGCTTCCTTGAAAGGAGATCAGCGAAGATTAGAGCCGCTTTCTTAGAGATGGCAAGCATCCATGATAAGAAATCCAAGAAGCCATTGCCTATAAGTCTCAACATGCCTATTACAAAAGCCACGGAATCATATTTTGAAATCGTTCAGCTGTTCTATTCCAAAGCTTCTGCTGGAATTATCAGTTCAGAACCCTTGAATGATGAATGCATCAGTTATTGTGTTCGGTTCTTACTGGCTGTGCCATGAAGGTAGAGGAAGAGAGAGCTGGTGCTAACTGCTATGTACAGGAATTGAAGCCATGTACAGTATGTGTGAATGCAAGGCATTTGCTACGTTCGTTGCACTTATCGCCTTACAAATCCAGTTGTTACTGGGATTATCCTTGCTGCACAATAAGTCTGATGTTGCTTGTATTATATCGTTCAAATCCTGGTGGAAATTGAATTGCAGGGTTCTGTGTATAAATTAAATATAAAAAAAAAAATGATGTTGAAGGCAGCATGTTGGAACAGCAGCAAAATTGTAGTTCTGATTAAGAAAGAGTTGTTATTTTTTAACTCACCTACACAATCAGGAGGCTAGAACCTGAACAGAAGTTGTATTGCACGACAGTGCGGTGAACTGTCTCCTATTGAAGGTCAGATCACCTTAAGAAAGTAACAAGTGAGAAAGGCTCCTGTCAAGCTCGGATAGCAGACTTAAGACTTCAGACCTGTGGTAAACCTGTAGGAAGCTGAACAGTCTTCCGAATTGACTCGGACAGACCTGCAAGAAGCTCCTTCCAGTTCGGACCTGTGAAGAGGCTCAGTTTAGAGCTCGGACCTGTGATTATCACTTGTGCAGAATCAGAATGTGGCTTGGAATTGCAGAACTGAGGAGGACTGTTTAAAGGCCAAGAGGCCTAGTGTAAGGCCCTCTCTTCAAGCCGTAGGTGCAGCATTACATGGAGCTTTCTAATCTGAAATTGGGTGCTGCAGTGATGTGTTAAGGAGGGTTTGGATGGAGTGTTTTGTAGCCATTTCAATGGTGTAAAAGGGACTTGGTAAAGGCAGTTTGTTGAAGTCCCATGTACAGTCATTTGAGGAGTCATTTTATTTGTTCTTGCTATGTAGGAAGATATGGAAAATGACATATGGCAGAATCCATATAATCCTGGTTAGTGATATCTTTGAGGCATATGAAAAATCATATCTTCTATTCTGTCAGGCAGTGATGAATATGATAGTAATATGTATGATTGCTGACAAAGATATTGGACAGTGGTTTGGGCATCATATTTGAAGCTGGGATTGTCTGAAGGCTTTTGGAGACAATCTTAAGAAACAAACAGCTTGATTTGATGAAGTGCGATGTGAAACAATGGTGGTTTCTTGTAAACCATAAGCTGGAGATATCCTTGTATTGGCAAGTATAGTAAGCATGTTTGAAGTTGGAAATTTTAAAAGGTTGACTGCTGAAGTCCTTGGGGAAATTCTATGTAGTGGTCAAATTGTTGACAAAATGGGCATAGATGTAAGTCATTAAGCCAGGCAAATTTTTACAGCCCTAGGAGCTGTCTGCTGAAATAACCAGAAATGGGCAGATCTGGAAGCAACTCAAGGTGCTATGCCTCAAGTGCAGGATGAACCAAGGTAGATTGGATCCCTTGTTTTTTTTTTGTAAGCTGCAGTCTTCGAAGGCTGTTTGAAGGAGCTACTCACAGAATAACAGGTAGTGGCTGAAAGGACTTCTAAAACAAGCTGAGGCTTGTTGATATGTTCCCCCTGTATGACAGTGACATAGATGGACACCTATGTAGCAGCAAACATGTGACTGTATCAGTCTTACATTGGAGCGTTATGGTAAAACTGAGAAATTTCTGCAGCTTTTGGTCACATGGTTGGAATCTTGAATCATGATCAGCAAAGTCTGTTGGATGGTTTTTGAGATCAAGTCCCTTTCCTAGTTGGTGTCTAGGATGCCCTCATTTAAAATAAATGTCTTCTCTCAAGAGAGAAGCTGACATTAAGAGGGAGATATATCTGTATACGCTCCTGAGTGGATACTTTTGTTCAACGAAAGAAGATCCTCATGGCTCAGGGACATATGGCTTTAGAGGGGGAAATTCTGAAGGAAAACCAAGAAGCCATATAAATTCCAGGACATCTAGCAGCCATGAGTACTTTTGTACAATCTGAGCTTGGATCCTTTGAGGAAGTCGTAAAGCATCAAGTCTGGAAGGATGCTATGCACGAAGAGTATGAGTCCATTATGAAGAATAATGTCTGGAATGTGTTTCCAAGACCATAGGACAAAGCAGTTGTCACCTCGAAATGGCTCCACAAGATCAAGCATGGATCTGATGGAAGTGCTGAAAAGTTCAAGGCAAGATTCGTTGCCTATGGTTTCTCTCAAAAGGAAGGCTTAGACTATGATGACATACTTGCACCTGTAGCCTGATATACCACCATTCGATCTATTATAGTCCTTGCTGCTACGCAAGGATGGAGTCTTCATCAGATGATGTGAAGACCGCATTTTTCTACATGGTGTGATAAAGGAAGAGATATATGTGGAGCAACCTTTGGGGTTGGAAGTCCAGGATCGGGACACCCATGTCTGCAGGTTGAAGAAAGCCCTCTATGAACTGAAACAAGCACCCTGAGATTGGTACAAGAGGATAGATAGCTACTTGATGAAGCTGGGCTTCACTCGAAGTAATGCTGATCCGAACCCTTACTTCAAGGTTGTCAAGGGAAATCCTCTCATTCTGGTGCTGTATATGGATGACCTCTTCCTGATAGGTGCTGACCCTCTCATTCATCAGTGCAAGAGGGAGCTCGCTGTTGAGTCCGAGATGAAGGACCTAGGACTGATGTCTAGGCCTGAAGGTCTAGCAGAGACCTGGCGAGATTTTCCTTTCTCAAGGAAAATACATTATGAATTTTCTGGTATGATGGACTGTAAGTCCATGGAACTCAACTTTAAGAAGTTGAGGAGCAGCGTTGCTGGGCCTGTCCTACTGAGTATCGTTAACTCATAAGGACCCTGATGTTCTTAATGAACACTTGTTCGAACATATGCTGTGCAGTGAACACTTTGAGTCAACACATGGTTGATCATAACATTCACTGGGTTGGTGCCAAGAAACTCTTGAGATATCTCCGAGGCACGATAGACCATGGGCTGAGATACACTGCCGGGAGTATGACACTCCGTGGATATACTGATGCCGATTGGGCTGGCAGTGTGGTGGATCGTAAGAGCACATCGGGATGCTGCTTCAATCTTGGTTCTGCTTCGATCTCATGGATGAGTAGGAAGCAGAAGTCGGTGGCTTTGAGCACCGCTGAGGCCGAATACATTGCTGCAAGTATGGCCTGTTGTGAAGCAGTTTGGTTGCGAAAGCTCTTTAGTGAGCTGTTTGGACATGTGCTAGATACCACTGTGATACTCTGTGATAACCAGAGTGGGATTCGTATGACTGAGAATCCCGTGTTCCACGACCGATCCAAGCATATTGATATCAGGTACCACTTTATCCGGGATATGGTACAGCGAGGCGCCGTAAGGCTCGATCATATAGGAACTGATGAGCAGGTCGCGGATATTCTCACCAAGCCCCTGGGGAAGGTCAAGTTCCTAACCTTCCGTGAGAGTCTTGGTGTCGTGGAACGACCCTATGATGTGGGTCCTGTTGGACGATGAGCTCTGGGAGCTCTGGGGGGCTTTGGGGATAGCTTCTCGGAGCTATAAGCACTCATAATGCTTCTGCCCCACCCTTGTGATTATTGAGTTGGTTCGCCTCTCATTTATCTGTGCCCCGTATGCATCCTACCCATTGAGTTCAGGGCTCATGGGAAGTACCTCTCATTTGGCCAATGAGGTGGGAAAAGCTAGAGACTATTAGCAAAGACTGATGGACGCATCAGAGATTGCCGTACTCTCTATCTAGGATGGCACGGTCCAACCACTTGATCCGGGATCACATACCGAGGTCCGGGACCTCCGCCTGACTTCGGGTCAGATGAACCAACTTCGGGTTGGTTGGAGACTCTTTGTGAGTCTGATAGTGAGGTCTGGGACCTCTGCCTGACTTCGGGTCAGATGAACCAACTTCGGGTTGGATGGAGACTCTTTGTGAGTCTGATAGAGGTTTCGGACCTCTGGGCTGAATCTATCAGCCGGGTATGATGTCTTTGTGACTGACCCACTTCTGTTCTAAAATAAAGAGGCCAGCAAAGCAAGTTACGGCGGGATGACGCACGATGTTTGGATTGCACTAGTGGACGGAGTTCTCCCTAGTTGAGAGGGAGTGTTAAAATTGGACAACTAGGTCCAAACTCCGGTTGTGCTGCTCAGATGACAATCGCAATATTTTTATTGGATTCCTCTTTCGGAGAGGTGTAAGATTGATCTAAAGATCATCTCGATCGAATGAGCAGAACATGTACTTTGAATTTATTCCACTTATGCGCTGGGTCAGCCTGGAATAAAATATTGATTTAAATGTCTTAAAGGACGTGTCACACACCCCCAAAGATTCCTATATATTAGAGAGACTTGGAGTTCATTTGACACACATCGATGTGGAGGAATTCTCTCTCTGGATAGCGTTGGAGCTGTATTTGGGTTGTTCTGGAGTTATGTGTGACACGCTTGGCTGAATGACCTATTGAAGACTTTGCTGGTAGAAGCATCCTGTTGATCGCCGTAACGTCACCATCTCCTATCTCTGTTTTGGCTTGTCTTCTATCGATCTATTAGTATGTTCTATCTTCTTCAGTATTGTGCCCTAATCTGAAATGGCATAGAACATGACCAAAAATTAACAATATGCCTCCATACCATACAACGCATATCATAGATATCGTAAATCATAGCACATGTTAACAACCATAATGATTATAAAGTCATGAAATTGAAACAAATCTGAGAGCCAACATATTCTTTTTTCCCATGGGGACCCCACTTAAAAATTTCTCTCTTATCATATTAAATTTTCTAGAAGAGACTTAGGTTATAGTGGCTTGCACAATTTTTAGTAGGGGTGAGTCATTCATGAGTCAACAAAAAGCATGGTTTTACATTGTGTTTGGAGTTTTGTTGATACAAAATAGGGTTTTGATAAATATCCATACTTGACCTACCATTCATCAAAGTCCATTACAGTAGTTAGTCCTCAACTCAGTGACAATGCCAATACATCGAAGCCTCAGCTCTCCTTAATTCGGTTGGTATTATGTTAGACCATCTTCCTCCATTTAGATATTCCCTATGTGCACCTGGCCGCCTCTTACCAACCAAATAGGAGATGAATACAGTCATTCGTGAAGATATGTACAGGCAGCATATATAGTCACTTAGATAAAGCATCAAGGTAGGTCACGTCCAAAGACAACCTTCTATGTTGAACACTTCATGATGATGAGGAATGCACTAATTATTTGTCCCCATTACACATTTTTCCACTAGAGCATGTCATTCAAGTCCCCTTAAAGATAGTTCAAAGTTGGCTCTCATCAACTATGGAGAAGAGTCAAGATGGACAACTAGATAGACCATCTAGAGAGGATCTACCAACTATAACATCTTTGAGAGATCAATTCAAAGGAGTACTTCATCTTTCGTTGCCCTATTTATTATGGGAATTGAGGGAGATTTCATTGCCCTATTTATTATGAGAACTGAGGGAGATTTCATTCTCTATTTAAGGGGACCTAAACCCTTTCTAATTTCTTATAATACTCGAACAAGAGTTCTTTATCCATTAAATGCAAGAGGCCTTAAGACTTCATGTCTACACTCTCCAACCTCCTCCTAGGGCAAATCTTGTTCAATAGATTACCTCCTCCTTTACGATGCTCCCATCATATAAGGGCACTAAGAGCCAGGTTGATGACAACACTAATACTAGCTGCAAATCAGCATGGACCAAAGGGCCCATCCCCCCTCCACAAACACCTCTGAGATGTTTCCAAACCAAATCCATTAACAACAGGCAAAAGAGATCACATAAACATCAAAAAAAAGTTATAGTTGCCAAGAAGCAACACAATAGAGGGTCCAAACCTCCCCCTGCTCTTCATCAGGGTATCATTCTATCTTTAGTTTTCTTTATTTGGCCTCGAATGTTAGGAGAAGATCTAGTGAACCATGACCCAGTTCCTCGATCCTTTCACTTTGTACGTATCCCTCCCATTGAGGTCACCTACACTTGCAACAAAGGGTTTTCCCATGTTTTCACATATAGACTGTGTTTTTACTATACTTCTTGTTCTTTATATAGGATTTTTTTAGTAATCCTGCTTTGTACTGACATTATTGTATTTTACAATCCCACTGACCTACTTTTGCAGTCATTTGTTGGACATTAATATAATTATCTTATCTTATCTCACCTCGCCAAATCCCAATAAGTGAAACTTAAGTTATCTAAGGTTTGGGTCACAGTTGCGCAAAAAGAAGTGGGCAATTATTCGTGACTTCAAGGCGGCCCCTCCACCATATTACTACCCATCAGCCAATTGACGATCTCATTCAATAGAGGAATATGTCGAGGGAGCCAACCCACGATCTCCATTGGCATTGATTGTTGGAGCTATAATGGTGTGTTTTGGTCTTCGCTTGGTATACTTTATGACCTAATTGGCTCCCACAACCTCCTTTTCCTCGTAGAGACACACACCATCACATGCGGAGGCCACCCCCGATCCATGGGTACCATTGGGGCATGGTCATGTCAATAGGGGACTAGATCTAACAACGTCTAAGGGTCCTAGAGGGTGGGATGACTTTTATGGGACTCCCTCTAGAGCAGGGTTACTATGGTGTTAATAGATGAGCATGCTAGATTTCTGTGGATTTGGTTCCATCGAAACAACCCCTTTCTCTGGGAAAACTACATTTCTAGTTTGCTACTTCCCCCTAGCCTTATCACATTTTGCACTACATAATGAGTCCAAGGGAGACCCTTTTCTTGATCTTTATGCGGACATCTCCCACTACTATCTTGGGAAGGCCATTCTTCTATGTCATATCAATACACACACCAAAGAATTACACGTACCCCTTCGTGACAGAATTGAGGACACACTTTGCCTCAAGGAACTAGAGCCAAATTGTACGGGTCTTCATAGGAGTTCGCAGGACAAGAATGGACTCCTCAGAAGTTACAGGAGACACTTCTTGCAGTTGGGTGAATCTCATGGCTTACAAATCTTGAACAGGCTTCATTGTCGAGCTCACGGCCTTTTACTTACTTTCCCCACAACGGGGGGTCTAATGTGGTTGACTATTAATTGGCCAACCAAGACCTTCTCCCACATATTCATACCAACACCTCTTAGTTTCTCACCTTCCCCTGACAAACCACACCCTCTTACCTTCTCCCTCTCTACTTCTCCTCCTCCCTCCCCCACCCACCAACCCACCTCCTGCACATAACCTTCCTTTTTTTATAGGGAATACATCGCATCTTACACCACCCACCTTAAGGGATTTCTCACTTCCCCCTTTTCTCATTTCAAGTCATTGGACACAACCAGAACCAACTATGAGATACTTTCCTCAATCCTTATGGAAGCAAGCTTTGACATGTACCCCCACTCTACACCTTATCACACCCATAAACCTACCCCTGGCTCCTATCCCATGAACCATTGGTTTGATGATGAATGCAAATCACTCCACAAATAGCTTTTTCTCATGGTCACTCGTGACCTGTCCTCCTTCCCTCACCTCCACAAAACATACTATAACCTCCTTCGCGATAAAAAGCACGCATTTCTCTCCCAGAGGCGACAAGCACTTTGTAATGCCCTCCACAACTTAGAAAAAAACCTTTGGCGCATCCTTTTTCCTTAATCCCATACCATTTAGCTTGACCTTGGCCCCTAGCCATGTTCTCCCACACCACCTCCCTTTAAGATATTCTTGGGCAATTGCCCCATGTTTCCTCCACCCCTTGCTTGTCAACTTTTCTATGATCAAGACATTAGGGGAGCAGTCAATGCTATGTGTACCAACATGACAGCTAATGAAGAAGGGCTCCAAGTTGAATTCCTTAAGCATAGCATCCAATCCCTTGATTGTGGTATTGCTAAATTATTTAATCATGTGGTATGCTCAAGCTTACCCCCTCCTGGACCAGACACATTATTCATCCTATCCACAAATTAGGGAGCAATTTTTAGACTCCCAGAAGGCTCACCATTGCTCTTTGAAGGTTTACAACTGCTTTGTAGACTCCCAGAAAGCGTTTCACACAATACCAAGGGACACATTACGAGAGATTGCATCACATTAGCATATCTGAGACCATACTAACAATTATTATGAGACTATATAAGTTAGTCTTGGGATGTCTCAAGATGGCACTCGACCTTTCTGACTTCATCCTGAGTACCATAGAGGTAAGAAAAGAGTGCCCCCTCTCACCAACCCTCTTTGGGATCTATATTGACGAGTTAGAGTCTTTCATCCATGAGCATGTCCAAGAGGGGGGTTGGTTGTCTCCTACATCAAGTGTTGATCTTCTTCTTCCTATTTATCAATGACTTGGTCTTATTGGCCTCTACTCTTGAGGGCTTACAAAGACAAACCAAGGCAATGGTTGGTTATTGTCAACTTGTGCAAAAGCATGGTTCTAATATTTAATGCATTAAAGAGCTCCCTTACAAACTTTCATTTCTACTACCGAGGGACGAACATTGAGATCACCACAACTTCGACATACATGAGAGTATAATTCATGGGACCTCACTTTGATTTGCAACAAGCCCTCCAGCTTCAACTCAATAAAGAGTATGGCTCCCTAGCCCTCATAGAGAGACAATACTTCCAAGGGAAATTTCAGGACATCTCAACCAAACTCTACCTCATAGAGGCAATAATCAAACCCACAATTATTTATAACTTTGAGGTCTAAGAGACCGAACTTGTTGTAGAGAGACTGGACTAGGTTAGAGAGAGTACAAACCTTGATTCTCATGTGCATCATCAAATGTAAGTAGACAATTTTGCAACCCATCATCCAAGTAGAGTTCAGCATCCACCATTTCCGCCTTGAGGGCATTTTCCGTTTGGCTTCTTTCCTTCATAGAGTCCAATCTCTCAGAGACTTTGACACCAAGAGAGATTGGTATACCTACCTTGCACTTTGCTCCTTGGAGATTATTCCTTCAAATCCCCCCTTAGGTCGAGCATGAGGTTGGTTCTCAAATCCATATTAGCTTCTCCATTCGATTCCTCTCCCTAGAACACCTTCCCCTATTCAAATTCTCCCTTGATGTGCCAATCCATCATTTGTCGACAAAACAATTACTAAATCAAGCTATCAGAGAGGATATCTACAAATTGTAAGTTCAAGTCACCTAGACCTCACCTCTAATGAGCCTAGGCTTGAAGATGTCGTTTTACCTAGAGCACTTTTTGGCGTTGAGGGATGGCATCATCGTCTACCCCCCTTAAATGCATAGGCATTGGATGCACTCGCTCCCCTTTTGGACAGCTTCGGGTTGATTCCCATCAATTTTAAATAAAGACAACTCACCATATACCATGATCTGATAGGATCTCCCAAGTATGCTACCTTCAAGTTCTAAAGATGGAGATGCACCTTATTTTTTGGTGTCCCTTGTACTATGAGATAAAAGGATGTTATCACGGCCTCTACATGGGACTCAGGGAGCTCCCCCTCTACTTTCTTCACATAGCAGAACTAGAGATGCTTAGCCCTCTTCATTAGGGGTATCTCTTCTACCATAGATCTCATCTCTTGCACACCATGCCCCACACTAGGATGACAAGACTAATCACCTCATACTTCCCTATTGATCCGTCTAATCGGAGCAACAAACAGCAGGAAAAGTTGCAAAGTGCACCAAACAACAAAATGGTGAGACCTTGGTTTCCCCTTAGCCCCCCCCTCTTGGAAGCCAATCAATATTATCAAGACGAGCTTGCGGTTACCAGTCTATACATGAGGCCGCACATTCTCAAAGCACTAGAGAGATAAACTCCATATGGATTCAAAATAGAGCACCTTCCAGCCATCAAACGACCTCCCAAACCTAGAGGATCAGCCAAAGATCCATTCAAAGTTTCCTTCTTTCGACCTTGGATGCTAGAGGTATCCCTCACTTGTACATTCCCCCCTGAATCATACAACTAAATCACCCCAATGGTTCTATACAACTCCAACAGCAAAGCAGTGCCATGTTCACCTCACTCGCCCTTGACCATTAGACTTGAGGGACTTTGACATCATCAACCTTATTGTCCGAGCTCTCCCTCACTCTCTTTCTCTCTTGATAGGTTCTTGAGTTGTAAAAATTCACCTAGTGTTTTGTAACATCATACCTTGGTCACAGTTTTGTACATATGTTCCGATGTTATAATTATGTGAGTTTCTTTCTTTATATTATGTGAGAGTTGTGCTTTCACTCCCACATTGTATTCATACTAGTTGTACTCTTCAATCTCTCTTACCTACTTTTGTGGTCATTCATTTGACATTAATATAATTATCTTATCATGTATTATCTCATTATTCACATTTAATTTTTACATGGACTTGCACAAGAAGGGTCTTTGACCCATTAAACTCATGTGGCAGTTTTATAATAATAAATGGAGACGAAACATTGGTTGGCTTCATGAGTACAGTTTTATAATAATAAATGGAGTCGAGACATTGGTTGGCTTCATGAGTATGTCTTGCCACCAAGGAAGAGCTAAAAAAGATTTACAAAGCTCGTGTGATTGGGAAAGAGCAGGAAACACAACACTCCCAAATGCCAATTTTATCAAATAAAAAGATCTTGCATCAAATTCACTTGCAGTATTGGCATGTTATTAAGTTTTGGTTAACAGGAAGAGAAGCTGCAGAGGTGAAGAGAAGGCGCACGGGTTCGGAGGTATCTCAGTCGATAATTCTTCACAATGATTCCCCTCTCTGTCAAGCATAGAGGGATGACTGTAGTAGAGCTTAATGCTGCAAATTTTGATAAGACATAGCTGCGGGAAAATATTTTCAATCAGAGATATGACGAACATGAAGATTTGCTACTTGAAGAGCTTCAATTTGCCTTCATAGCTTTCACAGATTCTCTGAAGACAACTTCTCGGAACTTTTTTCCAGACTTTGCTTGTGGGATTTCTTTTATATGATAAGGGAAGGTCAACCAGTTGATGAAGAACATATACACGTGGCAAAAATATTAAAGAATGCGCTTAAACTTTTGAAGTAAAGCTTAGATGGTTTTTCCTGTTTGCAGAAATCTTACCATGCCCAACAGGCATGTGATCCAAATGAACTCGGAGGAAGTTTTATATTATTAAAGCAACCTGGTAACCAGTCTTGAAGGACCGACATATGAGATATGTATTACAGCAGACTGTGGGGTCATGATCTCTGATATCTCATTTGGGATGCAATAAGGAGCTAGCAGACAGTTTTGCCCTTGAAAAGGGATGGAGAAAGGATTATTTTTTACACGCCCAGAATCTCTTTTCAAATGTCAAATTTTGAGGTATCAAAAGCACTGAATTAGAATACCATGTGCTTGTCAAACATTTTGGAGGGATAAAATTGTTGATATGGAAGTAATCGTGCCCACACTTGGCAGGACTTCATTTCAGCTCTTGCATTCAGATAGCAATCTGTTAGAATCAGCCATGTGACAGGAACAAAAATTTTGGCAAGAAACACCATAAACCTTCATATTTTTTGCCCTTTTCAGCGTATCAATGCTATGACTCTGTTGCAAGAGGGAAATGTAGCAGCATTGAAACAAAGTTTTTAGCCTTTTATCAGTCATTTCTCCCAGAAAATACAGTAGCAGATTACCTTGGAAAGTACAGGCTGAATGCTCAAGATTGAGTTGAGCATCGTTTCACCACACTCACAATCAAAGGAGTTGAAGAAAGGTACTAGTGTGTATGAAACCTGTGTTCAATGGGTCAATTTTCAGATTAAAGTTTCAGATTGGCTGTGTTTTCTGGCCAAACTAAACAGTAAGGCGGTTATAGTATATATAGATCTAGAAATGGCTAAACTCACCAAATCAAACCTCCAGTCCTTTTTTCACCCATAAAGCTTGCCTGTCTTTCTTTGCTTTGGAAAGTTTTGATCACTGATGAGGATTCATCTCTGCTGTGCTGCAGACACTGTTAGACCTACTTCCTTGGGCAACATCATGTGATGTCTAGTATGGAAAGAACAGGTCAACTGAAAACACCAAAGAACCAGCTGCTAGATAAACCCTTAAAGGCAAACAGCAGGAAAAATCTTTCAACCAGCAGTCAAAATGAAAAGAGTAGGTCGACCTCAAGGAAAAGCAATGACGAAAGCTATCTAAAAGGCAAAAAAGGGTCACATCCGCTTTGAATGAACAGCCTTTGCCATTTTGGAGCTTTTTTTCCTCTTTTCTCAGCATCAAAGGCAACTTGACTTTAAAGAGATGAGTTTTCTTATATGCAGATCGTGGAAACATTGCAAGGATCATTCTTGAAACATCGTCAGCAGCGAAAAAGCTATTGCTCTTCCATCCATGGGATATTGACTACCACCTCCACTGCAAGCGAGAAGTTAAATGGTAGCCTATCACCTGCCACCCATCATAATGCCAACAATCTTCTAGGTAATGTCTGAGTTAATATAGTTATGCTTCATTCTAGCTCTCTAAATCTCGTGGTTGTGTTGAATTAATTTCTTTCTTAGTAGCATGGTTATATGCATTGACTTTGACATTGTCTCACTTAAAGTGTATTTCTTTCATATACTTATAATTATTATAATCATCTCTGAAATCTAACCTCAAGCACTAAAAATCCTCTTTTAAATTTACGTTCACTCTTAATTGTTTTCAGATAGCCTAAGATTGGGTTTTAGTATGCTGACCGTCATTGAAATACATGCAGAAATCTTATTTTAGATGGCCGGGACACCCTGCATACACCTATTTGGGACACCCCGTTGAGCCTGTTATATCATACTTCTTTTGCCAGAATGATACATATATGTAAAAGATTTAAAAATTTAGCCAAGTTCAAAACCACTTGACAATAAGATTGAAAACATGTTTTAACGGAATAAATTTTAAAACAATAATAATTTTGTCTGTTTGGGAGACAGCAAACTAACACATCAAATGCATTTGTTCCAGAAAGACTATCGAGTATTGTTCCATACTAAAATACCCACCTTAGACTAACTATGCATCTAAAACAGAGACAATGGTCATTTAGATTGCACAGACTATACAATGAAACTCAATTGGGATCTGCCATAAAACTCAGCACAAAGAACTCATAATAACAATAAGCTCAAGATTCCTAATTTGCTCCCTAATAAACAGTCAAGACAGTGCAGTGAATACCATAGATATAGACAGCACCAACTATATTTGTAAAGTGTTATTCATTGTAATTGAATGCAAGGTGTGTTTACAATCGAGCCAGCAGAAAGCATCCATTCCCTAGTTTTAACCCATTCGAAGTAATTTTCTTTGAGACTTGCTGGCAATCATTATAATATGCACAGAACCATAACACGATCGTTCTTATATGCTTCATTTTCCTGATAACTAGAACAGTATTCATAATTTATATTTATGGTTTCAAAGTCCCAAAATGTTTAATAAATCTCACAAGTTTCAAGAAAAACAGTAATTAGCAGCTAGTAGCCAAATCTGGTAAGCTTTAGACACTTTCTGCATTTTCCAGGTTGTTTGTTGTTCATGGCAGTTGTTTTCAATTTTTCCTAATTTTACCAGCATCACTTGTCTTTTCCATAACTACAAGTATTTAGCATTTCTATGTATTTCTTCGATGACATATAACCAAAAATGCTAGAAGTTTTCATCAGTAAAAAGTGATATAGAAGTCAAGTAGTTCATGGTTTCTTCAACAGTACTTCAGAGTCGTAAATAAATAGCAATCAGGATTATCAGTAAAAACCAGAAGCATGAATTAACGAATACTTCTTTAACACCTTGAACAAAAAATCCAGAGAAATTCAAAGTCTCAGGATACTTTTATCTAAGGGCTTCAGTCAGCAGCATCTCAGGTAGAAGGTCAGTAAATTAAAAAGTCTATTAATGCACATCAAACAACCAGTTTATGAAAGTAAAAAAATGTCCTAATGCAAGAAAACAAAGTTCTATTACAGTTTCAGAAGAGAAGGCATGAATTAAGTGAGTTGAACCATACCCCACCACAGCAACAACCAACGCATGATGGCAAACAGCAGCGAGCACAAATGCACCTTGTGCTTTCCTCATTGTAACCATCTTCCCTTGAGCAACAGCAGCAACATGCCCCCATTTCTCTTGCTGATTCTCTGACCTTCCACTTGTTCAAGAGGATTTCCAATGATCCTTTGCACACTACTCAATCGTGAGCACCATGATTAAGTGCCCACAGTGAGCTGTGAAAGCCATTCTACAAGCCTCAACATGATTATCATGAACCTGCCAAGTATAGACTCAGCACCATTGCACTTCCAATAAATCTTAACACTGCCTTCTATAACCAGTAATCATGCAGTTTTATAGACATGGACATGTATTTGATTCTTTAAAAATTCTAGCCCGTCCTAGGTTTCACCCTGTTCATTCAATAACCAAAACCAAATCAGCAAGACACGATATTTAAAGGTGACAATTTTCAAAATTAAAAGCATATTCTAGAATATACATACAAGGAAAAAGTTAAAACACCCCAATACGAACATAAATCCTAAACGTCAATCTAGACTCTAGAAATAAAAGTAGTGAACAGAAACGATCAGACTAGAAGCAATAAATTCTTTCCAAAATAGAAATAGTGAACAGAAATGACTGGATAAAATGCAATGAATTCTTTATACAATGACAAAAACCACGCGTGAAGTGAGGATTTGTGAAGAAAGTCTATTTTTCTTTAACATGGCCTCAATATTTTCTTTACATTGTCTCTTCGGTATCCCCTGTCTCCTATTTTGATTACCCTTGTCTCCAGCCTCATAATATCTAGTAATCCAACAAAAACTTTGACGAATTGTTCATAATATTTAAAAACTGGACCAACATGGGGCTACCTGCATGCCAATAACCACCACTCCAATAACGCACCAGTCATGAACATACATGCTATAAAAATTTTAAGATTAGAGACACTAAAATACGATTTTCATAACCTTCCATACTCCACGTTACAGGTATGCAAATAAAAAGAAACCAAAACCAGTAAAGACTATATAGAACTGAAAACAATAACAACAAACCCCTTGAAAAGAAATAGCAGAATATAGGGATTGCAAAGAGTAGGATTTTGTTGGCATCATTGACTATTAAAGGTCACCATATGATGGCCCTTTTGCAGATCTTGAAATCACACAGTGTTTTTTCTAATACAAATCTGCATGGAGATGGCACCAAATCCAACATCTCTAAACAGAAGTTCATTCCAGTTCAACCACAAAGTCCTATCTCACTCCAAGTTGAATAATTAATTACTGGACTCCTAAGGGTGCAGCTCCAACAAAGGAGAGAAGTGTACTATAAATGTTGCCTCCCTGATCACTATGTCATCTAAAAGTTCTTGAAAGTAAAGGCTTGCAAAGTCAGAATACACAAAAGATTACTATATAGTTGTTGCAAGTAATCAGGTTGATGTGATAACATCCTCCATCACTCCAATGCTTACATCATTGGCGGTTTCGGTTCATGCCTTGTGGACCATCTTTGGCTTGTGGTTTCAGTGTCATACGTTGCAAGCCATCTTTGACTCACAATCATCTCTGTGATGTTATATGGTACAGTTGCGATTCCATTGCAAACTAATACCTCTTTTTCTTCTTCCATAAAACTTTGCATCTTAGGTCCTCTTGTACAAATGGATCATCACCAGAAATGGCTGTTCACATTATAGCTCTGCCTCGACCCTTCTCCTACTTCTAAATTCTATCGAACAAGCTCTATTTTTAACGTTTCTTTGATTTAAAAAAGACATTATACAGTTGTGAACTGCTGTAAATTTAAAGCGATTCCAGCAATAAATTCGTTTATTGTATTTTAAATATATGAAACAAGCCGTGAAGCTACAGCCTTCAAGGAAAGGGATACAATACTAACCGACTCCTCATCCATTACTGAACAAATATTGAATACGTTCAGTATTTAAAACCCTAGGATACCATGCAAAATAGAGTTCTCTAAATTTTCCCGCCCTAGGTTATTAGTCCAATACAAACCTACTACAAAATAATCCGATACCTAGCCTTTAAGAACATTTTTTATGGGAGAAGACCTCCTCTTGCTAATCAATTTTCAACTAATCAAATGTGACAGCAAATAAAATTTGTGAGCGCTTTCGCTCGCATTTAAATTTACCAGTCCAATGGTCAATAAATAATATGCCGATCAAATTCACCGCCGAAAATCGGAAAAATGGCCGTCGGCAACAGTCTAAATCCTAAAACAGATTCTACCAGTGCCGATACATTAATGTGACAATTTAACAGCATATCTCCGGCTCTTAAACTCCATCAACCCTTGAAACTCGTGAAGGGTATACTCCACAAAAGAAAATATTATTGGACAGAATGAGACCAGAACGAGCATATCTGCACAGTTTCAGCTTAAAGAAATACAGGATACAGCAATACTTGAAGCCAATAAAAGATATTAAAGTTCAACACACTCCAGTCCCTGAAAGCACAAGCAAATGCCCCATTAAATGACTCGATGGTTGTATCATGCAAAGAACGCATGTTGTCCAACACGGTAAGGTTCCAAAAATCCATTGCTTCACAATTCTCACTCAAATAACTTGAAAAGAACACTATTGAAAGCCGAAAAGCGAAATTCACCATTAAAACGCACGCAAAGCTTCGAATTTTGATCAAACAAGGCTCTACAGACAAATTCCAACCGCTAGAAATGAAAATTTCCCCCGTTTAAAGCCAAAAAGGCTTATTATGCAGCAAATTTATACGTCGGCACCTGTAATATCTCCCGAGCAGCCAGTCACTCCTTCCACTGCAATGCAGACGCGCCTGCGAGCGAATCCCTTAAAGACTTCGAACAATTTCTTTATGCTATGGGGGAATATCTGGGCTGAATTCGCCAAAAGAGAGAATGTAAGCTATGCCTGCCGGTGGAACAAAGCAATCGTCTCAGTCCTAGTCAACTCGACCTCCTACTCCCGGTTGCTCTCTGGGCCGCCGGCTATTGGGACGGGATGAGAAAACACTGAACAAAAGGAGGTCGGAACCGGAGGTTTTCCTTACACGTGTCGCCTTGTCGTCAAAATATGCGCTCATGCACGCCAAGTCATCATGATTGCGATGCCTCGCTCAAATCCGTCTGTTTTTTTACTTTTTAACTGTATATTTAACATTCTGCATGAAATTTAGCAAAGATTGGCGGTAAACTGACCACTTTTGGGAATAGGTTTTGTTTGTTTTTGAAAAAAGTGGTCATAGATAATTAATAAGGCTTTTCTTTACGCGGGGATTTAGATTTAGAGGTACTTTTGGCCAAATTCTTCTCGGGCGCTGTGTATAAAATAGAATGTTGTACCTTCTAAGCTAAGAAGATAAGGGGAACCTATTCCATATGATTTCCATGGAATTTTGGCTATAATCCTACGTTGGTAGAGTATAATAAGGATTAAAGTTGTGTTTTAATAAGAAAGAGTATCACTTTATTGGGAGTTTTATGGATGAGGATAGAGTATATTAATTTATTTGTTTTTCAAATACCAATATTTTTATTTTGTTTTCCTAAGTTATGGAGTGTGATTTAAAATTATTTTTAATTGATTTAGGAATTTGTTCTTTAGATTTAATAAAATAAGTTAATGTTTTAAGAGTTAAAGATAATGAGTAAAGTAAATTTTTTATTTTTTTTTCAGGACTAAGAGTAAAAAGTGATACTTATGAACAATTTATATCAATTATTATTTAAGAGTTAAAGATAATGAGTAAGAGTATAAAAATATATATATATATATATATATATATTAAGACTAAGACTAAGAGTAAAAAGTGATATGTTATGAATTATTAATAAATTATTATAAATTATTTTAAGTAGTTAAGACTTTGAATTAATAAAATAAGTTAATGTTATATCTAAGATTTTTGTGATCCATAATGTAGATGAATGTCTTTCGGATTAATCTTAAAGACATTCATCTATATAAAATAAGTTAATGTTTTTAGAATTAAAAGTAATTGATAAGAATAAAAATCAACTTTTTTAAAGCCCAAGAGTAAAAAGTGACACCCTTATGAACCACTAGTAAGTTATTTTGAGCAAAGTGACACCCTTATGAATCACTAATAAGTTATTTTGAGCAAAGTGACACCCTTATGAACCACTAATAAGTTATTTTGAGCAATAAAATAAGTTAATGTTTTAAGAATTAAAAGTAACTGGTAAGAATAAAAATCAACTTTTTTTAAAGCCCAAGAGTAAAAAGTGACACCCTTATGAACCACTAATAAGTTATTTTGAGGAATTAAGCCTTTGAGATTGCATCGACAAATACTATGGCAATATCCTTAAATATGTAGATTTTTCTTGCTTTTGAAAAAAAAAATACAATACTTTTTTAGTACACAATAATGTTGTAGCTTTTGAAAAAAAAAAAAAAAAAAAAACTATTTCTTAAAGGTCAAATAGTAAAAAAAGACACCCTTGTGAACCACCAATAAGTTTAAGCAATTAACACTTTGATATTGTATCAACAAAAGTTATAACAGTATCCTTGAATATGTAGATTTTCTCCTGCTTTTGAAACAAAAAAGTCGATACTTTTTTAAGTACACAACAATGTTGTTGTTTTTGAAAAAAAAAAAAAACATTTTTTTCTTATCTTATCTTGAACCTTAGTATTTGAGTTTTTGTTATAACGCTATCAAACATGGTATTTGAGGGCATTTGTTATAATTAATTTATTTGAAATTCATATTACATAATTAAAGAAAAAATAGATTCTTGCACCCAAGTGATAACAATAGTAAAGGGTATTTGATATGTTGAATTCACCCATGACTTGCACTTAAGTGATGTAAACATTAAGAATATTTATTTAGTCAAAGTTGCTCATGGCGTGTAATTGAGCAATCCCCACAATGAGGAGCATTTACCCAAGACTTGCACTACACAAGATGAACATCTCTTAGTGTATAATAAGAGTATTTATTTTGCCAAATTTGTCTAAAAACTTCTTTAAGAGCTTTTCATGGCATTGATACATGGAGTCTTTATTGCGTTAAATTCTCCCATATTTATAATGGAATTTCTTCACCTTAGATGTCAATAGAAGTATCTATTCTGCCACAATTCGCCCAAAATTTGCACCTACCCTCTTCCCTTTGCTTTACCAAAGTGTCGTTTTTTGAGGTACGCTATAATGAGAGTGAAACCTTGGTAAATGAATTTGACACTCTATAAAGTAACCAATAAACCAAAATCGTGTTGATGCTTTTGTTTTTGAAATGCAATTTTGAAATTGATATAATTGTTGTTAGGAATATTGTTTATTTTAGAGAGTGGTTTGAGGATGCTTGGAGTTTATTGAGAGATTTTCTCAACAATGTTCTCCTAATTCAAAATGTGTTGGATCTCATATGCATTATATTAGTGTGATGTATATTGGTTTGAAGATGAATATACGAATATCTTTTGTGTGATGTGAAACTCTTATTTCTTTTTTGGTATCAAAGCCTAGACTTTGGGCTTAACTCCCTCATGGGAGGGCCCAGAAGAATGTGAGAATTAATTTGTTGCAGGGTAGAAGTAGAATAACATATATTATTTGTTTTTATGTGATTTTTGATGTGAGATTTTAGTTTTTGAAATCAGCGTGTTCCTCAACAGTAAACGCTTATGTTGTGCTCTACTAGAACTTAACATGGCACCCTTAACAATAGCCATTGGATTTTTGCTTTCGTATCAAGCAAGAGACTGAATTTTCCAGTCAAAACGATTAGCTCGAGTTTGAATGTGCAAATAATTCTCTACACGAGAGGAAGATTCTCTACTTATCACTATTTATGAAGAGAAATATATTATCTTAAAAAGTAAGACTAATGATATTCATAATTCAGTTCAATAAACATGTGACCTAATTGTTTCACAAAATCAACTTGTTGTACTTTTAAGAAGAATTTAAATCAATCTAACAATTTGAAGAAAAAAACAATCCTAATGAAAAAATATCACAATCCTTCATAAAAAAAAATTGTTTCATTTAAATTTTTCAAATTTTAACTTTCAAAACAAGAATTTAGCGAAAATTCCCCCAAATTGGGGTGACTAGGAGTAACTCAACTCGCTCTCTTGACGACGCTCAACACGTGGTGATGGTCTCTCAACAGATGGAAACCATCTGAATTAAATCCTGCATTTATATATTGGCCTTGGAATGTGAAACTCTCCTTGTCGTCTCTGGTATTATATTCCTCAGAGGTTTGGCCTCTTGGTTGTTTCTCTCCTGGTTGCCCCCCTATAACCTTCTCTGCTCCCTCTAACCATAGTCTTGTGATGCTTGACTCCCGCAACTTAATCGCGAACAACGACATAGGAAGGGGACGCCGCCCAGGCGGGGGAAGATGTCATGGTTGTCCCCCCACCACTCTGGATGACGCCTCCATTTCCACCTTGATTGATAACAACATATGTGAGCACATCAGAAGAAGAGTGGTCGACGTGGAAGAGGAGGAGACCCACAAGGGGCGCACATCCTTTTAGGCTCTTTGCAATCTCTTGGCCCGTCAGCTAAAAGATAGGGATAAAGACAAGTCTAAAGGCAATAATTGGATCATGGAGCTCTATGTGCACCTCAGTCATTCCACCTCCTCACTAAAACAACATGCCAAAGACCTCAAAATTTTATACCCCCCAAACCTCTCGTCCCCTAAGATGTCTCCCTCATGTTCCTCTCCCACTAGCTCATCCCCTCCGCTTCCCCATAGAGCTCCTCCTCCTCCCTCTGTGCCTTTCTTCTCCCCTCTGGTGGCCAATGTTCCTCCTTCCTCCCCCCTCGTCCCAACCCTTATGGGTGTTACATCCTAGAATATTCCCCTGAGGATTCCAACACTTTGCAAGCTCAAAGCAGCACTCAGGTTCATGGAGGCACCAACACGGCTACGATGAGGCTCCAATGTGGCATCCGCTAACCACCGGTGACATGGTGAGCAAAAAGTTGGTAATTGTATTTTCACTTTGGTTGATGAATATTAGAGTGGCCTTGTTTTTGCTTAATGGACATCAGAGTGACCTCACTTATTTGGTTGGGCCTAAGTGTGCCGAGTCTGGGCCCGAGAAGCTCCCAGTAGCATTGTGGTTTGCAACTGTCCTTGTTTTTCAGTCAATAGTTATGGTGCCACAAGGCTCAACCCTCCACTATGAACTGAATGGCAATATATTTCACATGTTATATTCCCTGGAAAATTTGGACTCTGGTTTCCCCTCCCAAGGCTAGAGAATTTTTGACAATGGACTTTGATTTCCTCATTTTGAGAAAAAGATAAATATTGTTTATATATTGTGTAAATTTTACTTTGTTAATATAACATAAAAATACTTAAGGGTTCTAATAATGTGAGAAGATGATTCAAATGAGGCTTGAGACTTATATCGGGTTCTTTCTCCTCTAGAATAAATGCACATATCCTTTATAAATGCAAATGCACACATCCTTTAGTGAACTTTTTATTTGAGTAGAAGTTTGAAAATAATATTTGGATAAAAGAAATTTTATTCAATTTTTTTTGAACGTTAGAAGTAAAATATATATATATACGTTCAAAAAAAATTGAAATATATATATATATATATATTTTACTTCTAACGTTAAAAAAAAATTGAATAAAATTTCTTTTATCCAAATATTATTTTCAAACTTCTACTCAAATAAAAAGTTCACTAAAGGATGTGCATTTGCATTTATAAAGGATATGTGCATTTATTCTAGAGGAGAAAGAACCCCATATAAGTCTCAAGCCTCATTTGAATCATCTGCTCACATTATTAGAACCCTCGTCGTTGTCACCATAATGATCATTGTGATTGAGAGGAATCTAGACTTGTCTTTTCCATATAAAACATTTCATTCAATAATTTACTTTGACCATTTTTCTCTTAAGAATGGGAGTTATATATTTTTACCAATAGACCTATAACTCGTACTCCATATTTACACTAAATAACAAAACTTTCTTCAAAGTAGGTGATGGGTGTTTATTTTGCCAATTTAGTTTAAGAAATAAAATTTCTAGCTTGCACTATATGTCATATATATCTTTTTAAGGATTTTCATAACATATATGTAGTTTCTTTGTCATAATTTTTCAGTCTGGTTTCTTGGTTTTAATGTAAAAATATTTGTTTGAAATGAGATTTATATTATATAATATTATTTTTATTTTTATTTTAGTTTGGTGGGGCTATATTTTTATTATGTCTAATATATCATTTTGATCGAGGCAGGGAATTGAACTAGTGAGTTCACATCAAGGAGTGCCTTAACAGAACACTTGATCACCATCTATCTAAGACCTTATAGCTAAATTTTGTTTAATTTAACGTTAAGATTAAAATATGTTTATTTTTTCAAATACATATGAAATTACACTGTATATATATTTTTAATTTAGATAATAAAATTGAAACATATCTATTATGTTAAGTTTATTCAACATTTGCATTTCATAATTATGCAATAGAATGTGTATTTTTTTAGATTAGATGTTAATATTGGGGTATCTATTTTACTAGATTCATTGGAAACGTGTATCCACACTTTTCCCTTTTCTTTATCAAAGTGTAACTTAAATAGAACAAACCACAATGAAAATAAAGCCTTGATATATAAGTTATCATCCCACTAACCTTTATTTCCAATGAAACTTTCACAAAATCCCCTTATTTATTGGAATATTACAATGGAGTACAACTCATTTACCAACCACAATAACCATTGCCAAGCCCAAAGGACTCAATCAGATTTGAAGTTGTCTAATATAATTCTTATCGACAACATACCTTAAGTAAATGGTTTAATTGATTGAGTTAAACGTTGGGGCTAGTCTTCAATAGCTTAAGGCATCTAATTTTCTCTTTAGATACCAAAAGTCCAAATACATAGTTGACTAGACATATAAACCAAACTAGAAGCTCAATTAACATAAACTTTTAAAGATTTCGAGAGAACATAAAGAACATAAAATAAATAATGACATGTCATAAATATTTTCATGACACACAAAGAAGTTACCCTTGAAAACCTTAATTGGGAAAACTAGCTAACCTTTGAGCTTCACCACTCTTATATTCTCAATTCAATATTGCAACTAATTACAATGAACGACAATCGTGGTCCACACCTAGGATCGATGCATTCATACATCACATGATCTCTACTGGTCATAAAAAACATATCATACATCATTGTCTCTCATCAACCTTACACTATGCTCTATTATAGGCATAGAAAACCCTAATTTGAAGCATTTCGAATTAGTATGGGTGGCTAATTTATTGGCTAAGATCTCAAGAAGCTTGGGATTCATAATTTTTTTCCAACTAGTTCTGACTGTAGTTGATTCCCTTCAACCACCAATCAACCATTAGTTTAAATCAACTATGTGCATATGCTCGATTGCAATCCTTTCTACTACTCATGTCGATTACCAACTTTTGTTAGTGGTTCCATTACCTGTCAACTTTGACTGGCGTAACTTCTCTCAACTTAACCATTAACTTATCGACTTGTGGTTCTCATCGACTTGAATATGACCAAACTTGTTGAAGTTCATTTTGAGTTGTCTGCCAAGCCAGACGATCAACCGACTCAAATCTAGCCGGTTGAGATTACCCACAATGAGTATAACACCTCAACACTATAAACTTACTCACAACCAAAATCATGTTGATATTTTATTTTTTTAAGTGCAATTTGGGATTGATATCTTTGATTCATGCACACAATACCACACTCACAGGGGGTGAAGGTGCTTGTGCATGATTACACCTTTTAGCACAAGGATAAACCAAGCGTTATTTAAATGTCCATCGTTACTTTGTATGTATTAAAGGAAATTACTGCAAAATATTTTCCCTCACTTAAGTATTCAACGTCCACTATTTATAGGAAAAAGGGCATCGATTTGAATTGAATAACTAATATCATGTTTAACTCAACTTCACAAACATGTAACCCACAATTACATAAATCAACATACCACAATTTTAATAAAAAATGAATCTAAATAAAATATTGCAATTTTCTTTAAATTCATAACTAAAATGTTTAGTGAATTATTTTATTACTTTAAAAATAACCAAGTGCTTTACAATCCAACGTGAAAGATGTATTTTGGTGAATGAACATAATATTAGGTTAAAAAATAACTAAAAAATAGACAAATTATATGCATATATGATATAATATCTAACAAAGTAAATCATCTATTTTAAATCTTGATTATTTTTTTTCAAAGAAACAGGTAGCATTTTTATAACAAAATATGGAAACGGGTCAGGTACTTTACATTCATGAGAGGGGAAGTCTCAGAGATATGAAAAATTTTCATTGAGACATGATTGTTACCTTCCTTATTTCTATTGTCTGATATTACATTACATATATTATATATTTGCCAAAACACTCTGCATAGCTTAACAGTTTGACATAACATAAAATTTCAGAGGCAGACTACCCGCGACCATCTTGCTCCTTGGTGTCCTAACCAGCTTTGAACAATTGTAAATGATGCAAGTTCGCACTTTCCTCAGTAACAGGCTCCTGACCAATATTCGCAACAACACCAATACTCACCGCCATTGGCCTAGGTGCCTCACATAGGCCAAACACCTCCTTCGACACTCCCACTGTTGTCATTTCAACCTTGATATCAATATTCTCCACCGAATACCTCAGGTTTATCATGTCTACATTCAACGATTCCATTGTCTTTTGTAGGAGTTCCATATCCTTGCGAAACCCATTCAGGTGAGCCAACAACACCGTCATTTGTTCTTTGATCTCTTTAACAACCAACTTAGTTGAATTATCAATCAACTGCGCCATGTTCCCACTATGCTCGGAGTTCTCAGCATCATTTCCACTACCAGAATTTGTAGAAGCCATATTCTTCTCAATTCTTGCCTAAACCAAGACTATTCTGCTCCTAATTTTCATTACCCGGCTCTTATTTATAAACTAGAGATTCAGAGGCACTAAGACTCCCATCGCTTCACAATTGAATGAACACCCTACCTGCAAACTCGTCATGGCACACTCTTCCAGTCGCAACACCGTCACACAACAAGCAAGAAGAAATGTCGAAGTACTGGAAGTAAACTCGCCTAAACCGCCATTTAATGCGGAGCTTGATAAAATCCATTTGTCCCTTCCCATGGTTATTAAACACTACCACACCCACCTGTTCATAATTACATTATGTTTACCGTCCCCGAGGTGGTAAGTGAAGGATTATTCCTTTGATCCGCTCTTAGCCCGATGGACCACCTATACTCCACTGCCATTATAATTAAACCACTCCAAGGGACGTGACATGTTGTAACCTCGAGGTTAGTATACAATACCCCTTAGGGTAAAGTCACTCCCAAATTTGCTTGATGGTCCGCCATCTTGTTATTCCCTCATGATAGAATTTGAAATAATCAAGTTTTTTTAATAAAAAAATTATCCTTGTTATCAATGGAGATGAGTCGACATCAAAATGTTGCTCGTTTTTAGATAGTTTCATGCAATTTTGTATCACCACCAAAGAGTTGCCAACAATAATCAAATTTTGTATGTATTTGGAAATGCATAACTTCAAGCCTTGCTAAAAAAAGAAAGCTTCGACTTGGTTATTTAAGGCTTTCCCAAATCTCCAAACATATTTTATTTCATATTTTTCTTCGAAGTTAACTATCACCCCTCCCGTTCGTGCCTCCCCATTAAATTTTGATTTAAAAAACACCAAAAATCAAAATTTTTAATACTTAATTTTTTAATTAATAAAAAAGTAATTAAATAATCATAAAAATTTAATCCTCTAAATACTTAATAACTTTAATTTTACCAAAAACATATAAACTAATATTTAATTATTTCGATTCTATTTTTAAAATAAATTTTTATAAATTTCCGTATAATATATATTTGTATTAAACTGATATAAAATATTTTATTAAATCATATTGATGTTTCATACTCGCTATCATCGATAAAGAATATTATAGCTCGAAGACCCATCTGAATAGTATGCGTGCATTATCACAATAACCATCATTGTCATTAAAGATACCATTATAAAGTTGCCACAATGCTATTGAAAATAGATATTCCTTCCAAATCAACTATAAACTGCACTTTTTCTTTTCCACAAAGAGCGTTAACACAATACCTACCTTAACGATACTCTCGCAATATCAGAAGAACTGGTTTATCCACATTGAAAACATCAACACTACCACCAATGTAGTTGAGCAGATTTATGTTTATTCAAAGTTCCGTGAAACTTATTCAACCTTATCTAAAAAAATTCTTGCATTGCCACAAAAATTCACAATAATAAATTATCAAAATTCTTTTTAACCCCATAATACAATCCATATTTCAAAAATTTATATTCAATCCCATTATCACATATGAAGCGGATAGTTTAGACTGTTTTTTTTTTTTTTTTTTTTTTTTCAAAGAGGAAAACAGATGTTGTAAAAATAAAAAAGTTAGTTACATAATTTGTTAGGTTTACATAATTCAGTAGAATATATACATATAACTGACATATCATTATTTTTGGGAGGATGATAAATAAAATAAAAAGAGATAACGAGTACTAGTAGTTCCATATACTACAAGTTTTTCATATAAAATTTATAATAAGAAAAACAAAAGGTAAAAGAAGTCATATATTTTGCATTCGAGAAAACAGATGCAACCTAGAATCCAACAAAAACATGTATAGATAGTAAATCAGTCCAATAAGTAGCAAGGGAAATGGCTATGGAGTGTGTATGCGACCTCGGTCAACCACCTGACCTGCAATGATATGGACAAACTTTAGGAATCCCTCCTCCATATGCATGGCACGCTTGGACAATAAATCTCCCTTCGAGTTTTGCTCCCGGAAAATATGATCAATGGATGCCGACTGAAAATTACTGAGAAGATCCTCCATCCTTCTATGCCAATATCTGAGAGTTGGTGGGTCGAAAGAGTTTTGAGCATTGAAAGCTTGTACAATGGTTTGGGAGTCTCCATATATGTGTATGGGATCGATATCCAGCCTTTTGGTATACCATAACATGCCCCAAAGAGCCAATAGCTCTACCCGAGTATTTGTCTCATCCCCACCACCCCAAGTCAATGTGACTATATCATCCACAACCCTGTATATAACAACACCACGGCCACATAAACCGTCTTTTGCCGCACCATCAAAAAATCTTGCCAGTATCATAATAAACTTCCTTTGCATACAATTGGACATATCCCGAGCCAAAAAAAACTCGAGGAGGCATAACATCAATCCAAGACATGATCTTAGACATAGCACAAAAAGGATGTGCAAAGGATCCATCAAAGATGACTCGATTTCTTGTTTTCCAGAGTTCCCATATAGTGAAAAGAGGAATACGGGAATTAGCAATGTGACATTTGATAGCCCATTGAAAACAATGGAGGAGGGATAGAAAATGAGTGGCAAGATAGTGTAAATGTGAGAAGATAAGAACTCATACTTGAATAGCAAAACGACCGCTGAGAAATAGATGCACCACAGACTCCCCATCAGATCCACATAGCGAACATAGCCCCGATTCCATAAAACCTCTATGACATAAATTGTCTCATGTAAGAATTTTGTTCTGCCAGACAAGCCAAGCAAATAATATAATCTTCATAGGCATGTGTATCCCTCATATGTGCATGAACCAAGAACGACGATCATGTTTAATTGACCAAGTTTCTGTAATTAAAATCATTTTTACTATTGAAAAGTTACGAGTTCAATTCTCTCAACATACTTAAAATCAAACTCCGTAATTAAGCGTAACAATCAACCATCTCCAAAATCTATAAATGACGTTAGAAAAAATTCACAAAATAAGTGGGAAAAAGACCTACGTTAATTTTACTGCATTAACGGAAACCATAGGTCAAAAGGCTTTTACTCCATTGCCTTATCACATGAGAAGTAGCTCATACTGAACGAATGAATATGACGATGCACACTAACTTCCGGCTAATTCTCGCAACATACTTAATTTGATGAGTCTAACACATTGGAGTATGTTACACGTTTCAACTTGGAAGTGGACATTCTCTGACTTAATTATGAAGAAGTGTTCGCCCTTCTTTGTTAGCGAAGGCGGTTACGGCGAAATTCTAATCGTGTTGTCATTGCAACCATACAAGTTTGTGGTATAGGTTAATGTTTCCCCACAAGCAACTTCTTTCATTTTCGTACGCTATATAGAAAATAATTAATTAAAGATTAATATCATATAACTATTATGTTATAATTTTTAAATATACAAAGTTATACTAAAAATTATATTAAAATGCTTTAAAAACACAATACAAAATTTAAAAGTTATAAAATTCGATTTAAAAATCTGGTGTATCCAAGTGAACATTTCACATAAGCAATTAACTATTATATTTCTAATAAGCAATTAACTATTATATTTTATTATATGGTTATTGTTTTTATGAATAACATTTAAGGTAGTGTGTAATGTTGTTATATATTGATAGGTGTGTTTAGATGTATGGATATATAGGCATTTTCGATATTACAAATATTGAGTTAATTAAGATATCCTTGAATCTATATCATGAATATGTTGAATTACTACGGAGTTGTTTCTTTTTTTTGTTGGTGGTCTCTATTATGTGTGTTTAAGTGTTTTTGTTGCTGACCTAATAGTAGACTCATTGGCATGCTAGGAGAATGTTACAATTTAGTAGAATTGGAGGAGAAATTGGACAAAGCGGATCATAAAATAAACATTCTCCTCAACAAATGCACCAACAACCCATTCCCTAGGAATGAGGCTATTTCACAACATACCCCCAAACTAAACAACTCAAGACAATAGCTTTTATGCATTCTCAATTTTTCGCTTTCAGTTCTTGTAATGTTTTCTGTCTAATCAAATTGTTATCCTTGATAACAACTAGGTTTGTCTAGGTTTGTCTTAGTTAAGTTAGGTCATTGGGATGAAATAAGGTCATGAAGTTTATTAAATTTCAAATTTTGTACATAGTTTAAGGGGGTCTAAATGTTTATTGGTCATGTAATAAAGGTCTTATCAAAGTAAATTTCAAAAAAACTGATTGCATGGGTTAAAAAGGTCATTTTCTAACACTTGGCAACTTTTTCTGGAGTCCGTAGTGTTTCTGTGTAAAACAATCTATTTTCACTACGGAAGTGCCTAACAGTTTCGTAGAGAATTTTCCCTCCCAATAACTGAAAACGCTACGAATTGTGTCTCTTCTGCTAACGATGGGATAAGTTGTATCTTGTCATAATTCCAATGGTCAAAGCACACTTGGTCATCATAGTACTTTTCAGTTATGTGTGATAATGTACCATGTACATGTGTGGTAATCATTATGCCTTCCATCATTATGTTTTTCCCACTCATTCATCTTTCCTAATTTAACCTGATCCCAATTTGAAAAGCAGCACCTTACCTTTCATCCTTGTAAGTTGTTTGAACCTTTTTCCAGCAGTCTTGAGTCTTGGTTTTTGTCCAGTAGCTGTCCTAGGCTAGGAGTTACATGTGTCAAGGAAGGTGCTTGTTGTCTCAAACAATTTTGCAGGTGTAAAAGAGGAAGTATATCAACGCTATGTTTGAAGGTATGGCTTCACATAAAAAGCCAAACAAGGGTGGCACCATGGTCAGATACGAGCCCATGGATATGAGGTTGATTACAGAAGAACCCAGCTTCTCACAAGCCTTTACAAATGCAAGCTGTATGAGGTTTTGCCATAAACTGCAAGGATATCATGCACAAGTGTCCAAAGATTTCGCTATAAACTTCATTAGTACAGGTTCGAAGGTGGGCATCCTCAATTTTACTATTTCTCTTGAGACCATTGCACAGGCAACCGAGGTTCCAAGGTCTGGAGAGAAGTGGTTTAAGGCAACAAAGTTTAAGCTTTAAAAATGTGATGAATTTCTAAAGGAGGAGCACATAGGCATTGACATGAGGTCAGACATCTCCAGGAATTGCCTCAAGGACAACTATTCAAAATTGTTGATGGTGATTCAAAAATATTTTACTTGTGAAGGTAGATTTCACATGATCTACCAATACCACTTCATATTGTTGCTTCATTTCACAGGTAAACAACCTCTGGGCCTACCATTTTTTTCTCTTTAGGAGTTTAGGAAAAATGGTTAACAAGGTGCAAGCTAAACCTGAAAGCAGTGATACTTCTATTTTTCATCGTGGTTTAATTAAATTATTAGTTCTGGGGGAGTTGAAGAAGTTAAATAGGGATTGGTCCACTTTTCTGTTCTTGAGTGGGTATGAGGTGGATATCCTCACTCCTAGAAAGACACCTAGGTCAAAGACAAATACTCCTAGGAAGGACAAAGAATGAAGGGATGAAACAAAGGGTGAACATGAGGTGGAGGTGTAGCCCTTGGTGGAGCCAATGGAGTTAGAATTTGATTAGTTGCAGGAGACAGTGGTGCCTCAACAAACCTCTACCAGTAGTAAAGTAAAAAATGATATAAGAGCTCATAGAAGGATCACTAGAAGTCAGATAGAGGGGAAAGGTAAGCTTGAGGATATCTTGCAGGCAATTGATATTGAGGAAACTCATGTTGTGAAGCTTGTAGAGGTTAAAGGAGAAAAAACCAAGAAAAAGGGTCTTAAAGCTAAGAAGCTAGATTTTCCAATGAAGATCCAGGATTTGTTTTTAAACCTAGGAAGCCACTCAATAGGTCACAACTATCAAAGGGAGAAAAATATGAGAAGTTTCATAAGGAACCAAAAAAGGAGAAACAACTAGCAAGGGAAGAAATCATAGAATTATCTCCAACAAAGGCAGAGCTGATCAAGACAAGGAAAGGCAAAGAAAAAGTTCAAGAAAATTCTGAATTGGAACTTCTAAGAGAACAACTTAATGAAGCTAGAGAATAATTTTTAGAAGTTAAGTTGGAGTTAGCAAAATTTAAACAAGAGAGACATGAGCTCGTAGACTTCAAAAAAGAAGTGAGAAAACAGATTGATTTTTATGATGAGGTTGCAAAGAGGTCAAGGAAGATGTTGAAAAGAACATTACCTCTGCATAGAATGATGAAACATATCTTCAGGAGGAACAAGTGGTTGTAGTAAGAAAGAAGGAAGCTACAAGGCCAAGTCAAAGAATTAGAAATACAAATGGAGATGGTGCAAGCAGAATTGAAGAAAAAGGGTTTAAAGATGATTGTAATGGATGATCTTGCTGCCCCTTGAAATATGGTAAGACAAACCTTTTTTGGACACTTTTGTCTTAGAATACCATATCAATACATTTACAGAGCTACAACCATGTTTTTGGAGTTAAGGAGAAAAAATTGCAAATTCTGGTGAAGTTAGGCAAGTTCATTGCGAGCTCCAGGCTTGAAGCCGAATTTTTGTTACGAACTCGCTGTAGAATTTTTTGATGTAAAACTTCCAAAAAATATAATGTCAGGGGTGAATGACAACATGTGTTTACCTTATTTTACCTAATGAAGACCCTCCAACCGACAAAAAAGTCAGAAAAATTGCAGAAGGTGGTAAAATAAAAATTGCTACAAAAACTATGCTACGAACTTGCCTAAATACTTTGTTTTTACATCGAGCTAAAGTTTTGGTCTTTTTGAAGCTTTTAATTGTATTTCAGGGAGGAGATGAGTCATCAAAAGAGGTTGAGGAGTATTATTGGGACACATGTTGATGAAGACTACTCAGCAAAAGGATGACATGGCTACCAACACACCATATTTTCCACCTCACCAATACACAACTCATCTTAAAATTCAAAATATCAGGACCTAAAATCTAGCATGAGAGTTTGCCACCTGATCATGGTTGTTTCCACCTAAACAAAGTTGTTTGTTTTGATAAACATCATTAGCATGGGTTATTTAAAGTTTTTGTGATGCAGTTAATAGTGATAGAGTCCTTTTAGATTACAAACTCTTTCCAACAAAATTATCTCTATTTTCTCTCAATGTAATGAATTCCTTTTTGGATTAGTGATCTGAAAGGAGTGTATTAGTTCTGATGTGCTAAGTGTCCTTTCAATTAAATAAACATGTACAAATTGTCTCCATAAGTTTGCTTAAGGTATGATAGTTTTAACCATGAAAATTAGATGAATTAATGAACTTTAAGCATGTAAATAAGCCTTAAAAACATTGAACAACAACGCATAACAGAGAAAAACATTCACACGTAAGTTTTACACAGTAGGCATGATGAAGCAGTTCACCCCTCCTGGGCTACATCTGTTGGTCCAGCTCCAAATGACATGTCCCTCTTTGTCATTATGCTCAAAATTGTAAATTGCATATGTTTATAGGCCTCTAATGGTTGTTTTCTCTACACCAATGGCTCAAGAATTCTCAAATTAGTCTAGGTAGACTCTTGTTTCACCAAAATTGGTCGAAAATTGACCTCCCAATGCATTTTTTCCAATGACAACTAGAAAAGCTCCACTAAATGTGGAGACTAGCGGTTAACTGCAGATAAATTAATGGTTTAACCCCAAACTTGGGAGCACACTCCAAATCTATCGGTAGTTTAGTCCTAGCATTAACTGTGAGTGGCGGGTTGGTCACATGCCACCCCTCTGTAACTTCCGCTAACGGTTTGAATGTCGCCGAATATGCTGGAACCGGGAGTTAAGGTTCCACAATGTTTTAAACCGTCGCATTTATCATTACCTTCACATGTGATCAACTGTTAGACAGAAACCCGCCGGATGTCGGAACCTGGAGTCGTGGCCATATTCCGCAACCTATGGCATTTGATGGCAACCACCATGTGATCGGAGTCATCGCTGTTATGGTTGATGTTGTAGTTATCATAAAAGTAATGGTTTTGGCGCTAGGGTCACATGCGAGGGGGGCTGGCCCTTCGGGGCTGGCCTCCCAAGCCCTAAGCGTAATTTTTAACAAACTTTAAATATGACTTCGCACCATAATATGTTAAGAAACATGTATAGGCAGATTGGAAAATGGTATTGCAGGCGGATAGGAGGTCGCGGGTTCGACCCCCGTCGACTCCACATAAATTTTACACCATTGTTGCGAGGACACGTGGCGGCCTGCGGGCTTGCCACGTGTCACTCAATCATTCGCTCATCCAAAACTTCATCCAATGGTCCAGATCAAATTCGTACCATCAACATCCAACGTCCCACAATGTGCCACATGGCGCCATCACATTGGCTCAAAAGAAAATGGAATATTCCAAGAATATTTCGCTGGCTGTACTTGCAAGCTAACTGAGCATCTAGTCACCAAAATTTTGTTGTTTGGGAAAACGAACAAAACATGATATCTTCCCCATACAGCATTGGTTTTTCGAACTATTCGTGGCGTCGGAATCACAACGATGAGACCTTTCCGGTTGCTCAGGTACAAACTTGTTTCGAGGACTTTCATTTTTTAGCATATGACTTGATCTCCTGATCACACCTCCCCACTGGAAAGCTTTTGGACCTCAAAAGCTCTCTGGACTACTGAACATGAAGATGAGGAAATTGTGTCCCCACTCTTCCAATCTTAATCCACTGAAATTTCCATAATTTCATTAATTGGAGCTTTTCATGAAACAACAAATTTTTCCTTGATTCCATTGACCAACCATTGTTGTTTTTGACATTGTCATGCTGCACATTTTCTGAACTTGCAGTACAAAAACCTAACTTTGTATTAAACATCTTGTTTCTACATCGGTCTATAATCAAAGAAAACTTGGAATTACTCTCACCTTGCATTTTGTTCCTATGGCGATTTTTTGTTGAATTTGCTTTGAACTTGTGTCGATTCCTGACCAAGTTTCTTCGCCATTGTACCATGCCTTTCTGAAACCAGTAATGAACATTTATGAATCTTGTGCCTTCTTTTCTAAGTTTATTTGCCCTCTCTTGGACCTTTCCTACTTTTTGCACTAACACTTGGTTTTCAGTGCCACTCAACACCAAAGTCGACTGCTGCAACTGCTTGTCATCTTCTTTCAAAGACAATCTGCTTTCAAATTGAAACAACTCATTATATACATCAGTATTTGTATGAAAAGGATTATGTAAAACCTCCCTTTGCTTAATCATCATCAATGTCAAGTTTTGACTTACATTGACGAGCCTCTTCATCTACCCTGCATTAACTAAAGAAGTTCTAGTTTTTTACGGTGAGCTCTCAGAATGTACTCCTTGCCATCTTTGAATAAATGGTATTTGTTCTCATGGCGATGAAAGATTTCTTTTCTGTCATACAAGTAAGGACTGCCCAACAACATACCTGTTATATCAAGCGGAACAACCTCTAATTCAACTATGTCAATGAAATGTTCAATTATTGCAAAACGCAACATGCACTACTTTGAAACCTGTAAATTTGCATCCTTAAAAATCCAACCAAGTGGATATGGTTTTGGATGTGGAATGGTCTCGAGATTAAGTTTCTTGACCAAGTCTTCAGAGATTAAATTTGCTTGCGACACTGTCAAACAATGTGTCAACCTTGGCATGTTTGGAAATGACCCTCACATGAAACAGTTCAATTCTCTTTTCTTATTTTGGAGCTTGTATGTGACAATTAGATATACTAGAACTGGGTTTATTTTCAATCTCTTTCCCTTTTGTGTTCTTTAGTCACATAGCTATGATTTTTGTTTCATCTCCTGAATCTGACCCTAGATCTTGTTCAATTATTGCAACAATTTTGCCTTTCTCCTTGGCTTTCTATTTGGCTTTAAAACTTTATGGTTTCAACTCTAGATGAAGTTTCCAACAATGGTCCTCATCATGGCTAGTTTTAGAACAGTGTTTGCAAAATAATTTTCCCTTCTCTTTTCTAGTATTTGCATTTCTATTTTTCTTCCATTTGTCCTTAAACTCACTTTCGTCATTCCCATCTAAGTTTTGTTTTCTCCTTGCCTCTAAATGTGTGGCTTGAACACAAATTTCATTTAAGCTTGTAGGGTTAAACATGAGGATTGTATGTTTTAGGTAGGTTTGTAAGCCTCCTATATACTTGAGCAAAGTGTCTTGGCTATGCAAATCTACTCCTAGTAAAAGAGCTCTTCTCCTAAATTCTTAAGTATAAACTTGTACATTTTTTCCTTTCAATTGTTTAAATTTTTTCCAGTTCATCATGGCTTTCTACATGTGAGCTAATGGATAAAATTGTTGTTTTATTGCAGAAATGAAATTAGTCCATGATAAAATAATCTTACCATATATCTTGATCTCCTCCTTTGTCTTGGCTTCCCACCAAACAATAGTTGCACCTTCCATTCTCAATGAAGCTAGTTGGATTTTGGTTTCATCATCATGAAACTTTTGAATTCTCAAATAGACCTCTAATTGCCTAATCCAATTATCTAGCTTTTATGCATTAACTTCACCATCAAACATTGGCAATTCAAACTTAAGATCAAGTTTTAGAAAAGGAATTTTACCCATGTTATTTGACTTGTATGGCTGATGTATTGAAGATGAAGTAGAGGATGATGAAGATGAAGATGAGGGTGAAGATGGCGACTTTCCACTGTCTCCATTTCCTCCATTACCCTTCTTGGATTTATCTTCATCATTGTGGCCTCCTGATGATCCTTGTCCTTCCTTATGAAGTTTGGACCTTACTCTTCTACTTTATCATTCCTTTCTTGATAAAGGACTCTCACCATTTCAGTTAAGTCGAGAAATGCTTTTCTGTACACTATTTCTTCCTCTTTGGGATCCATCTCTTCATGGATTTCTCCTTCTCCTGCAGGCATGCTTAATGCTGCTTCTGCTTCTTTTGGAGGTGAGCTTGGTGGTGGAGAATGTGACAATCTTACCCTCCTTTGTTGTGGCTCACTTTGAGAACCTCTTGCTTCCACCAATTTGCCTTCTCCTCTCTTAAGCTTGAGCCTAGTAAGCATGAAAACCCTTGCAAATAGTTAACAAATCCTTGCACATAAAAACACCAGAGAAATCTAGCTATGATACCAACTTGATCTGAAAGGAGTGTATTAGTTTTGTTGTGATAAGTGTCCTTTCAATTAAATAAACATGTACAAATTGTCTCCATAAGCTTGCTTAAGGTATGAGAGTTTTAACAATGAAAATTAGATGAATTAGTGAAATTTAAGCATTTAAATAAGGCTTGAAACACTGAACAATAGTGCATAATAGAGAAAAACATTCACACATAAGTTTTACATAGTAGGCATGATGAAGCAGTTCACCCCTCCTGGGCTACATCTGTTGGTCAAGCTCCCAATGGCATGTCCCTCTTTGTCATTATGCTCAAAATTGTAAATTACATATGTTTCCAAAATGCTCAAATTAGTCTAGGTAGACTCTTGTTTCACCAAAATTGGTCGAAAATTGACCTCTCAATGCATTTTTTCCAATGACAGCTAGAAAAGTTCCACTAAATGTGGAGACTGGCAGTTAAATGCAGATAAATCAATGGTTTAACCTCAAACTTGGGGGCACGCTCCAAATCTGTCGGGAAGTTTAGTCCTGGCATTAACTATGAGTGGTGGGTTGGTCACATGCCACCCCCGCCGTAACTTCCGCTAACCGTTTGAATGCCACAGCATATGCTGGAACCGGGAGTTAAGGTTCCACAATGTTGTAAACCGTCGCATTTATCATTACCTCTGTATGTGATCAACTATTAGACAGAAACCCGTTGGATGTCGGAACCTAGAGTTGTGGCCATATTTCGCAACCTACGGCATTTGATGCCAACCACCATGTGATCGGAGTCATTGCCGTTATGGTTGATGCTGCGGTTATCATAAAAGCAATGGTTCTGGTGCAAGGGTCACATGCGAGGGGGGTTGCCCCTTCGGGGCTGGCCTCCCAAGCCCTCAACGCAATTTTTAACAAACTTTAAATATGACTTCGCACCATAATATGTTAAAAAAAATGTATAGGTGGATTGGAAAATGGTCTTGCGGGCAGATAGGAGGTCGCGGGTTCGACTCCCGTTGACTCCACATAAATTTTACACCACTGTTGTGAGGACATGTAGCGTCCTGCGGGCTTGCCAACATTCCCCCATCCAAAACTTCATCCAACAATCCAAATCAAATTCGTACCATCAACATCCAATGGCCCATAATTTTCCACGTGGCGCCATCACATTGGCTCAGAAGAAAATGGAATATTCCAAGAATATTCCACTAATGGTACCTGCAAGCTGATTGGGCATCTAGTTACCAAAATTTTGTTGTTTGGGAAAACGAAGAGAACACGATATCTTCCTCATACGACATCATTTTTTCGAACCGTTCATGGCGTCAGAATCGCAACGACGAGACCTTTCCGGTCGCTCAGGTTTGGACCTGTTTCAAGCACTTTCATTTTTTAACATATGACTTGATCTCCTAATTAATTAGATCTCTAGATCAGTTTCGAGAGTCTATCCCAAGTGGTAGAACTATGTAAAAGCGATTTCACTCTATAAATAGAGGAGTTTTAGAGTTAGAGGGGGTTGCTAGATGTAATGACCAAAGCTACTATTGTAATCTTTTTTCCACTCAGTTAATAAACAGTTGCAGAATTCTTTGTTCAGACTTGAGATTCTGATTGGGCTCTTATGTTTTTGTGTCCTTCATCTTTTGAATGCTATTTCATCTTGCTCATACATAATTACTTGGAATTCATAAATCTTATGCTCCAAATTCCTTCATGTATTTTTTTTTGCTGTTAGAATTATTTTATAAGAGCTCATGAGCCTCAGTTTCCATGAATGATACTTTTATGTAATTGAATTTCCATTTTGACTCTATTCCCAATGGTATCCCTCACTCATCTTCCACCTGCAAAAAGTCATCTAAAATACATTTAAGAGTTAGCCATCTTCGTTATAAGCTTGATTGTTGAATATCATACCTTTTCTTGAGAGAGCCCTCTTTGGTTGGAAGGGCTAACTTCCAACCCTAAGTGGTTTGAAATAGTTGCATCAAATTGATTGTTGAATACCCCAATTAGTTTAAGGTTGGTGATAACACAAACCATGGTATGTTGGAAGTGGGTTCAATTAGTCTATGTATTGTTATTTTTGTTTATCAAATGCTATAGTCAAGAGAGGTATATGTAACTTCAAGATTTTAAAACGAAGCCTTTGGTCAGTTTTCCCACTGGGCAGACTAGAGGTAGAGAATCACTAGTTATGTAAAATGGTCACTGTTTTTAAATACATTACAATTGACATAAAGATTATGGTATGTTTTGACTTATATGTTATCAAAATTAAAAAATAATTAATGTGGGATAGTAGACAAAAGTAAAAAAAAATATAAAATCGTAAAAATTATTCAAAAATGTCAGACATGACATATCTTAATATTTATTATCATGTTCACAATAATAAATATATCTTAAACAATTTTAAACATAATTTATTTTCCAACAATGCAGATGAAATAGAGAGGGCAAGACAAGGGTTAGGAACTCTTTTTGATCTCATGGATGCTAATTCAAAACCATTTTCCTATGACTTCATCACTACTTTCAAAACTGCAAACTTTTTTGAGTGCATATTCAATTTAGATAATAAACAACCTCTAAATAAACAAAACAAAACCTTATTAACCTAACACTTTCTATAATACTAAAATAGCTAGATCTAGTATGAGTTAAGTCTAAGGAGTAGTCTGAGTTCATAAGAAAGAGTATAAGTTAAGTATCTTGTTCTTGCTTTCATATAATAAATTGATATCTATCTGTTCCTACTTGTTGTCTCTTGATTCCTGCGGTTGTGAAAAGAAAATGAAGATCTTATTGTTGTGTTGATATATAATAAATGAATTTTGAATTATCATGAATTTACAACTCCACATATTGCATGATGTAGGAGGTATAAGTATCATGGCTTAAACTATGTGTAAATGTCATCCACTAACCTCTATATCACCTCATTCATGGGTTTAATAATGTTTATAGTTATCAGTGAATAAAAAAATCCATTATAATAATAAATTTAAATATCTAGTATGATAAAAATATATGTTTATAAGTTTTAAAAATTATTTTTTATTTATTTATTTTTTTAACCTAATAAGATAATAAAAATAATAAGTTACACAAATTTTTTAATAAAAATTTACATTTTTAATAGAAATTTATTTTTAAATATAATAAACTTTTATGAAAACTTACGCTCCGTCTAATTATCTAATTAATAAGAACGTGACCATCATTATCAGTAAGAGATTTGACCTTGGTCTAAAATAAAAAATAAACCAAAGTAGAACTATGTCTCACTAAAAAAATGAGTTTATCCCATTAATTTACTCTTTTCACAATCACTCCATTTAAATCTAATCTAATATTTCAAAGAAATATTTATAAAGTCATTTAGTGTTTATGGAATAACTTTACAAGTACATTCGGTTCAAAGAAATATTTATAAAGTCATTTAGTGTTTATGGAATAGCTTTACAAGTACATTCGGATGTTATTAGTAGAGTAAGCCTTTTTAAAATTTCTTTATTATTATTATATTTATTTCCAATAAAAAATGATTTTAATTTTCACTTTTATCTTACACAAGTTAAAGCTTGTTATCCCCATTTAAGATATAGATTAATCATCGCATATCTTTTTCGTTGTATATGTAAGCTATACAACAAAGGGTTGAAATCAAAATAATTCGTTTTCCCATGTTTATTATAACATAAAATTTGTGATAGATATTTTATTTAATTATAGATCATTACACTATTACATTATTTTTAAAAGAAAAAAAAAAGTTTTGGATTTGTCAAAAAGTTATGTTGATTGGTCAATAAAGAGTTATGGTAAATTTGTGATAAATATTTTATTTAATTATAGATCATTACACTATTACATTATTTTTAAAAGAAAAAAAAAAATTGTGTTGGATTTGTCAAAAAGTTCTGTTGATGGGTCAATAAAGAGTAATGGTAGAGGAATTTTGTTACACTATTATAAAGTGCATTTTGATTAACTATCAAGAATTTTGTTGTTGGATTTGTCAAAAAGTTCTGTTGATTGGTCAATAAAGAGTTATGGTAGGATGAATTTTGTTAGACTATTATAAAGTGCATTTTGATTAACTATCAAGAATTTTGTTACAATATTATAAGGTATATTTTGATTTAGGACGATTGGTATGAAATTGCATTGCTTAGAAATGTGTTAATTGAGATCTATCTATTAATTAATTAGTGAATATAATAATTTCATATGTTGTTGCATTCATGATATATATATATATATATATATATATATATATATATATTTTTTTTTTTTTCTTTATTATTAGAAGGATTTGTATCATATGTTGAGACAAAAATTACAAAAAAAACAAATAAAGTGGTAGTTATGGTCCTTTGTATGAGATTCAACTTTGATTTTTTTTTACTTGCTTTTTTTGAGAATTTATAGAATTTGGAATTTTTACAACAAAATCTAGCAATCTAATGCAAAGCCTCACTAGGTGACCTAGACAAGATGTAAGACACCAGAGTGTCACTACTATCACCTCAAAAACTACTTCCCTCTCTTTAGCGAAATACACAATCCAACAGAAGAGAGGCTTCCTTGGTAAGCCTTAGGGATCAAGTAACCCAAGGATCTTAAGTTCAGTGCCCCCTAAGAATCTTGCAACATAGATTCACCAAATAAAGGTATGACAAATTAGGGGTTGAGTGGATAAAGGAATAGATTATAGATTTGGATTCAAAGGAACTATGGGTCAATCTAAATGCTATAGTTGGCCAAAAGAGTCTCAAATAGGTTTTTGGAACAAGTAAACCAAGAAAATACTCAAGGATGCTATAAAATAGTATTTTAAACCAACAAATTGCAGCAAAACAATACTTTATAACAACAACAAATTTAGCCATGGAAATAGTGATTAACCTATGAAAAATGAAGGCTAAATTAGAGAATAAACTAAGGACAAAGTTACAAGAAAATTTCATGGTTAATAATGTTGATTTTTTAAGAGTCTTCTAAACTGATAATTACTTCTAATGACTTTAGTCTTCTTCATACTTTACTCCATCATTAAGCAGTTACACATAAGACACCAACAATAATATTTATGATGGTAGGATCATAAAGAGACATCCAAAAAAGAAACACAGTCATTTTACCTTGGGAAAACCCACATGGGGGGAAAATACAACAACCTTTTCCTTAGAGAAATTATTCAATTCGTCAAACGATACATCTAATCTTTTCAGTCAAAACTAAGTTTAATATGACCATTAACAAATCCAGGTCAAGCATGGTCAAACAAAGTTAAATATTCTCACAAATTCGGTCTTCTCAGAAGAGATTCATTCTACCCAAATTTTTTATGCCAAAGAAACTTGTCTGCCTTAGAGAAACTTGTCCGCCCATAAACATACAATTTGCCCAGAAGAGATTGCTTGCCCATAAATTTGTCTAACTATCTTCCTTCTTCCTTCGATTGAGCACAAGTGTAAGAGTGATCTGAATTGCTTGAACATACTATGATCCAAATTTATTTGTGGAAGAAGAGGACAAAATGTCCTTTATATAGAGATCAAAGGAGCCCAAATGGACACATCTTTAGGACTAAGTTGAATTGAAGCCGACCTTACATTTTGGAGGCAAAAATCCACAATTTGAAAATCCAATTTTTCCTCGTTTTGAAGTCGGCATGAAGAACATGTTTTGAATTGATTATTACATTCATTTGAAAGGTCAAAATATTAATTATGAAGATTGACAATATCTATAAAATTAAACAAATAAGTCACAAAATAACAAATAAAACGTTGACGTTGACCCTAGAAAATGGCTTTAAAAATACATGAAAAACTTCAATTTTTCTTATCTAATGCCGTTTTACACAATGTCTAACCCTAAAGTGTACATCAATAAGACGTTAGTGTTGAAAATATATAATTTTGTTGTAATTTAAGTCTAATTTATAGTGAAATAAAAGGAAAATTTAATTGATATTTTAGAAAAAAATGCCACAAGAGAGATAGATGAATTCCTTCTCAATTTATGGCTTATGGAATCTAGGATACAAACAATTATAGTGTTTTCTTGGAGTGATTTTGACCTAGGTGGATGCTAGTGGTCACCCGCCTATTCCACTTGGACCATTGTCTCTTTCAGTGTTTCAATTTCCTTAATTGTAGCACAATTTACTATTTTTGGCAGTTTTTCGGGTCCTGAACTTCCAGAGCCATTTTAAGGCCCTAAACGACATGTTTCTAACAAGGTATTGTGCGCGTCAAGCGAAGATCATATGCCAAAGTTATGACACCGGGAAGTTGATGTACCAATTTACCCAAACGAGGCCCATAGTTTTGGCGCTTCTTCTCATAAGGTTAGGTTTTCAGATGTTTAGGGTTTTCCAATGTTTCTCAATAATAAATAGGCCTTCGAGCCTCATTGTAACACATTTCGAAGGCATGTAGCCTCCACATCTCTTCTTAGAGATAAGCTGCCATCGCCCGAGCTAGTTTATTTCCATTCTGTTTGTAAGCTTATTTCAGTATTTGATATTAATGAAATGAAGTGTTATTTCTATTTCATCTATGTAGTTATTGTTATATCTGTAATTTGTTGCATTCATGTTTAAGTTTAGATTAGTGGGATCAGAGCGGTCTGCTCCTTCTCGATTTTCTTTGCATGTCCCCAACTTGGTCAAGATATAAAGATTTAAGGCTCGAATTGGTCGAAATTTTGCTAGACCAACCTCACAAACCCCGACGACCTCCCATGGCAAAAGAGAAGAAAGACAAGCGGCCAGGAGATCCTTTAAAAATCTTTCTTGAAGAATCCCTCAAGCGACAAAGGAACGCGATGATGGAAAAATTTTCCTAGATCCTTCAACGACTACCCAAAGGCAACACATCTTCTTCCAACATCCACTCTAGAAGCACCACACCCTTCAAGGTACAAGTTAACTTTGACATCCCCATATTTGAAGGTTAGATAGATGCAAGCCTCGTAGATAAATGGTTAAATCTGCTAGAAGGATATTTTTATGTTCATAATTTTTCTAGCCGGGAAAATATTACTTTTGCACTTCTCAAAGTTGCTCCCCACGTCAAGGACTGGTGGGAAACCTACTGTGAGAAGGAGGACGAAAGTACACCCTCAATATTTTCAGCCGCATCCACATGGAATTCGTTATGGGACGCCATCAAGGAGCAATTTTACCCTTTCGGGAGCTATGGGGATAAATACATAAAGTGGACCACGCTGTGACAGGGAAGGGACCAAGACATGCCTGAGTTTACCAATGTTTTTCATACCCTTGGCATGAAGTTAGGTATCAAGGATTCTTAGCGACATTTGCTACTTAAGTACCACGATTGTCTACACAAGTACATCCAAGACGAGATGGAGTTCTTGGACATCTCCTTGCTCGACTTGATGTACCGATATGTTGTCAAGATTAAGCATAAGTTTAAACAAAAAAAAGCGAGATTTCGGACCTGCGAATCTGAAGTAGGGGAAAGGCGCCCCCAAACTGCAGAGCAATGGGCAAAGCCAAGGCAGGGTGACCCAGGATAACTCGCTGAAGCCGCAAGCAAATAACAACACCATGAAGATGAAGAAGAACATGAGAAAATGCTGTGAGTTCCATAAGATCTCCACTCACAACAAAAGTGAGTGTTGGGCCCAAGCATTCACTAGTGGTTGAGCTAAAGGCTTCTGAATCAGAGGATGTGCAGAGGATCCATCAAAGATGACTCGATTTCTTGTTTTCCAGAGTTCCCATATAGTGAAAAGAGGAATACGGGAATTAACAATGTGACATTTGATAGCCCATTGAAAACAATGGAGGATGGATAGAAAATGAGTGGCAAGATAGTGTAAATGTGAGAAGATAAGAACTCATACTTGAATAGCAAAACGACAGCTGAGAAATAGATGCACCACAGACTTCCCCATTAGATCCACATAGCGAACATAGCCTCGGTTCCATAAAACCTCTGTGACATAAATTGTTCCATATAAGAATTTTGTTCTGCCAGACAAGCCAAGCAAATAATATAATCTTCATAGGCATGTGTATCCCTCATATGTGCATGAACCAAGAATAACGATCATATTTAATTGACCAAATTTCTGTAATTAAAATCATTTTTACTATTGAAAAGTTACGAGTTCAATTCTCTCAATATTCTTAAAATCAAACTCCAAAATCAGCCATCTCCAAAATCTATACCACGTTTGAAAAAAATCACAAAATAAGTGGGAAAAAGAACTACGTTAATTTTACTGCATTAACGGAAACCATAGGTCAAAAGGCTTTTACTCCATTGCCTTATCACACGAGAAGTAGCTCATACTGAACGAGTGAATATGACGATGCCACAGTAACTTCCGGCTAATTCTCGCAACATACTTAATTTGATGAGTCTAACACATTGGAGTATGTTACACGTTTCAACTTGGAAGTGGACATTCTCCGACTTAATTATGAAGAAGTGTTCGCCCTTCTTTGTTAGCGAAGGCGGTTACGGCGAAATTCTAATCGTGTTGTCATTGCAACCATACAAGTTTGTGGTATAGGTTAATGTTTCCCCACAACCAACTTCTTTCATTTTCGTACGCTATATAGAAACTAATTATTTAAAGATTAATATCATATAACTATTATGTTATATTAATTTTTAAATATACAAAGTTATACTAAAAATTATATTAAAATGCTTTAAAAACATAATACAAAATTTAAAAGTTATAAAATTCGATTTAAAAATCTTAGATATGGTGTATCCAAGTGAACATTTCACATAAGCAATTAACTATTATATTTTATTATATGGTCATTGTTTTTATGAATAACATTTAAGGTAGTGTGTAATGTTGTTATATATTGATAGGTGTGTTTAGATGTATGGATATATAGGTATTTTTGATATTACAAATATTGAGTTAATTAAGATACCCTTGAATCTATATCATGAATATGTTGAATTACTACGGAGTTGTTTCTCTCTTTGTTGGTGGTCTCTATTATGTGTGTTTAAGTGTTTTTGTTGCTGACCTGACAGTGGACTCATTGGCATGCTAGGAGAATGTTACAATTTAGTAGAATTGGAGGAGGAATTGGACAAAGCGGATCATAAAATAAACATTCTCCTCAACAAATGCACCAACAACCCATTCCCTAGGAATGAGGCTATTTCACAACATACCCCCAAACTGAACAACTCAAGACAATAGCTTTTATGCATTCTCAATTTTTCGCTTTCAGTTCTTGTAATGTTTTCTGTCTAATCAAACTATTATCCTTGATAACAACTAGGTTTGTCTTAGTTAAGTTAGGTCATTAGGATGAAATAAGGTCATGAAGTTTATTAAATTTCAAATTTTGTACATAGTTTAAGGGGGCTAAATGTTTATTGGTCATGTAATAAAGGACTTATCAATGTAAATTTCAAAAAAACTAATTGCATGGGTTAAAAAGGTCATTTTCTGACACTTGGCAACTTTTTCTGGAGTCCGTAGTGTTTCTGTGTAAAACAATCTATTTTCACTATGGAAGTGCCTAATAGTTTCGTAGAGAATTTTCCCTCTCAATAACTGAAAACGCTACGAATTATGTCTCTTCTGCTAACGATGGGATAAGTTGTATCTTGTCATAATTCCAATGGTCAAAGCACACTTGGTCATCATAGTACTTTTCAGTTATGTGTGATAATGTGCCATGTACATGTGTGGTAATCATTATGCCTTCCATCATTCTGTTTTTCCCACTCATTAATCTTTCCAAATTTAGCCCGATCCCAATTCGAACAGTAGCACCTTGCCTTTCATCCTTGTAAGTTGTTTGAACCTTTTTCCAACAGTCTTGAGTCTTGGTTTTTATCCAGTAGCTGTCCTAGGCTAGGATTTACCTGTGTCAAGGAAGGTGCTTGCTGTCTCAAACAATTTTGCAGGTGTAAAAGAGGAAGTAGATCAACGCTATGTTTGAAGGTATGGCTTCACATAAAAAGCCAAACAAGGGTGGCACCGTGGTCAGATATGAGCCCATGGATATGAGGTTGATTACAGAAGAACCCAACTTCTCACAAGCCTTTACAAATGCAGGTTGTATGAGGTTTTGCCATAAACTGCAAGGATATCATGCACAAGTGTCCAAAGATTTCGATGTAAACTTCATTAGTACAGGTTCGAAGGTGGGCATCCTCAATTTTATTATTTCTCCTGAGACCATTGCACAGGCAACCGAGATTCCAAAGTCTGGAGAGAAGTGGTTTAAGGCAACAAAGTTTAAGCTTTAAAACTATGATGAATTTCTAAAGGAGGAGCACATAGGAATTGACATGAGGTCAGACATCTCCAGGAATTGCCTCGAGGACAACTATTCAAAATTGTTGATGGTGATTCAGAAATATTTTACTTGTGAAGGTAGATTTCACATGATCTACCAATACCACTTCATATTGTTGCTTCATTTCACGGGTAAAAAACCGGCCTACCATTTTTTTCTCTTTAGGAGTTTAGGAAAAATGTTTGACAAGGTGCAAGCTAAACCTGAAAGCAGTGATACTTCTATTTTTCATCGTGGTTTAATTCAATTGTTAGTTCTGGAGGAGTTGAAGAAGTCAAATAGGGATTAGTCCACTTTTCTGTTCTTGAGTGGGTATGAGGTGGATGTCCTCACTCCTAGAAAGACACCTAGGTCAAAGACAAATACTCCTAGGAAGGACAAAGAATCAAGGGATGAAACAAAGGGTGAACATGAGGTGGAGGTGTAGCCCTTGGTGGAGCCAATGGAGGTAGAATTTGATCAGTTGCAGGAGACAGTGGTGCCTCAACAAACCCCTACCAGTACTAAAGTAAAAAATGACATAAGAGCTCATAGAAGGATCACTAGAAGTCAGATAGAGGGGAAAGGTAAGCTTGAGGATATCTTGCAAGCCCTAAGCACAATTTTTAACTAACTTTAAATATGACTTCGCACCATAATATGTTAAGAAACATGTATAGGCGGATTGGCAAATGGTCTTGCGGGTGGATAGGAGGTTGCGGTTTCGACCCCCGTCGACTCCACATAAATTTTACACTACTTTTGTGAGGACACGTGGCGGGCTGCGGGCTTGCCACGTGTCACTCAATCATTCGCTCATCCAAAACTTCATCCAATGGTCTAGATCAAATTCGTACCATCAACATCCAACGTCCCACAATGTGCCTCGTGGCACCATCACATTGGCTCAGAAGAAAATGGAATATTCCAAGAATATTTCGCTGGTTGTACTTGCAAGCTGACTGAGCATCCAGTCACCAAAATTTTGTTGTTTGGGAAAACGAACAGAACGTGATATCTTCCCCATACAACATCGGTTTTTTGAACTGTTCACGGCGTCGAAATCGCAACAATGGGACCTTTCCGGTTGCTCAGGTACAAACTTGTTTCGAGGACTTCCATTTTTTAGCATATGACTTGATCTCCTGATCACACCTCCCCACTGGGAAGATTTTGGACCCCAAAAGCTCTCTGGACTACTGAACATGAAGATGAGGAAATTGTGTCCCCACTTTTCCAATCTTAATCCATTGAAATTTCCATAATTTCATTAATTGGAGCTTTTCATGAAACAACAAATTTTTCCTTGATTCCATTGACCAACCATTGTTGTTTTTGACATTGTCATGTTGCACATTTTATGAACTTGCAGTACAACAACGTAACTTTGTATTAAACATCTTGTTTCTACATTGGTCTATAATCAAATAAAACTTGGAATTACTCTCACCTTGCATTTTGTTCCTATGGCGATTTTTTGTTGAATTTGCTTTGAACTTGTGTCGATTTCCGACCAAGTTTCTTCGCTATTGTACCATGCCTTTCTGAAACCAACAATGAACATTTCTGAATCTTGTGCCTTCTTTTCTAAGTTTATCTGCCCTCTCTTGGACCATTGCAACTTTTTGCACTAACACTTGGTTTTCAATGCCATTCAACACCAAAGTCGACTGCTGCAACTGCTTGTCATCTTCTTTCAAAGACAACCTGCTTTCAAATTGAAACAACTCATTATATACATCAGTATTTGTATGAAAAGGATTATGTAAAACTCCCCTTTGCTTAATCATCATCAATGCCAAGTTTTGGCTTACATTGACGAGCCTCTTCATCTACCCTGCATTAACTAAAGAAGTGTCTAGTTTTTTACGGTGAGCTCTCAGAATGTACTCCTTGCCATCTTTGAATAAATGGTATTTGTTCTCATGGCAATGAAAGATTTATTTCCTGTCATACAAGTAAGGACTGCCCAACAACATACCTGTTATATCAAGCGGAACAACATCTAATTCAATTGTGTCAATGAAATGTTCAGTTATTGCAAAACGCAACATGCACTTCTTTGAAACCTGTAAATTTGCATCCTTAAAAATCCAACCAAGTGGATATGGTTTTGGATGTGGAATGGTCTCGAGATTAAGTTTCTTGACCAAGTCTTCAGAGATTAAATTTTCTTGCGACACTGTCAAACAATGTGTCAACCTTGCCATATTTGGAAATGACCCTCACATGAAACAGATCAATTCTCTTTTCTTCTTTTGGAGCTTGTATGTGACAGTTAGATATACTAGAACTGGGTTTATTTTCAATCTCTTTCCCTTTTGTGTTCTTTAGTCACATAGCTATTATTTTTGTTTCATCTCCTGAATCTGACCCTAGGTCTTGTTCAGTTATTGCAACAGTTTTTCCTTTCTCCTTGGCTTCAAAAATTTATGGTTTCAACTCTGGATGAAGTTTCCAACAATGATCCTCATCATGGCTAGTTTTAGAACATTGTTTGCAAAATAATTTTCCCTTCTCTTTTCTAGTATTTGCATTTCTCTTTTTCTTCCATTTGTCCTTAAACTCACTTTCCTCATTCCAATCTAAGTTTTGTTTTCCCCTTGCCTCTAAATGTGTGGCTTGAACACAAACTTAATCTAAGCTTGTAGGGTTAAACATGAGGATTGTATGTTTTAGGTAGGTTTGTAAGCCTCCTATATACTTGAGCAAAGTGTCTTGGCTATGAAAATCTACTCCTATTAAAATAGCTCTTCTCCTAAATTCTTAAGTATAAACTTGTACATTTTGTCCTTTCAATTGTTTAAATTTTTTCCAGTTCATTATGGCTTTCTGCATGTGAGCTAATGGATAGAATTGTTGTTTTATTGCAGAAATGAAATTAGTCCATGATAAAATAATCTTACCATATTTCTCGATCTCCTCCTTTGTCTTGACTTCCCACCAAACAAGAGTTGCACCTTCCATTCTCAATGAAGCTAGTTGGATTTTGGTTTCATCGTCATGAAACTTTTGAATTCTCAAATAGACCTCTAATTGCCTAATCCAATTATCTAGCTTTTATGCATTAACTTCACCATAAAACATTGGCAATTCAAACTTAAGATCAAGTTTTAGAAAAGGACTTTTACCCATGTTCTTTGACTTGTATGGCTGATGTATTGAAGATGAAGTAGAGGATGATGAAGATGAAGATGAGGGTGAAGATGGCGACTTTCCACTGTCTCCATTTCCTCCATTACCCTTCTTGGATTTATCTTCATCATTGTGGCCTCCTGATGATCCTTGTCCTGCCTTATGAAGTTTGGACCTTTACTCTTCTACTTTATCATTCCTTTCTTGATAAAGGAGTCTCACCATTTCAGTTAAGTCGAGAAATTCTTTTCTGTACACTATTTCTTCCTCTTTGGGATCCATCTCTTCATGGATTTATCCTTCTCCTGCAGGCATGCTTAATGCTGCTTCTGCTTCTTTTGGAGGTGAGCTTGGTGGTGGAGAATGTGACAATCTTACCCTCCTTTGTTGTGGCTCACTTTGAGAACCTCTTGCTTCCACCAATTTGCCTTCTCCTCTCTTAAGCTTGAGCCTAGTAAGCATGAAAACCCTTGCAAATAGTTAACAAATCCTTGCACATAAAAACAGCAGAGATAAAACTCTAGCTATGATACCAACTTGATCTGAAAGGACTGTATTAGTTTTTCTGTGCTAAGTGTCCTTCCAATTAAATAAACATGTACAAAGTGTCTCCATAAGTTTGCTTAAGGTATGAGAGTTTTAACAATGAAAATTAGATGAATTAGTGAAATTTAAGCATGTAAATAAGCCTTAAAAACACTGAACAATAGTGCATAATAGAGAAAAACATTCACACATAACTTTTACATAGTAGGCATGAAGAAGTAGTTCACCCCTCCTGGGCTACATTTGTTGGTCAAGCTCCCAATGGCATGTCCCTCTTTGTCATTATACTCAAAAATGTAAATTGCATATGCTTTCAGAACTCTAATGGTTGTTTTCTATGCACCAATGGCTCCAAAATTCTCAAATTAGTCTAGATAGGCTCTTGTTTCACCAAAATTGGTCGAAAATTGACCTCTCAATGCATTTTTTCCAATGACAGCTAGAAAAGTTCCACTAAATGTGGAGACTAGCAGTTAACTGCAGATAAATCAATGGTTTAACCTCAAACTTAGGGGCGCGCTCCAAATCTGTCGGGCAGTTTAGTCCTGGCATTAACTATGAGTGGCGGGTTGGTCACATGCCACCCTCGCCGTAACTTCCACTAACCGTTTGAATGCCGCAGCATATGCTGGAACCGAGAGTTAAGGTTCCACAATGTTTAAAACCGTCGCATTTATCATTACCTCTATATGTGATCAACTGTTAGACAAAAACCCATTGGATGTCGGAACCTAGAGTTGTGGCCATATTTCTCAACCTACGGCATTTGATGCCACCCACCATGTGATCACAGTCATCGCCGTTATGGTTGATGTTGCGGTTATCATAAAAGCAATGGTTCTGGTGCTAGGGTCACATGCGAGGGGGGTTGCCTGATGCAGGAATTCTGCTAGAAAGCAGATCCCGCATATAAGAATACATCTGCTGCACGAACTCTGATAGTGCTCAAAGTTTCTATAATAAAATCATGAAAACCATTCAACTCAATTTTACATGAAGGCGAAAAGAGCCATACAAATAAACTCCCTTAACTATATTAAAATTCTGTGGCCAGATATTACATTGGGCGGCCTCTTGGCTCTTGGCCCTTTAAACCACTCCTCACTCACTCCACTCTTAACTATCTCAGCTCTTCAACTATTCAAGTGTGTTCTCCTCACAAAAAAACACTCATATTTATACATAAATAATGAATTTAATTCATTCCAAAAATCTCTCCACCTAATCCTCAACTAAATCTAATTTAAATTCATTTTAGGTGTGGACTCAACTAAGTCCCGTACATAGCACTCCTACTCCCTAAATTTTCTACCTAATTCTATTTTCTCTCATATCCTTATAATTAATAAAAGAATATTTACAAAATCCTCACTTTTATAATTTATACCCTATTTTAATTAAAAACAACAAATTAATTAATAAAACAATTAAAATGTCACACCCCCACTTTATTACATATTAAAAAATGAAAATTGGCCTTGATGCTCCTGCATCAGACTCCCAAGGTTGAAATCAATCATGATCGCCTGATCATGTGTTCGGATCTGTGTATGCCTGGATCCCATATCTTGTGCTGCAACTTCCCACTTGTCGCTGCTTCTATCTATTGTTCTTCTCCAGGTCTCCACACTTTATGCTGCATTGCCCCACTGGCTATGCTTTCACAATATTTTGTTGTCTTTCTCTTGTTGCTTCTTCTTTGTTTTACTGCTGCTGGCCTCTTCCGGGATACTTTCATCATCATCCGCCTCATCAGTTCAATTTATCTGTCTAATAGATTTTCTCCAACATCTGCAACAAAACCTGTACTCACAAAACAATTGTTAGAATAAAAAACATAAGGCTTCAGTGCCCCTTCTGTTGCTGGCAACATTCCAGTATGCTGCTCTGAAATTCTCTCATCCATTAGCACATCAGTATGCTGATTTAATTCCTCTGTGAGACTATCAATTAGTCCCTCCTCCACATCATCTGTTTGAAAAATGTTTCCCTGTTCTGTGTCTTTCAATAACTTTCCCTGAAAATAGGTCCTCTGCTTTTCCAACTCTCTCCTCTGAAGTTCTAACTTCTGATATAACTAAACAATCTCAACTGGAGTAGAACTCGGAAATTTTACACAATTTTCCATACCTTCACTTGCTATTGACCAATCATTAGATGGTCCTTCTTCCCCCGCTTCAATATTCTACTGAATATTTCCATAAGACCCTTCTGTCTTCATTTCCTCCTGAGATCTTGCTATCTCAGCATCATTCTGAACAAATTTCGGATTCAACTCTTCTTCCTTAACAAACTTCAAAGTTTGTTCAACACTCTGTGATGTACCTGTAATCACCCACCAATCATTAGTCTTAAACACATAAGACTTTGTGGTCTCACTGAATGCTTCAGTCGACATCTCTCTTTGATGTTATGAATCCTTCATTTGATTCAGTTCTTCTGTAGATTTCCCTTCTGTCTCATCACTACTTCTATTCTCCCTCTGGAAATCTTCCTGGATTTTCCTGGTTTCAACATCATTACATTGTAAAATTTTGTCAGCAATCACATTAAACAAATACACTTGTTTACCTCCTTGGAATTTTCCTTCAACATTTCCACTTTGTTCCTGCTCCATAACAGCTTCGACTTGCTGTCTTATCCCAAACAAGGATTCATCTATGATTTCTTCGTGTTGTAACCAATCAACACATTCCTTCTCTAAAAGGAATTCTCTACCAGACTTTACCTTAAGAATTTCATTCTCCTTTGTGACAGTTCCATCAGACTGCTCACCATCTTTCGCACATCCTGCAAACATACATAAATTGTGAGAAAAATTACAAGGCTTCATGGCCTCATCTGTTTCTCTCGCCATTACCTCTTCATATGCTTCTGAACTATCCCAATAGTTCATGAGATCTTCCTCACTGATCTCTTCACCCAGAATTTCACCATGTTCCGGGCCACAAATGGAAACATCCATTTTTAACTCAGCCTCTCTGAGTTCTTCACAACTCAACATCTGCTCGAGCTTCCTCAGCTCCTCCATCAACTGTATGTTTACCTACTTGTCCCTTTTTGCGTGTCGCTTCTGCCACTTCACCTTCTTTCTCATGGTCCAACCATGTGTCTGGTATCTCACATTTTCCTGCAACAACTCCATTAACAATTCAAGGTGAATTGCTATCTCGGCCTTCTCTCGCTCGTACTCTTCATCAGATCTTTGAAAATGACTATCAATAATCATCTTCCCCTCCTTTGTGAACTGCATTTGTTCACGTGTGGACTTCATTTAAGCCACTTCCCCGCAATCCTTCGCACTTGTCATTCATCAAAATGCAACTTCTCCGCCTGCGCTTGGCTTCTCTTTGTCTTGGGACCAATCCCTGGCAACCTTTTTGCTACAATTTTCTACAACCAACACCTTAGCATGCATGTGTTATTTGATAGTAACCCAAAGGGCTGCAAACCCACATTCACACTCTCAGATGCATATAAAAATGCATTTCAAATTAATGCCCCAATAAAATTTGAAATCTGGCAAACCCGCCAAACCCACAAACACACACTCTCTTCAATTTTCCAAAGAAGAATGTACCTCAATTTCCACAATCTGGCAATCTCAATTTAACATGCGGAAGCTATATTACTTAAACAATGATTATAGAACCATTGGAACACCCATTTCAATTGAAATCGAACCAACATTAGAACATTCCACAGATCAAAGGTTCAGAATTCGTCCTCACCTCAAAAGGGCTTGAACCAACATTTGAAGTTTACAAAACTTCATTTAAATGCGCCACGGCCAACATATATCCACATCTCCAAATCAAATGTTATGAATATTTACTAAGCTTTGGATTTCAAGACCCAATTCAATGGACTCTTCCTTCTCTGGATTAACTCTCAATTGCCAACAACTGTTGTTTCGGAACCATACATCAATGGTGAATAAAAAATTATCAATAAACATTTCATGAAATTCTCACGGCAACACCAACACCAAAGTAATACTTGGTCCTAGCAATTAATGCATAGCAATTCAATGTATCATTTACAAGTGAGGCGATACCACCAGTTTAGTGCCTCAAATCCTTCTTTACTGCTTAGCGCTCATTGAAACTTCTGCATTATCGAATTTTTATTTGATTCACAGTTTTCACTGACCCAGCATTTTCTCGGCTATTTCTAATTGAACTCTCACAACAATAATAAATCTCGATTTCAATAACACTTGGGCTCACACTTTAACTTACCATTTTAAACCATACGCTGCTTCATCGACACAATGTCCGTAATTCTACCTCTTGCATCTCTGCAATCGATGTGCGCTTTCCCTTCACGATTCTGCATCCGAATCTCTGAATCCTTTATTACAATGTATTCTTCCCTAATGCGCATAGAGATTAAACAACCTCTGCGTCCATCTTCTGCATTGCACATTCAATTCAAATCTGCGAACGCTACTACTCACGGTTCTATTTACTTGGTTCCATCGCTATTCAACTGTGTCTCTATTTTGAAGTCAATACTGCAGATTCATGGCATCTCATAGACCTTTCATAGCATGCTGAGTTCTAAATTCCATATTATCCAAATGACAATATAAGCCATCGCATCAAATGCATCAACATTAATACTGAACCCAACGCATATCCATTCAATCAACTCTATTTCACATACCTTGTAACCTCTGCGCCTCTGACCAGGACTTCATGGAGTTTGGTTTCATTTCACTCCTGTTTATTTCACAATTCCGCCCTCGATTTCTTAACACATGGTTCATTTTGACTTTTGAATGCATGGTTCTAAATTCTGCTGGTTCTGTGCTTCCATTTGATTCTGTAATTCGATTCTCAATTCATCGAACCGTCCAACGCTTGCATAAACAGATTATTGGTTCAATGAATCCAGTGCTCCTTCCTTGCACGATTTCTTCTGCGTCCAGACTCTACACATCGAATTACAGTTTTGGACAACCGGGTCTCCTGCGCCTTTGGTTTATGTCAAAACACAACGTTTAAATAACATATATCAATTTTACATGAACAACAGATACTTACTCATCGAATTTACTATAAATCCGCTGCGCCTTCTAATTCCTTTCATGTACAGTTTCAACTTTCCTTACGGCACTTACAGTTCCTCTGTAATCTGCAATTTCAGAACTATACCTTCGACCCACGACTTCGGTCTTCCTGTCCAATCGAATTTCATTCGACTGTATACCACTCGGCACTTTTGATTCATTCCATTAAACAAGTTCAGATTATATCAATAATCAGTTGCCGTGACTTGTGTCCTTAAAAAAAATAAACTCATCGATGCTTATGGAAACAAACTCATCGATTCTCCTTGAAACAGATTTTGTCTCAATCTTCAACGCTCCAATGCCATAGCTTCTCGTTACTCAGCATTTAAAACATGTCATTTCTCCTCAATTTAAAATAGATAAACAGTCCTAAAACCTTGCGCCTTCCAATTTCATTGCACCAGCAACTCGTCCTCCTGTCCTTGAGATTCCAACCTTTTCTCTTTGGTATGCAGCTTTACATTCATGAATAAAATGTGATTTTTTTTTTTTTTGTATCACTTTGATACAACCTCTACTTAGAAGCAACTTGAAATTTATTTTAAAAGAGCGACTACATATATTTCATTAAATATCGATGGCAAAAATCATAAATGCAGCGTTACATATAATCGACTATCACAACAACCAATCCAACCGTTATTTGAACATTCATGTCGATTTCCATAAATTCTGCGTTATATGACCATCACAACAAACAACTCGAATGTTCATACAGCAAACAACCCAAGCGTTCGTATCGACCATCTCAACAAGGAATCGATGGCTATAACATTCATGTTGATTTCTCTTTGCAACAACGATTCTACTCAACTTGCAATCAAACAACAGTCGGTCACATATTTTTAACAAAGTGTTACTTTCAGGTACGCTGCCAATGTCAGATATACAATTTCTGGACAGGCTCACACCATTCAGCGATTAATACTAACTGTAAGTCGAGGTTTACACTTACAGGCTTTCATATGTGACACGGCACTTGTAAGAATCGATTGACACATAATTTACTCCTGCGCACCCTCCAAATTGAGACACAATTTACTCCTGCGTATACTCTAGAACCAACACAACTTGACTGTCATCATAGATTGACACAGAATTTACTCTCTTCAGTGTCAGGCAAACCGTTCCATTGCTTCAACGCAGGTCCTGAACTTGTTGAACGTTGCAGACTCAACTTTATTACTCACTACTTCAATAGCCACAGCTCCAGCTCAACGCCACATCTGCTACTCCACAAAACAAGACTCAACTCGTCCCTACGCCTGTCACCTGCAACATGTCAAATATGCATACACGACATATTGGAAATCGAATTTTATTCATAAATATGTATGAGTGATAATAACATTGCATGGGCTAATAAGCATTAGCTACCCCTCTCTGCAATTTCAATAGATAATTCAGATTCTCTCACACAATCTATCCATATATTCAAAACAAATATCCTTTCCTGCTCTGATACCAAAATGATGCAGAAATTTTGCTAGAAAGCAGATCCCGCATATAATAATACAACTGCTACACGAACTCTGAGAATGCTCAAAGTTTCTATAATAAAATCATGAAAACCATTCAGCTCAATTTTATATGAAGGCGAAAAGAGCCATACAAATAAACTCCCTTAACTATATTAAAATTCTGTGGCCAGATATTACATTGGGCGGCCTCTTGGCTCTTGGCCCTTTAAACCACTCCTCACTCACTCCGCTCTTAACTATCTCAGCTCTTCAACTATTCAAGTGTGATCTCCTCACAAAAACCACTCATATTTATACATAAATAATGAATTTAATTCATTCCAAAATCTCTCCACCTAATCCTCAACTAAATCTACTTTAAATTCATTTTAGGTGTGGACTCAACTAAGTCCCGTACATAGCACTCCTACTCCCTAAATTTTATACCTAATTCTATTTTCTCTCATATCCTTTTAATTAATAAAAGAATATTTACAAAATCCTCACTTTTATAATTTATCCCCTATTTTAATTAAAAATAACAAATTAATTAATAAAACAATTAAAATGTCACACCCCCCTTTATTACATATTAAAAAATGAAAATTGGCCTTGATGCTCCTGCATCAGACTCCCAAGGTTGAAATAAATCATGATCGCTTGATCATGTGTTCGGATCTGTGTATGCCTGGATCCCATATCTTGTGCTACAACTTCCCACTTGTCACTGCTTCTATCTGTTGTTCTTCTCCAGGTCTCCACACTTTATGCTGCATTGCCCCACTGGCTATGCTTTCACAATATTTTGTTGGCTTTCTCTTGCTGCTTCTTCTTTGTTTTACTGCTGCTGGCCTCTTCCAGGATACTTTCATCATCATCTGCCTCATCAGTTCAATTTCTCTGTCTAATAGATTTTCTCCAGCATCTGCAACAAAACCTGTACTCACAAAACAATTGTTAGAATAAAAAACATAAGGCTTCAGTGCCCCTTCTGCTGCTGGCAACATTCCAGTATGCTGCTCTGAAATTCTCTCATCCATTAGCACATCAGTATGCTGATTCAATTCCTCTGTGAGACTATCAATTAGACCCTCCTCCACATCATCTGTTTGAAAAATGTTTCCCTGTTCTGTGTCTTTCAATAAATTTCCCTGAAAATAGGTTCTCTGCTTTTCCAACTCTCTCCTCTGAATTTCTAACTTATGATATAACTGAACAATCTCAACTGGAGTAGAACTTGGAAATTTAACACAGTTTTCCATACCTTCACTTGCTATTGACCAATCATCAGATGGTCCTTCTTCCCCCGCTTCAATATTCTGCTGAATATTTCCATAAGACCCATCTGTCTTCATTTCCTCCTGAGATCTTGCTATCTCAGCATCATTCTGAACAAATTTCAGATTCAAGTATTCTTCCTTAACAAAATTCAAAGTTTGTTCAACACTCTGTGATGTACCTGTAATCACCCACCAATCATTAGTCTTAAACACATAAGACCTTGTGGTCTCACTGAATGCTTCAATCGACATCTCTCTTTGCTGTTCTGAATCCTTCATTTGATTCAGTTCTTCTGTAGATTTCCCTTCTATCTCATCACTACTTCTATTCTCCCTCTGGCAATCTTCCTGGATTTTCCTGGTTTCAACATCATTACATTGTAAAATTTTATCAGCAATCCCATTAAACAAATACACTTGTTTACCTCCTTGGAATTTTCCTTCAGCATTTCCACTTTGTTCCTGCTCCATAATAGCTTCGACTTGCTATCTTATCCCAAACAAGGATTCATCTATGATTTCTTCGTGTTGTAACCAATCAACACATTCCTTCTCTAAAAGGAATTCTCTACCAGACTTTACCTTAATAATTTCATTCTCCTTTGTGACAGTTCCATCAGACTGCTCACCATCTTTCACACATCCTGCAAACATACATAAACTGTGAGAAAAATTACAAGGCTTCATGGCCTCATCTGTTTCTCTTGCCATTACCTCTTCATATGCTTCTGAACTATCCCAATAGTTCATGAGATCTTCCTCACTGATCTCTTCACCCAGAATTTCGCCATGTTCCGGGCCACAAATGGAAACATCCATTTTTAACTCAGCCTCTCTGAGTTCTTCACAACTCAACATCTGCTCAAGCTTCCTCAGCTCCTCCATCAACTGTATGTTTACCTGCTTGTCCCTTTCTGCGTGTAGCTTCTGCCACTTCACCTTCTTTCTCATGGTCCAACCATGTGTCTGGTATCTCACATTTTCCTTCAACAACTCCATTAACAATTCAAGGTGAATTGTTATCTCGGCCTTCTCCCGCTCGTACTCTTCATTAGATCTCTAAAAATGACTATCAATAATCATCTTCCCCTCCTTTTTGAACTGCATCTGTTCACGTGTGGACTTCATTTAAGCCACTTCCCCGCAATCCTGCGCACTTGTCATTCATCAAAATGCAACTTCTCCACCTGCGCTTGGCTTCTCTTTGTCCTCGGACCAATCCCTAGCAACCTTTTTGCTACAATTTGCTACAACCAACACCTTAGCATGCATGTGTTATTTGATAGTAACCCAAAGGACTGAAAACCCACATTCACACTCTCAGATGCATATAAAAATGCATTTCAAATTAATGCCCCAATAAAATTTGAAATCTGGCAAACCCGCCAAACCCACAAACACACACTCTCTTCAATTTTCCAAAGAAGAATGTACCTCAATTTCCACGATCTGGCAATCTCAATTTAACATGCGGAAGCTATATTACTTAAACAATGATTATAGAACCATTGGAACACCCATTTCAATTGAAATCGAACCAACATTAGAACATTCCACAGATCAAAGGTTTAGATTTCATCCTCACCTCAAAAGGGCTTGAACCAACATTCGAAGTTTACAAAACTTCATTTAAATGTGCCACGACCAACATATATCCACATCTCCAAATCAAATGTTATGAATATTCACTAAGCTTTGGATTTCAAGACCCAATTCAATGGACTCTTCCTTCTTTGGATTAACTCTCAATTGCCAACAACTGTTGTTTCGGACCCATACATCAATGGTGAATAAACAATTATCAATAAACATTTCATGAAATGCTCACGGCAACACCAACACCAAAGTAATACTTGGTCCCAGCAATTAACACATAGCAATTCAATTTATCATTTACAAGTGAGGCGATACCACCGGTTTAGCGCTTCAAATCCTTCTTTACTGCTCAGCGCTCATTGAAACTTCTGCATTATCGAATTTTTATTTGATTCACGGTTTTCACTGACCCAGCATTTTCTCGGCTATTTCTATTTGAACTCTCACAACAATAATAAATATGGATTTCAATAACACTTGGGCTCACACTTTAACTTACCATTTTAAACCATACACTGCTTCATGTATACAATGCCAGTAATTCTACCTCTTGCATCTCTGCAATCGATGTGCGCTTTCCCTTCACAATTATGCATCTGAATCTCTGAATCCTTTATTACAATGTATTCTTCCCTAATGCGCATAGAGATTAAACAACCTCTGCGTCCATCTTCTGTCGTTGCACATTCAATTCAAATCTGCGAACGCTACTACTCATGGTTCTATTTACTTGGTTCCATCGTTATTCAACTCTGTCTCTATTTTGAAGTCAATACTGCAGATTCACGGCATCTCATAGACCTTTCATAGCATGCTGAGTTCTAAATTCCATATTCTCCAACTGAAAATATAAGCCATCGCATCAAATCCATCAACATTAATACTGAAACCAACACATATCCATTCAATCAACTCTAATTTCACATACCTTGTAACCTATGTGCCTCCGACCAGGACTTCATGGAGTTTGGTTTCATTTCACTCCTATCTATTTCACAATTCCGCCCTCGATTTCTTAACACATGGTTCATTCTGACTTTTGAACGCATGGTTCTAAATTCTGCTGGTTCTGTGCTTCCATTTGATTCTGTAATTCAATTCTCAATTCATCGAACCGTCCAACGCTTGCATAAACAGATTATTGGTTCAATGAATCCAATGCTCCTTCCTTGCACGATTTCTTCTGCGTCCAGACTCTACACATCGACTTACAGTTCTGGACAATCGGGTCTCCTGCGCCTTTGGTTTATGTCAAAACACAACGTTTAAATAACATATATCAATTTTACATGAACAAAAGATACTTACTCATCGAATTTACTATAAATCCGCTGCGCCTTCTAATTCCTTTCATGTACAGCTTGAAATTTCCTTACGACACTTACAGTTCCTCTTTAATCTGCAATTTCAGAACTATACCTTCGACCCACGGCTTCGGTCTTCTTTCCCAATCGAATTTCATTCGACTGTATACCACTCGGCACTTTTGATTCATTCCATTAAACAAGTTCAGATTATATCAATAATCAGTTGCTGTGACTTGCGTCCTTAAAAAAAATAAACTCATCGATGCTTATTGAAACAAACTCATCGATTCTCCTTGAAACAAATTTTGTCTCAATATTCAACGCTCCAATGCCACAACTTCTAGTTACTCAACATTTAAAACATGTCATTTCTCCTCAATTTAAAATAGATAAACAATCCTAAAACCTTGCGCCTTCCAATTTCATTGCACCAACAACTCGTCCTCCTGTCCTTGAGATTCCAACCTTTGCTCTTTGGTATGCAACTTTAAATTCATGAATAAAATGTGATTTTTTTTTATTGTATCACTTTGATACAACCTCTACTTAGAAGTAGCTTGAAATTTATTTTAAAAGAGTGACTACATATATTTCATTAAATATCGATGGCAAAAATCATAAATGCAACATTACATATCATCGACTATCACAACAACCAATCCAACCGTTATTTGAACATTCATCTCGATTTCCATAAATTCTGCGTTATATGACCATCACAGCAAACAACTCGAATGTTCATACAGCAAACAACCCAAGAGTTCGTATCAACCATCTCAATAAGGAATCGATGGCTATAACATTCATATCGATTTCTCTTTGCAACAACGATTCTACTCAGCTTGCAATCAAACAACAGTCGGTCACAGATTTTTAACAAAGTGTTACTTTCAGGTACGCTGCCAAATGTCATATATACAATTTCTGGACAGGTTCACACCATTCAGCGATTAATACTAACTGTAAGTCGAGGTTTACACTTACAGGCTTTCATATGTGACACGACACTTGTAAGAATCGATTGACACAGAATTTACTCCTGCGCACCCTCCAAATTGACACACAATTTACTCCTGCGTATACTCTAGAACCAACGCAACTTGACTGTCATCGTAGATTGACACAGAATTTACTCTCTTCAGTGTCAGGCAAACCGTTCCACTGCTTCAACGCAGGTCCTGAACTTGCTGAACGTTGCAGACTCGACTTTACTACTCACTGCTTCAATAGCCACAACTCCAGCTCAACGCCACATCTGCTACTCCACAAAACACTGCCTCAACTCGTCCCTACGCCTGTCACCTGCAACATGTCAGATATGCATACACGACATATTGGAAATCGAATTTTATTCAGAAATATGTATGAGCGATCATAACATTGCATGGGCTAATAAGCATGAGCTGCCCCTTTCTGCAATTTCAATAGATACTTCAGATTCTCTCACACAATCTATCCATATATTCAAAACAAATATCCTTTCCTGCTCTGATACCAAAATGATGCAGGAATTCTGCTAGAAAGCAGATCCCGCATATCAGAATACAACTGCTGCACGAACTCTGAGAATGCTCAAAGTTTCTATAATAAAATCATGAAAACCATTCAGCTCAATTTTACATGAAGGCGAAAAGAGCCATACAAATAAACTCCCTTAACTATATTAAAATTCTGTGGCCAGATATTACATTGGGCGGCCTCTTGGCTCTTGGCCCTTTAAACCACTCCTCACTCACTCCACTCTTAACTATCTCAGCTCTTCAACTATTCAAGTGTGTTCTCCTCACAAAAACCACTCATATTTATACATAAATAATGAATTTAATTCACTCCAAAAATCTCTCCACCTAATCCTCAACTAAATCTAATTTAAATTCATTTTAGGTGTGGACTCAACTAAGTCTCGTACATAGCATTCCTACTCCCTAAATTTTCTACCTAATTCTATTTTCTCTCATATCCTTTTAATTAATAAAAGAATATTTACAAAATCCTCACTTTTATAATTTATCCCCTATTTTAATTAAAAATAACAAATTAATTAATAAAACAATTAAAATGTCACACCCCCCTTTATTACATTTAAAAAAATGAAAATTGGCCTTGATGCTCCTGCATCATTGCCCCTTCCGGGTTGGCCTCCCAAGCTCTCAATGCAATTTTTAACAAACTTTAAATATGACTTCGCACCATAATATGTTAAAAAACATGTATAGGCGGATTGGAAAATGGTCTTGCGGGTAGATAGGAGGTCGCGGGTTCGACTCCCGTCGACTCCACATAAATTTTACACCACTGTTGTGAGGACACGTAGCGGCCTACGAGCTTGCCAACATTCGCCCATCCAAAACTTCATCCAACAGTCCAAATCAAATTCGTACCATCAACATCCAACGACCCATAATGTTCCACGTGGCACCATCACATTGGCTCAGAAGAAAATTGAATATTCCACTGATGGTACGTACAAGCTGATTGGGCATCTAGTCACCAAAATTTTGTTGTTTGGGAAAACGAACAGAACACGACATCTTCCTCATACGACATCGTTTTTTCGAACCGTTCGTGGCGTCAGAATTGCAACGACGAGATCTTTCCGGTCGCTTAGGTTTGGACCTGTTTCGAGCACTTTCATTTTTTAGCATATGACTTGATCTCCTGATCAATTAGATCTCTAGATCAGTTTCAAGAGTCTATCCCAAGTGGTAGAACTATGTAAAAGCGATTTCACTCTATAAATAGAGGAGTTTTAGAGTTAGAGGGGGTTGCTAGATGTAATGACCAAAGCTACTATTGTAATCTTTTTTCCACTCAGTTAATAAACATTTGCAGAATTCTTTGTTCAGACTTGAGATTCTGATTGGGCTCTTATGTTTTTGTGTCCTTCATCTTTTGAATGCTATCTCATCTTGCTCGTACATAATTACTTGGAATTCATAAATCTTATGCTCCAACTTCCTTCATGTATTTTTTGTTGTTGTTAGAATTATTTTATAAGAGCTCATGAGCCTCAGTTTCCATGAATGATACTTTTATGTAATTGAATTTCCGTTTTGACTCTATTCCCAATGGTATCCCTCACTCATCTTCCACCTGAAAAAAGTCATCTAAAATACATTTAAGAGTTAGCCATCTTCGTTATAAGCTTGATTGTTGAATATCATACCTTTTCTTGAGAGAGCCCTCTTTGGTTGGAAGGGATAACATCCAACCCTAAAGTGGTTTGAAATAGTTGCATCAAATTGATTGTTGAATACCCCAATTAGTTTAAGTTTGGTGATAACACAAACCATGGTATGTTGGAAGTGGGTTCAATTAGTCTATGTATTGTTATTTTTGTTTATCAAATGCTATAGTCAAGAGAGGTATATGTAACTTCAAGATTTTAAAACGAAGCCTTTGGTCAGTTTTCCCACTGGGCAGACTAGAGGTAGAGAATCACTAGTTATGTAAAATGGTCATTGTTTTTAAAGACATTACAATTGACATAAAGATTATGGTATTTTTGACTTATATGTTATCATAATTAAAAAAAATTAATGTGGGATAGTAGACAAAAGTAAAAAAAAAATATAAAATCGTAAAAATTATTCAAAAATGTCAGACATGACATATCTTAATATTTATTATCATGTTCACAATAATATTCAATAATTAATAAAAATAACTTAAATATATCTTAAACAAATTTAAACATAATTTAATTTCCAACAATGCAGATGAAATAGAGAGGGAAAGACAAAGGTTAGGAACTCTTTTTGATCTCATGGATGCTAATTCAAAACCATTTTCCTATGACTTCATCACTACTTTCAAAACTCCAAACTTTTTTGAGTTCATATTCAATTCAGATAATAAACAACCTCTAAATAAACAAAACAAAACCTTATTAACCTAACACTTTCTATAATACTAAAATAGCTAGTTCTAGTATGAGTTAAGTCTAAGGAGTAGTCTGAGTTCATAAGAAAGAGTATAAGTTAAGTATCTTGTTCTTGCTTTCATATAATAAATTGATATCTATATGTTCCTACTTGTTGTCTCTTGATTCCTACAGTTGTGAAAATAAAATGAAGATCTTACTGTTGTGTTGATATATAATAAATGAATTTTGAATTATCATGAATTTACAACTCCACATATTGCATGATGTAGGAGGTATAAGTATCATAGCTTAAACTATGTGTAAATGTCATCCACTAACCTCTATATCACCTCATTCATGGGTTTAATAATGTTTATAGTTATTAGTGAATAAAAAAATCCATTATAATAATAAATTTAAATGTCTAGTAAGATAAAAATATATGTTTATAAGTTTTAAAAATTATTTTTATTTTGTTTATTTTTTTAATAAAAATAATAAGTTACACAATTTTTTTAATAAAAAGTTACATTTTTAATAGAAATTTATTTTTAAATATAATAAACTTTTACGAAAACTTACGCTCCGTCTAATTATCTAATTAATAAGAACGTGACCGTCATTATCAGTAAGAGATTTGACCTTGGTCTAAAATAAAAAATAAACCAAAGTAAAACTATGTCTCACTAAAAAAAAATGAGTTTATCCCATTAATTTACTCTTTTCACAATCACTCCATTTAAATCTAATCTAATATTTCAAAGAAATATTTATAAAGTCATTTAGTGTTTATGGAATAACTTTACAAGTACATTCGGTTCAAAGAAATATTTATAAAGTCATTTAGTGTTTATGGAATAGCTTTACAAGTACATTCGGATGTTATTAGTAGAGTAAGCCTTTTTAAAATTTCTTTATTATTATTATTGTATTTATTTCCAATAAAAAAATAATTTTAATTTTCACTTTTATCTTACACAAGTTAAAGCTTGTTATCCCCATTTAAGATATAGATTAATCATCGCATATCTTTTTCGTTGTATTGTAAGCTATACAACAAAGGGTTGAAATCAAAATAATTCGTTTTCCCATGTTTATTATAACATAAAATTTGTGATAGATATTTTATTTAATTATAGATCATTACACTATTACATTATTTTTAAAAGAAAAAAAAAATTGTGTTGGATTTGTCAAAAAGTTCCGTTGATTGGTCAATAAAGAGTTATGGTAGGAGGAATTTTGTTACACTATTATAAAGTGCATTTTGATTAACTATCAAGAATTTTGTTGTTGGATTTGTCAAAAAGTTTTGTTGATTGGTCAATAAAGAGTTATGGTAGGAGGAATTTTGTTACAGTGTTATAAAGTGTATTTTGATTAACTATCAAGAATTTTGTTACAATATTATAAGGTATATTTTGATTTAGGACGATTGGTATGAAATTGCATTGCTTAGAAATGTGTTAATTGAGATCTATCTATTAATTAATTAGTGAATATAATAATTTTATATGTTGTTATATATATATATATATATATATATATATATATATATATATATATATATATATATATATATATATATATATATATTTATTTATTTATTTTTTTAAATTATTAGAAGGATTTGTATCATACGTTGAGACAAAATTACAAAAAAAACAAATAAAGTGGTAGTTATGGTCCTTTGTATGAGATTCAACTTTGAATTTTTTTACTTGCTTTTTTTGAGAATTTATAGAATTTGGAATTTTTACAACAAAATCTAGCAATCTAATGCAAAGCCTCACTAGGTGACCTAGACAAGATGTAAGACACCAGAGTGTCACTACTATCACCTCAAAAACTACTCCCCTCTCTTTAGCGAAATACACAATCCAACAGAAGAGAGGCTTCCTTGGTAAGCCTTAGGGATCAAGTAACCCAAGGATCCTAAGTTCAGTGCCCCCTAAGAATCTTGCAACATAGATTCACCAAATAAAGGTATGACAAATTAGGGGTTGAGGTGGATAAAGGAATAGATTATAGATTTGGATTCAAAGGAACTATGGGTCAATCTAAATGCTATAGTTGGCCAAAAGAGTCTCAAATAGGTTTTTGGAACAAGTAAACCAAGAAAATACTCAAGGATGCTATAAAATAGTATTTTAAACCAACAAATTGCAGCAAAACAATACTTTATAACAACAACAAATTTAGCCATGGAAATAGTGATTAACCTATGAGAAATGAAGGCTAAATTAGAGAATAAACTAAGGACAAAGTTACAAGAAAATTTCATGGTTAATAATGTTGATTTTTCAAGAGTATTCTAAACTGATAATTACTTCTAATGAATTTAGTCTTCTTCATACTTTACTCCATCATTAAGCAATTACACATAAGACACCAACAATAATATTTATGATGGTAGGATCATAAAGAGACATCCAAAAAAGAAACACAGTCATTTTACCTTGGGAAAACCCACATGGGGGAAAAATACAACAACCTTTTCCTCAGATAAATTATTCAATTCATCAAACGATACATCTAATCTTTTCAGTCAAAACTAAGTTTAATATGACCATTAACAAATCCAGGTCAAGCATGGTCAAACAAAGTTAAATATTCTCACAATTTCGGTCTACTCATAAGAGATTCATTCTACCCAAATTTTTTCTGCTAGAGAAACTCGTCTGCCTTAGAGAAACTTGTCTGACCATAAACATACAATCTGCCTAGAAGAGATTGCTTTCCCATAAATTTGTCTAACTATCTTCCTTCTTCCTTCGATTGAGCACAAGTGTAAGAGTGATCTGAATTGCTTGAACATAATATGATCCAAATTTATTTGTGGAAGAAGAGGACAAAATGTCCTTTATATAGAGATCAAAGGAGCCCAAATGGACACGTCTTTAGGACTGAGTTGAATTGAAGCCGACCTTACATTTTGGAGGCAAAAATCCATAATTTGAAAATCTAAATTTTCCTCATTTTGAAGTCGGCATGAAGAACATGTTTTGAATTGGTTATTACATTCATTTGAAAGGTCAAAACATAAATTATGAAGATCGAAAATAACTATAAAATTCAACAAATAAGTCACAAAATAGCAAATAAAAAGTTGACGTTGACCCTAGATAATGGCATTAAAAATACATGAAAAACTTCAATTTTTCTTATCTAATGCAGTTTTACACAATGTCTAACCCTAAAGTGTACATCAATAAGACGTTTGTGTTGAAAATATATAATTTTGATGTAATTTAAGTCTAATTTATAATGAAATAAAAGGAAAAATTAATTGATATTTTAGAAAAAAATGCCACAAGAGAGATAGATGAATGCCTTCTCAATTTATGGCTTATGGAATCTAGGATACAAACAATTATAGTGTTTTCTTGGAGTGATTTTGATCTAGGTGGATGTTAGTGGTCACCCGCCTATTCCACTTGGACCGCCACCATTGTCTCTTTCAGTGTTTCTGTTTCCTTAATTGTAGCACAATTTACTATTTTTGGCAGTTTTTTGAGTCCTGAACTTCCGGAGCCATTTTAAGGCCCTAAACGACATGTTTCTAACGAGGTATTGTGCGCGTCAAACGAAGATCGTTTGCCAAAGTTATGACACCGGGAAGTTGATGTACCAATTTACCCAAACGAGGCCCATGGTTTTGGCACTTCTTCTCATAGGGTTAGGTTTTCAGATGTTTAGGGTTTTCCAATGTTTCTCAATAATAAATAGGCCTTCGAGCCTCATTGTAACACAGTTCGAAGGCATGTAGCCTCCACATATCTTCTTAGAGATAAGCTACCTTCGCCTGAGCTAGTTTATTTCCATTTTGTTTGTAAGCTTATTTTAGTATTTGATATTAATGAAATGAAGTGTTATTTCTGTTGCATCTATTTAGTTATTGTTATATCTGTAATTTGTTGCATTCATGTTTAAGTTCGGATTATTGGGATCAAAGCGGTGTGCTCCTTCTCGGTTTTCTTTGCATGTCCCCAACTTGGTCAAGATATAAAAATTTAAGGCTCAAATTGGTCGAACCTTTGCTAGACCAACCTCACAAACCCTGACGACCTCCCATGGCGAAAGAGAAGAAAGATGAGGGGGCAGGAAATCCTTTAAAAATCTTTCTTGAAGAATCCCTCGAGCGACAAAGGAACATGATGATGGAAAAATTTTCCTAGATCCTTCAACGACTACCCAAAGGCAACACATCTTCTTCCAACATCCATTCTGGAAGCACCACACCCTTCAAGGTACAAGTTAACTTTGACATCCCCATATTTGAAGGTTAGAAAGATGCAGACCTCATAGATAAATGCTTAAATATGCTAGAAGAATATTTTTATGTTCATAATTTTTCTAGCAGGGAAAATATTACTTTTGCACTTCTCAAAGTTTCTCCCTACGTCAAGGACTGGTGGGAAACCTACTGTGAGAAGGAGGACGAAAGTACATCCTCACTATTTTCAGCCGCATCCACCTAGAATTCGTTATGGGATGCCATCAAGGAGCAATTTTACCCTTTCGGGAGCTATGGGGATAAATACATAAAGTGGACCACGCTGTTCAGACAGGGAATGGACCAAGACGTGCCTGAGTTTACCAATGTTTTTCATACCCTTGGCATGAAGTTAGGTATCAAGGATTCTTAGCAACATTTGCTACTCAAGTACCACAATTGTCTACACAAGTACATCCAAGACGAGATGGAGTTCTTGGACATCTCCTCGCTCAGCACGACGTGCCGATATGCTGTCAAGATTAAGCATAAGTTTAAACAAAAAAAGCGAGATTTCAGACCTGCGAATTTGAAGTAGGGGAAAGGCGCCCCCAAACTACAGAGCAATGGACAAAGCCAAGGCGGGGTGACCCAGGATAACTCGTTGAAGCCGCAAGCAAAGAACAACACTATGAAGATGAAGAAGGACACAGGAAAATGATGTGAGTTCCATAAGATCTCCACTCACAACAAAAGTGAGTGTTGGGCCAAGCATTCACTGGTGGTCGAGCTAAAGGCTTCTGAATCAGACGCATGTTCCAGAAATGAGTTAGAACTCGACAAGGGTAATGACATAGGGAAGTAGGTCATTGTCACAGAGCCCAATTCCACCGCGGTTACCACCAATATCAAGAAGATTGATCTTGAAGATCCAGAGGAGGGGGAACGCCTCTTCCACTCACAAATGTGGGTGAAGGGTTCTCCGCTACAATTAATTATCGACAACGGGATCCAAAAGAACCTCATTTCAGTAGAGGTTGTGAAGTGGCTAGGCCTAGCAACTACATCACATCCACATTCGTACACCATTGCGTGGCTTCACCAAGGACGAGATCTCTACGTGAGCCAGTAGTGCCACATTACCTACAACATCAAGCCCTTCACAGATGAGGTATTGTGTGATGTTGCTCCTCTTGAAGTTTGTGATGTATTATTAGGAAAACCATACTTATGGAAGCGACATGTTTTATACGAGTCTAGACTCTATACCTTGCTCTGTTATTATTTATTTGGGTAATAAGTTATACAAGATACCAGATGTAGCCCCGCTTACCACCATCTCTTTGTTTTCTTTCTGATTCGCTCTCAAAGTAAGGGGAAGAATGTAGCCACATCCATGGCCCCCAGGAAGGGTTCCTCCTTTCAAAATAATCATGTGGATACAACAGTGGAAGAATACAGGGACATCTTCTCCTCAACCACAGGGATGCCCTTTCACTGTCAGGTCAAGATTCGACCGATATGACTCTCGTAGCACCTCTACCCAATGGGCCGATATATCGCTACTCCATTCTATAAAATGAAGAGATCAAGTGACAAATCTAGGAGTTTCTCCAAAAAGGGCACATCCAACTAAGTTCCTCGCCTTGTGGGGGCTGATGTACTTGTACAAAATAAGGATGGGACCTAGAGGCTCTGCAATGATTATCGGGCACTAAACAAAATCACTGCCAGGAACAGGTATCCAATCCCACATATTGATGAACTTATGGACGAATTGAAGGGGGCCAAGTATTTCAGCAAGATTTATCTCAAATCAGGCTATCACCAGGTTCTAATAGAGCCCACAGTTGTATGGAAGATTGCCTTCAAATACAAGGAAGGCCTTTTTGAATGGTTGGTTATGCCCTCCAGTTTAGCAAATTACCCTGCTACTTTTATGAGGCTAATGGATGAAATCTTGCAGCCCTTCACTAACTCATTCATGGTTGTTTATTTAGACGAAATCCTCATATTCAACAAGAGTTTGGAAGAACACTTGCAACACATTCGGTAGGTCCTTCAAACCCTTCAGCAGCAAAAACTATGTGCCAACTTGGAGAAATGCACCTTTGACATGATCCAGGTCCAATATCTGGGTTACATCATGGATGGGTGTGGCGTGCATATGGATTCGAATAAGATCCAAGTCATTCATGATTAACTAGCCCCAACCACTCTAATAGAGATTCACAGATTTTTTAGCCTTGTAAATTTTTATTGGAGGTTCGTGTTGGGATTCTCCCATGTCACTTTGCCTTTGAGTCAAATTAGTAAGGGTGGGGTGAAAGTAAAATTTTCCTGGTCTGAGTCCGTGCTGAGTCCCAACAAAAGGAATTCATTGAGTTGCAGCATCGACTCTGCTCTGCACCGTTACTCACACTGCTAGACTTGCAACAACCATTTTAAATTCATACAGATGCCTCCTACTATGTTATTGGTGCAGTCCTCACCCAACATGGGCATCCAACAGCCTATCATAGTGATACAATTTCTGATATAATTCGGAAGTACCCCACCTATGATAAAGAGATGTATTCCATCATGCAGGCTTGCCGACAATGGAAACATTACATTTTAGGGAAGGAGACAGTCATCCACACCGATCACCGACCTCTTAAGTTTATACAGACACAAGGGAAGTTGCAGAACAATCGCCATCATAAGTGGTCTACATATTTGCAAAAATTCCACTTGAACATTAAATACAAAAAGGGCAGCACCAATCATCTTGCATACTGCCTCAGTCGGCCCCTAGTTGCAACACTGACTATTGTTCTCAACTCTTGTGGCCACGAGACCTCTCGATGGATGCAATTATACAAAAATGATCTAGAGTTCACCTCCACATACAATATCCTAGTAGATGGAAAGAAAGTTCCTGATTTCCAACTCTAGGACGCATTATTATGCTACTTGGGCCACCTTTGTGTTCCTTTAAGCGAGCGTACCAAGTTGATTTTGGAGGAGCACTACAGTTGGGTCGCAGGACACTTTGGTGTGGAGAAAACTATGGATGTACTAAAAAATTACTTTTATCGACCAAAAATCCTACTGGATGTTGGGAAATATATCATTCCCCGCACTGCCTAAACCATCGCCAAGCCAACCATCAAGAAGCAAGGCCTGTAAACTCCTCTTCCTACTCCCAGACAACCGTGGGAATCCATCTCCATGGACTATATGTATGGACTCGCTTCTACCAAGCATGGTAATTACTATCTATTTGTGGTCGTGGATTTTTTTTCTAAGATGGCTATATGGGTGGCCTACAAGAAGATTATCGCAGTGGAGGACACTGCCAAACTCTTTTTTGAACGATCGTGGGTACACTTCCCGTAAACCATTATATCAGATTGAGATTGTAGGTTCCTGAGCACATTTTGGTCAAGCATATGGACATTATTGGACACCAAGCTCACCAAGTCGACTACCTTCCATTCCCAGACTGATGGCCAGACATAGGTCGTTAATAGGATGACAATGCACATAATCTGCATGTACAACTCCAAGCATCCACGAACCTGGGATGAGAGTCTTCCCTATGTACAACATAGTTATAACAGAGCTCTCCATAGCTTGACTGGTCGCAGTCCCTTTCAAGTGGGTCTAGGATTTCAACCATTGTGTCTGATTATTGTTGTCATGCCTCATGCGTCGCAGTCTCTTTCAAGTGGGTCTAGGATTTCAACCATTGTGTCTGATTAATGTTGTCATGCCTCATGCGACTACACAGAGAACATCCACACATGTATTATCTGAGGCTGATAAAGCGACCAAGTTTATTGAACCCGTCCAACACATTCGCCAGCAGGTTTACGACATCTTCGAGAAGTCAAATTCTAAGCACAAGCAAGGACATGATAAACACTGAGTGCCACAAAAGTTTCAGGTGAGCGAAAAACTTTGGTTACATTTGCAGAAAGAATGCCTTACTAGAGCCCATTAAAACCACTCTGATATGGTCCTTACACCATTACCAAGGTTGTGGGAGACAATTATTTTGAGCTCACCATTCCCCCATTCCTTTTCCTGCACCCAATGTTCAATGTGGACTACCTTCGACCATACTTCCCACCATTACTGGACACATCAAACATTGCACAACAACTCACACCAACACAGTTAAACCCACACAACATGGAAAATACCACAATAGATCATATTATGGACACACAAATCAAGAACACTCGCCAACAGAAGATCCAACTATATCAGGTTGTCAAACCTGGCCAATTCTTGCACCAAGGCAAGTGGCTCACGAGGGAGCAAGTTCAGCAGAAGTTTCCCCTTCTCATGGAGTAAATCAACGTAATGGGGACCATTTATTGCTAACGGGGGAGGATTGATCCAGGTGGATTTTGGTGGCCACCTGCCTATTCCACTTGGATCTCCACCACTATCTCTTTTAGTGTTTCAATTTCCTTAATTGTAGCATAGTTTAGTATTTTTAGCAGTTTTCCGGGTCCTGAACTTCCATAGTCGTTTTGAGGCCCTAAACAACGTTTTTTAGGAAAACCAGGGCAAGCATGACTCATGTTTTCCACTCGAAATTTGTAGTCCACAGATAGAAATATATAATGACGTAATGTGCACCTCAAAGAGAGATCATATGCTAAAGTTACAACCCCTGGGAAGTTGACGTACCAATTTACCCAAATGGGGCCCATAATTTTGGCGCTTCATCTCCTAGGGTTAGATTTTTGGATGTTTAGGGTTTTCCAGTGTTTCTCAATAATAAATAGGCCTTTGAGCCTCATTGTAACACAATTCAGTTCATGTAGCTGCCACACATCTTCTTAAAGATAAGCTATCATCACCCAAGCTAGTTTATTTCCATTATGTTTGTGAGTTTATTTCAATATTTTACATTAATGAAATGAAGTGTTATTTCTGTGACATCTCTGTAGTTATGGTTATATTTGTAATTTTTTACATTCCTATTTAAGTTCAGATCATTGGTATCATAGTGGTCTGCTCTTTCTCAGTTTTTCTTTGCATGTCCCCAACGAGGTCGGGATATAAGGAGTTAGGGCTCAAATTGGTCAAACATTTGCGATACCAACCTCGCAAACCCTGATGTCATCCCATGGTGGAAGAGAAGAAAGATGAAGGGCGAGGCGATACTTTCAAAATCTTTCTTGAATAAGCCCTCGAGCGAAAGAGGAACGCAATGATGGAAAACTTTTCCCAGATCCTTCTATGGCTACCCAAAGGCAACGCATATCCTTCCAATAAGTTAATAACCACTCTGGAAGTTCCACACCATTCAAAGTACATGTAAAATTTGACATCCCCATATTTTAAGGTCTGATAGATGTAGACGCCGTAGATATATGGTTAAATCTGTGAAAAGGATATTTTTTTTGTTCATGATTTTTCCAGCCAGGCTGCTAATACCCCATAGACTGAGGAGAAAAAGGAGGAATCCGCCCAAGGTACTTTTTCACTTCTCAAAGCCTCCCCCACGTTAAGGATTGGTGAGAAACCTACGGTGATAAGAAGGGTAAAAGTACACCCTCACTATTTTCAGCCGAACCCACTTGGAATTCGTTTCGGGACACCATCAAGGAGCAGTACTACCCTGTCGGGGCTATGTGGATAAATACATAAAGTGGACTATGCTGTGGCAGGGAGGGGACCAAGACGTTCCTGAGTTTACGAATGATTTTCATACCCTTCACACGAAGTTGTGTATTAAGGATTACGAGTGGCATTTGGTACTCAAGTACCGTGACTGTCTACATAGGAACATACAAGACGAGATGGAGTTCCTAGACATCTCCTCACTTGACACGATGTACCAATACATTGTCAATATTGAGAAAAAATTTAAATAGAAAAAGGGATATTTCGAATTTGTGAATTTGAAGCAAGGGAAAGGATCCCCCAAACAGCAAAGCAAGGGATAAATCCAAGGCGAGGTGACCCAGGATAACCTGCCGAAGACGCAAGCAAAGAAAAACACCACGAAGATGAATAAGGACACATGAGAATTGTGTGATTTCCATAAGATCTCCACTCACAATGCAAGTGAGTGTTAGGCCAAACATTCATTGGTAGCCGAGCTAAAGGCTTCAAAATCAGACACATTTTCTAACTGTGAGTCAGAACTCGATAAGGGGAATGAAAAAGGGAAGTAGATAATTAATGCGGAGCCCATTGCCACTGTGGCCACCACCAATATATAGTATATTGAGCCTCAAGATGTAGAGAATGGGGAACACCGCTTCCACTCACTGATGTGGGTGAAGGGTTCTCCACCGAAGTTCATTGTTGACAACAGGAGCCAAAAGAACCTCGTTTCAGCAGAGGTCGTGAAGCGGCTGGGCCTACTGACTACAACACATTTGCAATAGTATACCATTGGGTGGCTTCACCAAGGACGAGATATTCGCGTAAGCCAGTAGTGCCGCCTTCCCTACAACATCAAGCCCTTCATGGATGAGGTACTGTATGATGTTTCTCCTCTTGAAGTTTGTGATGTATTATTAGGATGACCATACTTTTTGAGGAAACATGTTTTCTATGAGTCTAGACCTCTCTATGATATTATTTCTTTGGGTAATAAGTTATATAGGATACTAGATGCAGCCTTGCCTACTGCCATCTCTTTGATATCTGCTAAGCAGTGCAGTAAGATCATCTCCCAGACTGAGAAATTTGTTTTCTTTATGATTCGCTCTCAAAGTAAGGGGAATATTGTAGCCACATCCATGGTCCCTAGGAAGGGTTCCTCCATGAAAGACAAGCAGGTGGATACAGTCGTGGAAGAATACAAGGACATCTTCTCCTCACCCACAGGGGTACCCTTGCATTATCAGGTCAAGCATTCGATCGATTTGACTCCTGAAGCATCTCTACCCAACGATCCAATATATCGCCACTCCATTATGGAAAATGAAGAGATCAAGCAAAAAATATAGGATTTGTTGCAAAAGGGGCACATCCTACCAAATTCCTCACCTTGTCGGAGCCTGATGTACTTGTACAAAAAAAGAATGGGACCTGTAGGCTCTGCATTGATTATTGGGCACTAAAAAAAATCACTGTCAGGAATAGGTATCCAATCCCATAGATTGATGACCTTCTAGACCAACTCAAGGGAGCCAAGTATTTCAACAAGATTTCTCTAACATATGGCTATCACCAGGCTCCAATAGATCCCACAGATATATGGAAGACCTCCTTCAATTCCAAGGAAAAACTTTTTGAATGGTTGGTTATGCCCTTCGGGTTAAAAATTTCTCTTGCTACTTTTACGAGGCTAATGGATGACATATTGCGACCCTCCAACAACTCATTCATGGTTGTTTATCTAGATGACATCCTCATCTTCAGCAAGAGTTGGGAAGAACACTTGCAACACATTTGACAGGTCCTTCAAACCCTTCGGCAACACAAACTCTGTGCCAAATTGGAGAAATGCACCTTTGGCGTGAGCGAGGTCTAATATCTAGGTTACATCGTAGATGAGCATGGCATGCATGTGGATCTGACTAAGATCCAAGTCATTCAATATTGGCCAGCCCCAACCACTCTAACAGAGCTTCACAAATTTTTGGGCCTTGCAAATTTTTATCAAAGGTTCGTGTTGTGGAGGTAAATCCCCTCTGCGGACAGAGGCGATCCCTACTAGCCCAGACCGGGTCTAGCAACAATCAAATCATGCTACAACGCAAGCTCCTAATTGCAATAACCAAGGCGCGATACGAGGCTTACCTTGTGTCCAACGCTATTGTCATTGCGGAGAGGATAATGCTCCCGATCCCTTGCTTCGGCAGGTCACAATTCTCCCACTTGGCGCGATCGAACACCTGCACACAAGAAACACGAAGAACATACAAGCGTAAAACCAAATATTTGCAACTATGTGTCAGTCAGAGAGGACACAACTCATAATTGTAAAACATGAACAATACAACTGGAACTATAATCGTAGTCGTTTATCATTAATGAAACAAAGGATGATACAACCTGGCTTTTATGCTAAAGTCTTCCTTTGGCGGGTCATCAGCGGAATACGTCTCAGTAAAGCTTGTCGGGAATGGAAACAAGCCTCTCTCTTCGATCGTCAATCTCCTTGCTATGGATTTGGCACTATGAGGACTATCAAAGCTCTTGCAGCATTCTTTTGGCTATGAAGGCTCTTGGAGATTAGCTTGCAAAGGGAAATGGCAAGCTTATATAGATGGTGGAAGGGGAGTTGGGATCCAAAAAATTATGGGATTGGCCCTATCCTCAAGGAAGCTTCCATGAGAGGTGGAAAACTACTTCCTCTACATGGAGATACGAAGCCAACCTCCCAACTCAATTTAGAGACTAGTTTAGGAATTGGTTGGAGTCAATCTTCCACCATTTAATTTTAAAAAACACCCTTTATTAAGCCTGGCGTGGGTGCGGATCTAAGACAGAGCGCCAATTGGCGCGCCCTCTTTGGAGGATTTTCCCCCTTGGCGCGAGGGCTGAACTGTGTTCCCGCGCCAATGCAAAAAAGGCTATTTTTAGGGTTTTTCACAAGGAGTCGTCTTCAGGGAAATGAAAGTACATGTCTAGGGGAATGCTATGAAAGTGTTTTCAAGTTATGTTACTGCACACAAGTCACGGAATGAGCCCTCCAATGTGCGGGACGAGGAATTGTAGGGACGGTGACAAATTGCTATGTAACAGTTCATGTTGGGATTCTCCCATATCACTTGGCCTTTGAGTTATATTACTAAAGGCGGGGAAAAAGCAAAGTTTTCTTGGTCCGAGTCCGAATAGAAGGAATTGGTTGAGTTGAAGCACTGCCTCTGCTCTCCACCAATACTCACACTGCAAGACCTGCATCAACCATTTGAAACAGAGACAGACGCCTCCGACTATGCTATTAGTGCAATCCTCACCTAAAATTGGCATCCAGTGGCCTATCATAGTGAGACACTTTCTGGTACAATTGTGATGTACCCCACCTATGATAAAGATATGTATTTCATTGTGTAGGCTTGACGAAAACAGAAGCATTACCTTTTGGAGAAGGAGACAGTCATCCACACAGATCACCAACCTCTTCAGTTTATATAAACACAAGGGAAGTTACAGAACGATCACCATTAGAAGTTTTTTACATATATGCAAAAATTCCACTTGAACATTAAAATACAAAAAGGGCAACACCAATCATGTTTTAGACTGCCTCATATGACCCCCATTTGCAACACTCACTACTCTTCTCAACTATTGTGGCCACGAGACCTCTGGATTGCTACAACTATACAAAAATGATCCAGAGTTCACCTCCACATACCATATGATAGTAGATGGAAAGAAAGTTCCTAATTTCCACCTCCATGATGCATTATCATGCTACCTGGGCCACCTTTTTGTTTCTTCAAGCGGGCGTGCCAAGTTGATTTGGGAAGAACACTAAAGTTGAGTCGTAGGACGCTTTTGTGTGGAGAAAACAATGGTTGTAATACAAAAGTACTTTAACTAACCAAACTTTGATTGGATGTTGGGAAATATATGAGATCATGCACTTATTGTACCATATTCAAGCCAACCATCAAGAAGCAAGGCCTGTAAACTCCTCTGCCTACTCCCAGCCAATCATTGGAATACATATCCATGGACTATATGTTTGGCCTCCCTTCTACCAAGCATGGTAATGATTATTTATTTGTGGTCGTGGACATATTTTCTAAGATGACTATTTTGGCAGCCTACAAGAAGAGTATCACAACATAGGACACTGGAAAACTCTTCTTTGAATGAGTGTGGGTACATTTTGTGATGTTACAGACCATTATATCAGATCGGGATAACAAGTTCATGAGAAAATTCTAGTCAAGCCAATGGACACTATTGAACACCATTCTCACCAAGTCAATTGCCTTCCAAACTTATGGCCAGACATAGGTCCTCAATATGATGATACTGCACATACCCTGCATGTACAACTCCAAGCATCAAGTGGGTCTAGGATTTCAACCATTGTGTTCGATTGATGTTGCCATGCCTCATGCGACTACACAAACAAAATCCACAGATGTGTTGTCTCAGGCTGATAAAGAAACCAAATTTGTTGAACACATACAACACATAAACCAATACTTTTACAACATCTTGGAGAAGTCAAATTCCAAGTACAAGAAGTGACATGATCAACATCGAGTGCCATACAAGTTACATGTGGGTGACAAATTTTGGTTTCATTTGCAGAAATAACGCTTTAACAGAGCCCATCGAAAGCTCAAACCACTTTGATATTGTCCTTACACCATTACCAAGGCCGTGGGATGTTGGGTTTGTGTTATATTATTTCCACGACTAATCACGCACGAGGGGGGTCACAGGGGGGACGGTAGCCCCCCCTGTCGGGGTTCGGGGCAGTTCCCCGGGAATTTTTTTTGGTCCTTATTTTCTGGTGGGTGGATCTGCCCATGGTTTTGTGCATGGGTTTGCACATGGTTTTGGGGTACGATGGTTTTCAGCCCCTGGTATTTTTAGATTCGGTCAAGGGAGCTACGGTTATGTTCTAATCCAGGGTTAATGGATTGGGGTTTATGTATACTTTGGCATGTATATATATGTGTTGTAACACTAAAAGGAATATAATGAAAAATCAAGCTAGTCGTCCCGATTTGGGATCCAGGGGAAAATCTCTGTGTTTAACTGTTTTATGTTTTATGCTCTTGCTACTGTTTATTTTTTGTTTTTAAGATTCGTTTGCAGATAATTTCTGTACAGGGTTAAAACCTACATTTGGTATCAGAGCAGTTTCGGCTTCAAGGGGACGCCTTTTCTGCTGAGGGGTTTTTTGCTCAGGCCTGAGGTAAACCCTGTTCAGTGGGAGATCTGCGGGATCGATTCTTGGGGTGAAAGGAGATGGCGAGTGGCGAGAAGATAGAGATCGAGAAATTTAATGGTAAGAGTTTTGAGTTGTGGAAGCTTAAGATGGAGGATCTGTTGGTGGATAAATATCAGTGGATCGTGGTAGATCCGGGTACTAAACCAACGACAATGTCGGATGAACACTGGAAGAAGTTGGATAGGAAGGCAAAGAGCACAATATGATTGTGTGTCTCAGATTTAGTATTGTTGAATGTATCTGGGAAGCTACGGTGAAGACCTTATGGGACAAGCTAGGGACTTTGTACCAATCTAAGTCTCTGGTGAATAAATTGTTCCTGTAGAAAAAGCTGTATAACCTGAGGATGAAGGATGGAGACTCAGTGACAGAGCATCTGAACGCCTTCAATACTGTGGTAAGTTAGCTATCATCTGTTGATATTAAAATCTTATATGAAGATAAGTGCATCAGTTTTTTCTGTTCTCTACCAGACTCGTGGGACATTCTGGTTATTGCAATAGGTAGGAATACAAATACCTTGAATTTTGATGACATCGTCTCTGCCTTGTTATCGGAGGAAATGAGACAGAGAAATATGGAGGGTTAGAATGGAGATGCCTTATCTGTACGAGGAAGGTCCCAAAACAGAAACAAGAATAAGGTCTCGAGTGGAGATCTAAATCTAGAGGGAGATCTAAATCTCTTGGAAAGTTTGTAAAAGTGTGCTGGAAATGCGAAAAGGAAGGGCACTACAAAAAGGACTGCAGATCTAAAGCTCCTGAGAAAGGAAATGGATCTGATGATGCTCCTTCTACAGAGGCAAAAACCACCTCGGATGAAGGTGGGGATGTGTATTTGGCTTCTTCTTCAAATACACATGTAGATCATGATTCATGGTTGATTGACTCAGGTGCATCCTTTCACTTCACTCCCCATAGGGAGTGGTTCTACGAGTATGAAAAATATGATGGTGGTGATGTCTTCTTGGGTGATGATAGGAAGGCGGAGATCATCGGACGTGGAAAAGTCAAGCTGAAGGCTCAAGGTGGAAGGGGATTAGAACACTTCCTGGTGATTGCATATTCCTACATTGGCCAAAAATACGATTTCTATAAGCAAGATGGATGATGCGGTGTAAAAGCAGTGTTAGGTGTAAAAGCAGTGTTAGAAGATACATGTAAGATGGTTCGGGAAGCGATGGTATTAATGTTGATGTGGGGAGTTCGGGTTAATAACTAGTGTCTCTAACAAGGGCGCGACACTATTATTCTTTGGGTCGCGATTCTGTGGTTCCGAAAGTGGAGCGGAAAACCTAGCGATCTCTTTGGAGAAAAGACCATGATATGGCATCAAAGGCTTGGACATATTGGAGAGAAGGGCCTTCTGATACTACATGGAAATGGTATGGTAGAAAGTATGTCTAATAGCTCTTTAGATTTCTATTTCTATGAACATTGTGTATATGGGAAGCAGAATCAGGTGAGTTTTCCTTTTGGTGCTAAGAGGGCGAACAAGATGTTAGAGTTTGTGCACAGTGATGTGTTTGGAACTGTGTCGGTTCCATCACTGGGTAAGACTATGTACTATGTTTCATTCATAGATGACTTCTCAAGGAATACATGGATATATTTCTCGAGGAATAAATCTGAAGTCTTTGACAGATTTAGAGAACTTAAGGCTCTGGTGGAAAACCAAACAGAGAAGAAGATAAATGTGTTTAGGACAGATAATGGTGGGGAGTTCTGCAAGAAGGAATTTGAAGAGTTCTATAAGAAGTGTGGTATAGAACGACAGAAGACTACTCCATACACACATCAACAAAATGGAGTTGCAGAAAGAATGAACATAACGTTGATGGAAAAGGTAAGAAGCATGCTCAGTGGTATTGGGTTAGGACAAGAATTCTGGGCAGAGGCAGTGGAGACTGCATGTTACTTAGTTAACAGATCACCTTCATCAGCGTTGGAGGATAAGACTCCACATGAGGTATGGACTGGTAAGAAACCCTCTCTTTCACATCGAAGGGTTTTTGGATGTGATGCATATGTACATGTTCCAAAGGAGAAAAGGACCAAGTTAGATAATAAATCTGAAAGGTGCATCTTTATTGGGTATAAGGATGGTTTAAATGGTTACAAGATTTGGAACCCAGAAACAAGGAAGGTTGTGTACAACCGAGATGTGGTGTTTAGAGAGGTGAAAGATGTTGTTACACATGAATTCCTACCAAAGGAACCTGAGAAGATAGAGTTTGAGCTAAAGGAGGATGAATCGGACTCTACAACAGAAGAATATTCAGAAGAGGAAGAGCCACAAACCCCAGCTTTGAGAAGATCAGTTCGGGAAAGAAGGCAACCAAAAAGGTATAGTCCATCTGATTTTTGTTCAGGTTTTTCCTTAACTATAACTGATGATGATCCCAATGCGTCGGGGAGAGGATGGAAAACTCTAGAAAGGCCATGGTTTTTGAAATGGCATGCTCATAAAAATGAGGCATGGGATCTAGTGGGAGTTGTGGATGGAGGAAGCCCATCGGGAGAAAATGGGTGTTTTAGAAGAAGATGAATGTAGAAGGCAAGGTGGAGAAATACAAAGCTAGGTTGGTAGCAAAATATTATTCCCAGGTGCCGGGAATTGATTTTGGTGATATTTTTTCTCCTGTCGCCAAAGTTACTTCTATTAGATTACTTTTATCTGTTGCTGCTGCATTTGATTTTGAGGTAGAACAAATGGATGTGAAGATAACATTTCTTCATGGGGATCTGGAAGAGGAGATCTACATGAAACAACCTGAAGGCTTTATGGTGAAGGGGAAGAAAGAAATAGTATGCAGGTTAAATAAGTCTCTGTATGGGTTAAAATAATCACCAAGGATGTGATATCAGAAATTTGATACCTACATACGGGGACATGGCTTCACCAGAAGCAAGGAGGATCACAATGTTTATTTTAAATTAATTGGTGATCATGTTATTTATTTGGTCCTGTATGAGGATGATATATTGTTGATTGGAAATGACAAAGAAATTATCCAATATTTGAAGACCCAACTGTTCTCCAAATTCAACATGAAGGATCCTAGTGCTGCAAACTATATTTTGGGCATGGAAATTAAGAGAGATCAGGCAAAGAGGAATTTTTGGTTAAACCAAAGGAAGCATGTCGAGACTATATTGCTAAGGTTCAATATGCAAGATAGTAAACCAGTGAATGTTCCAATTCCTGTAGGTACAAAGTTGTTTTCTGAACAGTGTCCCAAGACACAAGAAGAAGTGGAGGATATGTCCAGTGTTCCATATGCAAGTGCAGTCGATATTCTGATGTATGCAATGGTCTGTACTAGACTAGACATGGCACATGCAGTGGGAGTATTGAGCAAGTTTATGTCAAACCTAAGGAAGGAGCATTGGACAGTAGTGAAGCAGGTTTTCAGATATTTATGTGGAATTAGTGATTATGGCTTGTGCTACCAGGGAAGACCGGGAATGGAAAGAGTGTTGGAAATTCGTGGTTTTGTTGATGCAGACTGGGTTGGAGATCTGGACCAAAGAAGATCTACAAGTGGGTATGTGTTTAGCCTATTTGGAGGTGCAGTCAGTTGGATGAGTAAAAGACAGTCTATAGTAGCTCTTTCAACTACAGAGGCTGAATACTTAGCAGCCACTCATTCAAGCAAGGAAGCAGTTTGGTTGCAGAGATTGTGTTCAAGTATGGGGTTGGTGCGGCAAGCTATAAGGATAGATTGTGATAGCTAAAGTGCAATTTTTGGGCTAAGAACCACCCTTATCATTCAAAGACAAATCACATTGATGTTCAATATCACTTTGTCATATATATGGTTGAGGCTAAAAGGGTGTTGCTGGTAAAGGTGGACACATTGAAGAATGTTGCAGATGCATTAACTAAGTCTATGAGCACTCAGAAGTTCTCTTGGTGTAGAGAAACAATGGGTGTTGCAAAGCTGGGCTAATGACTTAGCTCTCCTGTGGCCCCCTGCAGAAAGAAAACAACAAGTGGGAGAATGTAGGGCATGTGTTATATTCTTTCCACGACTAGTCACGTGAGGGGGGGCGATAGTCTCCCCTGTATGTTGTGGCCGGCATAGCGCCCCGGGAAAAAATTTTTGGTCTTTATTTTTCGATGGGAGGACCCGCCCATGGTTTTGTGCATGGGTTTGTACATGGTTTTTGGGAACGATGGTTTTCGGCCCTTGGTATTTTATAGATCCGGTCAAGGGAACTACGGTTATGTTCTAATCTACGGTTAAGGGATTGGGGTTTATGCATGCTTCGGCATGTATATATATGTGTTGTAACACTAAAATAAATATAATGAAAAATCAAGCTGGTCGTCCTGATTTGGGATCCAGGGGAAAATCTACGTGTATAAGTTTGTTTTATGTTTTATGCTCTTGCTACTGTTTATTTTATGTTTTTAAGATTCCTTTGTAGATAATTTCTGTACAGGGTTAAAACCTACATGGGAGACAATGCTCTTAAGCTCAACATTTCCCCATTCCTTGTCCTGCACCCAGTCTTCAATGTGGACCACCTTCATCCTTACTTCCCACCTCTACTGGACACCTCGGACATTGCAGAACAACTCACACCAACTGAGTTAAATCCAGACTGCATGGAACAGGCCACCACAGATTGCATCATGGACATGCAAATCAAGAACACTCGCCAGCAGAAGATCCAACTATATTGGGTTGTCAAAGCTGGCCAACTCCTGCACCAAGGAAAGTCGTTCACCAGGGACCAAGTTCAGCAGAAATTTCCTCATCTCATGGAGGAACTTAACGCAATGGGGACCATTGCTTCCTAAGGGGGGAGGAATGATCCAGGTGGATATTGGTGGCCACCCACCTATTCCACTTGGCCCCCCACCACTATCTCTTTCAGTTTTTCAGTTTCCTTAATTGTAGCAAAATTTACTATTTTTGGCAATTTTTTAGGTCCTGAACTTCCGGAGCTTTTTTTAGGCCCTAAACGACATTTTTTGGGAAAACCATGGCAAATATGAAGTCTTCAAATGATGTTTTCCTCTCAAAAGATATAAGCGTCAACAATATCTTTCTAATAATGTATTGTGCACGTTAAATGAAGATTGTATGCCAAAGTTACAACCCAGGAAGTTGATGTACCAATTTACCCAAACGAGGCCCATAGTTTTGGTGCTTCATCTCCTAGGGTTTGGTTTTTGGATGTTTATGGTTTTCCATTGTTTCTCACTAATAAATAGGCCTTAGAGATTCATTCTAGGATAGTTCAAAGGCATGTAGCTGCCACATCTCTTCTCAGAGAAAAGCTACCATCGCCCAAGCTAGTTTATTTCCATTATGTTTGTAAGCTTATTTCAGTATTTGATATTAATGGAATGAAGTTTTATTTTTGTTGCATATTTGTAGTTATGGTTATATCTTTAATTTTTTGTGTTCCTTTTTAAGTTTAGATCAGTGTTATTAGAGCGGTCTGCTCTTTCTTAGTTTTTCTGTGCATGTCCCCAACGAGGTCAAGATATAAGGAGTTAGGGCTCAAATTGGTCGAACCTTTGCAATACCAACCTCACAAACCCCAAATCACTGCCATGGCGGAAGATAAAAAAAATGAGGGGGCAGGAGATCCTTTCAAAATATTGCTTGAAGAATCCCTCAAACGACATAGGATCGCGATGATGGATAAATTTTCCCATATCCTTCAACAAATACCCATAGGTGTCGCATATCCTTCTAGCAACCAATCTGGAAGAGCCACACCCTTCAAGGTACATGTTAACTTTGACATCCCCATATTTGAAGGTCAAATAGATGCATACGTCTTAGATAGATGGTTAAATCTTCTACAAGGATATTTCCTGTTCATAATTTTTCCAGTTGGGAAAATATTACTTTTGCACTTCTCAAAGTTGCCCCCCACATCAAGGATTGGTGGGAAACCTACTGTGAGAAGAAGGATGAAAGTACACCCTCACTATTTTCAGCCTTACAGACTTGGAATTAATTCTAAGACGCCATCAAGGATCAGTACTACCCTATTGGGAGCTATAGGATAAACACATAAAGTGGACCATTCTCTGGTAGGGAAGGGACCAAGACCTACCTAAGTTTTCCAATATTTTTCATACCCTTTGCACGAAGTTGGAGATCAATAATTCTGAGCAGAATTTGGTACTCAAGTACCGCGGTGTTCTACATAGGTACAACCAAGATGAGATGGATTTCCTGGACATCTCCTCACTTCGCACAACGTATAGATACATTGTCAAGATTTAGCAGAAGTTTAAACGGAAAAAGTGATATTTTGGATCTGCAAATCCAAAGCAAGGGAAAGGCACTCCCAAATAGAGCAAGGGGAAAAGCTAAGGCGGGGCGACCGAGGATAACTTGCCAAATCCACAAGAAAATAAAAACACCATGAAGACAAAGAAGGACACATGAAAATGGTGCGAGTTCCATAAGAGCTCCACTCACAATACAAGTGAGTGTTAGGCCAAGGAATCACTGGTGGCCGAGCTAAAGGCTTTTGAATTAGACGCATGCTCTGATGTTGATTCATAATCCAACAAGGGGAATGAAAAAGGGAAGTATATCATTGATGCAGAGCCCAGTGCCACCGTGGCCACGACCAAGATCCATAAGATTGAGCTTGAAGATCCAAAGGAGGGGGAACGCCTCTTCCACTCACAGATGTGGGTGAAAGGTTCTCTGTTGCAGTTCATTATCGACAACGAGATCCAAAAGAACCTAATTTTAGCAAAGGTCGTAAAGTGGATGGGCCTACCAAATACAACACATCCAAAGTCATACACTAGTGGGTGGCTTCACCAAGGACGATATCTCCTTGTCAGCCAGCAGTGCCGCCTTCCCTACAACATCAAGCCCTTCACGAATGAGGTACTGTGTGATGTTGCTCCTCTTTAAGTTTGTGATGTATTATTAGGAAAACCATACTTGTGGAAGTGACATGTTGTATATGAGTCTAAACCTCGCTATGTTATTATTTCTTTGGGTAATAATTTATACAAGATAACAGAGGTAGCCTTGCCTACTTCCATCTCTTTGATATCTGCTAAGTAATGCAATAAGATCATCTCCCAGAATAGGAAATTTGTTTTCTTTATGATTCGATCTCAAAGTAAGGAGAATATTATAGCCACATCCATGGCTCATAGGAAGGGTTCCTCCATGAAGCAGAAGCAGGTGGATACATTCGTGGAAGAATATAAGGACATCTTCTCCTCACCCATAGAGGTACCCTTGCACTATCAGGTCAAGCATTCGATCGATTTGATTCCTGGAGCACCTCTACCCAACAGGCCAATATATCGCTGCTCCATTATGGAAAATGAAGAGATCAAGAAAAATATCCAGGATTTGTTTCAAAAAGGGCACATCCGACCAAGCTCCTTGCCTTGCAAGATCCCAATTGTACTTATACAGAAGAAGGATGGGACCTGGAGGCTCTGCATTAATTATCGGACATTAAAACAAGTCACTATCAAGAACAGGTTTCCAATCCCACGTATTGATAACCTTATGGATCAACTGAAGGGGGCCAAATATTTCAGCAAGATCGATATGAAGTATGACTAACACAAGATTCTAATAGATCCCACAAATGTATGGAAGACCGCCTTCAAATCCAGGGAAGACCTTTTTTAATGGTTGGTTATGCCCTTTGGGTTGACAAATTCCCTTGATAATTTTATGAGGCTAATGGATGACATCTTGCGGCCCTTCTTCAACTCATTCGTGGTTGTTTATCTAGACCACATCCTCATCTTCAGTAAGATTTGGGAATAACACTTGCAACACATTTGACAAGTCCTTCAAACCCTTCGGAAACACAAATTGTGTGCCAAATTGGAGAAATTCACCTTTGGCATGAGCAAGGTCCAATATCTAGGTTACACCATAGATGAGCATGGCGTGCATGTGTATCCAATTGTGATCCAATTAATTTGGGATTGTCCAACCTCGAACACCTTAACAGAGCTTCACAACTTTTAGGGAATTTAAAATTTTTAACAGAGGTTCGTGTTGGGATTCTCCCATATCACTTGCTATTTTAGTCAAATTACTAAGGGCGGGGTGAAAGTAAAGTTTTCCTAGTTCGAGTCTCAACATAAGGCGTTCGTTGAGTTGAAGGACCACCTTTTCTCTGCACTAATACTCAAACTGGCAAACCTGCAACAACCATTTGAAATTAAGACATGCGCCTACGACTATGCTATTGGTGCGGTCCTCACCCAGCACATGCATCCAATGGCCTATCATAGTGAGACACTTTCCGATACAATTTAGAAGTACCCGACCTATGATAAATAGATATATTCCATCATGCAGGCTTGCCAACGATGGAACCATTACTTTTTGGGGAAGGATATTATCATCCACATCAATCACCGACCTCTTCAGTTTATACAGACATAAGGGAAGTTGCAGAACGATCACCATCAAAAGTGGTCTACATATCTGCAAAAATTCCACTTGAACATTAAATACAAAAAGGGTAGTAATAATCATGTTGCAGGGTGCCTCAGTCGACCTTTAGTTGCAACACTAACTACTATTCTCAACTCTTATGCTCACGAGACCTCTATATGGTTGCAACTGTACAAAAATGATCAAGAGTTTACCTCCAAATACCAGATGCAAGTAGATGGAAAGTAAGTTCTTGATTTCCACCACCAAGATGCATTATTATGCTACCTGGGTCACCTTTGTGTTCCTTTAAGCAAGTGTGCCAAGATGATTTGGGAGGCGCATTACAATTAGGTCGCAAGACACTTTGGTGTGGAAAAAACTGTCGCTTTATTACAAAATTACTTTAATTGGCCAAAACTCTGACTGGATGTTGGGAAATATATCAGATCTTGCATTTCCTATGCCATCGCCAAGCCAACCATCAAGAAGCAAGGCCTGTACACTCCTCTGCCTACTCCAATACAGTCGTGGGAATGCATCTCCATGGACTATATGTATGGCCTCCCTTCTACCAAGCATGCTAATGACTGTGTATTTGTGGTTGTGGAAATTTTTTCTAATATTGCTATATTGGCGGCCTGTAAGAAGGGTATCGCAACAAAGGACATTGCCAAAATCTTCTTTGAATGAGCGTGGTTTGGGATCCCGTATACCATTATATCAGATTGGGATTGTAGGTTCCTTAACACATTTTGGTCAAGCATATGGAAATTATTGGACACCAAGCTCACCAAGTCGATTCCCTTCCATCCCTAGACTGATGGCAAGACAAAGGTCGTCAATAGGATGATAGTGCACATACTCCGCATATACAACTCCAAGCATCCATGAACATGGGATGAGAATCTTCCCTATATGCAACACAATTATAACATAGCTATCCATAGCTCAAATTGTTACAGTCCCTTTCAAGTGGGTCTAGGATTCAACCATTGTGTTTGATTAATGTTGCTAGGCCTCATGCGACTACATAGAGAAAATCCACACATGTATTGTCTAGGGTTGAGAAAGCAACCAAATTTATTGAACACATCCATCATATCCGCCAGTAGGTTCACGACATCTTAGAGAAGTCAAATTCCAAGTACAAGCAATGACATGATCAACATCAGGTGTCGCACAAGTTTCAAGTGGGCGACAAGTTTTGGTTGCATTTGTGGAAAAAATGCCTTACCGAAGCCCATCTGTTAGGTCCCTATATTACTAGTATATTCCCTTATTATTGTTAGTGTAAACCCCTTATTTTTATTATTGTACCCCTGTAACCCCCATATTGTTATTATTGTGCCCTTAAATTATTATTGTTAGGTCGGCTAGGATTACATTGTGGCCCCATGGACTCCTATATATAGAAAGGAAGTTTTGCAAGTTGTATCATCCAAGAATTGTTCATTCAGGTAATGTATTGGAAGTTGACCCCTTGAAGTGGCTTATTTCTAAGGCGTTGATATCTCTTTTCTTCTATTTTTGGAGCTGGTTTCACAACATTTGGTATTAGAGCTTTGGATTCTAGGGTTTCGCTGCTCCAAACAAGTCATCGTGGAATTTTCGCTATAATTTTTTTTTTTACGAAGGTTCAGAAGCTAAAATTGTTAGAGTGCGAAGCTGAAATCTTGAGGAACATTTTTACAAAATTTCAGAGCTTGGTTCGCAATATATTCAGAGATATGATCTGTGGAAGTTAGGGCTTTTTGCAGGCTCCTGAATTTCACTTAAAAAGGTCATCTCAGAATTTTCGCTGTAATATTTTTTCTATGAAGGTTCAGAAGCTGAAATTTTTAGAGCGTGAAGCTGAAATCCTGAGGCTCGCAAAATTTCAGAGCTTGGTTCGCAATATTTTTGGAGATATGATCTGTGGAAGTTAGGTCTTTTTCAGGCTCCCGAATTTCATCTCAAAGAGGTGATCATGGGAAAATATTCATAAATCTCTCTCTGAGCATCGGATTGGAATTCTGTAAAAAGTGACTGGAATTACACAGACTGTAGTTTCCTATCTATAAAATTTTAGAGCCAAAGGAGCAAATAGTGACACGTGGAAAGTTGTACAAGTTCACTCTACGGAACCAGTCCATAATTAGGTCACTGTGGGAGATTGGACATAAATTTGCCTTGAAGAACCCAAATCAAGTCAGACTTGTGGCATTTGAAAGAAGCTTTAGAGGAATACTACATGGCCAAATTTCAGATATTGAGGATCTGCAAGTATAGAGATAAGTCAATTTCAATATCGAGCTCCTCAAAAGCAAGTAAAAGGTGTGTATTTATTTATTTATATTTATATTTTTTTAATTTTTTTTAAATTTTTTTTTAAATTTTTTTTTTTAAATTTTTTAAATTTTTTATTTATATTTATTTATTTATTTATTTTTTCCGAATTTCATAAGTCTTGTTTGAAGAATCAAGTTAGATTGATTCCAAGGGCATATTGTAGAACAGATATCAGTATTGGATTCTAAAATAGCCCCTAAAAAGAATTCAACACCCATTAAGCCTTTAGAAGGCTCTACTATGACTCATGAAGATGAAGAATGGCAACATGACATATCAAAATTACAAGAGCAAGTGCAACAAATTTCGCTCTCGCAAAGAACAACAAAAAATGAAATGGAAGTTTTGAAGAAGGGCATGGAAACTAAGATGGATGGTTTGAAGAAAGGTGTGGAAGCTAAGATGAGTGGTTTGAAGAATGGCATGGAAGCTAAGATGGATGGAATGGAAGGTGGCTTGGAATCTAAGATGGATGACATGGAAGCTAAGATGGAAAACATGAAGAATGATCTAAAAGCAGACATGGAAGGTTTGAAAAAGTTAATCGAGAAATGTTTCCTAATGGTGAAAATATACTAGAGGAAGCTGTATTGAGAGCAAAATAAATGTTAGTGTGATTTAATAAACTCTAATGTTGGAGGGAAGAACCACCATATTCCAAAAATGGATATGAGGAAGTTTGATGGAAAGGATCTGTAACATGGATACTACAGATGGAGCAATATTTTGATCTAAATAATGTGCAAAACACACAAAAGGTATGCATTGCAACTTTACATTTAGAACAAAATACATTTGTATGGTATCGATGGCTTTGCTCCCATAAAAAAAATTTCACTTGGTCAATTTCTACGGAGGAAATGATAGCACATTATGAGGATACAAAGAGCAACACCTTCTTTAGCCAATTGATAAATCTCAAATAAAAGGGTTCAGTGGGGGAGCACATTGAGGACTTCCAAAAATTGAATATAAGGGTAACTGATATTCCAGAGGAACACATGATTGATGTCTTCATAGGGACTTTAAAGGATAGCATCCAACATGAAGTTCGCGTTTGGGAACCTGATTCATTGGAAAAGGCATTCAGGTTGGCAAGAAAAATTGAATGTAAAATTATGGCAACAAGGAAGCCTACCACTCACATATATAAAGATGGAAGTGTTGCTAGTCCTAGACTTCCACAACCTACAAGGTTGGCTTTAAAAAATTGGAAGAAATAAGAGCAAAGGGCTTTGTCTGGGTTACTGTGATATGAGATACACTAAAGGTCATAAGTGTCTTTGAGAAGAAATCCTTTTACATAGATTGTGAAGAGAGAAAATGAACAAGCATCTTCAAAAGAGGATATGCACAGAACCAACCATAGAAGAGGAATAAATGAGTCCAGCCATATCGTGTAATGCATTGTGGGAATTACCACTCCTCAAACTCTCAAGATAAGAAGGACATGTCAAAGAAGAAAAAGGTAACGGTGTTGGTTGATTAATTAGTACCCATAATTTTATTCATTGTAAGGTAGCCAAAGAATTGAATTGTGTCCTATACCCAGCACCAGAATGTCAAGTGATGGTTTCAATTGGAGGAACTATAAATTGCTCTATAAAATGCCATAATATCAAGCTAACCATGGGGGAATATGTATTGAATAGTCCAATACTTTCCATTCCTATGGGAGGTGCTGATGTTGTACTAGGAGTACAATGGTTACAATCTTTGGGGACGGTAGTGCTTTTTTTTTTTTTTTAATAATCAGAAGGAAAAGAAGTTGAATTACGGGAAGCCGGGAAAGATAATAAGCTCTAATGTCATGACAAAGCTTCTAAAGAAAGAACAATGAGGCGTAATTTCACAATATGCTCACTAGAAGTTCCAACATCAAAATCATCTATTTTTGCAGATCCCCAAAAATTCTTGGACAATCATTCCAAGGTGTTTGAAACTCCCAAAGGACTCCCACCTATTTGTGATCATGATCATGCTATTCATTTGATTCCAGGAAGTGTTCCTCCAAAAATCAGGCTTTATAGATATCCTTTTGTCCAAAGGCAAAATTGAGCGCAAGCGATATGATTGAAAAATGATGAGGCGTTATATTTCAACCTAGTCAAATTTCTTTCTACTTGCTCTTGTAGTATTAGTACACAAAAAGGATGGATCATGGCGCATGTGTCCGGATTATAGGGAGCTCAATAAGCTCACCATTAAAGATAAATTTCCCATTCCTGTGATTGATGAATTATTGGATGAATTACATGGAGCAATTTATTTTACCAAGTTGGATCTTCATCGAGGATATCATCAAATTAGAATGAAGAATGAAGATATTCCGAAAACAAAATTTCGAACTCATGAGGGTCATTATGAATTTTTGGTCATGCCTTTCGGCCTTACCAATGCACCTTCTACATTTCAAGAGTTAATGAATTCCATTTTCAAACCCTTCCTTAGAAAATTTGTGCTAGTATTTTTTGATGATATACTAATCTACAGCAGGTCTTGGAAGGATCATGTTCAACATGTTGACAAGGTGCTCAAACTATTGCAGGAGAAACAATTATATGCTAAAACATCCAAATGTTTCTTTGGAGTACAAGAGGTGGAATATCTGGGTCATATTGTATCTCACGAGGGTGTTAAGGTACACCCTAACAAAATTAAATCCATTAAGGAATGGAAAGTCCCCACAACCATAAATTAGTTGCGAGGATTTCTCGTGTTAACACGGAATTATCATAAGTTTTTTAAGAATTACGGGAGAATAGCAGCACCGTTAACAAAATTATTGAAGAAAGATGCATTTTCATGGACTCCTGGAGCAACTAAGGCCTTTGAACATCTTAAATAGGCAACGTGCCTAGCACCGGTCTTAGCTACGCCAGACTTCACAAAAACCTTTATTGTGGAATGTGATGCCTCAGGAAATAGAATTGGTGTTGTTTTAATGCAAGAAGGAAGACCCATTTCTTTTGAAAGTCATCCAATCAAAGGAAAGTATTTACAAAAACCTATTTATGAGAAGGAAATGTTAGAAATACTACATGCACTAAAGAAATGGAGAACTTACCTAATGGGAAGAAACTTCAAGGTAAAAACTGATCATGATAGTCTTAAACATTTTTTGGAACAAAGACTACCTTCAGAAGAGCAGCAAAAATGGGTCACAAAGGTGTTGGGTTATGACTTTGAAATAATATACAAAAAATGGAAGCTAAATTTTGTTGCAGATGCACTCTCAAGGAAGAATGAAGAGGTGGAAGCATTTCTTTGTGCCATTTCTATTATCCAACCAGATTGGATAACCGAAGAAAGAGATGAATGGAAGAAGGACGAAGACGTGTGGACAATCATTCAAAAGTTGCAGCAAGATCCTACTACATCTGATACATTTAGTTGGAAAATCGTTCCTTATGGTACAAAGATCGCTTATATCTTTGTAATAATTCCCCAATAAAACAAAATATTCTTTTGGAATTGCACACTTCTCCTTTAGGAGGACACTTAGGTTTTTTAAAAACTTACCACAGGGTGAAGAAAGAATTTTTTTGGGATGGCCTTAAATCTGATATTCAAAAGTTTGTGGCGGAATGTTTGGTTTGCTAGCAAAATAAAGTTGAGACAATTAAGACCCCGAGTCTTCTACAACCTTTATCCATTCCAAGTCAACGTTGAGAGGAGATTTCAATGGATTTTATCTCAGGTTTAATTAAGTCCGAAGGAAAGAGCGTCATCATGGTGGTAGTTGATATAATTACCAAGTATGCACACTTTTTTCCATTATCTCATCCATTTAAAGAAAGTACAGCTGCCACTACATTTATGGACACAATTCAAAAGCTAGATGGAAACTGGGAGGTTGTGTGGCGGCAAGGAGATCCCATTTTTAATGGAAATTTTTGGACGGAGTTATTTTCTTGTTGGGTACTCAATTCAACTCATAGCTCATCTTATCAAAAGTACCGATCCGATGGTGGCCGAGACTAGTAAATAAATGTTTGGAAGGATATCTTCGTTTTGTATACGATAAACACCTGATAGGTTGCAGTGGTTACCTCTTGTTGAATGGTGGTATAACACTTCCTTCCATCTTGGCAAAAATGACCCCATTTATGGCACTTTGGATATCATCCAACATCCATCATCATCTTTAAGAGAAAATTCAAGGTTCAGCGTGGAAGATCACCTTCGAGCATCAACAAGTTCTCCAAATCTTAAAGGATAACCTCAATTTGGCACATAATCGAATGAAACAACAGGCAAATCAACATCGTAATGAGAGGATTTTTGATGTAGGCTACTGGGTATTTTTACGGATACAACCATACAAAAAATTTTCCCTCAAGCAAGCTAAGAAGGATAATAAATTATCTCCAAAGTAATATGGTCCTTACAAGGTGTTGCAAAAGATTGGTACTATGGAATACAAATTGGAGCTTCCTGCTTCTTTGCAAGTGCATCCAGTTTTCCATGTTTCATGCTTAAAGAAGGTTATAGGTGAAAATATTCCAATTCAAACAATATTTCCAGAACTTAATGAGGAAGGAAAAATCATATTAGAACCTGAAGCGGTCACTGAAACAACAACTTGACAGCTACGAAATCGATCAATTTTAGAGTATCTCATCAAGTGGGAGAACTTACCCACTGAAGATTCTACATGGGAGGATGAGAATTTTATACAGAAGCACCCAGAGCTACTCAAGCGTTGAGGACTACACTTTTTTGAAGGAGAGGGGCATGTTAAGTCCCTATATTAATAGTGTAGCCCCTTATTATGTTAGTGTAGCCCCCCTTATTGTTATTATTGTACCCCTGTAACCCCCATATTGTTATTATTGTGCCCTTAAATTATTATTGTTAGGTCATCTAGGATTACAGTGTGGCCCCATGGACTCCTATATATAGAAATGAGGTTTTGTAATTTGTATCATCCAAGAATTGTTCATTTAGGTAATGTATTGGAGGTTGCCCCCTCGAAATGGCTTTTTTATAAGGCGTTGATATCTCTTTTATTCTATTTTTGGAGCTGGTTTCACAACACATTTAGAAGCTCAGACCACTATGATATGGTCCTTTCACCATTACCAATGTTGTGGGAGACAATGTTTTCGAGCTCAACATTCCCCCATTCCTTGGCCCGCATAGAGTGTTCAATGTGGATCACCTTCAACCATAGTTCCCACCATTACTGGACACATCAAACATTGCAGAACAACTCACACCAAAAGTTAAACCCGGACTACATGGAACATGCCAAAAATGATCGAATTATGGACACACAGATCAAGAACACTTGCTAGTAGAAGATCCAACTATATTGGGTTGTCAAAGATGGCCAACTCCTGGACCAGGGCAAGTGGATCACGAGGGACCAAGTTCAAGATAAGTTTCCCCATCTCATGGAGGCACTCAACGCAATGGGGAATATTGCTTCATAAGGGGGGAGGAATGATCCATGTGGATCACCTTCAACCATAGTGCCCACCATTACTTGGACCCCCACCACTGTCTCTTTCAGTGTTTTAGTTTCCTTAATTGTAGCACAATTTACTATTTTTGGCCCTTTTTTGGGTCCTAAACTTCCGGATCCATTTTGAGGCCCTAAATTCGAAATTTTTAGTCCTCAGATAGATATTTATAACTAGGTACTGTGTGCATCAAATGGAGATCATTTTCCAAAGTTACGACCCCAGGAAGTTGTGTATCAATTTACCCAAACGGGGCCCATAGTTTTGGCGCTTCATCTCGTGGGGTTAGGTTTTTTGATGTTTAGGGTTTTCCATTGTTTCTCAATAACAAAAATTCCTTAGAGCCTCATTGTAACATAGTTCAGAGGCATGTATCTGCCACATCTCTTCTCAGAGATAAGATATCATTGCCCGAGCTAGTTTATTTCCATTATGTCCATTATGTTTGTAAGCTTATTTCAGTATTTGATATTAATGAAATGAAGTGTTATTTGTTGTGTTCCTATTTAAGTTTAGATCAGATTTTAAATCCAAACAAACTAGGGAAAATAAACTAACTTACTCTAGGTTTGAGATTTAGGTCCTCAATTTTCCAAATTATTAAGGGAAAGGAAAACATATCTATATTCCTCAAATACTTGGAGGAAGGGTTTAGCTCAACAAGGGACAATGAAATAAATACAAATTAAACTAACTTAGCACTAAAACATTAATCCATGGAACATAATACCAAGATAAAGCAAATAAATCAAATTCCTTTAGCATGCAACATCCAAGATCCACCATAAGAATCCATGAAAAGTGATCACATAACATAAAAAATACACCAAAGAGAAGTCGCTCAACTAGGGCTCCATCGTGCATAATAAATAAGATTCATTAATTAAGACAAGTTATGATCCAAGTGTGATAGTGAATCAAGATACAAATTGACTTTGTTATGTATATGAGTGAAACCAAGTCGATTTAACTCTATTATGCTTTAAATCACCTAAAACAAGCTATCATTTTATACAAGGTGGATAAGTCATCAAGTTGGCCCCCAAATACAACCCAAATAATGTAATAACAGAAAAATAAACCTTAAATAACCCACATGTGTTAGTCGAAAATTCTCTAAGGATGACTTACCCTCCCAAAACAAATGTCTCCCCATGGAAAGGTGCAAGGGGTAACCTTATGGGTTTGTCTCATCCCAGAAGTCACGTTTCCCTCTCAAAATTGTGTCTCATCACCAAGAAAAACACTCTCAAGCCTAACATCATCCTTTATAAAAACTACATCATCATCTAATGCATCATAAGTTTGATTTCATCATGCTAGGGCATGAGGTCACAATGGTGGAAGATTTAAAATCCCATCCAAAGGAGTTCCAAGTCATCATCATCAAGATAAGAGAAATGCCAATTAAGAAGGTACAATGAGAACCTAGGGGTATCTTGTTATATCTCGGGTACACTTGATCTCTACGAAATTTCTAAGCCTAGTTCATAAATTTTCAAGGTTCTAAGCTTGAGGGAGGGTCCCATCAACTGTGCCAAGTCAAAATCAAGATCAATGCTCCTCAAAAGGTTCCAAACATCCTTTATCAAAGTGCCCTGTATCATCATCAAAGTGGTTGGACATCATCTTTGAAGAGCTATAGGAGCATCCTATCATCCCTTAAGAGATCCTAACTGCACTAGGAAGAAACATCTAGCATATATTCAAGGAATCAAGTGATATAAACATGATGGGTATAAGAAGCATAAGAAAATCAAGGTGGACCATATTCAATGAATAATTCATCAAATTACTACACAAAATTATCATCTTCAAATGTATTACTAGCCTATGATTGTCTACATGTTACCATACTTAGGTATGTGAGGGTTATCGCATGACCATTTTAGGTGCTTCTAACCCTAAGGAAAGGAACAATTCCTACGCCAACCATTTCAAATGTAAAGTGAAAGTTATAGGTTATATTAGGTTATGTAACACTATTGTTCATGATCTGAACATGGACAAACTAGTTTTGTCGTGCTAGCTTCCTCATCAGTATTAAATAAATGTGTTTAGGATTGTCTCAAATTAGCAAGTTATGAAAGGGTGTATGTGTCATGTTTTGTGTCTTTTATGAGTAATTTCTTAAGGAAATTAGATGTTAAAAACATATGTACAATAATTAAATTGCATAAAAATAACACACAACAAACACATTACACAATAGATGATAACAAAGTTCACCCCTCCTGGGCTACATCTCCATGGACCTTCTTCAATGACTAGTCCCTCTTTGTATTAATGGTTAATTCTCTGATTACATGCACCTACAATGCTCCAATGGATTTGAAACCTGCTCCATTGGATTTAGAAGACTCGAAAACCTCAAAATAGACTCTTCTGGCTCCACAAATGATCTTTAGGTGATCTAGACATGGCCTCCTCTCCTGGTGGCCTTGGGCTTCTTTAATATTCAAAGTGAAAAAAAAAAACTTACAGAAGTGCTCCTCTACCTTTGCAACCTACAAAATCATACTTAGAGCATCGAAATCATCTAGGATAGGCTCTTTTGAAGCCTAATTTGGTCGAATAATGCTCCAGTTATGGTTTCCTCAATATTTGATGAAACCCCTCTAAATCTAGAGAAACTCCAGTTAACTCCACCACATTTGGGAGTTCCATCAGAAAAGGCGGACTCTGCCAATTAGTGCTAATCCACACTTAAGTTTTTTTTCCACAAAAAAAATCGGTAACTTTTTATTTATAAAAATGAAAAGTTACACATAGCATATGCATTTAAGCGTTTTCAGAAATTGCCCATTGGGCACATGTGCTTTGGCACACAATGCGTCGTAGCGAGGCTACCTTGCATTCAAAAAGAAATGAAAAAAAAGAGAAAGAGAAAAAGGGAAGAGAGCGAGAGACAGGAAAAACTAAAAGCTACTAGAGCGTGGGAAAGGCGTCCCACAAATCAGGTTTTTCTGCCTTTCTTCTTCTCAACCTTGCGCCATTCGCCCTGGGAAGGAACACAGGTGGCAAGGACAATCTGGTTTTCTGCAATATGGGTTCCTGTATCCTTGTCCGAATCTGAAGTTTCTGAAGCATGATGTCTTTTAATCCCTCCGCTGTTCATGTCCTCGATGTTCCTGTCTGATTGTTTCAACTGATGGAGTGGGTCCATGGGTGCGGTCTTGTCCTCTGTTTGTACCTCTGGTTCCTGTGTGGGTTGCTTACTTTCTAGAGGAACTAATTCCTCTTCTTCTTCTGACTCGTCCTCCTCTGAGTCAGGAGGGGGAAACTGCTAGCCTTTTGTCTGCTTCCTATTTGATTTATTTTTGCTGTTTGCTTTCTTGGTTTCTGGACATGTATTCTGTAGATGTCCTGTCATCCTGCAAATCCTGCATCTGAACGTAGTGTTCTCATAATCGAGTGATTGCAGCCAGTTTTGCTGCCTATAGATCAACATGATGTTCTCCGGTAGCCCTTTGCTTAAATCTACTTCTACACAGATCCGGGCAAAGGTGAAAATTCTTTGTTCCAATCTTTCCGTATCTGTTTTGATATACCGCCCAAGGCTATTCCCAATGCTCTCGAGAACCTGTTCATTCCAAAACTAAAGGGGCAGGTTATGTAGTCTCACCCATACTGGTAACCTGGAAACTGTCATGGTGTTGGGTCAAAATCTGGAAACCATGGGGTTATAAACAACCCCGTGGACCCCCAGAACCAAGGCCCTGCTCTGATTATAATATCTCTTTCCTCCGAGGTTTGAAATTTAACAATAAAAAACCCCTTGGAACAGAGATGTATTTCACATTCCAGAGACCATTGTGTGAAAATCCAATGAAATAAATCCCCTGGTTTGGGCCAGAAACAGTTGAAGTGGCATATTAATGCCTGGGCTTCATATGTCTTTATATGGTCCTCTGTTGCTGAGCTGTTGATTTTTAGTGCTGGGGTTTGGTCCTGTAGTTCTACAATATAGGGACGCGGCACATTTCCAGCCTGTTCTGGAAGTGAGCCTGCTGCTTTTTTCCCTTGAAGTATATTTTTGAAGGAGGGACCTCCATTTGATTGCTGTTGACTGATGGGAGATTTCCCTTTATCTCCCCCTGCATATCTTGGCATGTTCCGGTTCACATCACCCCCTCGCAGGCGCAAGTTTAGGGTAATAGTCATCTCTGCTTTTATGGAGTAATCCTTTAAAAGCCTGCAGTCCTGGAGGGAGCTGTGCCCATTGACCAGATGTTGTATCGATACTGGGTACCCTATCAATCCCCCTATTTTATGCTTGAGATGTAAAATAGAGGTATCATCTGTTACCCAGACTACACGAAACTTGCCCAAAGGGAGTCTAATGAAAATTTGAAAGGGGGAAGAGTTCTGCAGAACCGGGATCTTACCGATTGAATTGGGATCAGACATATGCGCTTCCTGCTCGTGCTGATCCCACATCTCTGCCTCTCCTTTCTGCAGTGGGTTCAAATACCGTGATCTCAGATCAGGAAAAACCCCTCCTCCAAACTCTCTAAGAAACAGGGACTCTTGCGCTCCATAGCAGTGTTCCCCATCCAGTCTAGGCCACGACTACCAAATCACTCTGCCTGGCGTAGGAAGATCCTGGGAAAAACCTGTGGCGGCGCCTTCCTGAACATGTGTGGAACGAACCAGCAAAGATCGAGTGCTGGGATCCCTTGGTCGGGCCAGATCGTACGCTGATTTCTTTGGGTCTGGAGCCATTGCTTGAAGTCTACAATAAACCTCCCATTGGGCTCGAAACCGGCCTTCAGATCCATGCGGCACCTGCAAAAATACCTCTCTCACGCCGATTTGATCTGAAGCAATCGAATCGGAGTCAAAACCGCAAGATAGCCTTGCTGGGCCTGAGCTACCCTGTTCCACAGGCTTGGCGGCGGCGGAACATTTCAGAGACCTTGCAGAAACCCTTACTGCGTCCATCGCTTCCATTTTTATTCTAGTTGAGATCGTCAACCAAATCCACACTTAAGTTAAACTAGAGATTAATTACAATTAAGTGCACATTTAACTGAGATTTAACGCTCTAAGCGCGTTTTAAACAAATTCAAATTAAAATTGGATTAGCACATTTTAAATGTTGATTAGGGATAATTAGCCCATATTTAAAGTTAATTCCGTGCCATTAAACTTTGGAGCGCTATGCCTGGTCACGAGCGCTGGTCCTGTGGACCGAGGGCTGGCCCCTTAACCTTCACCATTACATTGTATCAAACTTGAATATAAGTTGTAACACATATATATTAAGACTTAAGGCATGGGTACGATGGTAAGGTGGTGCATTGGTGTGGAGGAGGTAGCATGGTCGAGCCTGACCTCCACCCTTCTGCATGTATAAAATTTTGCCCCACCTTATAAAATGCAATTCCACCACACTTAGCCAAAATTTGGCCTTTGGGGGGGCACGTGGTGGCTTCCAGGCTGGCCATATGCCATCATCCCATTAGTTCTTCAAAAACCAACCAGAAACTTCCATGTGCCCATAAATTCGGGCCACTCACAAATTGACACTTGTCAGCATGCTATTGGCCAGGTGGAAAACAATAAATTTGACCCCTTTGACCCTGTTTGACCCCTTTTTTTGAAAATTCGCATGTTTGGGAAAGCAGACAATAGGCTCTAACTTTCACATATGGAGTCAGTTTTCGATGAAACAAAGTTCGTCGGATTCGTGGCAACGAGACCTATCCGATCGTTCTTATTTGGAGACTTTGAATTTTTAGCAAATTTTTCCCCCTATTTCAGTTTCTGATTAGTTCATGTACACCTTTGTACATGAAGGCTTGGTTGCTTGAGTCACACTCCCTTGACTTTGTTTTTCCAAGCCCTCTTTATTTGATATGGATTGTTTAATATGATTCACTGATTTATCATGTAATAATTATTATATGATCCCCCTTTCATGATGTGAATTTTATTTCTTCATCGAGGTTGGGAGTTGCAAAATTCTTGTTGTAATATCGGGGCTCATCAATAACCTTCCCTCATTTGCTTACAATGGATATATGAAAAGCACACTTTTACAATTTTTACTATGATGGACATTTGGTGTAAAATGCAAGCCATAAACATACAAATGCACACAAATATTTCCCAACCATATTTAAATGAATGATTTATACACTTGTGCACAATTTGAAAGTCTCTTGGATAAAATTCATAACTAATGACTTAAGTTCTTGAATTATTTTGTCAAGAACAAAGTGCAAATGTACAAATTTGGGCTTAGAAAAAAGCTCACAGAATACTGTACATATGTCATTAATTGGAAATAAGCCTATGGGGTTGAAGACAAATGATTTTGTGACAAAAACCTATTTCACATTCCTCAAATTTTGTGTTAGTTTCTTGCAATTGATTTTACAAAATGACAAATTTTCAGTTTTTAACCCAATTTTACCCAACTCAGAAAAATGGCCACCATACCCTCATTATTCATTCTTTATTATCAATTTCTGTTGAAAATGATGTGTTCTATTATTTTCCACCTCACTATACACTTGGTTTTTCAATTGAGGCTAAAAAGGTGCATGATGAGTAAAAACACCTAAGGGTTATCTTGTATTCATGAGATGTACCCTTAGTTTAATAAAAATGCAAGTCGACCGTTGTAATGAAATGATTATAGTAAATAGATTTGGGAATGGGATAGATACACATATTGGGAAAGAACATTCCCCTCCTGATTTTTTATAACCTTCCCCCATTAGCTCACAATGGATCTATGAAAAGTGCACTTTTAACAATTTTTACTATGATGGACATTTGAAGTAAAATTGAAGCCATAAACATATAAATGTACACAAATATTGCATGATCATATTTGAATAAATGATTTATTAACACTTGAGCACAATTTGTAAGTCTCATGGTCAAAATTCAAAACTAATGACTTAAGTTCCTTAATTGTTCTATTAAGAACAAAGTGAAAATGTACAAAATTGGGCTTAGAAAAATGAACACTGAAGGCTATATAGATGTCATTAATTTTAAATAATCCTATGGGGATGAACAAAAAAGTATTTTTGACAAAAACCTCTTTCACATTCCTCAAATTTTGTGTGTGTTTCTTGCAATTGATTTGACAAAATGACAAATTTTTAGTTTTTAACCCAGTTTTACCCAGCTTAGAAAAAAACTCACCATGCCCTCATTCTTGTTTCTTTCTGAGTGATTTTAGTTGAAAATGGCGTGTTTTATTATTTTCCACCTCATTATACAATTGTTTTTTCAATTTGGGCTCAAAAGGCGCCTATTGAGCAAAATCACCTAAGGGTTGTCTTATATTCATGAGATGTCCCCTTAGTTTAATAAAAGTGCAAGTCGGCCGTTTCTATGAAATGATTATAGTAAATGGATTTGGGAATGCCATAGGTACACATATTGGAGAGAAAGTTTGTCTGTTGATTTTTTATAACCTTCCCTCACCCGCTCACAGTGGATATATGAAAAATTCACATTTAACATTTTTTACTATGATGGACATTTGGTGTAAAATGAAAGTCATCAACATAGAAATACACACAAATATTGGAATCATATTTGAATGAAATATTTATTAACACTTGTGCACAATTTGTAAGTATCTTGGGCAAAATTCAAAACTATTGACTTAAGTTATTGAATTGTTTTGTGAAGAATAAAGTGAAAATGGAAAAAAGTGGGCCTAAAAAAATGGCCGCTCAAGACTATGCAAATGTCATTAATTGGAAACAAGTCTATGGGGTTGAAGAAAATTGTATTTTTAACAAAAAAATCTTTCACATTCTTCAAATTTTGTGTCTGTTTCTGCAGTTGATTTAACATGATGATATATATATATATATATATTTATTTTTTTCTAGTTTTTAATCAAGTTTTACCTAGCTCAGAAAAATGCCCGCCATACCCTTATTATTGCTTCTTTCTTAGTAATTTAAATTGAAAATGTTGTTTTATACTATTTTCACCTCACTATACACCTCATTTTTCAATTTGGGATAAAAAGGTGTACGTTGAGCAAAAACACCTAAGTGTTGTCTTGTATTCATGAGATGTCCCATTAGTTTAATAAAAATGCAATCCAACCCTTGTTATTAATGATTATAGTAAATGGATTTGGGAATGAAATAGGTAAATATATTGGGAAATAACATTCCTTTATTTATTTTTTTATAACCTTCCTTCATCCGCTCATAGTGGATCTATGAGAAGTGCACTTCTAATAATTTTTTAATATGATGGAAATTTGGAGTAAAATGCAGTCCATAAAGATACAATAATATTGCATGATCATATTTGAATGAATTATTTATTGACACTTGTGCACAATTTATAAGTCTCTTGTTCAAAATTCAAAACTAATGACTTAAGTTCTTGAATTGTTCAATCAAGAACAAAGTGCAAATATACAAAACTAGTCTTACAAAAATGCTCACCGAAGAGTGTACAAATTTCATTAATTGGAAATAAGCCTATGGGGCTCAACAAAGATGTATTTAAAAAAAACCATCTTTCACATTCCTCAAATTTGTCCGTTTCCTGCACTTGATTCGACAAAATGACATCATTTCAGTAGTTAAGCAAGTTTTAACCAGCTCAGAAAAATGCTTGCCATACCCTCATTCTTGTTTCTTTTTGAGTGATTTTATTTGGAAATGGTGTGTTCTACTATTTTCCACCTCGCTATATGTTAGTATCCTATAGTCATAGTAGAAGAAAATGAGTTTTATCTTTCAAATTTTGTCAAATATATAAAGGTTTGGCTATGATATTATAGAAGATCAAGTTTTGTGTCTTAGTTTGGAATAAAATTTTCATTATTCATTGAAAACATGTCAAAGTGTGTAAAAGGTCATGAAAATAGTCATTGATGTCTTGAGAGGTCGATTTAAGTGGGTCTAGGGTCATGTTTCATCAAACGATGACGAGTGAGTTATGTTTTCATGTCTTGTAATCAAGGGCCCATATTTGTATGGTCCCTTGCGTTAGTTAGAATATCGAATCATGATCAATCATGACATCATCATCAATACAACAGTAAGGAGGAAAACACTGCACTTCTGCCAAGTATTGCGCTTTCATCATTCAAGTTCAAATCACAATCATCACAATCATCACCCATCAAATCCACACTCATCCACCTTGGGAGTTTCAATGCATGGTTTATCTTCAGAAAAACCTCACAACTCTTGATTTATTCATCGGAAGCTCGCTATGTGGTGATTGAAGGTTGTTGTGAAAAGGAGGAAGGGGAGCATTTCGCTCACTGACAGGTGTTGCATTTCTTTCAAATTGATTGTAAAATTGTTTACCCAAGAGAAAAATCTGGTCTTGTTCGAAGCCTTGGTTTTGTATGACTTTCAAATTGCATGCATGTGCTCAAAGAATACCTAGGAACCATCCAAATTCCTAAATTTCATGCTCGATGCATTTTTTGCACACTTGCTACGCTTTCTCCAATTTCGTTGTGTTTTACCTTAGCATTGTGTTTTATGTTTTTTATCCTTGCCAAACACCCAAATTCTTGTATATGGCCTTGATATCAAAGCTCACCATGTAATCCAAGTAAATAAAATCCTCTTACTTGTTCTTATCGTTCCTCAAAGGCCAAGAAGTTTGTTTCTTCCATGCGCTACGCTTATGGAGTTGTGCCTGTGTTTTTTTTAAATTATGCCACTGAGACTAAGAAAAAAATTGTTTCTTTGGGGTTTTCAAGAGGTGGTTTGTGTTAATTGATCTCTTTAATAGGGTTTTCCATTCTCAATTGTCTCTGAACCTTAATTTGGAGCTCCTTTCATCATTGCCATATCACTCGCTGCACAAAATAAACATACATTGAGATTGCATTTTAGAAGCCCTAAAGTACACTTCTGTTGTGAAAAAACATGTCAATCCCTGAGATAAGGATACATAAGGGAGGTGTAATTGTTATATTTTAACCCCAAGACCTCAACTTGATCAGTTAGGACCCTGCAATTAGAGTTGCCTTTGAGCAGTTAAGATGCATCAGGTTCTATGAAAAAATCCAAGGATATAATGTACAACTCACTAAGGAATTTTCAATGAATTTTTCTAGACTAGAGGTCAAGATTGGAGAGCTCACCTTTCACATTTCATATGTCACTATATCAGCTGCAACATAGGTTCCCCTCCAGGGAGAGCAATGGTTTAAGGGTATGCCTCTTGAAATTTCCAACTACAAGGATTTTCTAAAGCTTGAGTACAGGGATAAAGGGTATGGAGCCATTGTTACTAAGGAGTATTTAATAGAGCCCTATAGTAACCTTTTGCAATCAATTCATAAATACTTTACATGTGAGGGAAGGTTTGGGAGGATATACTAGTACCATTTTATACTTTTAATGTGTTTTATAGGAAGGAGCCCCTTTAATTTTCCCTTCTATCTATTTAGAAGTCTTAGCGAAATGGTAGACACAGTACAAGGAAAAAAGAACTAAGTGGAACCTAGTCTTTTCCACTTTTCTTTGACCAAGTTGTTGGTGTTGGAGGAATTGAATAAAAGGAACCAAAAATGGCAAGCCTTCCTAGAATCATCAAAGCTTACAATTGACCTACCAACTAGCTCTTGGAGTAAGAAGGACATACCCTCATAAGTAGAAAGGGACATGCACTCACCAATTGGAAGTTCTGTGAAGGGTCCCTCATCTACAATTTAGTCATCAAAAAAAGAAGAAAGACAAGAGGTTACATTTTTCTCTTGAAGTGGCAGATGTCCCAAAAAATACCCTCACTAGGCCTACTGCAAAGAATTTTCCCATGGAGAAAGACATTTGAAGCCTTGGAAATCATACCATAATATTATGGTCTTGATGAAAAAGATAAGGAAATTGCATAACTACATGAGCATCTAAAAGGAGCACATATGGGCATTGCATAGTTGTATCAGGAAAACATGGAATTAAATAAGGTTTATATAGAAAGGAAAGCTAGGGTTAGTGAATATGAATCAGTGGCTAAGGCTACACTAGCTGTTACCAAATCCAAGGGCAAAGAAAATGTAGTAAAAGAGGATATTAAGGAGGGATAATCTCCAACAACTAGAATCACCATATCTTCATCTAAAAAACTACAAATTCAGGAAGAGAAGACAGTGCAACATAAATGGATGAAGGAAAGCATACCTTTAACACGTTTAGGATCAAAATTTAAAAAGGCCCACAATGAAATTGTTGAGCTTAAGGAGCAGGATGACATGGCTAGGAAAAGGGTGAGTGAGATTTTGGACATGTATGAGCCAACCATGTAAAATGCTACATATATGATGAAGATGTTTCTCCCACTACATAGGTAGCTAAAGAACATATGTAGACATAATATTACCACGAGGAAGGAGTTAAGGGATACCAAGCAGCAGTTGAAAGAGATGTAGGACAAGGATAGAGGTAAAATGGACCTGTTGGTTGAAGCAACCAAAGTTTGAATGCTTGAAAAAATAAGACAAGGACATTTTAATTTTCGATTTTTCCTAAATATGCTTGTTTAATGGGGTTTAGGTTAAATATGATTATATTGTGCATGAAGTCCCTCTTGCAAAATCAATTAGTTAGAATTCTTAAGTCACTTCCAAAATAATCAACTTGTTAGCGTTCTGTAATTTACTAGAGATTGTGAGAACTAATCACATAGACAAACATCAAACCAACTTTTGAAACTGGGATCTAGCCATGCCAGTTTCAGAGAGGGCTCTCTCTTTAATATTTAACTTTGTTTGGATAAGTTTTTAGGCTAGTTATGATTGTACTTGGGTTTTGAGTTTTGTTTTGGATTTTGGAAAATTGATTGTATTCAATTGACTAATGTCTATTGGGAAATGGAGTCAAAATATAACTGGATAGTTGCATCAACTTTTCATAGAGTAAACACATGGAAAGCTAGGAGTATTTACTGGATCTTTCTAATTTATAAATGGATTATGATAGGAATATGAAAAAATTCAGCAGAACTAAAGAGCGATTAAGAATTATTTAGTTTGGCCTTCAATGGAAAACATTATTATTGTAAATGCAACCAGAATAAGGTACTCAACAGTAAATCCTATTGATCACGCTTTCTTCTTTACAATTGGAATTCAAATGATTACAATGGAAGATAACAATGAAACATAATAATAGAAGAAAAACATCACCAGTATTTAAGCCACAAAAATCCCGTGAATGGTCTGATTATTATTGATGCTCCAGTGCTTTGAAAAAGCTTACAGTACTTCAATAGAAAAAAATAGTTATGATATCAATCAATCGACCCTTGATACTTCCAAAACTGGAGTATTTATACATAGGATTACAATCAATGCTTGTGCGACAAGGCAATCTATAATTTCTCAAAATGAACTGTAAGGAAAGAAATCGATATAAAAGGAGTGCATCTGTGTTTCTAGCCCTATTCTGCTGGAAGACTATTGCTAAGTCACCACCTTTTTAGTACTGTGTTGGCAAACTGAGTGCTATGCTAGCGAAATTTGTTGTATGAACGCCCTTTGCCTGTCTTGACCCGAGGTGTCTATTTGCTACACGAGTCCTTTCTACCGTGTTTTAGCCTATTTCTTCATAAAAAATCGTGCAACCTGCATATGCCCGAACTTGAGATCCTTTAGATTTCAGCTTGGAACCACATCGCATCCACGCCAACATCGCACTTCACACATCGATGATTTTATCATGAACCTTGGCACTTATCTTCTAAAACTTGCGATTTGTGATTTTGATTGGGTCCCACCGTCATTTCACATCACACTTCGACGGTTTTAACACTTACCTGGGCGCTTATCCTTTGAAACTTGTGATTTGCGATTGCGACCGGGTCCCACCGTCATCGCATATCGCACTTCGGTGATTTTAAAACTTACGTCTAGTGCCTATCCTGTAAACTTTGCGATTTACGATTGCAATCGGGTCCCACCGTCATCACATCGTATCAGTGGAGTCCTAAAGGTTTCTTTGCGGTTTTTGTGATATATATGTATGTATCAAGCGGCTAGCTATGGGGGGCGGAGCTGTGGTAGTGGTAAGTCTTAATGGATATATGATACGGATTTTAGTGGGTGGGCGGAGTATTATGGTGGGGCCAACTGCATCGCAAATCGAAATCGGGACTGGATAGGTTTTTGGAATATGGTTAAAATTTAAATTTTGCGAAATGCAATGAGTGAAAAGTGAAGATATGTGCGATGAAATACATATCGCACATCGGCAATTACAAGGTTTAACTTTTGGCGGAATGGAATAAGTTATTTTCATCGATATGCGATGTGTGATGGATGGTGGGGGAAAGGGTGACGTGGCAAGGATAAATGGCCCCACTTTAATCGCAATCGGGGGAATCGGGAAGGCGGAGGTAAGTGGAAACAATGATGTAGCGATGCGAAAAAGGTAAAGTAGAAAGATAAAGCAGAAAGGCGAAAAAGGGTAAGGTTTATTTGCGCGCGGTGGGTGAATGGGTCCCACTATCATCACATATTGCATTTCAGAAGGTTTGTAGGAGACGAAAATTAAAGGATTTTTCGATTTGGCCGATGCGAAAAGCAATTTGAATGTACGGTAATGAAATAAAAAGGGAATGAGTTAGGGAAAATGAAAATGAAAAGGTATAAATCGCGGGGTGATTTTTTTTATATTGTATTAAAACTTGGTACATGGGAAAAAATGCTTAGGATAGTGTTTTTAAACCATATAAATCAATCTTCTTTATTGGGCGCATTTAGAGTAGTGGCCAATGAATTTTTTAAAACATAAATGAAGCTTTCCTTTTCTTTTTGCTTCCCTAAAATTTTATTTTTCCTTCTTTATTTAGAGCATCTAACACCTAAAATTTGATTGACATGCATGCCTAAAAAAAAAATTAATTTTCCTAACATTTTTTAATTTTTCATTCTTTTGCATCAATATCCTACCTTAACATTTTAACAATTTTCTCTTTCATATGAGTGCATTTAGACTAGCAACTCAACATTTTTCTTTTTAACAACTAATATACTTTTATGACTTATTCCTTCCTTGGTTCATATTAAATTATTGATTCAATTTTTATTTTCTACATAACTATTGATTTGCCAAGATTAAATAGTTTGACAAACCATTTTTCACTACCTAAAAACAAGCAATTTAAACCTAATTAAATTATGCTTAAACTGTATGATTGAATTCTATTGAACTTTTGTAGCATTTTAAACAAGTTGCACACAATTTATTTTCAGAAATAAGCTAAACTAAGAGTAGTGGCATTTGGAGGTGCAACACTTTCAGAATTTATTTTTTTTCTTTTTGATGTGGTTCGTATTCTATATATATTTTTAATTTAACATATACCCTCTTTTGATTTTTTATGTTATTTCCTTTTTTTTTTTTTTGAAAATTATTTGCAGATTGGAAATAATTTTACAAAATAAATTTGACAAATAGAATACACTCAATCGCCTTGAGATCTTATGAAATATAGGACCCTAAAAATGGCTTCAATTGGGGATGGCACTTCCATGCATTGAAGTGTCAAGAACCCGCGATTAGTAGCCTTATCCATCTGCACATCTGAGCAATCTGTAATCTGATTCCTTTTCTTCTTCAAATATTATGATGGTCTGTTGACCATGGCTTAGGGCCTTCTCTGCGGGCTTCAACCTTAATCAACAAAACATCCAATCCAATCTATGTTGACTATGATATTAACAATGATGTAAATGAATCTTTAAACTAGGAGAAATAATTCTTCAACGTCTTGCCATTTACAGGACCACGAGGTAACTCTGTTCCATTTATATATGTGAGAAAAAATGCATGGTCATCTCTAAAAGTATTTATAATATATGGTCCCATCCATATATTATCAAACTTGTTATGCTTCCCTTTGTCTTCTCTCCTTGCATCCCATTTTAAAGCTTTGTCACCAATAGCAAAATCAACTGCCTTGGTCCTTTTGTCAAATATTTTCTTGATATTTTCCTGGATGAGCCGTGTTCTGTTATACACCTCTTCTCTTGTTTTCTGCAACTGAATGGTTTGATGGATCCTTCTGAGTGCATCATTTGGTTCCAATTGTAACTCTTGCATTATGTTCATCACTAGATGTGCTAGAGAATATGGAAAAACAACATCCATCCCATAGACAAGTTGGTATGGTGACATACCAATGGACTTTTTGGTAGTATACCTATCAGCCCAAAGTGCGTTGATTAACTTATTATGCCAAGACTTTTTACTCTGTTGTAATAACTTCTTGATGATGTTTACCAAACTCTTATTGGATGATTCAACTAGTCCATTACCTTGTGGGTAATAGGATGTTGAATGTCCTATAGAAAAAAGATATTTATCACAGAATTTAATCATGTTTTTGGACTTAAAGGCTACTGCATTGTCAGTGATGATTTTCCTTGGGTAGCCAAATCTGGACAGGATATTGGTCTCAAGGAACTCTGTAATAATAACATCTGTGGCATTTCTGGAAGGGATGGCCTCTATCCACTTAGTGAAGTAATCTGTAGCTATTAAAATCCACTTGTGTTGGGTAGAGGAAGGAGGATAGATTTCACCTATGAAATCCAAACTCGATTGTTGGAATGGGCTTTCAACAGAAATGGGTTTTAGTGGCAAGGGTAGAAGTTTCTTTTTACCTTCAAAAATTTGACACTTGTGTTAGGTTGTGAATTTCTTATGGATATTAGAAAAAAGGGTGGTCCAGTAAAAACCAGCCTTAAGAATTTTATTAGCAGTAGTCCTCCAATACAGGTGGCCACCATAGTCTCCTTCATAAAAATCATGCATAATCTTGTCTGCATCATTCTTCACCAAACATTTGAGTGATAGGCCACCAGAATATTTTTAATAAAGGACATTATCAATGATGCAAAATTTTATTGCCTTTAATTTCAAAAATCTAGCTTTAGTTTTTGTAAGACCAGGGGGGTGAATTTAAATTGAATAATACATAAAGCAGGTTTGCATACCAGGGAGAATTTAAAAAATCTTCATTGATTTGTGGAGTCACCTTCTCCTCTTGATCATCCAAAGTTGGCACCAAGTTTATGTCCAGAGCTTGAAAATTGGACTCAGCCATAAGCTGGGCAAGTCCTTGTCCTTTAATTAGTTTAGTATGTTTTATTTCCAGATCATACTCCAAAATAACCACAATCCATTTTCCTCTTTTTCCATCTGGTCCATTCTGTGTTAAGATATCCTTTACCACATAGTTAGGTACATAAGCAATTATATGTGAATGAAGAATGTAAACTCTAAAATCTTTAATTTCTTTGACTAGTGAAAATTCTTGTTTTTCCATGATGTTGTACTTGAGAGAAGCATCTCTTAAAGCTTTGTTGAAGAAAGCTATTAGCTGCTCAAATCCTTCAGTATTTTTCTGCAGTAAACAAACCGCAACAGTGTGCTGAGAAGCAAAATAAAAGATTATAAAATCTTTAGTAAAATCTGGACTGATTAACAATGGTGCTTTAGTTAATGCATGTTTTACCATGTCAAAATATTTCCTAGTCTCTATGCTCCATTTGATTTCAGAGTCTCTCTTGAGCATATTGGTTATGTTTCTAAGGAGTTCAACAAGATTAGGAATAAATCTTCTGAGAAAAGTTATTTTACCTATGAAGGATTGAAGTTATTTAATGTTTCTTGGGGGACTGATCTTTAGGATTGCTTCAATTCTCTCAAGGTCAATTATAACTCCATCTTTTGATATGATGTGTCCTAACAATTTTCCTTCTTCCATGCCAAAAAGTGTTTTCTTAGGATTTAAAGATACGCCAAATTTTCTGCATTTCTCAAATACTCGTTTCAAATGTCTCAAGTGTTCTTGGTCAGATTTTCAATACATAGTTATATCATCTAGATATATTACAATAAAGAGGCCAATCTCTTCTGAAAAATAAATGTCATTGCTCTTTGGAACGTAGCCCCATCATTCATCAGTCCAAAAGGCATTTTCACATACATGAAAGTGCCCCATGGAGTGGTAAAAATTATTTTATATTGATCTTCTAGATCAACCAAGACTTGGTTATGGCTAGAGAAACCATCTAGTAATGATATCCTACTTGATCCAATCACGTTTTGTAAGATATGGTCCATTTTGGGTAAGGGATAGTTATCTTTCAGAGAAACCTTATTCAGATTTCTAAAGTCAATGCACAACCTGATTTCTACAATTTTATTTTTGGTTGGTACTATGTTTGGCACCCATTTGGAATATCTTAGAGGGACAATTATTTTAGCATCATACATTCATTTAAATTCTTTCTCAACTAAAGGTAACAAAACTGGATTTATCCTCCGAAGTTTTTTTTTGAAAGGCTTTTGTTCTTCTTTAATTGGAATTTTGTGTTGTAAGACGTTGGAATCATAAACCTTTAGGTATTCATAATTCCAAGTGAAAACATCAATGTATTCTTTGAATAGGCTATATATTTATGTTTTGTGACAATAGTTAATGTTTTTGACAGTTTGATCATCTTTGGGTTTTGTTCAGTACCTATGTTGCATTCCTCAACTTCTGCTTCCGTGGGCTCAATTTTAGGATTCTTTTCTACATGATTGAAGTCAAAAAGGTCTTCTAATGGAGCTAGTCCCTGGGGAAAAATGTTATGTTTTAGTTGAAGGATTTCAAAATATTCCTTTTCAGGATCTATTTCATGAATTTCTAATTTAGGAACACTTTCATCTAAATGATTATTAACATCTAATCTACCACACCGGTTTACCAAAGGATTATATGCAACTATTTGTTTTTCTACATGATCTTATGGTTTTATTTGATTTTTTTCATGATTATCTAAATCTAACTATGTTTCCTCAAATTCATCTTTTGACAGTAATATATTTTCAATTTGTTTTTCATTTCCGAAAAACTTCCAGTATCACATGTTATCTGGTATTGCAGGTCGATGTTTTATTTCAATTGTGTGTGGTATGTTGAGGTGAGGAATTTTACAAGTACTTGCAGAAACAACAAGACTATTAACTATGACATTTTAATTTCTTGGAATTATGACTAGGTTGTATTCCAAAAAAGTATCTAAGAAATGGTGCACTGCATTTTTGCAGGCTCTTAATCGAGGGTTTTTAGCAGCATATTCTCCTTTTACTTGTTTGATGATTAATTTCTGAATCTCCTTGTACAACAATTCTTTTAGCACTTAATTTTTTAAGTAACTACAGGCCTAACATCAGAGCTTCATATTCTGCAATATTATTGGTGCACTGAAAATTAAGTTTAAAGGAATGCCCTTCACAATGATTATTAGATGGATTAGATAACCAGACTCCTACTCCAGAGCCTTCTTTACTACAGGCTCCATCAAATCTCATATTCCAGAAGAGTTCTCAAGGAGGATCTAATTGTTCAAGTTGAGCTAGGTTTTCAGATGTATCGATGTTATTTCCAAATTGTGCTTCAATTTCAGTATCATTGAATAATATGAATGAATCCAAATTAGTGTGAACATAATATAGATGGTAATTATGAGGTTTTTCTTGACTGCTTACCATATATTTCATGAGAGTTTCCCTATACAATCTTCTCTGCTGACCAAAGACTGGTATTGTAGCATAAGTCATATCTAGTTGAAGGGTTCCTTGTAACTTTGCTCCCCAAGAACGTGATAAAAGAATGCCATATTTAGGAGGAATGTCTGCTACACCAATGTCCATAACTAGGCTTTTGGCTGGGATTTGAGACAAAGTTACACACAGGTCCTTGATGGCACCTAAAAACTTTACTTTACTTGAATCAGATGAGTGTAGGTCTTTGTAGGGCCTAGTGATGTCAAGAGCTAACTTTTCCATTATAATTTTGGGCATTAAGTTGTGTTAAGCACCTGAATCTGACATAGCATTATGTAGGATTTTATCATGTATGTTTAAGATGACATAGAAAGGAGGGACTGCTCCTTCTTGTAACTTACCATCTACTTCTAGACCAAACAACAATTCAGGTTGATCATCATTAAGGTTGAGAGTGTTTGTAGTTTCCCCTATCTTTAGTATGCCATTACCTGAGTTCTGTATGTTTGTTTTTTCATTAGCTCTGTCAAAGGGATGGGAATTTTGACTTTGGATAGTTCATTTTAAAGATTAAATAATGATTGAATATTTATAATATTGGGAATGTCAGGTACATCAACAGTTTGTTTAGATGTAAGCAGGATTTGCTGACTGGTGGTTGGAACATAAATTTGAGTTGGTTCAGAAACAAAATCAACTGTCTTTTTATTAGAAACCTCTGATGGTTTCTTTCTAGGAGTTTCACCAGATTTCTTAAAATAATTTTATGATGTTTTCTTAGGGTCTGAATCATAGGTAATTTTGGTACGATGATCAGTGTTCTTCTTAGAAGTATTGTCAGATTTTTTTTTCTGCTCCTAAGATTATATTGTTTGTGAAGCTCCATAACAACGTTTTCAAATCCCTGTTTATATTATTCAGATTCTTCTGACTCAAGCTCTGTTTGGGCTAATGAAAATAACTATTGTTCTTCTTCTGTGAGAAAAATAGTGTCATTATCATGCAAACCCAACAAATTTATTTGGTTGTATTCTTCCTCTTGAGGGATCTCTCTATTTTCATCAACATAATTGTCCTGAAAAGGGAGTCTAATTTGTTGGTCAGGTCCCCTTTGTTTAATCTGTGGTTGATTTCTCCTACTGTTTTGTTTGCGATTATGGGGAGGGTTTTGATTTTCCCTAGGGATGTTTCTATCAATTACCATTCGTTCCATTTCCCTTACTAAAGAATATATCTTGGCATCAGTACTAGAGGTTGATGCTTCTTATTTTATGGTAACTCTCTTTTCAACCCTCATTTTAGCTCTTTTGGCCAAAAAATTGGCCTCCACACTAACTGATATGCTCTGCATTTCTTCTAAGGTGCCAGGATTCCGCTCTCTTAACTAAAAATATATGTTTGGTTCAAAACCATCTAGAAACTTTATCAACACTAGTCCTTCGGGTGGTTTTATGTGAGCAGGAATAACATTATAAATAGAATTGAATCTAGCACAATAATCCTGCACACTCTCTCCATTATCTCTTTTGATATTTTCATATTCTGATAGAATTTGGAGGGGGTTCTTTTAACTTGCCATATATCTAGAAACTGACGCTGTAGGAATGTTAGTGAATTAATGGTAGCAATTGGTAAAGATCTAAACCATTTCATAACCTCATCTCCAAGGGTTTGAATGAATAACCTCATCATAACATCATCAACATCGATGTCATGGAGATCAAATAAATAATTAATTTTTTCTACATGCTGCTAAGCAGTAATGGGTTGGGTGTTATTGAACTGAGGTATTTTGGATTGATAATCTTGGGGCATAACCCCTAGATTTTGAGGAAGAACCAAGGGAGCATAACGTGTAGCCATGATTGGAGGTGTAGGGTTGACAATAATAAGTGGTAGATTAATAGGTAGTGGATTAATAGATGGTGGAGGAGGTGGAAAAGGATGGATTATATGTCAAGGAGAGGATGGATGAAGCGATGGAGATGAAGTTATTTGAGTTTTTATGAGAGGAAAGTAGTAGAATTTTCAGAAGAGGCTAGACTTACAGATCTTTAGTGAATTTTTTGGGATGAAATGGATGAAGCAACAATATTTAAAGCAGACAATTCTACTGATTGTTGGAGATAAGCATCTGTAACTGCTGAAGTGAAATTTGATACCAAACCTTCGAGGATCTCAAAATCCTGGATAATTTGTTAATCAGATTTTGTTAAAGAAGGTGAATCTCTAAGTGAATTTGGATGAAAAATAGATTGGTCAATGACTAATGTATCTGCCCAATTTTGGGATTTGCTACTAAACAAGCTTTTCTCAAACTTTAAGTCAAAGTTGATATCTTGTAAGGTTTCAAGCTTATTAGGAAAGGATTGTGCTCTTGGGAGAGGATTATTACTTCCCCAACTTTCAGATGAACTGATCTGTTTGACTGATTTCTGTGAAGTATCCTTAGCTATTTTTCCAATCCTTTGAAGATCATCCATTATATCAGGAGGTTTGGGATCAGGATGGGATCTTGTATAAGGTCTCTTGGAAGCCAACTTTGAAAATCAAAACAAACACTATAAAATGAAACTCACACCAACCTTTTGAAATTGGAATTACACTTTATTTACAAAAAATAAAAAAGATAACAATCTCTATGAAATATTTTATACAATGATTATTTAACCAGTGATTGAATTCGAAAGAAATTATGATTTATTTCAATTCTATTTTCCCCAGTATGGTCACCATTATGTTAGCGTTCTATAATTTACTAGAGGTTGTGAGAAGTTACCACATAGGCCAACATCAAACCAAATTTGGAAACTGGGATCTAGGCATGCCAGTTTCATAGAGGGTTGTTATACTAAAAACTGTCATCCTGACATTTTGCTATGAGTATGAGCTCATTATTACTCATACTTCCTCCTTTTGCAAGTCTAACATATCAGCTCCTCATGTCAAGCTTTCAAAATCAGAGAAAAGTTCCTAAAAATCCCCTAAACATTGGTATCGCACTTTCTCTATTCATTGCCTGCGGTCCCGCACCTAAAGTTCAGCTCTCCTGCGGAACCATACCGCACGTTCTTTGTGTTATGGGTGCGGACCTCTGTAAAACTCAAAAAGGCGAGAAAGTTAAGATAAAAATTTGATTTCAGATGAATTCTAGAAGATTCTAGATGGGAATTTTCGGGAATGGATATGCTTTGATAAGGTTCATGCATCCCTCACTTGATGGAGCTAACCCCTTGATGTAGGGAGCTAATCCATTTGAAGGAGGATTCTATCCCTTCATATTTGGAACAGAAAACCTCCTCTTTTCCACTATAAAAAGAGGCCTTGGGTAGCCTCAAAGGGAGTAAAAGCTTTAAGATATTTGAGGTTAAATGCTGTTGAGATTCAGACTCAGTTAACTAAGACTTTCTGTGAGGTTAAATCACTTACCTCTATTCGTCTTGGTTCAAAGAGTGCAATGCTTGTCAAATTAGAAGAGATTCCTGCTTCGGACCCCGGGAGGACCTGCACGACATCAAGGCACAAGTTGTAAAGGTTTTATTTTATTTGAAGTTAATACAAATATACTCATTTCTCTCATTAAACTATCTATTCATGGTTTATTTCATAAATTCCTTGATCATTATGATGAGTATAGTTTATAATAATGTCTATACAGGTGCTATGTAATCTTTTTGCTTGTTTGTGACTGCAGATTTATTGAGGAACATTCCTTCAGTGCACGAGGGACTTCAACGAGATCAAGCAAGCGCTGGACATAAGGTAGGCCTTACACCTATATAGCATTTTTATGAATCTTGTATGCTTAGAGAGAGATTAGTATAATTGGATGTTTGTTGCTAGTTACTTTTAGTACTAGAGAGATCGGTCTTGTCCGCAAGACGGATTAATCTACACAACAAAATGGCGACTCCGCTGGGGAAAGAACTTGTTGTTTTTGGTTCTCTTTTATTTTTGATTTGAGGAAACATTTTTTCCTGGTTTTTGATTGATACATTTCTGTCTGGGTAATTTAGATTTTCCTTGTTTTTGAAAATTTAGAAATATTTTAAGTTTTTCTATAATTTTTCCTAGGACCGCACTCTGCCTTACTTTGACAGTGCGGGCAGGTTCGCACTTTCTGTAAAGAATACAGTGCGGGACCGCACCTGTCAATACTGGTTACCTGCGGACCCTGTAAAATTTTTAGAAAACCTCCAGATTTCTTTCTGTAGTTTATTTTTATTTGGATTTAGATTTTTGGTTTCTGCCCAGACTGATTTTTGTTTCTGTCAAGAATTTTTTGTGAATGAACTCCAACAGTATTGATGTTTTGATGATTTTCTAGAAGATTTTGCATTTTGGATTGTTTTTCACTTGGTCTTTGTAGTGATTCGAAGCATTGACAGTTTAAAGTATCTCAGATTACATTGATCTTTTTTGTCTTTTTGTTGAATCCGACCTGATTGTGGGAACATCCTTTATTGAGAAATAGAGCCATTTGTTTCTTTGCGAATCTTCGAAAAACTTGGTTGAAAGTTTTGAATTTCATTTTTATAAAAAAAAACATATTTTGAGTGTTTTTGATCTGTTTGTTATTCTAAACGAATAGACTCTTAGTTTGCTGAACAACTAAGGAAAACATTCTAAAAAAATCTTAAAGCTTTTATTCAATTTAGATTGTTTAAAATCATAGATCTCAAGATTAGATTTTGTAGTTTTGAGTAGTTTTTTAAATTTTTATAGCTTTCTTTTGAAGGAAAATTGTTTTGTAGCTTCGACTTTGGAAAGAAAAAGGATTTTGTTATGAGCTTGATAGTTTTTCTTATTATTGAAAAGACAAAATAGTTTCTTTCAATTATTTTTCATGTTTTAAAGAAAGAATTAAAAGAATTGCATTCTCCAACTCTTTCTTTAGATAGAAAGTTCATTGAAAGAAAAAATAATTGAATATCATTCTAGGTGCATTTTAGTGTTTTTTGGAATTCGAGTCTTCACATCATCCAAAGTTTCATTTCCGCACCCATTGACTTAAGAAACAGCTCATAAAAGTAACGCTTAATTAAAATTCATCTAGTAATCTTTTTGTTTCTAGGGCTCTTATCACCAACATAGCTTAGGCTAGTATCTTGGAGTAGGGAGTAATTAACTCTCCAAGATAGCTAAAACAAACAAGTAGACAAATCTTGCGGTAGGAAGAATTCCAATTGTTGCATGTATGCTCTGGGAAGCTCCTCTTATAGGAGTCAAGCACGAGATCATATCTGAACCAGTGGGGTAATCAATCCTTCCTCATTGGGAAAGATAGAAGATATACACGCATTAACAACGGTAAACCTCGGATAGACCATTGTCGAGGAGCCTGGGGTCACTTGTCGGTATACTTTTGATTATTTCAAGGAGACTTCAAGGGGATTGAGCTTTGTTACTCTTCCCTTGCGTGTGTGTCGAATCGTAGACTATTCCCCCAGGTATATTTGTTTCAATTGGTAACCTTAGTGGCCATAATCTTTAGGATTCTTTCCTAAGGTGACAGTGGAGGGAAGATCCCACTGTACCTGGAACAGACGTCGGCTAGACTCACTTGGACTCTCCGGAGGGTTATCTTCACCTGAGATGGTATAGTGGAGAAACTTGCACCGGTCTGTTTCATTAAGCAGGTTGTCGGGGTAACTGTTCCAACCGCCCTTTTCGTATTAAAACTCTACTAAGTTGGATTTCATCACCAACTAGTGTTTTTAGTACGGAAAGTTACTGTTTGTGTGTGGTTTGAACTCCTAGATTTTTTTTAAGCGTGTGATTCAATTGTTTGTTTCTTAGAGACTTTAGGTGTTTTCATTGAAATTTTTCTTTGTTTGCGTGTGATTAGATAATTTTTAATCGTGGCGGAATTTCCGAGACAATCCCGGAGAATACAAGGGATACCCCCTGAATATTCACCAAGTCAACTTGAAGGGCTTCGTGCTCTGGTATCATCCAGTAGTAGTAGAATTAGATCAACGGAAATTGGAAGTTCATCTATAGTTATACATCCTGATCATCAAATACCTACAACAGAATATATTCAAGAACCGATTTCAGTTTCTGAAGTTACTGGAATTTTTTCTTCTTTTGGTGGATTACCTGACGAACCTGAAATCTCTGAACCTGAAACTGAATCTTCTATGTTGGAAACATCCTCAGGATTTATCACACCAACTTCTAGCGATCCTGGTTCACCTAGGGTAAGAAATATCATTACTGACAATCTTCCCTCTGGACTTATTTCTATTGAAGAACTTACTAATCCAGACGAAGACATATCTCTTCCCGACTCCCCTCAATCTATAAATCTTAGGGAGCGTGAATCTATTTTCTACAGCCCCATTCAAACTGATCCTTGGTATCTCTCTTTAACGAACTTTTTAGAGAATCCGGGTCTTGCTTTTTATCCACCTCGAATTCTATTTCATCCTACACCCAGAGGTTATTATCCGCCATCCTTTATGGCAGGAGAGTCATCCATGTTTTCTCAAACATCGGAATCATTTTTACACGGTGGTCCTTTTGTTCCTTCGGGATATCAGTCTCTATCTGGTACTTTCTTGGGAGTAGCTCCTCGACCAATTCAAAACGTGTTATCATCTAGTTTTCATGGATTTAATATTGAAACGTCGAACGCAGATCAAATCTTTATGTTGTCTGGTAATATTCCAAATCCTCAAACTCAAGGCAGTCAGTTTCCTTCTGGGGGGCAACCTCAGGGAACTCAGTTATCGCCTGGGGGGCAACCTCAAGGAACTCAATTACCACCTGGAGGACAACCTTCAGGTAGTCAATTACCACCTGCGGCTCAACCTCAAGGTAGTTTTTTCCCAGGACAAACTGTGGAATCATATTATTTTGGGGGGCAACCCCAAGGACAGTACATACCTCAAGGGTATCAACCTTCAGGACAGTACATACCTCAAGGTCAACCCCAAACTCAATATGCTCCTCAGGGTCCTTATCAACCCTAGCCTCAGTACGCGCCTCAGGGTTATCAACCTCAAGGTCAATACCCAATTCAAGGTTACCAACAGCCTTCTGGTCAACCATCTATTCAAGGAGCCGGAAATTTACCTCTTAATTATCAACCCTACGTTCAACCAGGTTATGGTCCTTATGTTCAACCTTCTACGGGACAATACCCCGGAATGATGGTGTGGGATCCGTCCCAATATCAACAGCCTTTACAACCTAATGTGCAGTTGCCTTATCAACCTGGCCAGCCATTAGTTTCTGGTTCAACCCAGCAACCTGTTCAGCCAGCTATTCAAACTCCTGCACCTAGTTCAGTTCAGCAGACTGGGCCTAGTACACCTCAGACTCCGCCTCAAACTGCTACAACTGCTGCAACGTCTGTTCAACCTGTCACACCTGTTTCTGGAGTATCTGTAGCCCTGAGTTCCGCTACCCCTGTATCCGTGAAAATCCCTCAAGTCTCTGTACCTCAGTCAGGACCTTCAGTTCAGACTTCGGTTCAGATACCTATAGGACAAACCGGTACAAGTACAGTTGTTACAAGTCAACCTCAATTTACGTATCAACCGTACCAGGGACAGCCGCAATTCGGTCCCTATGTACAGAATCCAAGCTATCAGTATCAACCGTACCCTGGTTATACTTATCAACAACCTCAGTATGGTCCGGTTCATCCTGGTTTTCCGGGAGGTTACACAATACCTAATGCAAATCCGATTCCTAGTTATCCTGGGTATCTGCCTCCTGGATCTGCTTTGGCTTCTCAAGGTTTTCGCGACCCTAACCGTCAATTACCGTTTATCGCAACTTTGGACTTACCTGATTTGACGTGCCTTACAAATGATCCCATTTTTTATTATCAGAACTGGCCGCCAATGCCTCATAAGTTGCCCAGTGATATACCAAAATTCGAAGGTAAGTCAGGAGAGGATCCATTGAATCATGTTATGACTTATCACCTTTGGTGTGCATCTAATTCAATCATTGATGATTTGATTCGTTTACGTCTTTTCCAAAGAACTCTCATAGGTTTTGCAGCCAAATGGTACATTGAGTTGCCACGAGGCTCGTTTCATAACTTTAGTCAGTTAGCAACTGCTTTCTTGACTCATTTTCAGTTGCCTGTCAGATACGACAATGGCACAGAATTATTAACTTCGCTGAAACAATCCACGTCTACGTATATTTCTGATCATATCCATGAATGGCGACGTAGGAGACGTTTGGTGAAAGTTTATATTCCGGATCAAATTTTGGCGGAATGGTTTGTTAAATCATTGTTACCCAAGATTACTGAAGATGTAGCTAAGGTTGGTGTTGTTACTGAAGAGCAAGTAATTGCTCAAGCTCAGTACCTTGACCTCGTTTATACGCAGTCAGGTACTTTACATGAAAAAATCCGAGACCTTCCAAAACAAGGTCAAATAGCTGCTGCTCCTTCAGGGTCTCATGCCGCTGACGGTATGATTGGTACAGTCAATTCTAAAAGTAAGAAGAAATCTTCAAAGAATTCTTCTCCTATTATAACTTTACCTGATTCCCCGAAAGGAGAATCTTCCCCCGAAGTTTCTGCCGATATTCACGTCGTAGAGACATCTACGACCAAATCGAAATCCGGTGGTAAAAAGAAAGGGAAGAATAAAAACAAAAAGAATTCGAAAGAGAAAACTAATAAAGATGAATCCAATGACGAAAAACGTAAACCTCGCTATCCTTGTTTCATTTGTGAACAAGATCATTTCACGAAAGAATGTCCATATCGAGCCGAAGTTACGAAATTCGTTAAAGGATCACAACAACCTGCTATCTTGAAGGATCCTTTTCCAATTCAAGATAGTAAGATGGTTGGTTCTACCTCGACTACTTTTGAAGAACCTATTATGATGATGTCTCATGTAAGGGTTGCGACGCGATCGCAAGATTACGGTTCTAAGAATCCTGTTGATGGTAAAGAAGCAGAATCTTCTAATGCAAATACATCAACTACACCTCCTCCTGTTTCTGGTCCGCTACAGATCGAGAAACAAAATCCAGACTTAATAATCAAACCGCCTGCTAAAGGTGTTCTTCGTAAATCAGCTTTCAATCCACATGCGAGAGCTGCTCATAATTACAACATTGTTGAAGACTTAGCTGTTTCTCCTTCAGCAATGTCGGCTTTGGAAGTGCTGCAATCGTGTCCAGCACAACGTAAATTATTATTGTCTGCCATAGGAGCTGTCGATGTTCAGGATTCTAACCTTATAATCTTCGATTTAGAAAATAGTACACCTCGCCTACCTCACCAAATGGCTTTCCAGATTCCAGTGTTAGTAAAAAACAGACCAATCTTTCGGACTGTGATTGATGAGGGAGCTTCAACATGTATTATGTCGATTCAATGTTGGAAATTGTTGGTTCTCCTACACTTAACCAATCTCTGACAATTCTAAAGGCTTTTGATGGTCGAGGTTTTCAACCTTTTGGTATTTTGCAGGATTTACCCATAGGGGTCGAAGGTAAAATCGTTAATCTAGATGTGGAAGTGGTTGATGCCCCTCTGGATTACAGCCTTCTTCTGGGTCGTAGTTGGTCCTATGCTATGACTGCTGTTGTTTCTTCGGTCTTTCGACTCATAAAATTTCCATATCAAGGAAAGATCGTGACAATAGATCAGTTAACTTATTTCTCGTCCGACCCAGCCTCTACAGAAACAATCCAGCATGTTGGTAAAACGGCTATCCCTTATAAGGATGTTGGAGTAGGTTTGATTAAAGATTCCGGTTTACTAGGAAATTTTTCCTTTCCTCCTCCTAACGTATCGCCTTCTACTGCAAATATTCACATGATTTTATCAGACACTATTATGTTTGATGATCCTTGGATCGTACCTTCCGAATCCGAGATAGATTCATTTGATGGCGTGATGCCTTTGAGTCCATTTGAAATTGCATACCAGGCTGTACAGTCACTTTCCAACCCCTCTTCAACCGAAATTGATCCAATGAATGGGATCCAAGAGGAATCACTTTCTATATCTAGTTCAGTTACAACGACATTTCCTGAACTTGTTCATACAGATGAGCAAATTCGTGAGTTTTTGTTTGTTGATGATTTACCATGGGAAGATCTACATCACCGATCTTCATTTTTACCCGAATTAGATCATTTTGAAGATGATTTCGCTTCAATTTTTACTGCTGAATATGTCAAAGAACCTCAGAATCCATTGCAAAATCCTGATTCTGAGTTAAATTTGGAAAATATATCTAGAACGGTTCCAATTGACATTTCAGTAAAACCTGGAATAATTGAAAACATTCATATAGGTGCTTGTTGTACAAATGAAGAAATTCAGACTTATAAAGCCCTATTTCAAGAATTTCGTGACGTGTTTGCCTGGTCTTATGAAGAAATGCCAGGAATTGATCCATCGATCGTTGTTCATGAAATTAAGACTTACCCGGATGCTAAACCTGTTCGTCAACGATTATGTCAAATTCATCCTAGAAAAGCTGCTGCTATAAAAGCTGAAGTTGAAAAATTACTTCGAGCAGGATTCATTTATCCAATTCCCTTAACGGATTGGGTATCGAATATTGTTCCCGTGACTAAAAAACAAGGAACGATAAGAGTATGTATCGATTATAGGGATATTAATCGAGCATGTCCAAAAGATAATTATCCAACTCCCTATATCGATCAAATAATTGATGATTGTGCTGGCAGTGAATTGTTTTCCTTCATGGATGGCTTTTCCGGCTACAATCAAATAAACATACTCCCTGTAGATCAACCCAAAACAACTTTTATTTGTCCATGGGGAACGTTTGCTTATTGTAAACTACCTTTTGGATTAAAGAACGCTGGAGCAACTTTTCAACGGGCTATGTCTTATGCATTTCATGACATTAAGCACATTTTCCAACCATATCTCGATGATTTACCTGCTCATTCATTACGTAGGGCCGACCATCTCACTCATTTACGAGCAATTTTTATGAGATGTAGGCATTATCGGATAAGGCTGAATCCGCATAAATGTGTTTTCTACGTAGAATCGGGTCGATTACTGGGATTTGTTGTCTCAAAAGCAGGCATTCGCGTCGATCCATCGAAGGTCGAAGCCATTGTTAAATTGCCTCCTCCTTCGACTTTACGCCAACTCCAAAGTTTGCAAGGGCAAGCAAACTTTTTACGTAGGTTTGTTCCTAACTATGCCGAGCTTAAAAAGGGTTTTACCCGGTTGTTGAAACAGAACATTCCGTTCTTTTGGGACGAGATCGCTGATCGATCTTTTGATGCACTTAAACACGCGTTGACCCATGCACCGTTCTTGCATCCTCCCAACTACAACCAAGATTACATTTTGTACCTTGCTGCTTCTCATTCCACCATTGGGATGGTACTAGTTCAGGAAGATGAATCTCACAATGAACATGTGATTTATTATCTTAGTCAGAATCTGCATCCGACTGAAATCAAATACACACATGTGGAGAAATTGGCCTTGGCAGCTGTTCAAGCTATCCAACGATTTAGACATTACATCTTGTTACGTAAAACCACGGTAATTTCTAATTGCAACCCTATGATGTATATTTTGACCAAACAATTGCTAGGGGGCAAATATTCCAAATGGATAGTTATCCTGCAGGAATTTGACTTGGAATTTGAGAAATCCAAGGCAAAGAAATCTTTGGTATTTGTGGAACTGATGTGCGATTTCCCCTCTACTGATACTGAAACAGTGGCAGAAGAGTCCATTGCAGACGAATCTTTGTTTCTCATCAGTACACTTGATCCATGGTATGGAGATATTATCGTTTATCTCCAAACCCAATCTTTTCGGCCTGACATCTCATGAACTCAGCGACGGAAAATACGCTTCCAATCCCAATAGTATAATATCATTGGTGATACACTTTATCGTCGTGGAGCGGATTCTGTTTTCCGACGTTGTCTAACTCATGAAGAAGATGAAAAGGTGTTAAATGACTGCCATTCTGGAGCATGTGGCGGTCATATGTCTGGGTATGCCACAACCCAAAAGATATTGCGTGCAGGTTATTTCTGGCCAACGTTGTTCAAAGATTGCATTTATGCGGTTTGGAAATGCCACAACTGTCAAATTTTTGATCGAAAAATGCGCGCACCACCCGCTCCTCTTCACCCTATAATTGCTGTTGGTCCTTTCGCGAAATGGGGTATCGATTTTATTACATGTAACCCTCACTCGGCCGGGGGGAATGCCTATATTATTTTAGCAGTAGATTATTTTACAAAATGGGCCGAGGCGATGCCTACATTTTCAGCTGACGGCAAGACTACTGCAACATTCGTATTTAATCACATAATTGCTAGGTTCGGTGTTCCCCAAGCTATTATTACGGATCATTGAAGTCACTTTCGGAATGTCATGATGACCGAACTGACATACCAACTTGGCCTGCGCCACGATAGTTCCACTCCGTATTATCCGCAAGCCAATGGTCTGGTTGAAGCCATTAACAAAGTTTTAGTCACCATGATTAAACGAATCATTGGTATTCACAAGACGAATTGGCATTCCATGTTATTTTCAGCACTTTGGGCATATCGAACCTTAGTCAAAACATCAACGGGTTTCACTCCTTTTCAACTAGTTTACGGTTTGGAAGCTGTGTTGCCGATTGAATGCGAAATACCGTCACTAAAATTAGCCGTATAATTACTTCCAGCTACGTCTGAAGAGGAGAAACGTTTCTTGTACTTAGCCCAATTAGATGAGAACCGACGAAATGCTGCAATAGCAAACGAGGCTCATGTTAAAAGGATAAAAGCTCAGTATGATAGAAGTGTGACCCATCGAAATTTTTCAGAAGGAGACCTAGTTTTACTTTATGATCAAGCTAACGACAAGCTAGGAGCTGGGAAATTCGTGCCTATGTGGCATGGTCCTTACATTGTTAAACGAAAGTTAGCAAAAGGGGCCTCTGAGTTGATAGATTTTGACGGTGTCCCTTTGGATAAACCCAGAAATGGGCTCTATCTAAAGCGATATTATGCTTAAATGTGGTGTGGAGATTTTGTTAGTTTAGATTTCTTTACTGTTGGTGTGTTTTAGATTAGAAAAGTGTGCCTAGTTTAGAGAGTGTGTTTTTATCATTATTCCTACTTATCTGAGTTTTACTCTTGATATTGAAGATGTCGACGTCTCTTCAAACCCACATTGGTTTTGCTGATGGTGCTTGTCGTAGTACACGAAACATTTCTTCCGCAACTTGGGTTATCTATTCACCCTCTGACGAGTTAGTATCCATGCATGGGGTAAGCCTTGGTCAAACAAAAAATAACATTGCCGAGTATAGTGCAGTGATTGAGTTATTATCTGAATCCATATCATTTGGAATTCAGAGTTTGATTGTAAGGTTGGATTCTGAACTTGTTGTATTACAGCTTAACAGGGTTTATACCATTAGAAATCCAGTGTTATTACGGTTATTTTTAAGAGTTTGTCTCTTGGAACGTGAATTTGATTACATTGAATATCAGCATATTCCAAGACATTTAAATACATTAGCAGATTCAATTGCTTCTAGTATGATAAATAGACATTTGCAATAATCAAAAGTAGTAAATCAAACAACATTCACATATGTACACAGATAGTCGGTAAATAGTGATATATCATAGTATAGGAGTGTTTTCAAAAAATATACATCGTCTTCGATCATAGGTTGGAAACACCTTATGATCGGAAAAAATGATAATACAAAAGTCAAAAATATGAGTCTACACGATCATCCCATCACTGATGGTGATCACGATAAGAAACCACTGCCCGAGCTACCCTGCATAGGAACCTCCTAAAAGGTCCTGGAACTCCAATCACATATCTCTGCAACCTGAGTGGAATGTCATCTATGCTCGTCTCTGGAATATCTAGAGTCAAACGCTCTAGATGATGCTCTAAATCAGTCAAAATCTCCGCTGATTGGCCTGCTGGGGCTGGTGCGGCTGCAACTGGTTGCCTTCTCTCGTAAGGTTGGAGATGTGCTGGTTGCTGTGGACCCACATCTGTATTCAAAAAAACTTTTGGTTATTAGTTTTCAAGACGATAAAAAATAAAAAAAAATTAGAATTTAGCAAACGTTGAAAAATGATTGTACCTGACTCGTCCCACTGTTCCCCTGCTGGGAGAGCCATCTCTCGATCGCCGCGGAAATCTATCCTGGCGTATGGAAAGTCCTCTATCACAAAAAGTTGGCGATCCAGCCAACGAAAATATGAAGGAGGAAATCGGACAATCTCAGTACCCTCGATAGCATGACGAGCCATCAATGCGGACCAACGAACCATCCTCGGTTCTCGAAGTCGACCGGCATCAACAACAATACTTTGTGGAGCTAACATAGGGATCCTCTCTAGAGCAAAAGAAACAACGATGGATCCGTATCCAAAGTTATTCAGTTTCCCATTTTTTGCTCTGGTTAGTTGGCCTTTTACATTAGCCAACACAGCTTCACACCAGTTAAAGATGGTGTCGCGAAAACAATCCACAGCAATACGCATTTGGGAACCAGTAGCTACATGCAGCGTAGCACTCCCACACAGTTTGGTAACAGTAAAAGCAATAAATTTCAATTCATGACGGATGATATGTTTTATATCAATCCGTTTGTCCCTAGGGTTTTCCTGATTATTGCAGAATTCTAATTGAAGACTAGCGACAGACTAGCCACCTGGCCTAGTCCCAAACAAAGAAACTTGTTCACCCCTCTTGGACAAACCAGTCAGAAAATATATATCCTCCAGCTCAATTTTGAGCCAGTGGCCGCCAATAAAGAAGCACTGGTCCTGTACATTCCATCTGTTCACCAACCATGTCAGGAGTTCTACTTGTGCCCTCATGCCTGAGATGGCCCAAAATTTGTACAAGCCACATGCTCTTAATGCCTGTTGTGTGGGCAAATGGAGTATTGTGGCTTCATCCACTTCCTCGTGCTCACGTTCTCTCCAAATCAGCATCTTGTCAATCCTACAATGCATAAAAAGGCAAGTTAGAACAATCTTATTTGAAATTTTTTGGGAAACAAATGAGAAATAAGTGTTTTAAATTCAACCGCGCGGGTACCGCACCTACGCTTTGTAAACAGTGCGTAGATACGCATGCGTACTATGTGCCGGATGCGGAACCCACAACTTTTTCCTTATAGAAAAAAGTCCGGGTCCGCAGGTAATGTGTGTCGCACCTGCGGACCCCGCGGGCGAACTTTTAAACCATTTTTTGCCCTAAAAATACAAACTAAAGCCTAAAAATGAATTTGAAACGGATGAAAAACAAGATTAAGAGGTCGTGGATTACCTGGGACTGACGGTTCTCGATTTCAACGAACGGATTTTCCAGAATCTTCACAAGAACTTTCTTACCCAAAGGCTTTTTACTTTTCACTCTGAAATTGAACGGTAAAAATGAAATTGAAAAAGTCCTTTTTATAAGTTTTTTCAAATAGATGAATTTTAAATTTGTTTATTTTTCACTTTAAAAAGGGTATTTTTGAAAGCATTTTTACTTATCTTAAACAGGTATGTGTAATGTTTCAAGTTTTTGTGCAGAAATTGGATTTTTCAGGAGAACTGATCGTTTTTCAACAAAGAGCATACTTTTATCACTTTTTCAGACTCTTTCAAAAAATTTACGAAAAAGAGAAACTATGGAGTCCTCTTTTAAGCCTTTTTCAGACTCTCTAAACATGAAAAGATTTCCGAGTACTTGATTATTCAAACTCGTTAAAGTAAATGAATGATCGTTCCTTCAGTATAAGTTTACCCCTTTTACGGACTGAAATGGACTATTTACGAAAAAGGTATACGTTGACTAATTACGGTCAATAGAGTTCTCTCCCGCATTATTTTATCCTTTTTCGGGCTCGAGAGACTAAATTTACGGAAAAGTACACCCATGGAGTTTTCTTAAGTTTTTTCTTCTCGTACTCTAAAAATTGAAAAACACCTGAAGTTTCTCCTATACTGACCTCGTTAAAATTTACGTAAAGGGACCGTTCGAATTTCAAAACAGAACGAACCACTCTTTCTTAGGGTTTGAATCTTAAACTAAGTTGGACTCATCCGAAGGATGAGCTTATAAACAAGCAAATGTTATCCTCCTCAAGCTTGTCAAAAATAAAGAGGTACTTGCCAGAAATGGTGGGGGAAAAGAGAGAAAAATGAACCTGTTTATTACATTTTGATTATTCAGAAAATCTTTAATCACTCTTGAACACGACACTTTTTTGTTCACCTGGGTTGGGAAATCCTTTGCCTAACAGTTAATCAAACCATATTGAAAGTCTTCAGCCGGTTTCTAGGTATTAGCTTTGGGTCAATTGTCACCAAGCCATCTGCAGTGTCGTTATGTGTTCAAGAGGACAGCTCAAATAAACCATTCATCTGCAAAATATCTGTCATCCATTTTGACCATCCCTGAGTCAGTCCTTGCCAATATATTTCTTCAAAACTTGATCTATGATTTCGTGTTGTGGGTTTGCCTTGCCTACTTGGATTTATCGATTTACGCCTCATTATCTAGGAAGTTGATCCATAAATCATCAGTACCTTGAAATCTACATGCCTCAATGGAAGGTTTCTCGCCTTCGACGACAGGTTGCATCATTGACCTTCGATCGAATGATTCCGTGGCATGTTCGACTTCAGCTCATTCATTCACATTTCATGGATTGTACCGAGTACTTTGAGAGCCATTGACATTATCGGTGGTTACTCTCACACTTGTTACCGCTACATCTTGTGTCGGTAATTCCATGTTTTACACTGTTTCACTTTGACACATTTATTCACATGGATAGAATCGTACTAGTTCGACGTGAAATCCAAGACCGGGATCAGTTTCTACCATCCGTGCTGCGAGGGAGTTTTATTATTCCACAAGAGACTATTCTGCCATGCATGGTCGCGCCCATGCCGTGTCTACACCTATTGACAATATTAAATCATTTTGCATCGTAACGATTTGAGTTGTTTGTTAGTTTTAATCCGAGTATGGGAATGCCTACCTCAGTGATGACATATATATGTATATATTTTGCATTGAATGTTTTTACAGGTTCCGACTGGGGTGTCCACAGGATGATCTTTGAAATGATAAAGTACTGCACTCTTCATATATGACAGACTTCAACTTCATCTATTCCAGACTTTGCACTTTAGGGGGCAATTTGTTACACTAAAAACTGTCATCCTGACATTTTTACTATGGGTATGAGCTCATTATTACTCATACTTCCTCCTTTTGCAAGTCTAACATATCAGCTCCTCATGTCAAGCTTTCAAAATCAGAGAAAAGTTCCTAAAATCCCCTAAACATTTGTATCGCACTTTCTCTATACATTTCCTGCGGTCCCGCACCTAAAGTTCAGCCTTCCTGCGGAACCATACCGCACGTTCTTTGTGTTATGGGTGCGGACCTCTGTAAAACTCAAAAAGGCGAGAAAGTAAAGATAAAAAGTGGATTTCAGATGAATTCTAGAAGATTCTAGATGGGAATTTTCGGGAATGGATACGATTTGAGAAGGTTCATGCATCCCTCACTTGATGGAGCTAACCCCTTGATGTAAGGAGCTAATCCCTTTGAAGGAGGATTCTATCCCTTCATATTTGGAACAAAAAACCTCCTCTTTTCCACTATAAAAAGAGGCCTTGGGTAGCCTCAAAGGGAGTTCAAGCTTTAAGATATTTGAAGTTAAACGCTGTTGAGATTCAGACTTAGTTAACTAAGACTTTATGTGAGGTTAAATCACTCACCTCTATCCGTCTTGGTTCAAAGAGTGCAATGCTTGTCAAAGTAGAAGAGATTCCTGCTTCGGACCCTAAGAGGACCTGCACGACATCAAGGCACAGGTTGTAAAGGTTTTCTTTTATTTGAAGTTAATACAAATATACTCATTTCTCTCATTAAACTGTCTATTCATGGTTTATTTCATAAATTCCTTGATCATTATGATGAGCATAGTTTATAATAATGTCTATACAGGTGCTATGTAATCTTTTTGCTTGTTTGTGACTGCAGATTTATTGAAGAACATTCCTTCAGTGCACGAGGGACTTCAACGAGATCAAGCAAGCGCTGGACATAAGGTAGGCCTTACACCTATATAGCATTTTTATGAATCTTGTATGCTTAGAGAGAGATTAGTATAATTGGCTGTTTGTTGCTAGTTACTTTTAGTACTAGAGAGATCAGTCTTGTCCGCAAGACAGATTAATCTACACAACAAGGGCTCTCTATTTAAGATTTAACTTTGTTTGGATAAATTTTTAGGCTAGTTATGATTGTACTTGGGTTTTGAGTTTTGTTTTGGATTTTGGAAAATTAGTTGTATTGGGTTGATTAATGTCTATTGGGAATTGGAGTCAAAATATAACTAGATAGTTTCATCAACGTTTCAGAGAGTAAACACAGGGGAAGCTAGGAGTATTTACTGGATGTTTCAAATTTATAAATGGATTATGATAGACATATTAAAAAATTTAGCAGAACTAAAGAGCAATTAAGAATTCTTTAGTTTGGCCTTCAGTGGAAAACATTATGATTGTAAATGCAACTAGAATAAGGCACTCAACAGTAAATCCTATTCATCATGCTTTCTGCTTTACAATTGGAATTTAGATGATTACAATGGAAGATAACAATGAAACATAATATCAGAAGAAAAACATCACTAGTATTTAAGCCACAAGAATCCTGTGAATAGTCTGATTATTATTGATGTTCCAGTGCTTTGAAAAAGCTTACAATACTTCAATAGAAAAAAATAGTTTTGATATCAATCAATCGACCCTTGATACTTCCAAAACTGGAGTATTTATACATAAGATTACAATCAATGCATGTGTGACAAGGCAATCTATAATTTCTCAAAATGAACTGAAAGGAAAGAAATCGATCTAAAAGGAGTGCATTTGCGTTTTTGGTCTATTCTGCTGGAAGGCTGTTGTTGAGTCACCACATTTTTAGTACTGTGCTGGCAAACTGAGTGTTGTGGTGGCGAAATCTGTTATATGAGCACCCTTTGCTTGTCTTGACCCGAGGTGTCTATTTTCAACCCGAATCCTTTCTGCCGTGTTTTAGCCTATTTCTTCATAAAACAACGTGCAACATGCATACGTCTGAACTTGAGATCATTTAGATTTCAGCTTGGAACCACATATCATCCACGCCAACATCGCACTTCGCACTTCATCGATTTTATCATGAACCTTGGCACTTATCTTCTAAAACTTGCAATTTGTAATTGCGATTGGGTCCCACTGTCATCGTACATCGCACTTCAATGGTTTTAACACTTACCTAGGCACTTATCCTTTGAAACTTGTGATTTGCGATTGCGATCGGGTCCCACTGTCATCGCATATCGTACTTCGACGATTTTAAGACTTACCTCCTGCGCCTATCCTGTAAACTTTGCGATTTTTGATTGCAATCGGGTCCCACTGTCATCACATCACATCGGTGGAGTCCTAAAGGTTTCTTTGCGGTTTATGTGATATATATGTATGTATCAAGTGGTCGACTGTGGGGTGCAGAGCTGTAGTAAGTGGTAATTCTTAAGGGATATATGATACGACTTTTAGTGGGCGGGCATAGTATTATGGTGGGGCCAACCGCATCGCAAATCGCAATCGGACCTGATAGGCTTTGGGAGTATGGTTAAACTTTAAATTTTGTGAAATGCGATGAGCGAAAAGTTAAGATATGTGTGATACGATACATATCGCACATCAGTGATCGCAAGTTTTAACTTTTGGCGGAATGGAATAAGTTATTTTTTTCGATATGCGATGCGGTATATTTTGCGATGTGCGATGGATGGTGGGGGAAAGGGTGACGTGGCGGGGATAAATGGCCCCACTTTAATCACAATCAGGGAATCAGGAAGGCGGAGGTAAGTGGAAACAATGATATAGTGATGTGAAAAAGGTAAAGTAGAAGGATAAAGCAGAAAGGCGGAAAAGGGTAAGGTTTATTTGTGTGCAACGGGTGAATGGGTTCCACTATCGTCGCATATCACAATTCGGAAGGTTTTTAGGAGACGAAAATTGAAGGATTTTATGATTTGGCTGATGTGAAAAGCAATTTGAATGTGCGATAATGAAATAAAAAGGGAATGACTTAGGTAGAATGAAAATGAAAAGGGATAAATGGTGGGGTGATTTTTTTTTTATATGGTATTAAAACTTGGACTATGGGAAAAATTGCTTAGGATAGTTTTTTTAAACCATATAAATCAATCTTCTTTATTGGGCGCATTTAGCCTAGCGACCAGTGAAATTTTAAAAACATAAATGAAGCTTTCCTTTTCTTTTTGCTTCCCTAACATTTTATTTTGCCTTCTTTATTTAGAGCATCTAACACCTAAAATTTTATTGACATGGATGCCTACAAAAAATAATAATTTTCCTAACATTTTTTAATGTTCCATTCTTTTGCATCCATATCCTACCTTAACATTTTAACAATTTTCTCTTTCATCTGAGTGCATTTAGACTAGCAACTCAACATTTTTCTTTTTAACAACTAATCTACTTCTATGACTTATTCTTTCCTTGGATCAGATTAAATTATTGAACCATTTTTTTTTTCTACCTAAATATTGATCTATCAAGATTAAATAGTTTGACAAATCATTTTTCAGTACCTAAAAACAAGCAATTTAAACCTGATTCAATCATGCTTAAACTGTATGATTGTATTCTATTGAACTTTTGTGGCATTTTAAACAAGCTGCACACAGTTTATTTTCAGAAATAAGCTAAATTAAGAGTAGTGGCATTTGGAGGTGCAACACTTTCAGAATTTATTGTTTTTCTTTTTGATGGGGTTCATATTCTATTTTTTTTATTTAACATATACCCTTTTTTGATTTTTTATGCTATTTCCTTTTATTTATTTATTTATTTTTATTTTTATTTTATTTATTTTGAAAATTATTTGTAGATTGGAAATCATTTTACAAAATAAATTTGACAGATATAATAAACTCTGTCACCTTGAGATCCTATGAAATATAGGACCCTAACACAACTCACACAACAATTTTGTGTCGTAGCCAAGCATTAGGGTTAGGGTTTTTGATGTGAAGGCTAAGGTTTTGCATTTTTTATGAAAGGGGTATAAATCATGATCAAAATTGTGTCAAAATCACCACTAAGATGTGAATTTATTTAGAGACCTCAATTTTTCTCAGGCCATGAAGAATAAGTGGCGTTGTACTTTTTCATTGGTGCTGCATTTTTTGCTGTAGATGAAATTGTCAAAGTTGGGTGCTTTATATGATGAAATAATTATTCTAAGGAGGAAGTTGCCCATGTACAAGCTTGTTCACACGTGTTGAAGTCATCAATTAGCCCAGATATTTACCAGAGGTATCAACCATGGAACATTGTGCTTTTATGCTATGCTTTTGTCTTTCTGATGAATTAGGAGGTTGCGCAACGTCGGTGTTGTGCTTTCACACATTCATCATTTTGACCGAGTTTTTCAAGTCAAAACCTTTTTTAATTTGTTTTTATTGTCTTGGTAAATGTAATGAAGCATCTAATGACTCATAGGCTCGATTTGGATTGAGAATTTAATATAAATATGCTTAGAAAATATTTAGTCAAACAATCCCTAGTTTTTAGAAATGAGTTCTATTTCCATTGCATTAGCTAGAAACATAAATCCTATTAGGGAATTTGGTTCCTAGAGGTGAGAAAATAATTATTTTAGCCTATTTATTATTTAATTGTAATTAATTAAAGGGTTAGTCAGGTTCAGAAGAAGAGACATTGTGTACTTCACTTATTTTTTATATGTTTTTTAGTGAATGAAAGACAAAGGTTGAATTGTATAGGGATTCCTGTGTTAGTTGCTTTGGAGATGTGCCTTATTTGTTTTGTAAGTTATATTATGTTATAAATAATGCTTTGAAATGTATATTCTTGTTTAGTTGAACAAATATTTTCCTCAAAATTCGCTTCAAAAAGTGTTATGTTTACCACTTAAATGGCATTTAGAATTCATCTTGTTTTTTAATGCTTTGTATGTCATTTTCCATCTATCCTCAACTCACCCTCCTAAAAAGATCCAAAGAGGCTATCTACCTTGCCCCTGTATAAGATTCACTTTATCTTCATCCTATCACTGGAAACATAATCAACTTGACATGATTCGATGCCTAATGGATTTGTCTTCTTTCCTACCAGCAAACGTATAAAGCGTATACCTCACTTAGCACCATACCTAATAAGTGATTGAATATTTCAGACAGAGATATCCCTCTCTGAAGTTGGAAGGGATAGATTCCAAATTCCAAGTGGTTTGTGTATAAAATCTAACCAAGGGATTCAATATGATCTTATAATGTACTAAAAGAAGATACTAAATACTTCTACAATTTGTGGAAACAAGATGTATATAGGAAATGCAACTGCTCAAAACCCCGCTATCTATATATTGCATAAAGTCAAGATCATGAAACAAGACAATCTTATTTCCCTTCCTGAGAAACTTGTGCACTATCTCTGACTATCTCACTACCAACCTATGCACAAGCTTTTGTTGCACACCTTGCTCTCACAATCTCCACACACAAACTCATGCTTCTGATTGTTTGGTATCACCGAATCATGCTCACCAAAACATTATTAAACTCGTGCCTTCATTCCTCCTTTTAAAGACAATTTTGTATAATTAAGGAATGATTTATTTTAGGTCTTCTAGAGAATGCATGCACTATCTATAAAATTTTCTAATTATACAACTAATAGTTTTCTTCCCTTTAAATCCAATATCAATTGGGCCTTCCTTAGAGCTAACATGCAACAAATATTTATAGTTAATTATCGTTTATTTTATTGATCACTGCATGTGGATTAAATCATATTTAATCCACTGGACCTATCACTAGCTCATCGCTCAGTTAGAACTAGTTAAATTGATTTTAAATCAATTAATTGTGTAAACTAATTACAACTCACAAATAACTGTAACTAAAACCCCTAAAATCATGGGAGAACTCTACATGCCTCCTCTCTGACCCTAAAATCGAATTTCTTAAGCAACTAAGTCTTCCTTACTCAATTAACTAATACAAGTTGTCATGAGATGAAATTACAATTTCTCTTCCAATTTAATTAAGGGAAAATTAAATCAGAAGCCCCCTATGGTTACATTTATGGGTGCCCTTTTCTGGGTGTCATTTTGAATGTTTCTTGTTTCTAATTTCAACACTCCCTCTCAACAAGAAGGCTATTCAATCTATCCCAATCTGGTACCTTTGAAATGTTCTGCATGAAACACTTCTCTAGTGTTGTTTGCTCCTACAACTCCTGAAACTGAATGATTCAGGTGGATATTGGTGGCCACCAACTTATTCCACTTGGACCCCCACAACTATTTCTTTTATTTTTTCATTTTCCTTAATTGTAGCACAATTTACTATTTTTTCTAGCTTTTTGGGTCCTGAACTTCCGGAGCCATTTTGAGGAGGCCCTAAATGACCATTTTTTGGAAAATCACATCTAGTGAATGCGAGTCTTCGACTCGACATTTGCTATAAGAAATTGTAGTCCTCTGATATATCTTTCTAACGAGGTATCATGAGCATCAAACAGAGATCTTATGCCAAGTTACGACCTCGGGAAATTGATGTAACAATTTACCCCAACGGGGCCCATAGTTTGACGTTTCATCTCCTAGGGTTAGGTTTTTGGATGTTTATGGTTTTCCATTGTTTCTCAATAATAAATAGGCCTTAGAGCTTCATTGTAACAAATTTTAGAAGCCTGTATCCACCACTTCTCTTCTTAGAGATAAGCTACCAGTGCCCTAGCTAGTTTATTTCCATTCTGTCTGTAAGCATATTTCAGTTATGTGACATTAATGAAATGAAGTCTTCTTTTTGCTGCATCTCTAAGTTTCTGTGTATTTCTATATTTTTTTGTGTTCCTACATAAGTCTAGATCAATGGTATTAGAATGGTTTGCTCTTTCTCGATCCTTCTTTGCATGTCCCCAATGAGGTCGGGGTATAAGGATTTAGGGCTCGATCTGGTTGAACCTTTACAAGATCAGCCTCGCAAATCTCGACGACCACCATAGGGGGGGCGAAAAGAAAGACGAGGGAGAAAGAAATCCTATCAAAATATTGCTCAAGGAGGCCCTCAAGAGACAAAGGAACACAGTGATGGATAACTTTGCCCAGATCCTTCAACGAATGCCCTCCCCCCCAAATCAGCATCTAGTAACCACTTTGGAGGCGAAACTCCTTTTAAGGTACAGATAAAATTTTATACTCCCATATTTGAGGGCCAAATAGATGCAGAAGTTATAGATAGATGGTTAAATCTATTATAAGGGTATTTATAGGTTCATTACTTTTCCAACTGGGAAAATATTACTTTTGGACTCCTCAAAGCCACCCCCCATGTCAAGAACTGGTGGGAAAACTACAGTGAGAAAAAGAACGAAAGGGAACCCTCTCTATTTTTGGCCACACTCGCTTGGGACTCTTTCTGAGATGCCATCAAGGAATAATATTATCCCTTGGGGAGCTATGAGGACAAGTACATACAATGAACTACACTGCGGAAGCAAAGGGATCAAGATGTGCATGAGATGATGAATTTGTTCCATGCCCTACGCAAAAAATTGGGTATCAAAGGTTTGAAGAAAGATTTGGTGTAAGTACCACAATTTTCTGCACAGATACATTCAGGAGGAAATAGAGTTCCTCTACATCTCATCACTTGGTGCAGCATTCCGATATGCTATTGTTGTAGAGGTAAATCCCCTCTGCAGACAGAGGTAATCCCTACTAGCCCAGACCGGGTCTAGCAACAATCAAAACACGCTTTGGCACAAGTTCCTAATTGCAATAAACCAAATCGCGAAGAAGGCCTACCTCAAGTCCAACGCTGTCATTTGTAGAGGAGATGATGCCCCCGTTTCCTTGCTCCAGCAGATCACAATCCTCTCTCTTGCTGCGATCGAACACCTGCACACATGAGAAACACGACAAACACAAGCGTAAAACCCGATATATATGCAATTATGTATCAGTCAGAGAAGACACAACTCATGATCATAATGAACAATACGAGTGGAACCATAACCAATAGTCGCTTATCATTAATTCAACAAAGGAAAATACAACCTGGCTCTGATGCTAAACCTTCCTTCGGCGGGTCGTCAGTGGAATATGTCTCGGTAAAGCTTGTCTGGAATGGGAACAAGCCTCTCTCTTCGATCGTCAATCTCCTTGCTATGGATTTGACACTATGAGGACTATCAAAGCTCTTGCAACATTCTTGGACATTAGCTTGCAAAGAGAAATGGAAAGCTTATATAGATGGTGGAAGGGGAGTAGGGATCCCTACAATTATGGGATTGGCCCTATCCTCAAGGAAGCTTCCATGAGAGGTGGAAAACTACTTCCACTACATGGAGATCCGGAGCAAACTTCCCAACTCAATTTAGAGACCAGTTTAGGAATTGGTTGGAGTCAATCTTCCACCATTTATTTAAAAAAAAAACCCTTTATTAAGCCTGGCGCAAGTGCGACTCTGAGACAAAGCGCCAATTGGCGCGCCCTCTTTGAAGGATTTCCCCCATTGGCACGGGTATAACACTGGCTAGTTGCGCCAAGGATGAAAAGGCTATTTTTAGGGTTTTTCACAAGGAGTTGTCTTCAAGGCACTGAAAGTACATGTTCAGGGGAATGCCATGAAAGTGTTTTCAAGTTATGTCACTGCTCACAGGTCACAGAAAGAGCCCTCCAATGTGCGAGACGGAGAATTGCAGGGACAGTGAAAAATTGCTGTGTAACAGATGCCCCCTAAAGCATGAGGCCCGAAAGAGAGAGAGAGTGGTGAAATTATTTACGAGAACGTGTCCAACTGAAAACACTACCATCGGAAGACCTGCGTAGAGAAGTACAACTGACGTCTCAAGTACATGATATATGTGGTATGGGCGCAGCCATCCATAATAGAGTATACAATAATCCAGATCCATAGCCATCCAGTGAGGATCGATAAATAGACTCAGGTATGGTTGCAGCCATCTAATGAATGAGTCATGTAACTAATCATAATAATCCACAAAATCGCAGCCTGGATTCCAACAGACAAAATCTAGGGTCTTGCGCTCCATCTCGACCCGAACGAAGTACAAGTTCAAGCATGCGAATAAGTGAGCTGAAGTCGAACATGCAAGAACATCGCCTGATTACCAACCAATGATGAAAGCTGTTAACAGACGCGAGAGGTACCACCAATGATGACAATGGCCCTCAAGGTACTATAGGTACAATATACGGCATGTGAATCAGTGAGCTGGCGTTGAACACCCGTAGAATCACTCGATCGGAGGCCAATGATGAAAACCTCACATCGAACGCGAAGAACCTGCCATTGAGGCATGCAGGCTCCAAGCTACCAGAAGGGAGTCTCTAGATCATCTTCCTGGATAATGAGCTGAAGTCGACAGGAAGTGATCTTGATCAAAGGTGGGCCATAGTTTTTCCCACATCATCGATGCGAGACAGAGGAACATAATGTCTTTGTGAATCAGGATTAGATGAGAATCAGAGGAAGGTTGAAATTTGCAAAGGTCAACTTCTCTTGAACATATAAATGGCACGACAGTGGATTTGGCAGTATTTGACATCAAAAGATCAGAGGTCATGACGACGAGGCAAAGAGCAGATGATAGGTCAACAGGGATCACCCAAACCCACAGAGGCAAGTGAAAAAACGAGATGAGATGTTCCCAACCCGACATGAATGCAGATAAGTGCCATGTTCAAGAGCGACATACTGCCGACGCGACAATGATGTTGGTTCCATTTTCCCCACCATTTCTGGCGAGTACCTCTTTTATTTTTACACAAGCTTGAAGAGGATACCATATGCTTGCCATATAAGTCCATCCTAGTACATTTAATGAGTCTTAGGAAGGAGGAACTCGAATATCGTCATTACGACTGAATCCAATGTCATCAAGGTTTAACGAGTCTGAAAAAGGAAGAACTCGACGTCTTTTCATGTTTAGAGAGTTTGAAAAGATAGCGGAAAAGTAAACTCCAACGGTCCCTTTTCGTAAATAGTTCCTCAGATCCGAAAAGGTAGAAAACTATGTCTGAGAAAACCTCCTAGTTGCGATAGGCTAGGGTATTCCTTTTTCGTAAATAATCTATCCCATCTCGAAAAAGGGGTAAATGTATACTAGGTAGATGTCATTTTGCAGCCACTTTAACGAGATCGAAACGACAAGGGACTCGACAATATTTTCATGTTTAGAGAGTGAGAAAAGAGCTGAAGGTTGACTCCTCCTGGAGGAACGAGTGGTATAAAAGGCAGCAACTGGTTCCGGTAATGGTGGAACTGCTCAAAACAAGATAAAAGTCAAGAGGCTGGCTAACAAAGACGACTCATCGCAGCGGTTCCTCAGGAACAGGTAAAACAACCAAGTGAAGGCATATAATCGGCCAAGAAGATAATGATGATGGAGTGAGAAAACCAAGGCTCATCTGGAAAAACAGGCTGATAAAATGGCAATCACAAGAGGTAAAATGGGAATGGTTTCATTTTTACACAAGCTTGAAATCAGGAAACTCTTCTTGAAGTTGGTTTCATTTTTACACAAGCTTGAAACAAAGATAAACTATGCTTGAAACCGGTTTCATTTTACACAAGCTTGAAACGGAACAAACTATGCTTAAAAAAGTAAGCATGCCCCCAACATGGTGACTCAATTCGAGGTACATGCCCCCCAAGCTTCAGTCCATATGAAAGGCAGATGGAGTGAAGGTTCAATTAACGAGATCAATAGAAAAACTCGACTGGGATTTTACGAGAACTTATCAAAGACTCGAATTGAACAGGAAAGTGTTTCATTGTTTTAACGAGGTTGACACATTAAAAGAACTATCCTCATGACCCCTTGTTTCATTTATTAAGGAGCTTGGCACAAGAAAACAAACTCTGCTCCAACGACCTTGTTTCAGTTTTTAAGGAGCTTGACACAGGAAAAGAACCATGCTCCAACCAGCTTGTTTCATTTTTTAAGGAGCTTGACACAAGGAAACGAACTGTGCTCTGACGAGCTTGTTTGATTTTTTAAGGAGCTTGACACAAGGAAACGAACTGTGCTCCGAAGACCTTGTTTCTTTTTTTAAGGAGCTTGACACAAGACAACGAACTCTGCTCTGCAAGCTTGTTTCATTTTTTAAGGAGCTTGACAAAAGACAAGGAACTTTGCTCCGACCGACCTCATCATAATGAACAAGAAGTCATGGCTTCCAAGAGTTCTACTCCCGATGGAAGGAAAACATCCTGGAAGTCAGGACCCAATGCCCCCAGCACCTGATGCACAACGACACTATCACTGAGCATAGGCACGGGATAGGTAGCCACATAGTTGACCTGCGGTGGGGCAGATACAACATGTGGATAAAAACTAGGAAGGGATGATGGCAGGCCAGCTGCCACATCAGGACCAAAGAATGAAAGTTGATCAATGGTCACGATCCGTCCTTCATGTGGAAAACAGACCACACGAAAAAGGGAGGAGACAAGTGTTCTACGTACAGGTGTAATCGTGCCTCATGAGTGCGTATTGAACCAAGGGCTCCGGAATAACCATCATGTCCATATGATGGTTTTACCTCCCGAAAGCAACAGTAACCTCGGGAAGGATCCCTAACGGTTGACTCGTTCTTCTGTTAAATGCCAACAGATTCTGCGTAACAGGCGCAAGCGGCGGCGAGCTAAAAGCTTGCCAAGTAGTTGAGGATAGAACACTAACAAACACGCCTTCGTTTATAATGGTGCTGGGTACAACCAGACCAAAAGTGTGTACTGTGATCTCGAAAGGCACATAAGACGGAAGGCAGTATCCTATAAATCGATTCCAATCAAAGGAAGCGACCAAACTACTCAGAGGGGTTACCATTGAATCGATATGGTCTTCCCCTGGTGTTATGGAAGAAGAAGGAGCATCCTCCACGACCTCCATCTCGAAGGTGGGAGGAATATCCTCCGGGACCTCTATCACGGGAGGCGGAGGAGAAACTTCTTAAGGTATGGGGACAGAAGAATATTTCTCCAAGTCTGAAGAATCTGAACAAACAAGAAGAACCTGAGGGATGTGAGGTCCACTCTCCACGAAAAAGGCCTGGTGCACAGTAGATGGGGCCAGTTCAACCGATCCAAAGACCAATGGTTGCTCGAGAATGGATTCCTGAATTTGAATTTCCGGGGGAGCGAGGTTGACCAAGGATGACTCTTGACCAATTTTAGGATCAGATGGTGGAAGACTCAAAGAAATCCGATTATAACCAGCTGGAAGGCATGGTGTAGAACCGGTTAAGCTATCCAAAACGTTCTTGGCTTCATCCATATACGGACAAAGGTGAATGGCATGGTGCCCTTCACACAACTTACAGGGATTGGTGAGCTTACCCTGCTTCTTAGGAGCCTTACCAACACCAGTTGAAGATGTGCCCCCAACTTGACTCTCGGAAGCCAAAGGAAACGGCAGACGACCGTTGGACCATACTTCGAGCACGTTGGGAATTCTAGGGCAATCTCGAAGAAGATGGTTCCCTGTGCACAACATGCAAGGGAACTTGAATTTCCACAGAGGGTTGGAGGGTTTTTCAAGAGGAGATGTTTTCGAAGTGACATATGTAGTTTTAGCCTCTCCTTTATCTGACTTCTTCTTCTTTTTCTTCTCCTTCTTCTTCTTAGCCACATGGTTACTCGAATCCAGACTTTCACCAGGCAAAGGAGAAGAGGAGGACACAGAAACAGGCGAAGAAGGGGAGAGGTCCACCTTGGGATCAACATGATGTTGTTTAGGTGGAGGAACTGATTGACCAATAGCTGAGACATTGGGGACCACAGAGGTTGAAAACAACCAAACAGGCAACCCAACAGTTAACCCAGGAAGGGACAACGTTGCCATATAAGGAGCACCAACATTCCCAAAAGGAGGAAAATGACTAGGATTCCCATTGGAGGGGATTCCTTGGTTGGTGAAATCTGGAAAAGTTGCCATCAACGACTCAAAACCGCACATGGGCTAAAAAACAAGGCACACAATCAAACGACCAACAAGCAAATTCTAACAGGGCGTGTGATCGCAGGTGATTTATTTTACCACATTGAAACTTAGAAACTCCACCGTTTCATGTTTTAAGAGTCGAGAAATGGATGAAAGGTGACTCTATCTCTTTCAGTTTTGAAGCAAGCATGAAAGGACAAGCGCTTGGTGATCTTTTCAAATTTAAGGAGTCAGAAAAGATCAAAATGACTACTCAGGAATTCTAGGCAAAGGGTGTACCAAATAACCTTGAACTGCAATATACACCTTGGTTTCAAATTGAAAGAGAAAACAACCAAGGACTTAACGTATGTGTAGGTAATCTCCCCGAATGCTGTGTCCGGTGTATCACGTGTATAGGGCGGCAGACTCGGCTTCCTATGGATTAAGGATAGAAACCTAGTGGGGTCTCCCTTTATATACGTAATGGTATGGGGAGCACAAGTCTGTACTAGTGTTGTCTAAAGCCAAGAGGCAAACGACAGCTACTAGGTTTAAAGATGTCGAAACACGTCTCTAGCCTAGACCTCTAAATATTGCGTTAATGTTTTAATGCTGCCTTAGTGTAAATTGAATAAATTTTAATGTTGATCTTCAATTATTTTTCAGTTTTCAGGCCCTAGCGAGTGTTATGTCTCAAAATCTCCTATATGCAGCTATATGATAAAAGAAATCTTTCAATTCGATGAATGCTATCTAGTTAAGGGAAGAGCTTCAAACAATGATGCAACAAACAACAACACTGCAAACGAAATCTTTCCCAAACTAGATGACTTTCACTATCCAAAAGTAATCTTAAACATTCAACGATGTGAATAATGCAATGTAATCTGTGCAAAATACTCTTTTTCGAAAACTATGCAATTGTAATCTATGCACAATTTCCTTTTCCTTGTCAAATGAGAAGAATGCACTCAATGCATTTTTCGATGAAATGAGAATCTACTTAATGCATGATTTTAATGAAGGAGAATGCACTCAAAGCGAATTTTAGCTTTCAATCATTAAACAATGTAATCTAAGTTCAATGATAGATCTCAAAAAATACTTTTCAATGCAATGTGATCTAATGCATTTTAACGAAAAGCAAACATTGAGATGAAAACTAAATAAACACAAATCTTCTTAATGAAGGATGAAGGCAAAGGGATGCAAACAAACACTAAGAATGCAATTGTTGTTTCAAAACACTTTGTAACGAAATCCTTCAAAATACTACAAGACATATGAGGTCAAACACAAAGAGGACTTCCAAAGCAAGAGATCAAAACAAGGCATTCATTCCCTTTTATATCAAACAATCATGGAAAGAAGACATTCCAAACAATGAGAAATGTAATCTATGCTCATACAGGGAAAATACCAGAAGGGAAAGACACACTGGTGAAGGATTTAGGGAAAAAGTCTCAATTTTCATACACCCTGAAATTGGCACGACTTGCTCACTGACAACTAGTGCCAACGGGCATGACTTGCTCACTAACAACTAGCACCAATGGTTAATTGGTGCGGGTTTATAACTGACAACAAGCGCCAACGCCTGAAAATGAAAAAACAAAGAATTTCTCCCAACCAAGACCAGACTCACCACTTCAAGCAGAATCTCCAAGACTCAAATGAACCATGTGATCTAGGCTCAAAGCGAGACAAAGCGAAATTCAAATGAAGAAGAAGCCAATCACTCAAATAGCACAATAAGATGATATACAACCACCAAACGAATGCAGAGGAGCAATCACAAAGTTGACTAAACAGATAAAAACCAAAAACTCCAATGGGAGGCTAGACACACAATAGAACCTAGATGCCCTAGAGCTAGAATGTAAAATTAATAGAAACGGGCAAACAACCAAAGGATGAAGGTCACAGTCAGTCAAACAATGCTCCAGAAAAGTCAGGCAGTCGAAAAAATGAAACCAAACACACAGATCAAGCTCAGAAAGCTCAGAACAGAGCAAACCCTGGCACCTTACAGAATTGGCGCGACTGTCAGGCGGAATCTAGCGCCAGAACAGGATTGGTGCGGGTAATACACTGGCAACATGCGCCAATTGGCGCGACTGTCAGGCTAATAAGCGGGCCAGTCGAGTTTACTAAGCAAAAATAAAAAAGAGCAATCCAAGAAACAGACTAGTGATGGTGAAGCTAAACAAAAGCCAAACACACAGAAAGAGCCAGCCAAAAGAGCTGATCAAGCAAGTAAAGTCGAGGATGGACCGAAAAGACAGGACAATACTCCAACAGTTCAATTCATAAACTAGACCGAAGATTGACTGAAGCAGCATTCATCTACTTTCGCTAATGCAGAGCAAGAGCGTTTCGAAGGCTATCTGGCTAACTTCAGGCTCTGTCTGTAGTTTACAAAACAAACAACAAGCTAGACGATCCCTAATGGAGTCGCCAATTTGTTGTAGAGGTAAATCCCCTCTGCGGACAAAGGCGATCCCTACTAGCCCAGACCGGGTCTAGCAACAATCAAAACACGCTATGGTGCAAGTTCCTAATTGCAATAAACCAAATCGCGAAGAAGGCCTACCTCAAGTCCAACACTGTCGTTTGTAGAGGAGATGATGCCCCCGTTTCCTCGCTCCAGTAGATCACAAACCTCTCGCTTGCTGTGATCGAACACCTACACACACGAGAAACACGACAAACACAAGTGTAAAACCCGATATATATGCAATTATGTATCAGTTAGAGAAGACACAACTCATGATCATAATGAACAATACGTGTGGAACCATAACCAATAGTCGCTTATCATTAATTCAACAAAGGAAAATACAACCTGGCTCTGACGTTGAACCTTCTTTCGGCAGGTCGTTAACGGAATACGTCTCGGTAAAGCTTGTCGGGAATGGGAACAAGCCTCTCTCTTCGATCTTTAATCTCCTTGCTATGGATTTGACACTGTGAGGACTATCAAAGCTCTTGCAGCATTCTTGGAGATTAGTTTGTAAAGAGAAATGGCAAGCTTATATAGATGGTGGAAGGGGAGTAGGGATCCCTACAATTATGGGATTGGCCCTATCCTCAAGGAAGCTTCCATGAGAGGTGGAAAACTACTCCCTCTACATGGAGATTCGGAGCCAACTTCCCAACTCAATTTAGAGACCAGTTTAGGAATTGGTTGGAGTAAATCTTCCACCATTTATTTTTAAAAAACACCCTTTATTATGCCTGGCACGAGTGCGACTCTGAGACAGAGCGCCAATTGGCGCACCCTCTTTGAAGGATTTCCCCCATTGGCGCGGGTATAACACTGGCTAGTCGCGCCAAGGATGAAAAGGCTATTTTTAGGGTTTTTCACAAGGAGTTGTCTTCAAGGCACTGAAAGTACATGTTCAGGGGAATGCCATGAAAGTGTTTTCAAGTTATTTCACTGCTCACAGGTCACGGAAAGAGCCCTCCAATGTGCGGGACGGAGAATTGAAGGGACGGTGACAAATTGCTATGTAACAGCTACTAAGATTGAGCATAAGTTCAAATAAAATAAGCGAGACTTTGGATTTGCGAATTAGAAGAAAGGGAAAGGCACCCCCAAACAACAGAACAAAGGACAAAGCTAAGTCAGGGCGACCCAGGATAACCCACCAAAGCCATAATCAAAGAAAAACACCGTGAAGCTAAAGAAGGACACGAGAAAGTGGCGTGAGATCCATAAGAGCTCTACTCACAACACAAGTGAGTGTCAGACCAAGCAGTCACTGGTGGTTGAGATGAAGGATTTTAAATCGGATGATTGCTCTAACTTTGAATCAAAAGCAGACAAAGGGAATGACAAAGGGAAGAAAATTATTGATGCAAAGCCCAACGCCATCGTTGCCACCATGAATATCCAGAAGGAGGAATCGAAATATCTAGAGGAGGGGGAGCACATCTTCAATTCCTAGACGTGGGTAAAGGGTTTCCCGTTGAAGTTCATTTTCGATAGTGGGAGCCAAAAAATCCTCATTTCAACAGAGGTCGTGAAGCAACTAGGCTTGACGACCACATATCACCCATAGTCGTATGTTAGTGTCCTATAATTCATAGGATCACAGGGTTATTGAATATTTTCTCTCAGTCATATGAAATTGTAAATAACATTGCATTTATCAAATGATTTCCAAAAAATATAAATAAAAGAGAAATAAAAAATGAAAAGAGGGTATTTGAAATAAAAAACAAAACAAAAGAAAACATAAAAAGAATAAAAAATGATGATGAAAGAACCCCATGAAAAAGAAAATAAATATGAAAGTGATGCAAATTCAAATGCCACTACCAAATAAATAGTTTGTTTTTGAGAATAAATAGGATGTCTTTTTGCAACTAGTTTAAAATGCTACAACCTTAAGTAATTATTTAGATCATACAATGTAATCATGGTAAAACAAGTTTGAATTTATGTTAATTAGATTAGAGGAATAATTTAGCCAAATTGTTTAATATTGGCTGAAAATAGTTAGGTAGATGAATAAATTGATCCAATTGTTTAAGCTAGATCAATGAAATAAATGATCAGATATGATTAGGTTAGATGTTTTTACCTTTCAAATAAAAATAAAACTAGGGTCTGCACATCTAAATGCACCCTTGACAGTCAAAATTAGTCTTAGGTTAGGAGAAAATTGAAGTGAAAAAATTTGAAAAAAGGCTATAATGTATGTGTTTTATATTATTTGTGCTTTATCCTAGGTTTAGGATCATGATATGTTTTTATCCAAAGTATTGGACCCATGTAATAAAGTTCGCAATTAACAAAAAACATTTGTCTCATAGTGATAATCTTCTCGCTCCAACCGACGGCCCAATCAACACCATGTCATATCAATGGTCGACGATGCATTTTCCCCCCCTTCCCATCCTAGCTTTATCGACGGAGAGGGTGGGGGGGGGGGGGAGGTCCGAAAAGCGGTTTCCTCCCCACCATCCTCACGCAACGTGTCAGTGCCATGTTATTTCACCCCCCCTGCCTCCATATCCTGCTTACTACTTCGACCCCCCTCTGAAAATTGCCAACCTCCCTTCTTTTCCTGCCAACCTTTTCCGTGCACTTGTCTCCACTCCATTTACGACATTTGTCAGTGTCCATTGCGCATTCAATTTTTCCTGAGATAAAAATTTATGATTCATAACTGTCCCGCTCCTCAAACAGACCCCTATTATTACCATAAAAAACCCCCACGTACACCCATTTTACACCATTTCATGTAATTTTCACATAGAGTAATCACTCCTCCTGATTTCTAATTCATTCAGAAATAGTGATAGCTCCACAGAGTCAGATAAAGGGACGAAAAAACTAGTTGAGTGAAAAAAAAGCCATCTTTGTCATCGAAAGTTGACTGTCAAATGAATCCCCAGTAACCTTTCACTATAACCTCCCTTTTCGTGCTATTTTAATTGTCAAAATGCCTCCTAAGAATAAAAACAATGAAGATATGATCAATCCAATGCTTCCTTCTATAGTTGAACTCGACCATATTCCCCTTGCTGGAAAATATTAGAAGATCACAGAGACAAAGTGTGATTTCGATTTATTTGAATTGCACTATTGGCTCGAAGACAATCATTTATACCAGACTGATGAAATTAAACTATGGGAGTCCAATTTACCTTTGTATATCTTTCCTCAGACCTATCATTTCCTTGAGTTCATTTGAAAATGCCAAGATTTCTATTTGCCTAAACAGAGAGCCGTTGTAGCCCCAAGTGGAGAAGTTTTATTCACAATCACCCTTGAAACAATAAATCAGATGATGTAGGTTCCTCAAATTGAATCTAGCACCCCTTTCTCAGTAGAAGCCTTGAATGAATTATACCAGAAATTAAACTTCTCCAAGAGATCGAAGATTTTTAAAATATTTTACCTAAAAATGCACAGTTACCCAAGAAGAATCCACCCTATCCCTCATCTATGTTTCCTGACCAAACTAAACAAACCACCTCTGTACTTTCATGTCTGTTAGGTTATTATTCAGATGAATGGATGGATGAACCTATCTTAGGTTTTCTATCCATTTTGTCCACTGATGAGAAACCCTCTATTACTTTTAATTTCAGTAAATTTCTTTTTGACAACATTCATGAACAATTCCTTAAGTTACAAATTGAAGGAATGTTCAAGTATGCCTGAATTATTGTTTACATGTTCATATATTATCAAGAAGACAGGTTCCCATTCACACTCTAGAAACTGGATGAAGAAGGAAACATTCAGCTATTTTTTGTACTTCCTTGGTAAGGAAGGATTCATATGAGTACACTTTCAGAGACTACATAGATCAGTTTTTTCATCCAACCATGTGTTTACTGATCAACAATGTATAACCTAGGATCAAAGATGAAATTTAGAAATTTTTACACCTCACAGAGCAGGCCAAGACAGGAGACTGGTGCCTTTACCAGAATTACATGGAGATAAGAGTGTATGGGGGTGAGCTACCACCGTATAGGCTGCCTAAATACCTCCCAATGATAGTTTTTTCCTTGGAATACATCAGACATATGATAAATTCTAATGAGATTCATTTTTTTGTTGTTAAAAAGAAATCTCAATTCAATATAAAAACCCAGATTGGCCCTTTTAGTGTAACAACAAGACAACAGATAAGGAGGCAGACAACCTCCTAAGGTAGATGAAGTTCCCCTTGAGATTCACATGGTCATATGACCCATTTGGCCATATTTCCAAGCTAAGGGTGGAGCACAAGACCACTCCTTATGTTCATACTCAGAGGCCCGAGATTGTGAAGTTCATGAACCAAATTGAGTGGGTGGAGACCACTATACAAGAGGCAGAAGAGCAGATTTTATCCACCTTTACTTATCATAATCCCACACCATGGGAAAAGACAAAAAAAAGACCAAGAGAAGAGGTATCCCCTTCAGTCACTGAGCTCTTAGCAAAGGAATTCAAAATCTATATAAATAAGATGAAGACAACTCCCAAGACAGATTTTCCAGAGCAGGGAGAACAACCACCTACAATAGTTTTGAAGGGTCCACATTCTTCAACGCAATCAGGTAGTGTGTTTACAGGCTCTCCAACATCATTAGTTTAACACGAAAATCCAAGCACAATTAAAACCTCTGAGCTGATCCAAGGATAGAAGGAAAAGAGCATATTTGATAAATACAAAGAGATACAAGTTAAGAATGAAATTCTTAAAACCAGTACTTATACTCAATTTTGGAAGAAGACATCCATTGATTAACACATACTTCTATCAGCTTTTGACATAGATAAGGGAAAAATGCAGATGGAATTCTTACAAGTACACATCTCCCATCCTCAAACAACAACAGATTATAAGAAGACCTCTTTTGAGTTTGAGGCCAAGGAAATCCATACCATTGATCAGATGGATATGCTAAAGAAAATAGGGAAAATTATATTTTACACTTTTACAAACACTTCGATAAATGATTCTAAGTTGCAGTTATCACTCACCAATTTCCAAACACAGTTAAAGATTGAAAATCTCTCTTCTCTAGCCAAGGACAATAAAATTATATCCTTAGAAGACCTGGTTATCAAAACATGATATGATCCAGCCAATGTCAAAGCAACAGAAGAAATTGTCAAAAAGAAGAATTTTGACATTGCAACACTCAAGAAATAGTTAAAACTACCAACCACCGAGGATCCGCAGACTAAATAAATGGGAGAGACAAAGATCCATAAGGAAGAGATGCTCAAAATCATCATGGAGCAGAATGTACAAATTAGGAACATGGAAGTGGAACTAGATAAATTAGTAAAAGAAAAGGAAAAAAAATGAACATTTAGCCTTAGTTCCACTGGAGGCTATATCTATTACAACAATACCCCAAACAAGAATGGTTGCCTCAACTACAACAGGGGCTTCTACATCAGCAACAGCCCCATCCGAGGACTTAGATGCTGCTAGTAAATTGACAAAGTCTATGGAGGACATTTCCATACAAGGAGAAGAAATAAAATGATTAGAAAGATAGGTTAAGACATTACAAGAACAAAAAATAGGGATAGAAACTTGATATATGGTCGAAGTATAGAAGTCTCAGAGACTCACACAAAGACTACAACAATTAGGGAAAGAGGCTGCCATGGCTCATACCTTAGCCGAAGCTAAGGAAAATATATGGATATATATCCATAAATCCATGAACGAAATTTGGCCTTCCATTGAAATGATTTTTGAGCAGAATGATTTAATTCAGAAGTCCAAGGAAGCAATTGAGTAGATCAGAGATTAGCTAGGAGACAAACCAACAGAAGATACAAACATCATCAAATTTCCGAATTCTAAGAACATGTATGAGCTAGAAGAGTTATAGATTGAAGATAGGACTGATATGATAATGGAAGTCAAGAAAGTGTTAACTAAAAGGAACCTCATGTTGCAGCTGGAAGAAAAATTTCAGGGAATGGAAATTGGTGTCAACATATTCTTCAATAATCTTGAAGTATTGAACAAGAAAGGACTTCCAAGTTTGTTTGTAATAAATGATAAGTTAATCAATTTACACGATTATAACAAAAAGTTGATGGATATATCTAAAGATGGTTATAAATTTGCAGGCATACTGGGCAACATTACATGGAAGGATTTTCTCGAGGCACTAGAAAATGATTTAAGTATCCATCTTGAGGTAAATCAAGCCTACTTTTTCCAAGTATACAGAAGTAGATGAGATCTACAGAAGAGTGACTAAATTATCTACTCCAAGTGAAGACAAATGGGAAAATTTATGCGAGTTATAAGAATAAATGAGTAACTCAGTCTTCAGCAACAAGATCAACAACGTAGCAAGGATCAAAGAGACAGATCAACAACAACCTCTTTCAAATCAGGGCCAACATTTGAACATTTCCAACTTGCCCTATTATTTTGTAATAAAAGATTTAATTTGTTTTAGATATGCCTAAAATATATCTTGATCTGTCATGACAAGATTTTTTGTAAATAATTCTATAAATACTTCATATTTCGAAGTATTGAGGGTTGATCTGTGCACTCCAGAAGGTTATTGTACTTTTTTCAAATTTGATGGGCTGATCAGTAATAAAAAGGACTCTTTCACATGATTCATGTGTTGAACTACCTTGGTGAAGTGATTCTCTCATTGTATATGTGTTTATTTCTTTGTTTTCCATGTTTATGTATTCCTAATCTAAATTATTTTATAGAAAGTTGAAGAATAGAATTTGTTGCAAAATACACTCTGTTTTTGGCTGTGAATGATTTAAATGTTTTCTTCTGAAATTAAGTTAAAGAATGATTAAATTCTCTTTTTCTTAATGGAACCTATTTCATTCCTTCTCTTACATTCATTTAAATTTAAAATATCCAGCTAGTTCAACTACCTTTCCCTGTGAAATCCCTTTTGAAAATCTGAAGCAGATCCAAGATAAATACAGATTCCATAGCCTAATGGAAATTTAGGCATTTAATCAACCAAAAAAATAAAAAAATCCCAATCAATGAAAAAAAAACCTGAACCTAATAGTTAGCCTAATATTATTCAGAAGAACATAACTAAACGAGACAAAGAGATCCCTCTCTAGAGTTGGAATGGCTAGATTCCCAACTCCAAAGTGGTTTTGTGGTTACCTTTGTGATTTAATTCACAACCTCAAAAATTACAAAGTGATAACACTCTACACCATCAAGTGGCTTCACCAAGGACGAGATCTCTGTGTCAGCCAACAGTGCCACCTTCCCTACAATATCAAGCCCTTCACGGATGAGGTATTATGTGACATTTCTCCTCTTGATGTTTTTGATGTATTATTAGGCCAACCATAGTTATGGAAGCAACATGCTATGTATGAGTCGCAGCCTTGTGTTTTTATTGTTACTTTGGGTAATAAGTTGTACAGGATACCAGAGATAGCAATGTTTGCCACCATCTCTTTGTTTACTGGAAAACAATGCAGTAAGCTCATTTCCAAAATTGGGATTTTTTTTCTTTCCTTATGATATGACCTTAGGGAAAGAAGAAGATTGTGGCCACAACCTCCAGACAAGGCTCCTCCGTACGACAAAAAAAAATGGACAAGGTCATGGAGTAGCACGACGACATATTCACCTCACCCGCAGGGATTCCTCTGTGCTATTAGGTAAAACACCCCATCGATATGACCCCAGGTGTGCCGCTGCCCAATGGACCAATATATCAGCGCTCTGTTACGGAGAATTAAAAAACCAAGAGGCATATTCAGGAGATGCTTCATAAAGGTCACATCCGGAAAAGTTCATCACCCTGTGGGAGCTCGATCGTGTTGGTGAAAAATATGGATGGGACTTGGAGACTCTATATTGACTATCAGGCGCTAAACAAGATCACTATCCGGAATAGGTGCCTGATCCCACATATTGATGACCTTCTATAACAACTCAAGGGGGGGAATATTTTAGCAAGATCGACTTGAAGTCTGGGTATCACCAGGTACCAATCGAACCCTCTAATATGTGGAAGACTATCTTCAAAGCCAAGGAGGGAATTTTTGAATGGATGGTTATGCGTTTCGGGTTGACGAATGCTCCCGCAACCTTCATCAGGTTGATGGACGACCTCTTGCGACCATTCACCAACTCATTTGTAGTAGTGTACTTGGATGGCATCCTGAGCTTCATCCAGACTTGGGAATAACACCTCCATCACATCCAATAGGTCCACCAAATGCTGTGGCAACACAAGTTGTGTGCCAATTTGGAGAAGTGCACTTTTGGCATGACCCAGGTTAGTATTTATGATACATTATTGATGAGTGAGGGGTGAATGTGGATCCATCCAAGATCCAAGTAATTCGGGATTGTCCATCCCCAACTACTCTAACAAAGTTTTGTAGCTTTCTGGGTCTTGCTATTTCTACTGTAGGTTTGTGCTGGGATTCTCTCATATCACTTGGCCCTTGAGTCAAGTCACCAAGGGAGGAGAAAAAGCAAAATTATTTTGGTATGAATCTAAACAAAAGGTGTTCGTAGAGTTTAAAAATCACCTCTGCTATGCCCCAATGCTCACATTACGAGACTTGCAACAACCATTTGAGATCGAGATATATGCCTATGACTATGCCATTGGGGCAGTTCTTACTCAATATAGGTATCCAGTGGCATATTACAATGAAACATAGTTTGGCACTGTTCGAAAGTATCCCACTTATGAAAAAGAGATGCATTCCATTTTGTAGGCTTGCCGATAATGAAAGCATTACATTTTGGGGAAGGAAACGGTCATCCACATAGACCATTGACCCTTGCAATTCATACAGACACAAGGGAAGTTGTAGAACGTTCACCATCATAAGTGGTCCATAAACATGCAAAAATTTCATTTGAACATCAAGTACAATAAGGGAAACGCTAATAATGTTGCAGACTGCCTCAGCCGACCACCGATCATAGCGCTAACCACCGCGCTCAACTCTTATGGGCATGTGACTTATGAGTGGCCACTTCTCTACAAGAGCGATCCAAAATTCAACCACACATACAAGACGCTCTTAGAGGGTAAGTAAGTTCCAAATTTTCATCTCCAGGATGCACTGCTATGTTACATAGGACATATTTGTGTTCCTTCAAGAGAGCGTGCCAAGGTGATTTTGGAAGTGCATTACAATTGGGTCACTAGGCATTTTGGGGTCGAGAAAATAGTGGCAGTACTACAGAAGTATTTCTATTGGCTGAAACTTCGATAGGATGTCGGGAAGTACATCAGATCCTACACTGCCTACGCCATTGCCAAACTGAACATCAAGAAGAAATGCCTCTATACTCCACTGCCTACCCCTAGTCGACCTTGGTTATACATCTCCATGGATTACATGTCTAGCCTTCCTTCTACTACGCATGGAAATGACTGTGTTTTCGTGGTCGTTGACATATTCTCGAAGATGGAAATTATGGCGGCCTACAAGAAGAATATCACAACAGAATCCACTGCTAAACTATTCTTTGAACGAGTGTGGGTACACCTTGGGATCCCACGGTCTATCATCTCAGATCAAGACAACAAGTTCCTAACCTCACCAATTCCACAACTTTCCATCCCTAAACTGATGGTTGAACAAAGGTCATCAATAGGATGATTGTACACATTATGCACATGTACAACTCAAAGAAACCACACACATGGGATGAGATCCTCCCCTATGTACAACACAACTATAACTAGGCTCTCCACAGCTCAACCGGCCACAACCCCTTTCAGGTGGGCTTGGGATTCCACCCAATATGTCGCATTGACATACCCATGCCATTTTTGGTTAGTTAGGTTGATTCGACTCATGTCTAGTCTGAAGCTGACAAGGTGAACAACTTCATTGAGCGTATTTAGCACATCCACCAATAGGTTCATGAAATATTGGATAGAGCCAATGCTAAGTACAAGCAGCGACATGATCAACGTTGGGTACCACACAACTTCTAGGTGGGAGAAAAAGTGTGGCTACATTTGCAGAAGGAGCGCCTCGCTGGAACCCACCGCAAGATTCATCTGCTATGATATGGGCCATACACCATCACCAAGGCTATATAAGACAATTCCTTCGAGGTCAATATTCCACCTTTCATTTTTCTGCACCCAGTTTTCAATGTATACTACCTTCAACCCTACTTTCCACCTCTACTGGACACATCCAACATGGTAGAACAACTCACACCAAAAGAGTTGAATCCAGAATCCATGGAAAAGCCCACAACTGATCGGATCATGGACACACAAATCAAGAGCACCTGTCAGTAGAGGATCGAAATATATCGAGTTCTCAAAGTAGTCCAACTCCTTCACTAGAGCAAGTGGCTCACCAGGGACAAGTTCAACAAAAGTTTCCTCATCTCATGGAGGAACTCAACGTAATGGGGGGGGAATGATCTAGGTGGATATTAGTGGCCACCCGCCTATTCCACTTGGATTCCCACCATTGGTTCTTTCATTTTTTTTAGTTTCCTTAATTGTAGCACAATTTACTATTTTTGGTAGTTTTTCGGGTCCTGAACTTCCAGAGCCATTTTGAGGCCCTAAACGACGTTTTTCTTTTGGAAAATTACCTCCAAAAAATGTGAGTCTTTGAATCAAAGTTCATTATCAGAAGTTGTAGTCCTCAAATAGATATTTCTAATGAGGTATCGTGTTTGTCAAACGAATATCGTATGCCAAAGTTACGACCCCGGGAAATTGATGTACCAATTTACCCCAACGAGGCCCATAGTTTGGCGTTTCATCTCCTAGGGTTAGGTTTTTGGATGTTTTGGGTTTTTGATTGTTTCTTAATAATAAATAGGCCTTAGAGCATCATTATAACATAGTTCAGAGTCCTATAGCCACCACATATCTTCTCAGAGATAAGATACCAGTGCCCTAGCTAGTTTATTTCCATTCTGTCTCTAAGCATATTTCAGTTATGTCATATTAATGAAATGAAGTCTTATTTTTGCTGCATCTCTGCATTTCTGTGTATTTATATATTTTATTGTGTTCCTGCATAAGTCTGAATCACTAAACAAGCATACAAACTGAATCATTATGATGCATATGTCATCAGAGTAGCTAGATGCTACTAGTTACTGCACTATCTACTGAAAATTCTGCACTTCTGCTGAGTCTACATTTGTGCTCTCTGCACTGCTTCCAACTCTAATCTACACTCCAGTATCTGACATCTGTCACTCTGATTTTTGTCTTTCTGACATCTGACTACATCAATCCTACTGATATTTCCTTCTACAGTGTATTATGGGCAACCCGTAGCCAGGTCTGATCCACGAGACAAGCCATCTCAATGGACCCTACCCAAATTTATTCTCTTGGGATTATGAATTCACATTGCCCCACCTCTCACCTGCATGTGTAGTTGCATGTTCTCCCTCTACTCATCTGGCTCGAAATTCCCCCCTACTAGAGGTCTCTTCTTGAGTGGATGCCTCCACTCGATCTCCTCTCTGCTTCTCTAATTGTGGTAGCTCCACAACCTTCCAAGGCTTCTTCTGAGGCTACATGTTGCGAGGTAATTTATGCTCCCTCTCAACCACCAAGTCTCTAACCTTTGCTTTTCTCCTCAAAGGTTTTCATGCATCTCATACCTCATGTGAATATAGGTTCTTGACTCGCGCACACTGTAATTTTCCCTCCGTCACAAAATTTTCTGAAAAAATTGTTGATTTTAAATCGACAATATCTCCCTCATCCGAACTTCCATTCGACGGATTTTTTTTGTTTTGTTTTGTTTTGTTTTTGAATTTGGATTTTTTTTGCAAGGAATCTATATATGTTATTTGTTTTTGAAAAAAAATCATAATTTTTTTTAGATCTTCTCTGCAAACTCGCTTCCCAAAAAATTCCTGCTCTGATACCATGTAGAAAATCTAACCAAGGGATTCAATCTGACGTTATAATGTAATAAAACAAGATACTGAATCCTTCTACAATTTGCAGAAACAAAACACGATCGCACAATCACATAACAAGTAAGAGAAAGAGACAATCAATCACACAACACAAGATGTGTCTAGAAAAAGAAACTTCTCAAAACCCTGCTATATGTATATTGCATAAAGTCAAGATCATGAAACAATACAATGCTATTTCCCTTCTGAGAGAAACATGTGCATTATTTCTGACGGTCTCACTACCGACCTATGCACAAGCTTCTCTTACACACCTTTCTCTCAGAAGCTCCACAAACGAACTTGTGCTTCTGATTGTTTGGTCTCACCAACTCGTGCTCACCAAAAAAATATTAAACTTGTGCCTTCAATCCCCCTTTTAAAGACAATTTTCTCTAATTAAGGAATGATTTATTTTAGGCCTTCTTCTGAATGCATGCACTATTTGTACAATTTTCTAATTATACAACTGACAATTCTCTTCCCTTTAACTTCAATATCAACCGAGCCTTCCTTGGAACTGACACATAACAAATATTTATAGTGAATTATCAATTATTTGTTGTTCATTTCATGTGAATTAAATCAAATTTAACTCATTGGACCTATCACTAACTCATCTCTCAGTAAGAACTAGTTAAATTGTTTTTAACTCAATTGATCAAGTTAACTAATTACAACTCACAAATAATTGTTACTGGACCCCATAAAATCATCTAAGAACTATACATGCCTCCTCTCTGACCCTCAACACGAATTTCTTATGCTAACTAAGTCTTCCTGACTCAGTTAAATAATAAAAGTTGTCATGATATGAAATTACAAATTCTCTTCCAATTTAATTAAGGGAAAATTAAATCAGAAGCCCCCTACGGTGGCATTTCTGGGTGCCATTTTCAGTGTTTCTTGTTGCCAATTTCAACAGTTTGTGGTTACCTATTATTTTCTGTCCTCAGCCTAAAGAAATTACGAAGTGCTAACACTATACACCTGGTTTTTCAATTTGGTCTAAAAAGGTGTCTTTTGAGAAAAAACACTGAAGGTTTTTCTTGTATTCATGAGTTGTCCCCTTAGTTTAATAAATATGCAAGCTGACCCATGTTATGAAATATTGTAGTAAATTTTGGGAATGGGATAGGTACACATATTGGGATTTTGGAAAATGTAACTAGATTCAATCTTCATAATGACCTTTGTACTTATGAAAATGTATATTTTTGTAAAAAGAAGGAAAATAATTATTGTTTTCTGGCATGGGTTTCATGCTTAATTTGATTTGTCTCTAGGTCAGGCATGCTTGTCATGCTTTTATGGTTTTTTAAGTCAAAATAATATTTGTCATAAGTCTTGAAGTCAAGTCACATTTGGACTTTGATAAGAAAGTGGAAAAATATTTTTCTTTTGAGTCAAAATGTCAATTTTTGTCCCAACAAGACAAAGTAGGCCTTGTTTGGGATAATTTGTGTAGAAATTCCTTGTAGATTCAAACTGCTAATTGTAATATGTTAAAACAATAGACTTGAATATACTCTACCAATTGCAGAAACCAATAAACGATCGTGAAATCACAAAGCATACAAGAGAAATAATTCAATGAAAACATTACACAATGACTTTCTGGGGAAAGCAACAACTAAAAACCACACTATTTGTATATTTCATTAGTCAGAAAATATGAGAAGATTACATTGCTTTTATCAAGGCAAAGAAACCTCTGCACTATCTCTATCTATCTCATTGCATCCTAGACAAGCCTTTGATAATACTTAACCAATTTTCTGCTTGCCCAAGTCCCTATTTTCTTACGTTGTTCAATGAGGAATTAGGTCCCTATTTAATAAGAATTTTCCTGCATTGGATTGCGCAGTTCTTGTAGGCTCTTCCTCTAACTTCATGCACCATATGTACAACCCAAAAAATTAAACAATTGATAGTACACTGCCCTTGAACTCCAATCTCAACTGGGTAACTCTCAGTTCCGACATGCACGAGTTATGTATGGATGATTTATCATTTAACTGAATGATCATAGAGTGCACAACTCACTACTAGACCTCTCACTAGTTCCTCCATCAATTGGAACTAGTTAAACTGACTTTAACTCAGATAAACTAAATTAATTAATTACAACTTAAAATAAACTCAACCAGGGCTCCTAAAAAGTAGGAACCACTCTACATGACTCAAGTTAGACCATCAACTTGAATTAACTGAAAAAACTAAGTAAACCTAACTTAGTTAACTCATACAATTTGTCATGTGACATGGAATTACAATTTTCATCTAATTTAATTCAAGGGAAACTAAATTATAATATTTCTTGGTGCCCTTTTCAACATTTCTTGTTGTCATTTTCCACACTCCCTCTCAATAAGAAAGTGATTATCAGATACCCCAATCCTGCCTCTATGGAACTCAAATTTTACTCTTGAAAGTGCCTTCATCAAGATGTATGCATCTTGTTCCTAAGTAGGAATGTACTTTAACATCATGATCCACCTTTCCACCCAATCTTTGAGATGGTCGTACCAGATATCGATATGCTTGGACCTATCATGAAAAATTGGATTAATTGAGAATTTGATGCAACTATGGTTGTCACAGTAAATAACTGTAGGTTCCATCTATTGACCAAAAAACCCAACATATATCTTCCTCATTTAGAGAGCCTCACAAGCTGCTTGACTAGTAGCCATGTACTTTGCTTCCACTGAACTGAGTGCAACTGATCTCTGCTTCATGTTGTACCGGGAAACTGTTGTTGTGTTAACTCCCTATATTAATAGTGTAGTCCCTTATTATGTTAGTGTAGGCCCCCTTATTGTTATTGTTGTACCCCTGTAACCCCCATATTGTTATTATTTTTCCCTTACATTATTATTGTTAGGTCGGCTAGGATTACATTGTGGCCCCACTAGGATTACGTTGTGGCCCCATGGACTCCTATATATAGAAAGGAGGTTTTGTCATTTGTATCATCCAAGAATTGTTCATTCTTGTAATGTATTGGAGGTTTCCCCCTCGAAGTGGCTTATTTCTAAGGTGTTGATATCTCTTTTCTTGTATTTTTGGAGTTGGTTTCACAACATTTGGTATCAGAGCTTTGGATTCTAGGGCTTTTTGCAGGCTCCTGAATTTAACTTAAAAAGGTCATCATGAAAGTTTCACTATAAATTTTTTTCTACGAAGATTTAGAAGTTGAATTTTTTAGAGCGTGAAGCCGAACTCTTGAGGAACATTGTCGCAAAATTTCATATCTTGGTTCACAATATTTTTAGAGATATGATCTGTGGAAGTTAGGGATTTTTGCAGGCTCCTGAATTTAACCTAAACAGGTCATCGAGGAATGTTCTCTATACCTTTTTGTCTACAAAGGTTCAGAAGCTAAAAATTTTAGAGTGCAAAGCCAAGATCCTGAGGAACATCGTCACAAAATTTCGGATCTTGGTTCACATTATTTTCGGAGATATGGTCTGTGGAAGTTAGGTCTTTTGCAGGCTCCCAAATTTCATCTCAAAGAGGTGATCGTGGGAAAATATTCATAACTATCTCTCTGAGCATCGGATTGGAATTTTGTAAAAAGTGACTAGAATTACACAGACTGTAGTTTCCTGTCCCTAAATTTCAGAGCCAAATAAGCAAACAATGACACGTGGCAAGTCATACAAGTTCGCTCTACTAAACCAGTCCATAATTAGGTCATTGTGGGAGATTGGACATAACTTTGCCTTGAAGAATCCAAATCAGGTCAGACTTGTGGCATTCAAAAGAGGATTTAGAGGGATACCTTAGGGCCAATTTTCAGATATTGAAGATCCAAAATCACAGAGATAATTCAGTTTCAATATCGAACTCCTCAAAAGCAGGGAAAAGGTGTGTATTTGGTTTTTAAAATTGCATAAAATTTGTTTGAAAAAGCAGTTTGAAGTGATTACAAGTGCATATTTTAGAATTTTTACCAGTATTGGGTTCTATAATGCCTCCAAAAAATAATTCCATACCCATTAAGCCCTAAAAAATCTATACTATGACACATGAAGAGGAAGAATTGCAGTATGAGATATCAAAATTACGATACCAAGTGCAACAAATTTTGATTTTATGAAGAGCAACTGAAGATGACATAGATGGTTTAAAAGTATAAATGGAGGCTAAGTTGGATGGTTTGAAGGATCAAATAATAGATAACATGGATGATAAATTAGTGGAAGATCATATCGAGCATCAACAACAAGTTCTCCAACTCTCAAAGGATAACCTAACTTTGGTGCAGAATCTAATGAAACAATAGAAAGATCAACATCACATCGAAAGAAGTTATGAAGCAGTCACAGAAAAAAGAACTAAAAAAGTACGATCAATTTTAAAGTATCTCAACAAGTGGAAGAACTTTCCTGTAGAAGATTCCACATGGGAGGATGAGAATTTTATACAGAAGCATCAAGAAATAATCAAGCGTTGAGGAAAACACTTGTTTGAAGGAGAGGGGCATGTTAAGTCCCTATATTAATAGTTTAATCCCTTATTATGTTAGTGCAGCCCCCCTTATTATTATTGTTGTACCCCTGTAACCCCCATATTGTTATTATTGTGCCCTTACATTATTATTTTTAGGTCATCTAGGATTACATTGTGGCCCCATGGACTCCTATATATAGAAAGGAGGTTTTTTATTTGTATCATCCAAGAATTGTTCATTCATGTAATGTATTGGAGGTTGCACCCTCAAAGTGGCTTATTTCTAAGGCGTTGATATCTATTTTCTTCTCTTTTTGGAGCTGGTTTCACAACATGTTGACCCAATACTGAAGATTCCGCCTGATGTGCTCTTCCTTTCGGATGGAATCCCTGCCCTATTTGCATCTGTGAAGCCTTGCAACTTCACTCCCTCTATATTCCTTTACCAAATACCAAAATGAGTGGTGCCTTTGAGGTATCTCAACACATTCTTAACTGCATTCTAGTTTTGTTTGGTTGGCTTAAACATTGCTTGAATAAGCTGATTAACCGCAAAATACATGTATGTTCGCGTGTTCACCAAGTACACAAGTGAATCCACAGGCTGCCTATAAATGGTAGCTTCTACATCTTCACCTGAAGTAGCATCTTCCTTCAATTCCATGCTAGAGGAGTCTTCGTGGGTTTGTTTCTATCCATGTGAAAATTATTCAGTATCTTGTTGTCATAATTTCCCTGAGAGACAAATAGTTCCCCATTTCTTTGCCAAATTTCCAAACCAAGGAAATAATGTAAGAGCCCCATGTCTTTCATCTCGAATTATCTTGCCAAATATTTTTTGCAATATTTTATCATCTTCTCATCACCCGTCAGAATTAAATCATCGACATATAATACTATAATCAATAATTCACTTTAACCAAAATATGGTAAAGGGTTGCATCTAATTCACTTTTGGTGAAGCCCAACTCGATGAAATAGTTGTTGATCCTAGTGTACCAAGCACGGGGTGCTTGTTTCAGTCCATACAACGCTCGCTTGAGTCTGCACACATGTGAATATCTATCGAAGGTTTCAAATCATTCTGGCTACTCTATGTACACCTATTGCTTAATCACTTCGTTGAGGAAGGTTGTATTTACATCCATCTGATGTATCTTCCATCCCATATGCACTGAAATTTATAGAATATATATAATTGAAGAGTACCTTTCTACAAGAGCAAAGGTCCCCTCGTAATATATTTCCTCCACTTGAGAGAACCCCTTGGCCACAAAACTTGCCTTGTGTTTCTCGACACTCCCATATGCTTCTTGCTTCACCTTGTTGATGCACCTGGATCCTACAACTAACTTGTCCTCTAGTCTTGGGACAACTTCCCATGCATTGTTCCTGATAATGGAGTCATAAACCTCTACCATGGCATCAACCCATATGGGTTTCTACACTTCTTCCTCGAATGACGATGGCTTAGTCTCTACACTCTCACTCATAAGATCCATGTAGCCAGTGTACTGATCTAGTGACCTCCTCTGCTTGCGCTGTAATGTGGGCGCTCTCACATTCTCTCTTGCAACATGCATCAACCTGTCAGCTTCTCTGGTGCACTTCCTTCCATCTTTGGATGTCTTTGCATGAGTGGGTGCTTCCACTCTATGTTCCTCTGATTGTGGCTTCTCCACATATCAAGGTTCTTCTCTTGAAGCTAAGAGATCCTCATATGCATGAAAATGAAGCTCCCTCTTTATGGAGATTCACATGGCCTTCCCTTCATCAAATTTCACATATCTACGAACCACTATCATCCTATGAGATGGAAGGTACACTTGATATTTGTGAGGTGTATCAGTGTACCCCTCAAATATGCCCAAATTAGCTGTTGGTTCTAGCTTTTTCTGTGCATCCTTGGAAACATGATAGTAAACAGATTAACCAAATATTCTGAAGTGTGCAACATCTAGTTTCTTATCTGAAAAAGCTTCCTCTCGTGTACTCATCCCGAAAATCCGATGAGGACTTATGTTCTGCACATATACTTCTGCATTGTGGGCTTCCACCCACAAGTGCAATGGTAATCCCTAATCATGTAACATCACTCATGAAACTCCCATAATGCTTTTGTTATTTCTTTCTCCAACCTAATTATGTTGTGAGTTATGGGGTAATATTGACTCCCGTCGAGTGCCTTCTGATGCTCATAAGTTCTTGAATCCATTCGACACATATTATCCACCGTTGTCACTCCTAAGAGCCTTCACTTTCCTGCCCGTGTATTTCTCAACAAGTGCTTTGAACTCAAAATTTTTCGAGAACGTTTGATGTTTCTTCTACATGAATAATATCCAACATTTGCGTGAAAAATCATCTACAAAAATCACATAATACCTGTGCTTGGACATGAAGGCTGTCAAGAATGGTCCACACACATCTGAATGAACTATTTCAAGGATTGCTTGTACTCGACTATCCTTATCATGAAATGTGGCTTTGGTGTACTTCCAAAATGTACACCCTTTGCATGTATCATGCTACTCAAGTGCACTCTTGGGAAGGACTGTAGAAATATGTTGCATGATCTTCAAAGCTTCGTCGTGTAGATGGCCTAATCTTCTATGCCATAACTCACCGATGCCTCAGCTCTGCACCTTCTCTGCACAATATTCTACATCTAATTTGTAGAGGTTATTTACCTGAACCCTGATCTTCTTCACCTGTCCCGCGACTATGTGACAAATAAACACCTTTCCTTTGATAAAAATCACATCATATCCATGACTTCCAACATAGCAGATGAAACTAAATTCTTCCTCAAACCTGGAACATACACAACATCTTTCAATGTTAGAGGAGAACCAAACTCCCTCTGAAAAGTAATAGTACCAAGGTCGGTAGCTTTATGCCTTCCATCATCTCCCATCTAGATGTGCATCTGGAGGTACTTCTCCTCCAGGTCACTGAAGAACCTTTTTTTTTTTTCTTCAACTCCTCCTGAGGAATTCTTGTCGGCGTTCTTGTGTGGAGACTTTATGGCATAGTGTCCAAGCTCGTGACCGTGAGAAAAATTAATATTCAACAAGTCCTTCTTCTAGCCTGCCTGAACAGAATCTGATTTTGAATGGGATGAATTCCATTTCCCTTTCTTTTCCTTTCCATCCAAGGCACAATTATCCTCATCATCATGCTTGGATGAGGATCTATCTTTGGTGTTCCACCGAATCTCTTATTGCACCAAGTCAGACCACAAACGCTTCCAATCTAGTAGCTTCTCCCTCCATTTACTGAATCCTAGTAGTTTTTCCAGCTCTTGGGAAGGCCTAGAAGTGCTAGGCTCACCATATCATCTTCAACAACTGTAACACCAACACTTCCAAGATCGTCCCAAGTTTGGGTGAACTTGGTCAGTACTTTGGTATTGTGTCACCCTTTTCCATCTTGATTTTCCTGAGCTCATCCTTCCGTGCTAGCTTCTTGTGGTCACTGTTGTTCTGAAAAAAATATGTTAAGGCCTTCCAAATTTCAAATGAATTTTCTTTTCCATGGAGGTTCGAGACAATATGATTTGAACACCTTCCAGTAGAATCCTTCTCGCATTTGCAACACACTTCTTCCACTCTGTTAGATCCTTTGCATCAGTTGGAGTTGGTTTTGGGATGTCCTTATCAATGAATTCCTTCAATCCATTATATTCCAAGACTTCTTCCATCCAGTTGTTAGTATGAATCTTAATCGCAAGCATACGAAAAGGCTCACTTTAGCCGTGCATAACAAACAACCCTAACAACAAAGATGGATGCCAATATCTTTAGATATGCAATTAGTTGACCAAGATAAATGTTGCAAAATCTAGATCTATGCATTAAAAGACATTAAGCAGTAAATAAATGCAAGAGTTGCTCCATGCATCCAATAGACAAGACAAGATTGTTTTAAAGAATTTTTGTATTTTTTGACACCTGGGAAGGGAACATAGAAAGATGTTACCAGTCCCCCTCAATGGGATGGGTTCTTGTAGTCCTCAACAATTCAGATCTAAAATCCCTCTCTCTTGATGGTGTAGAAAACCCAGACAAAAAATGGAACTCAAAGGGAGCTCACAAGAAAAATGGTAGCAAAATATGACAATGATGGTGGATCAAAGTCAGACCAAAAGTGTAGATCCAAAGTGATCTTTAGGCAACAAAAGGTAGTGAATGAATGAAAAAACCCTCCTATTTATAAAAACATTGAGTTAGTCTAGATATTGGTGTATAATTAAAATATTATTAACCAAATCAAGATCCAACTTTTATGGAATATTTTATTATATTTGTTGGAGGGAAAAAAAATTTGACTTGGGTCAAATCCCTTTATTTGTAAATAATAAATAAATAAATGATTTATTTATTATTTTAAGGATGTGGTTGAGTAATAATCAAATAAATAATGATTTATTTAATTATTTATAAATTATTTAGTCAAATTTAATAAGGAATATTTTTTAAATAAGGTTTAAATAATTATTCCTAGAAAATAATAAGATAAATAATGATTTTTCTAATTAATTTTCTTTGTTTTGGGTTAAATATGAACAGGAATATTAATTAAACTGCTTTTTAGCTAATTATTCCTTGAGGAAATTCAAACAAATGTAGATTTATTTAATATTTCCTTCTGGGGTTTCCTGTTTATACCATAAAAAACTTAATAAATGTGGTTTACTAAGTTATTTTTCACAGTGAAAGAAATTTTACTTAGGGTAAAATTGGTCTTACATGGTGTACTTAGGTCCATCTAATAGTAATAGGTTAGATGACCAAAAAATGGTGTAATAGATTGCCCCTTAGCATGCGAGCGTTAGGAGCTAATCGTATGACCGAAGTACGTTGTAAGAACTCAATTACTAGACACCGAAGGGGAAGTCAGAGAGAGAGAAATATAAGTTAGACCAAAGCGCTAGAGGACTAGACCCTGAGGAGGCGAGACTTACAGGTGCAACAAGTCTCTTTTATGAGTGAGTACCTGTGCTATAGGCGGTGGGGGAGGCATACCTATGCCCGCCGAGACAAAGTACAAAGAATAATGCATCCAGTAAACAAGGGACTGAACTATATAGTACATGCTGGCATAAACATGAGCTAGTTAAAAACATGATAATGAATCCCACATACATACTGTGCCTGGGATAACGGCCAGGACTTATACAATAATATCTGAGTACATGAGATATAAATACAACCAATGTGCCCTTGTAAATAGGAAAGGGATCTGAAAATCTGACTGATACATGCAAACTAAAAGGCACTGCAAACGGCTGAGGATGACATCATCAAATCTATGGATCTACATCAAAGGTTGTGATGAAGAGGTCATCTGGGCATGTGGGGGGCTACCTGAAGGGCCACCCCCTCATGAGGTCTGAAAACATCTCACACATACCCGGGAATCACCAGTATCATCTGTTTCATCAATGAACCATCAAGTATATGGATCTCGATCACGCTGAAAGGAGCTGGAGTTGAGAAACAATCAAGTCAAAGGGAAATAAGGAGTCCCTTTTCCTGATCTGAGGCACCGAACAAGAGTGGAAGTTGGAACCAAGGTACACCGCCCTCTAGACCTGTCTTCTGGAATGAATGATATGATGTTAACAGAAGGAGGTCCGCCATAAGTGAGGCAATAAGGGATCCTAAACTAAGGCACGAGAGAAAATACTAGAGCGACTGATAGACTGACACCAGGGATGATGATGAAATGGGGGGTACTGAGTAGCAGACGAAAGGCTTCCCTTGTTAGAGCATAAAAGGAATGGATGACCTGGAAGCGACTGACACAATATCATAATGGATAGGGGATAGTAGGAATGAAGGTCATAATGTGTGACATGAGAGAAGAACTAAGCAATGAAGGATTGAGGACTATAGCGGGATACAAAGGACTCGGGATAAACTCCATGAATGCGATGATGACTCAACTCGGATACTCTAAGCAAGGGTGACTCGATGATGCTGCCACACAGAAAAGGTCCAACGGGGACCATAACAACATGAGTACAAGATGGTTACTCACGACGAAAATCAACGCGAGCATGGACAAGTATGGAGGCAAAGTGGTGCCCCAAGTACAAGTGTTGCAAGTGAAGAAATTTGATTTTGAGGAGCGGTGAAGTGACGCTTCTTGGACAAAATGTGTCCTAGTGAAATATCAAATCACAAAAAACTAACAGATACGCATTTAAGGGCTCGGTGAGAGCTTTTAAACGGTACAGACGGTTTGTCAAACTGAGCTACAGTTTGGCCGCAACAGGAAAAATAAAAATCAAGGGTTTCTCTTTTAATAAGGCATTTTCCCTCCAAATTCACTCATTTGCAAGTGGAGCTGTGGTGAATGTAGAGAGGAGAGAAGGCCCTAAATCTTGCGGTGATCATAGCGGACAAACTGACCGTTGGAATCGAGATCCATCAGCTGCAGGTAAGAGGCCTAACCCTACTCTTTCATTTCAGTGGATTGAAAGTTCAGTTTAGGTCCCTAGAGCTTAGGAACAAACCCCTGCTCCTCTTCACGGTCGGGTCGCAATTTTGGGGCAAAAACTACGACCTGGGTAGCAGGTTTTGGGCAGAAAACTGTGACTTGTCCGAGGATTGGGCCTGAAAAGTGCAACCTTATAGAGAGGGATTTTTCTGTGCTGTTTTTTGGCTGAGACTTGGGTTTTTATGTTTGGATACAGTCTTTCCTATCTGTACGCTGACAACTATGATGGTTTTGTGCATATATGGCAGAATTATGGATCAACTGGAGAGAGAGAGACCTGGACACATTACGGCTGGAGATCTAAGAGTGTTACACTAAAATTATCACAATGATGTTTTACTGTCTGTATGGGTTCATCATTACTCATACAATACTCCTTTAGAAGTCTACAAACATCAAATTCCTAAAACAAAGCCTTGAAATTGAGAGAAAAGCTTATAAAAGTCATAAAAATACTTGTACCACACTTTCTCTTAGTATTACCTGTGGTGCCGCATCTGTTTCTTTTAGAACATGCAGAACCGGCCACACTTTCTCTTAATTTAAGGCGCAGTTCCCTATAAAAGGTAAAGTGAAGGTGGAAGTAAAATTTGGAAGCCCAACTGGTTGAATCTGGAAGCTTTTGGAAGCAATTATTTGGTGGAAAGTTCGCTCCTTTCATGTACATTCATCCCTCCATTAAAGGAGCCTACCCCTTGGTATGTGGAAATTAATCCCTTTGAAAGAGGATTCTATCCCCTCTTATTTGGAGCTGCAACCTCTTCTTTTTTGCTATAAATTGAGGCCATAGTTCAGCCTCAAGGGAGTTAGGCTTTCCGATTTTTTGAGGAGAATTGCTGGAGAAACTCAGACTCTCTTAACTGATTATCATATGGGAATGATTATACACTCATGTGTATGTTAGTCGAGAGAGTGCAAAGGCTTGTCAAAGTAGAGGAAACGCTTGTTCCAGACCCCAGAAGGACCTGTACGACATCAATGCGAACACAGTTGTAAGGCTCCTTTTTTCATCAAAGATAATACAAATGGATCCTATTTTCTCAATGAGTTGTTTATTTAAATGGTTTATTTCTTGAATTCCTTGATCATCAAGATAGGTTTATGGTTTATGAATTAGTCTATATTATGCAGGTGCTTCTGATTCTTTCATGTTTTTGATTGCAGATCCCAAAAGGAGACGTATTCAAAGAGACAGGAAAGAAGACTATGATCAACGTTGGACTATAGATAAGTCCTAAATCCTTCATTATAGATAATTCTAGATCAAGTATAATCTATAGAAAGTAGTTTACATCTGTCTGTTTGTTGCTAGTTATCGTAAGATACTAGGGAGATCTGTCTTGTCCGCAAGAACGATTTATCTGTCCAACAAAATGGCGACTCCGTTGGGGAATCGATCTTGAATTTTGTTTTCTTTTATTTTTGACTTGTGAAATTATTTTTCTGATTTTGATTGATTGATATTGGCTTCGGTAATTTATTCCTGTAGAATCCCTGAAAAGTTCTTTAGAATTTTTTTTTATTTTTCTTTAGGTTTTCTGGTCTCCGCACTTTGTCTTTAGGCACAGTGCGGTCATCTCCGCTGTTTTTCTGTATACATAGCGCGGCACCGCACCTGTTTACACTAAAACCTGCGGACCCTGAGAAATTTTTTGAAAAACTTAAAATTCTCTTTTCCAGGATTGGTTTGTAGGATTCTCAGTATATACCCAGACTTGTATGTTCTGTCAGAAAGTTTTGTTTGAGAGTTTCTTTCAGCATTTTTTAAGTTTTGAATGATTTTCTACAAGATCTGCATATTATAAGTGATTTTTGCTTTGTCTTTCTGTCACTCAAAGATCATAAACCTCTTTATACCTTAGATCACTGGTATTTCATTGTTTTCTCGCTGATTCTCTGAATTCATAGAAGAAATTGTTTTATGAGAATTAGATCCCATTTTCTCATTTGCCAATCTTTAAAAATTTTTTTCATTAAGTTTTGAATTTCACTTAAAAAACCATAATTGGATGTTTTTTAGTTTTTGCTCATTTCAGCAAATAATTTCTTAGTTCGATTACAAACTACCCAAAACGTCCTCAAAATATTTAAATTTTTGATTTCAGATTTAATTCTTAGCATTTTTAGATCTCGAAATTAGTGTTTTTAGTTTTGAGTGTTATTTCTAGAAATTGTAGTTTTTCTTTTGGAGAATGTTTGATTGTAGTTTCAATATTGAATAAAGGGATTTCTTTTTGAGCAATTGATCATTCTGAGTTCTCATGCGATAATATTTCTTTTCATATGTTCTTGTTTTGAAGGAAAGAATTGTTTTAAAAGATTGCATTTCTCAACTCTTTCTTTTAGATAGAATTCATTGAAAGGAAATGAATTGTTTCTCATAATAGATGCATTTTTAGTGTGTTTTGAGTCGGGTCACTACATATCATCAAAGTTTCACTTTCGCACCTATTGTCCTAAGAAACAGCCTATTAAAAGCAACGCTTAAATTAAAATCAATCTAGTAATTTTTATATTTCTAGGAATCTTTTCACCAACATAGCTTAGGCTAGTGTCTTGGAGTAGGGAGTAATTAACTCTCTGAGACAATTAAAACAAACTAGTAGTTGATCTTGCTGTAGGAAAAATACAATAGTAGCTTATATGCTCTGGGAAGCTCCTCCTAAAGGAGTCAAGCACGAGATCATATCCGAACCAGTGAGGTGATCAATTCTATCTCATTGGGAAAGATAGAAGATGTGCGCGTATTAACAACGGTAAACCTCGGATTGACCATTGTTGAGGAGCCTAGGGTCACTTGTTGGTATACCTTGGATTATTTCAAGGAGCCTTCAAGGGGATTAAGCTTTGTTACTCTACCCTTGCGCGTATATCGGATCGTAGACTGTTCCCCAAGGTATATTTGTTCCTGTTGGTGACCTTAGTGGCCATAAACTTTAAGATTTTTGCTAAGGTGACAGTGGAGGAAAGATCCCACTGTACCTGGAGCAGACGTCGACTAGACTCACTTGGACTCTTCGGAGGGTTATCTTCACTCGAGATGGTTTAAGTAGAGAAACTTGCACTGGCCTGTTTCATTAAGCAGGTTGTCGGGGTAACTGTTCCAACCGCCATTTCTACATTAAATACTACGATGTTGGATTTCATCACCAACTAGTGTTTTTAGTGTGGGAATCTACTGTTTGTGTGTGGTTTTATCTCCTAGATTTTATAAGTGTTTGATCATTTGTTGTATCCTTAGTGACTTTAGGACTTTTAATTGAAATTTTATTTGATTTCATGTGATTAATAGTTTTTAATCATGGCTGAATTACCAAGACAATCGCGTATAATTCAGGGGAAACCCCCTGAGCATACACCAAGCCAACTTGAAGGACTGAGAGCTTTGGTACCACATACTACCTGTAAAATTAGATCAACGAAACCAGGAGAATCATCCATAATTACTCATCCTGATTATCATGAAGTAAATCAATCAGAAAACAACAAAATATATTCAAGAGCCAATTTCAATTTCTGAAATTACTGACACTGCTTCTGCAACCAGTGAATTAGCTGAAGAACCTGAAATTTTTGAGCTAGAAACTGAACCTGTTGTGTTGGAATCATCTTCAGGATTTGTTACTCCGACTTATAGTGATCTTGATTCACCTAGATTAAGACATCGCATTACCGAAAACCTTCCTTCTGATCTCATATGCATTGAAGAACTTGTTGGTATAGACGAAGACGTAGTTCTTCCTGAAACCCAAGAAAATTTAAATCTTAGAGAGCGTGAATCAATATTCTACAGTCCTTTTAGAACTGACGCTTGGTATTTATCATTGACAGATTTTTTACAAAATGTAGGTCTTACTTATTCACCACCCCGGATTCTTTTTTACCCTACACTGAGAGGTTATAAACCTTCATTAGCTATGTCGGGTGAGTCATCTATGTTTTCTGAATCTCCAGAAATTTTTTTATACGGTGGCTCATCTATTCCTCCAGGATACCAATCGCTCTCTGGTACCTTCTCAGGAGCAGCTCCTCAACCAATTGAATAAGTGTTATCATCTGGTACACATGAAACAAACACTGGCATGTTGAACAGAGAACAAATTTTTATGATGTCTAGCAATATTCCAAATCCTCAACCTCAAGGAAGTCAGTTACCACCTGGGGGGAAACCTCAAGGAAGTTAGTTACCGCTTGGAGGACAACCTCAAGGTAGTCAATTACAGCCCGGAGGGCAACCTCAGGGTAATTTTTTACCACCTGTAGGTCAAACTATAAGACAATATTTCTTGCCTGGGGAGCAACCTCAAGGACAATACATACCTTAAGGTCAATATCAACTCCAAGAACAATACATACCTCAAGGTCAAAATCAACCCCAAGGACAGTACATACCTCAAGGTCAATATCAACCCTAAGGACAGTACATACCTCAGGGTCAATATCAACCCCAAATTCCGTATTTTCCTCAAAGTCAATATCAACCTCAGGGTTAGTACCCAGCTCAAGTTTTTCAACCTCCTTTAGGTCAACCATTATTACAAGGAGCTGGAAATTTTCCAGTTAATTTTCAAACGTACGTTCAACCTGGTTATGGTCCTTCATATGCATAACCTTCTATGGGTCAATACCCCGGAATTAATATGGTGTGGGATCCATCTCAAATTCAACAGACTTTACAACCCAATGTGTAGTTACCTAATCAACCTGGACAACCCATAGGTTCTGGTCCAACCCAGCAACCTGTCCAGGCTACCATTTAAGTCTCTGCACCTGGTTCTGTTCAGTAGCCTCGGCCTAGTACACCTAGAACTCCGCCTCAAACTTCTGTTGCTACTGCAACTTTTGTTCAAACAACCACACCTATTTCTGGAGTATCTGCAGCTCCTGTTTCTACTACCCTTGTATTAGGGAAAATTCCTCAAGTATTTGTGCCACAGTCAGGACCTAAAATTTAGACTACGACCCAGATGCCTACAGGAAAATCTGGTACGAGTACAATTCTCACTAGTCAACCACAATTTACTTATCAACCGTACCAGGGGCAGTATCAATTTGGACATACTACTCAAAATCCAACATACCAGGATCAGTCGTATCCTAGGTATACTTATCAAATTCCTCAACAACCCTAGTATGGTCTGGTTAATCCTGGTTATCAAGGAGGTTTCACAATTCCCAATGCAAATCCAATTCCAGGGTATCCTGGATATCCTCCTCCTGGAACTGGTTTGATCACACAAGGTTATCAAGACCCTAGTCGTCGGTTACCATTCATAGGAACTTTATATTTACCTGATTTATAGCGCCTTACGAATGATCCAATTTTTTATCTTTCGTATTGGCCGCCGATGCCTAATAAGTTGCCCAGTGATATTCCAAAGTTTGAAGGTAAGTTAGGAGAAGATCCATCTAATCACGTTATGACTTATCACCTCTGGTGTACATCCAATTCACTAATCGATGATTCGATTTGGTTACATATATTTTCAGAGAACTCTCATTGGTCTAGCTTCCAAATGGTACATTGAGTTACCATGAGGCTCATTTAATAATTTTAATGCACTAGCTACTACTTTCTTAACCCATTTTTAGTTACCTATCAGATACGAAAATGGTATGGAATTTTTGACCTCATTAAAACAATCTACGTCTACGTACATATATTATCACATTCATGAATGGCGACGTAGGAGACGTTTGGTGGAAGTCTTTATTCCGGACCAAATTTTGGCTGAATGGTTCATCAAATTGTTATTTCCCAAAATTACTGAAGATGTGGCCAAAAGAGGTGTTGTTACAGAAGAGCAAGTCATTGCTCAAGCTCAGTACCTTGACCTTGTATATACACAGTTAGGTACTCTATATGAAAAAATCCCCGATTTACCAAAACCTGGTCAATTAACTACAACTCCTTTAGGCTCTCATGCCGCTGATGGTGTAATTGGTTTTTTTAACACTCGCAAGGGTAAGAAGAAATCTTCCAAGACGACTTCTCCTATTATAACTTTACCCGATTCACCCAAAGGAGATTCTTCCGTTGAAACTTCTGCCGATATTCATGTTGTAGAATAATCTACAACCAAACCTAAAACTTGTGGTAAGAAGAAAGGTAAGAATAAAAACAAAAAATAATCTTCAAAAGATAAAAATTATAAAAATGAACCAACTGACGATATACGAAAACCTCGTTATCCTTGTCTGATCTATCATGAGGATCATTTTACTAAAGAGTGCCCGCATAGAGCCGAGGTATTGAAATTTTTTGAGGGTTTGTCCACATCTGCTGTCTTGAAGGATCCCTTTCCTACTCAAGATGGTAATGTGATTGGATCTTCCTCGAATACGATAGAAGATATCTTGATGGTTGTGACGCAATCGCAAGATTATGGTAGTAAAAATACAGTTGGTGGTAAAGAAGTAGAAAATTCTAATTCCCCATCAACTACATCTCCCTCAGTTTCTGATCCGCTATAGATTGAGAAACCGAATCTTGACTTAGTAATCAAACCTAAGGCGTACTTCGTAAATCAACTTTCAATCCACATGCGAGAGCTGCTCAGAACTACAACATTGTTGAAGACTTGGCGATTTCCCCTTCAACAATGTTGGCTTTGGAAGTGCTGCAATCATGTCTAGCCCAAAGAAAATTACTATTGTCAGCCATAGGAGCCGTAGAACTTCAGGATTCAAACCTAATGATCTTCAATTTAGAGAATTTTACACCCCGCCTACCCCATCAAATGGCTTTTCAGATTCCAGTAATAGTAAAAAACAAATGTTGCTTTCATACTGTTGTTGATGAAGGGGCTTCTACGTGTATCATGTCGTTAAAATTTTGGGAATCACTTGGTTCTTCGACAATTAACCAATCGCCAACTATCCTCAAAGATTTTGATGGAAGAGGTTTCCATTCGTATGGTATTTTATAGGATCTACCTGTAGAGGTTGAAGGAAAAACCGTTCATCTAGATGTGGAAGTGGTTGATGCCCCTCTAGATTAAAACCTTCTCGTGGGTTGCAGTTGGTCTTACGCCATGACTGCTGTTGTATCATCGGTCTTTCGTCTCATCATGTTTCCTCATAAAGGAAAGATCGTTAAAATAGATCAGCTCTCATATTATTCATTTGACCCAGCCACTACTGATAGCATCCAACATGTCGGAAAATTGACCATCCCTTATAAAGATGTTGGAGTAGGTTAAATTAAAGATTCTGATTTACTGGGAACTTTTTCCCTGCCTGCTCCCGACGTACCACCTCCTATTGCTAATATCAATATGGTTACATCAAGTACTATTTCCTTTGATTATCCTTGGATAATACCTTCAGATTCAGAACTGGATTCTTTCAATGGCAATAATGGCTTTGAGTCCTTTTGAATTAGCATACTCCTTCAACTAAACCTTATCTAGTGAATGTGATCAATGAGGAATCACTTTCGATATCGAGCTCAGCTTCAACATAAATTGTGGATCCTTTTCAACAAGTGTTCAATACTGATGAGCATATTCGTGAATTTGTGTCTATAGAATAATTACCATGGGAAGATCTACATCATCGATCTTCATTTTTACCTGATCTCGATCATTTTGACACTGATTTTTCCTCTATTTTTACCATTGATTATGTCAATGAACCTCGGAATCCTCTCAAAAATTTCGATTATGAATTGAACTTAGCAAACATCTCTACGACAGTTCCTATTGACATCTCAGTAAAACCAGGAATTGTTGAAAACATTCATATAGGTGCTTCTTGTATGCCAGATGAACTCCACACATATAAAGCCCTATTTCAGGAATTCCGTGACATTTTTTCCTGGTCATATGAAGAAATGCCAGGAATCGATCCATCAATTGTTGTTCATGAAATTAAAACATACCCAGATGCTAAACATGTCCGACAAAGATTACGTCAGATACGTCCGCGAAAAGCTGCCGCTATTAAAGCTGAAGTTGAGAAATTACTTCGTGCATGTTTTATTTATCCAATTCCTTTAACGGATTGGGTATCTAATATTGTTCCTATTAATAAAAAACAAGGAACGATACGATTATGTATCGATTATAGGGATATAAATCGAGCTTGTCCAAAAGAAAATTATCCAACCCCTTATATCGATCAAATTATTGACGATTGTGCTGGAAGTGAACTGTTTTCATGTATGGATGGATTTTCGGGCTACAATCAAATCAACATACTCCTTGCTGATCAACCCAAAACAACTTTCATTTGTCCATTGGGGACTGTTGCTTACTGCAAATTACCTTTTGGACTTAAGAACGCTGGCACAACTTTTCAGAGGGAAATGTATTATGCATTTCATGACATTAAACACATTGTGCAACCCTATCTTGATGATTTACCTACTCATTCATCATGCAGAGCAGATCATCTTACTCATCTATGCGCTATCTTTATGAGATGTAGGTATTATTGGATTCACCTGAATCCTCACAAATGTGTCTTTTGTGTTAAATCTAGACGATTGTTGGGATTTTTTTGTCTCAAAGGAAGGCATTCGTGTCGACCCATCGAAGGTTGAGGCTATCATCAATTTACCTCCTCATTCTACTCTTCGCCAACTCTAAATTTTGCAAGGGAAAGCGAAATTTTTACGTCAATTCATTCCTAACCATGTTGAGTTAACCAAAGGTTTTACCAGGTTGTTAAAGCAGAATATTCCTTTCTTTTGGGACGAGATCGCTGATCGATCTTTTGATGCTCTTAAACACGCATTGACCCATGCACTGTTATTGCATCCTCCCAATTACAACCAGGATTACTTTTTATACTTAACAACCTCCAATTCTACGATTGGCATGGTCTTAGTTCAGGAAGATGAATTCCACAACGAACATGTGATTTATTATCTCAGTCGCAATCTGCATCCGACCAAAATCAAGTACTCACATGTGGAGAGATTGGCGTTGGCTGCCGTTCAAGCTGTCCAACGATTCCGTCATTACATATTGTTACGCAAAACAACAGTGATTTCTGATTGTAACCCTATGATGTATATTTTGACCAAAAAACTACTAGGGGGAAAATACTCCAAATGGATTGTTATCCTACAGGAGTTTTATTTGGAATTTTAAAAATCCAAATCAAAGAAATCATTGGTATTCGCTGAAATTATGTGTGACTTCCCAAGTGCTAACACAAAAAATATGGTAGAACATCCGATCGCAGATGAATCTTTGTTTTTAATCAGTACCATCGATCCTTGGTATGGAGATATCATCATTTATCTCCAAACCCAAAATTTTCGGCTTGAAATCTCACGGTCACAATGACGAAAAATCCATTTCCAGTCTCAGCAATATCATATTGTTGGTGACACACTATACCGTCGTTGTGCGGACTCTGTTTTTCAACGTCGTCTAACTCTTGATGAAGCTGAAAAGGTTTTAAATGACCATCACTATGAAGCGTGTGGCGGTCATATGTTTGGGTATGCCACAACCTAAAAGATATTGCGCACTAGATATTTTTGGCCGTCTTTATTTAAATATTGTATTTATGCTATCCAAAAATGCCACAACTGTCAAATCTTTGATCGCAAGATACATGCACCACCTGCTCCTCTTCACCCTATAATTGTTGTCAGTCCTTTTGAAAAATGGGGCATTGACTACATTACATGTAACCCTCACTCGGCCGGGGGGCATGGGTATATTATTCTCACAGTAGATTATTTTACCAAATGAGCCGAGGTGATGCCTACATTTGTGGCAAATGGAAAAACTGTAGCTACTTTCGTGTTCAATCATGTGATTGCTCATTTCGGCATACCCCAAGCGATAACTACTGACCATGGGAGTCATTTTCGAAACATCATGATGACCAAAATAACTGATCAACTTGGCCTGCACCATGATAGTTCTACACCATATTACCCGTAGATTAATGGTCTGGTTGAAGCTATCAATAAAGTTTTAGTCACCATGATCAAACGAATCATCGGAATTCATAAATCGAATTGGCACACCATGCCTTTTTCAGCACTTTGGGCATATCAAACCTCAGCAAAAACATCGACATGTTTTACCCCTTTTCAACTGGTTTACGGTTTAGAAGCGGTATTACTGATTGAATGAGAGATACCGTCACTCCAACTAGCCATAGAGTTACTACTAGCCACTTCTTAAGAGGAGAAACACTTTTTGTACTTAGCTCAATTAGATGAGAATCGACGCACCGCTGCATTAGCTACCGAAACTCATGCGAAACGAATGAAAGCTCAGTATGATAGAAGTGTTACACCTCGTATTTTCTCAGAAGGAGACCTAGTCTTGGTTTATGATCAAGCTAACGACAAGCTAGGGGCTAGGAAATTTGAACCCATGTGACATGGTCCTTATATTGTCAAGCGACAGCTTGCAAAAGGGGCCTATGAACTGATTGAATTTGCGCTTTATCTAAGGAGATATTACGCTTGATTCTTGTGTGGAGACTTCCTTGTATATTAGTTATTTTCATAAATTGGTGCGTTGTAGATTAGAAAGCGTGCCTAGTTTAAGTGTGCTTTTACCACTATTCCTGCTTATCTGGATCACTCTTGATTTTGCAGATGTCGACGTCCCTTCAAACATACATTGGTTTTGTTGATGGTGCTTGTCGTAGTACACAGAACATTTCTTTCACAGCTTGGGTTATTTATTCACCCACTGATGAGTTGGTATCTATGCATGGGGTAAGCCTCGGTCAAACGACGAACAATATTGCAGAGTATAGCGCAGTTATTGATTTATTGTCTGAGTCCATTTCATTTGGAATTCGAAGTTTGATCATTAGGTTGGATTATGAACTCGTTGTATTACAATTAAATAGAGTATATGCAATTAAAAACCCAGTGTTGTTAAGATTATTTTTGAAAGTTCGTCTCTTAGAACGAGAATTTGATTATATTGAGTATAAACATATTACGAGAAATTTAAACACATTAGCTGATGCAGTAGCTTCTAGTGTTATAAACATACATTTGCAATAATTAAAGCAGTAGATCAAAATAAAATTCGATAACATGTTAAGATAGATAACTGGAGATAGTAGTAATATCATAGCATAAGAGTAGTGTTTTCAAAAATTTTACATCGTCCTCGATCATAGGTTCAAAACGCCTTATGATCAGAAAAAAGTGATACAAAAAAATGATACAAGTCTAAAAAATCAATCATCCACTATCCGTGGTGATGATCATGATAAAACACTACAGCCCATGCCACCTTGCTTAGAAATCTTCTGAACGGTCTCGAAACCTCGATAACATATCTCTGTAAGCCGAGCGGAATGTCATATATGGTAGTCTCTGGAGTATCTAAAGTCAACCGCTCTAGATGGCTTTTCAAGTCGGTAAGGACCTTTGTTGTCTGATCCTGTGGTGGTGGTGGTGGTGTAGCTGGCTTCCTATCAAAAGGATGGAGAGTGGCTGGTCGACGTGGACCCACATCTGCATTTGAAATTTTTGTCATCAGTTTTGGACGATTCAAAAAAAAATAAAAAAAATTAGAATTTAGAACATGCCAAAACGATTTTTACCTGACTCATCCCACTTTGTACCTGGAGGAAGAGAAATCTCTCGGTCGCCACGAAAATTTATCCCAACATAAGGAAAATCTTCTGTTGAAGAGGTTAATCCCCTCTGCGGACAGAGGCGATCCCTACTAGCCCAGATCGGGTCTAGCAACAATCAAACACGCTACAGTGCAGGTTCCTAATTGAAAATAAACCGACTTGCGATGAAGGTTTACTTGGAATCCAACGCTGTCGTTTGTAGAAGAGGTGGTGCTCCCGTTCCTTCGCCCTGACAGATCACAATCCTCACGATCTCCGTGCTCGGACACACCACGTGCAAACATACAAACGCAAGCATAAAATCAAATTATATACAACTGTATTCGATAGAGGACATAACTCATGAACATAATCAAGAACAGGTGGAACCATAACCAATAGTCGCTTATCATTAATGAGTCAAAAGAAGAATACAACCATAGCTTCGACGCAGCACTCTCCTTTGGCAGGTTGTCAGCAAAACATGTCTCGATAAAGCCTGTCAAGGATGGGACAAGCCTCTCTCTCCAGATACTTGACAATAGTCTCCTTGCATGGATTTTGCCTTAAGGGAATCAAGAAGGCTCTTGCAGCATAAGGATGTGAAAGCTCTTGGGAACTAGCTTGCAAAGGAGATGAACAAGCTTTTATAGATGGAGGAAGGGGAGTTGAGATCCCTATAATTATGGGATTGGCCCTATCATCAAGGAAGCTTCCATGAGAGGTGGAAAACCACTTCCTCTCTATGGAAATCTGTAGCCAAACCTCCCAACTCAAGATAGATATCGGTCCAGGGATTTTGTTAGGATGAAACTTCCGTCATTTATTTTTAAAAAACACCTCTTAATATGGTTGGCGCGGGTGCGCTCTATGACAAAGCGCTAATTAGCGCGCCCTCTTTGGAGGATTTTCCCCTTACGCAGAGGGTGAGAGGCGCAGGTCGATAATGTTTAAAAACTATTTTTAGGGTTTTTTAGGGAGGTATCTTCGAGCAATGAAAGATCCTCTTGGAAGGATGCAATAAAGTATCTTCCAAATTATTTGTCTCATCACGAGGTCACGAATGAGCCACTCCAGTGTCATTGGGACAGGAGTTGGGACGACGCAGTCTGTCGGAGATGCCCTGACGTGGGGCCAGGAGAGATGGGGTGGAGTAACTACAGGTGCTAGCAGCTCTTGTCTCCAACAGAAAACCTGTGGGGAAGGATCTACAGCGATGTCTCGGAGGAGTGGGAGGATACATGATATATATGCGTGGTATGGGCGTAGCCATCCATAACAGAGTATACAATAATCGAGATCCAAGGCATGGACGTAGCCATCTAGAGAGGATCGATAAATAGAATCAGGTATGGTCGCAACCATCCAATCAGTGAGTCATGTAATAATAGTCCACAAAATCGTAGCCTGGATTCCAACAGATAAAATCCAGGGTCTTGCGCTCCATCTCGACCCGAACAAAGTACAAGTTCAAGCATGTGAATATGTGAGCTGAAGTCGAACATGCAAGAACATCGTCTGATTACTAGCCAATGAGGAAAGCTGTTAACAGACGCGAGAGGAACCACCAATAATGACAATGGCCCTCAAGGTACTATAGGTACAATCTACGGCATGTGAATCAATGAGCTGGCGTCGAACACCCGTAGAATCACTCGATCGGAGGCAAATGATGAAAACCTCACGTCGAATGCGACGAACCTGCCATTGAGGCATGCAGGCTCCAAGGTACCATAAGGGAATCTCTAGATCAACTTCCTGGATAATGAGCTGAAGTCGACAGGAAGTGACCTTGATCGAAGGTGGGCCACAATGTTTCCCACATCATCAACACGAGACAGAGGAACATGATGTTTTTTGTGAATCTGGATCATATGAGAATCAAAGGAAGGTTGATACTTTTGCAGAGGTCAACTTCTCTTGAACATATAATGGCACAATAGTGGATTTGGCAGTATTTGACATCAACGGATCAGAGGTCATGGTGACGAGGCAACGAGCAGATGAGAGGTCAAAAGGGATTATCCAAACCCACGGAGGCTAGTGAAGAACGAGATGAGATGTCCCCAACCCGACACGAATGCAGACAAGTGCCATGTTCAAGAGCGACATACTGCCGACACGACAATGATGCTGGTTCCATTTTCCCCCACCATTTCTGGCGAGTACCCCAATTATTTTTGATAACAAGCTTGAAGGGGATAACATATGCTTGTAATATAAGTCCGCCCTTCGGGCGAATCCATCCTAGTACATTTAACGAGCCCTAGGAAGGAGAAACTCGGATAACGTCATTTCGACTGAATCCGATGTCATCAGGGTTTAACGAGTCTGAAAAAGGAATAACTCGGCGTCTTTTCATGTTTAGAGAGTTTGAAAAGACAGTAGAAAAGTAAAATCCAGCGGTCCCTTTTCGTAGATAGTTCCTCGGACCTGAAAAGGTAGAAAACAATATCCGAGAAAACCTCCTAGTCACGATAGGCTAGGGTATTCCTTTTTCGTAAATAATCTATCCCAGCCCGAAAAAGGGGTAAACGTATACTGGGTAGATGTCGATTCGTGTCCATTTTAACGAGATCGAAATGACAAGGGCTTCGACAATCTTTTCATGTTTAGAGAGTCAGAAAAGAGCTGAAAGATGACTCCAAAGTGACTTTTTCATGTATTTACCGAGTCCGAAAAAGTATAAAATACAACTCGTTTCACCGTTTAAGTCACGTAAAAACCTGTTGCTGCACAAAAAGTAAGTGTAAAACCCATTTTTGACAAAATATATCAAAATATTCAGAAAAATAACTTTAAAAACCTATTTTGAGTTCAAAAAAGTTATAAATATGTCAAATGGTAAAAATAAAATTACTTTTCACTATTTACCTCACTGAAGAGCAGTAGTGGTCCATTTTGTGTGCGAACTTCTGACGGCGATTGCGACCGATCCGGGCTACCATTCAGATTCCCATATTTTCTAGGTAAGAGGCGCTTCTTTGTACTCCATTTTAATCCATTTTTCATAAATTTTTATTGCATATTAGTCTTCTGTAACGAATTTTTGAATTTTTAGGCCTCCGCCGATTGGCGCGGGTATCCAGCACGGACCCGCGCCAATGGAATTTTATTTCCAAAGGGCCTGTGCCAACTGGCACGACTGTTAGGAAAACATTCGCGCCAGCGGTGCAATCCAATTTTCCGTTTGAAATTTCCACACAATGAATGAATTGCATGAATTTTTTAAGGATAGAAGAGGTCTAATTGAAGTTGTTTGACCATGTGAATGCAGGCAACCGATCAAAATGGTCATTGAGTGGAAAGAGAGGGAGCACGGGGAAGAGGATGAACAGGCCATGGAGAATGAGACTTGCATGAACGCCCTCAAGAATTTTGGGTTTAAGAATTTCTTCCTAACACCTTGCTTACGAGCTCAGCCTGAGCTCCTACAGTACCTAATCATCATATGGGATGAACATGAACATGTGTTCAAGTTGCGGGACCAAGTATTAGAACTGGAGGTTTCTGATGTATACTTCATAACTGGACTATCGCGCAGAGGTCCGGTGCCCATATTGACAGGGAGCAGACCGTCTGGAGAGAATATGGAGCAAGTGATGGCACGAGTGTGCCGAGGGGCACGACTGGGATCAGGAAGTGGAAAGGTAGACATCCATACTATTCCTGATCTAGCACTCAGGGTAGTGCTTCATACCATCACGCGGGCCGCGGGATCGCAGGCACCGCACGAGGCAACAAAGGCCCAACTCTTACTGGCCTCAGAGTGCATGAGTCCCCTATTATTCGACTGGGCCATAGCAATGACAATAAACATCAAGAGACAACTCAGGAAGTGTAAGCAAGCCAAACTGAAATAGTTCGGTTACGGTTCTATCCCGGTATTGTTTATTCTGGAACGATTACCAATCTTCCAGGGCCAAGGGGCCGTAGTAGCTGAGCCGATTCCACGAGAGCCAAGAATGGCTCGCTGGGCGGCACTGATGCCCAGAGCTGGAGGAGGCCAACAGATGTCCTGGAGGCCGGATTTTTTTGGGTGGTTGCGGTGTCAGTTGATTGTAGTGGAAGACTGGCCATATGCAAGAACCGATTTCACTGGAGACCCAGATCTCCCACTGCCGGAGGGAGATTATTGGGACGAGGAGTTGGGTATGACCTCTTCTCTTTTTGATTTTTATATTTTATGATTTTTTTTTTGGTAATGCATGTTATTCCTGACACATTTTATATGCATGCAGACGTGGGCCCAGAGAGACCAGCCGGTATGTCTCCTATCTCGCAGAGGACTCTTCCCGCACCTGATCCTCAGGTAGAGGGTGCAGAGGGGGGGGAGTTGATCTAGAATCTCGAGGGTATTGCCCGAGGGATCCCAGACTACGCCCGGCTGGCAGATGTACTGATGGCGTACCAGAGACATACGGTGGGAGTACCTAGTCACCTCCACCGACTTCTGAGACGCTTAGTGCGTGCAGTCACTTGTTATCATGAGCACCATGCGGATTAGACTCCTAGGGCTTTTATCATGCATATTTTTGAGAGACATGTCGTCTCCAGATGTATTAGGATGAACATGTATATTTTTATTTAATGTGATGCACACTATGCAAACATTCGATATCTATACATATCTATTTATGGATGGATTTTCCTTTTTCATGTGATGATGATCTACAAATTGCGCAAATGTCTATCTAGAACCAAATTAGCTACTGCATCAGTTAACGTATTCATATGTCTGGGTATATGACGATATGTAATATAGTCAAAATTTCTTTCCAGCAAATGAATACGCAGATACAGACGTACAATGGATGGGTTTCTTACTGAATAGTATCCGTTCAGTTGTGATACTACAAGTTGCGAGCCTAGATACACAAGTAATTCACGGATACCGAGGTTTACAGCCTCGGTTAATAATACTAACATAGCACTATATTCCGCGATATTATTTGTAGTACGTCCCAGACACACACCTTGCAGGTTGACCAACTCACCAGCAGGATCGTAGATTACCCAGGCTACCGAAGACAGATTCCTGGTACTGCGGGAGGCACCATCCGTGAAACCAACAAACGGATTGATGGACATCTGCACAATTAGGAAGACCCGATCAACAAAAATATGTTTACATTACAAACCACACTGCACATGCACACAAATGAAAAACACACACCTATGTACACTAAAGACAGGCATGCCCCCCAGCATGGTGTTTCAATTCGAGGTGCATGCCCCCCAAGCTTCAGTCCATAGGAAATGGAGTGAAGGTTGAAAAAAAAAGAGATTTGAACTAAATCTATCAAAACTCGAATTGAAAATGCTCATGTTTCATTATTTTAACGAGGTTGACACACTTAAAAGAACTGTCCTCGTAGCAGCTTGTTTTATTGTTTTAGGAGCTTAACACAAGTGGAAGAACTATGCTCCGGCGAGCTCCAAGTAGGAGGCTCAGGAGGGAGATGATCATGTACGTTCCCAACGATCCCCGGTTTAACGGAGATGTTGATCGGGATGGTTTGAGTGATATTACTCAGGTTTCCCTCCGAAAAAACCTCGTGCGTCAAGATGGGCGTTTGGAGAGGAGGAGTAGGAACCTGAGATGCATAACGCTCTAGACAATCTGTCATTGCCCCCAAGCTAGGCATGAAAGAGGAGCGATGATGTCCATCGCCCCAAGGCAGCTCCTCGAGAGACATAGTTTCAATGATGGCTTCATCGGAAGGAAAAGTATCTTTGAGAGGATCAGGTGAATCGGCCTGACCAAGCCAGGGGGATAGAGAGTAGACGTCTAGAGCCATGCTCAAAGGAGCATGCTGAGGAGGTGGAGGATCAGATGCAGCAACAATTTCACAGTAGCTAATCTCTACTGGAGTCAAGGGCATTGATTCTCTAAACTTAAACACCTGCTCAGGTGTAGGGATGAGCCAGGGGTCATCAGACCTGGAAATCCTGTTAACTTGAGCGATGTGCGGTGGTGGTGCGGGAAAAATACCCATGAGGATTGGGTCTTTGAAGAGACCGGGCCCTACACTATCAGGGGGATTTGGGATCTGATCCACTTATGGAACGTTGTTCTCGGAGGTGGAGGTGAAGAATGACAATTGATCCACCGTAACGATTTTTCCCTCGTGAGGGAACGTAAGAAGTCGAAAAACGGTGGATGGCACGCATAGCATGGCATGAGTCCAGCTGCGGCCGAGAAGTATATTGTAGTTGAGCCTGACGTCTACTACTTCTACTTCAACGTTGACAGTCTTCCCCTGTAAAGTGATCGCTAAACTCTCGAGAACACCCAGGGGTTTGGATTCCCGACCATCAAATGCCTCTAGGGCATTGGGAGATGACAAAAGGGCCGGAGAGCCAATGGCCTTCCAGCAAGTGGATGACATGACGCAGGTAGAGGCACCTTCATCCACAACGGCCCTATGGATGTTAAGGCCGTTGATCCCGACTTGAATAACAAGAGTGATCTGCTGTGGAATTCGGGGGGTGAAATTCTCTAAGTCGAAGGTGAGAAGACTCGAATCGGCGGGATCAATGCCACCGATGGCAAATAATAAAGCCTTCTGTTGCGAAGGACAACTTTGAAGAGCTTCTAGTGCAGACATAGCGGAAGGCGCCTGTGCCAAATCCTCAAAAATACTGTAGTGCTGAGCGGCACGGGCATTCGGATTGTAAGAAGATCTTCGAAGAACACCTTTGGAAGGTGGCTTCACAACGGGTTCATGAGTAGGCTTCTCGATTTCCAATGAACCAGAGACAGGTGGGGGAGGTGGTCCATCCGCAACTGACTTCCTAGGTGCCTGCCGCGATTCATTGTAATCCTTCGAACGTGTGGCAACAAAGATATGTGCAGCACCATTCATCATAAAAACTTGGGACCCAAATGGTGCAGATGGTGAAGGCTATTCAACCATCTGGGTCTGCTGAGACAGGAATGGTTCTTTAAGAACTGCCGGAGTCCCTTTAGATCCTTTCAGAAGTTGACTAACTTCAGATCGTCGTGGAAAATCTTTGGTATAATGGTCTCCTTCACAAATGAGGCAAGGGTACTTCGGTTTACGTTGAGAACCATCCTCAGTACGAGGTTTGGATTCTGGCTTTGGGGCATCGGATTTGGATTTACCTTTGCCCTTCTTTTTCCCTTTGGAGATTTTCTCCGTAGGATTGGCCTGAACGGCGTTAACCTCTGCAGTTTTTCCAGAATCGGTAGGGGCGGGAGGAGCAGAATTATTGGATGAGTTAGACTTCTGCTTCCCATTCGAAGATTTCTTCGAATTCTGAGACACGGAACCAATGACACCATCCACTGCAGGGGTAGGTGGAGCCTTAGAGGTTCCGGACCGTGGAGCATCAGGTAAGATATCATAAAGCGTGTCGAACTGAGAATACACAAGATCCAGATATTGGGCACGCGCAATGGCTTGTTCCTCCGTCACACACGCTCCCATCGCAATATCTTGGGCGATTTTGTTCACGAAGGAGGTGGTGAACCAGTGAGTTAGTATCTCATCAGGTATATGAAACTTGATCAGTCTACGACGGCGCCGCCACTCATGAATGTGATCAGAAATGTGAGTGGCTTTGTCCTGCTTCAAAGAAGTCAGGAGGTGCGTCCCGGCTTCATAGCGAACCGGTAACTGAAAGTGCGTCAGAAAAGCCATGGCTAAGGAATTGAAGTCTTGGAAGATGCCACAGGATAAATCGATGTACCACTTAGCATCATCCCCAGTCAAAGTGCGCTAGAAGAGGCGCAGACGAATTGAATCATTGACCGAAGAGTTAGACGAACACCAAAGATGATACGTCATCACATGCGCTTGGGGGTCCTCCCCAGCTTTACCCTCAAACTTGGGGCAATCACCTGGTATCTTGGTAGGAACCGGATTCCAATAAGGATCATGTAAAATCGTATCATTGGTCAGTTTTGAAACATCTGGCAACTCCAAGGTGGCCAGGAACGACAATGGTAGATTGACTGGCATGCCAGGCCCGGGATGAGGACCGGTACCTGTACTGCACGCTGGTTGGGAATATCCTTGCCCCCATGGGTTCTGTCCCGTAGGATTCTGACTGTAGGGGGCGTAGGTCGTATAACAAGACTGATTTGGCTGCTGGTAACCAGTGTGTGGGGCTTGATAACCAGAGTACGGACCTTGATTATATGTTGGCCCAGTGTAAGCAGCATTTGGATTTGGCTGCTGAGTATAGGTAGACCCAAGTTGATGAGGATAATACTGAGAACCTTAGGGCTGGTTATAATTCAGCTGAGATTGACCATGAGGATAATAACCGCCCTGAGGATGAGTTGACTATTGATAGGTGGAACCCTGCGGAGCCTGATAACTAGGGCGCAACTGTTGATTTGACTGCGGCATCGAATAAACCGGCTGCTAGGAAGGGGTTATGGAATGAGCGGGCTGCCCTGAGTGAACATGTTGACCCAGCTGAGCAAGCTGCCCTGAGTGAATAGGTTGACCCGGATAGACAGGCTGCGCCGGTTGCGCAGGTTGACCCGGCTGGAAAGGAGCCCCAGGTTGTGCCGGATGGGCCGGTTGGCCTGGAGGTGGAACACCAGGTTGTACCGGATGGGCCGGTTGGCCTGGTGGAGGAATAGAGCCAGGTGGTTGCTGGTAACCGGTTTGACCTGGAGCAGGACCATAGGATGGTCCCGGCTGATATGCAACGTTGGAAACAACAGGATATTGCGGTTGCATAGGCTGAGAAGGCCGGATTTGCCCCCTAGGACCATAGACCGGTCCCGGTTGGTACCCCGGCTGAGGCTGCATAGGTTGACCGGAAGGGTTGTAATACTGTCCTTGCAGACCGTACGATGGCCCTTGCTGGCCTGCAGGATAGCCTTGCACGGGCTGCGCATGTGGGTCATAAGGGTAGCCAGGTTGGCCCGAAGGTTGGCCTTGGAAATGTTGCCCTTGCGGGTTATAAGCCTAGTTATAAGGTAAACCTTGAGCATGGAGGTGAGCCTTAGGAGTGGGTAGACGTAAAATGTCCCCGTGCTCATCATACTGATCTGGAAAAGGATACACGGGTGTACCATCCTGTGCATAGTGTGAAAAATAAGAGCGGTTGGGATCTTGGGAGGATGGTCCAACGTCGGGGTTCAGCTGTTGTAGGGAAAACCGATACTCCTCCGGAGAGATGTTCTCCGGTATAACAGTCGCTAAATAAACGTCTTCAGGAGGCGGCATAGCCCTCGCGGATGGTGCCGTGACAACGGGTGCAGAGGCGGCCACACAGACAGTGGGCCGAGAGGGTACAGAAGTAATGGGTGTCTGAGGAGACATCCCCAATGAAGGAGCAACCGGCCTCGTAGAAGGAGCTGACACTCCCATAGAGGCGGCGGCAAAAATGATCTGACCCAAGGATCTATACCCTGGTGGCAATGAGAGACCGGACGATGACATGATCGCAGGTTCATAGTCGTCTCCTGGAAACAATCTCCGAGGAAATAACTGGTAATATTCACCGGACGTTGGGATTTCCTCACTAGAATCACTCATGTTTGAGCCTGCCGCTAGGTCTCGTAATAGATGGCGAGGACTAGGAGGAAAAAAAATGGCTATAAAAGGCGAACCCGATGTAAGAGAAAGGAAATCAGCTCCTAATCTCAATTCAGACAAAGGGTCAGAAAAGGGCCAATTGAACTCAACTGGTCCCCCAAAGGGTTGCTCAGCAAGAACCGGTCCCCCGTCAGGAAACTCGGAAACGATAGGCTGCTGTGGTTCAGCAGAGGATTGGAAAGCCTATGAAGAATCATCTGTATAAGGACTACCAGTAGACGAAACCGAAGGTTCCGCCACTGTGGTAGCAACGATAAGAGAAAAATATCAAACACACACACGGGCTGAAAAAGAGTCAAGACACACAATCAAACGGTCAACAAGCATAATCTAACAAGGTGTGAGATCGTGGGTGATTAATTTTTTACCACATTGAAAAATAAGAAACTTCACCGTTTCATGTTTTAAGAGTCGAGAAACGGTCGAAAAGGTGACTCTATCTCTTTCAGATTTGACACAAGCGTGAAATGGCAAGTGCTTGGTGATCCTTTCAACTTTAGGGAGTCAGAAAAGATCAAATGACTACTCAGGAATACTAGGAAAAAGGGTGTACCAAATAACCGTGAACTGCAATATACACCTTGGTTCCAATAATGAAAGAGAAATCAACCAAGGAATTTCTGTACGTGCAGGAAATCTCCCCAAATGCTGTGTCCGGTGTATCACGGGTATAGGGCGACAGACTCGGCTTCCTACGGATAAAGGATTGAAACCTAGTGGGGTCTCCCTTTATATACGCGACGGTACGGGGAGCACAAGTCCGTACTAGCGCTGTCTAAAGCCAAGAGGCGAACGACAGCTACTAGGTTTTAAGACGCCGGAACACGTCCCTAGCCTAGACCTAAATGTGTTTCGTTAGATTTCAATGCTGCCTTAGTGTAAATTGAGTAAATTTTAAAGTTTATCTTCAATTACGTTTCAGTTTTCAGGCCCTAACGAATGTGATGTCTCAAAAATCTCCTAAATGTAGAACTACATGCCACAGTATATCATTTCGTCCGATGAAAGCTAGCTATGGAAGAGTTAAGAGCTTTTTACACAAACAAAATGATCGGAAGACAACCAATGATATCTCTAATGCAGCTAATGAAACTAAAAAATTTCCTTTCAAAGTCACTAATTACTAATAACACCGAAAAGATTTTAATTTGCACTAATCAATCAAAAGCAAAAGATATTTTTTTTCTATTTTCAATGTTTGAGAGCTAGATGCACTAAACAAACCGAAAACAAATGAGAAGCAATTCGAGAAATGATAATAGGAGAGAAAAAACAAGCAGATTTCACTCAATGGCACAAACAATCAGATCTCAAATCGACCAAAAGTCTCTAAAAACCAAGAAAAGTCCCAAAGACACTAATGAGCCGTGTAATCTAGGCCCAAAATGAAGCAAAGCGAAATTCGAATGAAAATGAAATCAGTCACTCAAAAAGCGCAATAAAATGATAGACAACTGTCAAACGAATGCAAGGAAGCAATCCCAAAGTCGACTGAACGAACGAAAACCAAAAACTCCCAAGGGAGGCTCGACTCACAAAAGCACCTAGATGCTCCAGGGCTCGAATGTAAAATCGAAAGAAATAGGCAAACAACCAAAGGATGGAGGTTACAATTAGTCAAACTAGACTCCAGTGCACTCAAACAGCTGAAAAAACAAGATCAAAATCACAAGTCAGTCCTAGAAATCATGAAACACAGCAAACCCTAATAGCTCACAGGATTGGCGCGACTGTGAGCTTGAAATTAGCGCCAGAAAGGCAATGGCGCGGGTGATACACAAGCAACCTGCGCCAATGGGCGCGACTGTCACACTAAAAAGCGCGCCAGCCGAGTTTACTATGGGAAAATGAAAAACAAGCAATCGCAAACACAGACAAGTGATGACAAGGCTAAAACAAAGCCAAACAAACATAAAAAACCAGTCCAAAGAGCTGACCAAGCAAGCAAGGCTAATAAATTGACCGAAAAGAGAAGACAATACTCCAAGTTGTTCAGTCCATAAACTAAACCGGAGATTGACTGAAGCAGCGTTGATCTACTCCGCTAATGCAGAGCAAAAGCGTTTCGAAGGCTATCTGGCTGTACTTCAGGCTCCGTCTACAGCTTACAAATCAAACAACAAGCTGAGTCCCCAGTGGAGTCGCCAAATTGTTGAAGAGGTTAATCCCCTCTGCGGACAGAGGTGATCCCTACTAGCCCAGATCGGGTCTAGCAACAATCAAACATGCTACAGTGCAAGTTCCTAATTGCAAATAAACCGACTTGCGATGAAGGCTTACCTGGAATCCAACGCTGTCGTTTGTAGAAGAGGTGGTGCTCCCGTTCCTTCGCCCTGGCAGATCACAATCCTCACGATCTCCGTGATCGGACACCTGCACATGCAAGAAACAACACAAATGCAAGCATAAAATCCAGTACATACAACTATATGTCAGTCGAAGAGGACATAACTCATGAACATAATCAAGAACAAGAGTGGAACCATAACCAATAGTCGCTTATCATTAATGAGTCAAAAGAAGAATACAACCATAGCTTCGACGCAGCACTCTCCTTTGGCGGGTCGTCAGCAAAGCATGTCTCGATAAAGCCTGTCAAGGATGGGACAAGCCTCTCTCTCCGGATACTTGACAATAGTCTCCTTGCTTGGATTTGGCCTTAAGGGAATCAAGAAGGCTCTTGCAGCATAAGGATGTGAAAGCTCTTGGGAACTTGGAGATTCTGGAACTAGCTTGCAATGGAAATGGGCAAGCTTTTATAGATGGAGGAAGGAGAGTTGGGATCCCTATAATTATGGGATTGGCCCTATCATCAAGGAAGCTTCCATGAGAGGTGGCAAACCACTTCCTCTCTATGGAAATCTGTAGCCAAACCTCCCAACTCAAGATAGATATCAGTCCAAGAATTTGTTAGGATGAAACTTTCGCCATTTATTTAAAAAAAACACCTCTTAATATGGTTGGCGCGGGTGCGGCTCTATGACAGAGTCCCAATTGGCGCGTCCTCTTTGGAGGATTTGCCCCCTTGGCACGAGGGCTGAACTGTGGAACCGCGCTAATGGAAAAAGAGCTATTTTTAGGTTTTTTTGCATGGAGGTGTCTTCAGGGCAATGAAAGCTCATCTTCAAAGGGATGTAATGAAAGTATCTTCAAGTCTTGTCTCTTCTCACAGGTTACGAAATGAGCCCTCCAATGTGCGGGATGGGGAATGGCAGGGACGGTGACAAATTGCTGTGTAACATCTTCTATCATGAACACTTGATTCTCAAACCAATTGAAATATGCTGACGTAAAACGAACAACCTCGCCGCCTTCACTGTGATGGGCCATCAATGCAACCCATCTAACCATTCAAGGCTCTTTGACTCTACCATGATCAACTGCAATAAGTTGTGGGGCCGGTAAAAGAATCCTCTCTAGAGAAAATGTAACCACGATCGCTCCATATCTGAAGTTTTTCAACTTCGAATTTTTTTCTCTAGTCAGTTGGCCTTTCTCATTGGCCAACACTGCCTCACAGCAGTTGAAAATGGTGCCTCTAAAGAAGTCAACGACAATTTGCATTTGGGATCTTGTAGTGAAATATGGAGTTGCGCTCCCACACAACCTAGTTACTGTAAATGCAACCACTTTCAGCTCAGGATGAATAATGGTTTTTATGTCAATACGTTTATCCTTGGGGTCTGTTTCTTCATTGCAAAATTCTCCTTGAAGGCTAGCGACAGACTGGCCACCTGCCCTAGCCCCAAAAAAAGAGAGTGGCTCACCCCTCTTTGATAAACTGGTGAGGAAGTATATATCTTCCAGCTCAATTTTGAGCCGGTGTCCTCCAATGATAAAGCATTGTTCCTGTGTGTCCCATTTGTTGACTAGCCAGGTAAGCAAATCCACTTGAGCCCTCATACCTTGAATGGCCCAAAATTTGTACAAACCACATTCTCTCAAAATGTGTAATGTAGGCGGATGTAACATGGTAGCCTCATCAACTTCCTCATGCTCATGTTCTCTCCACTCAAGCATTGTCAATATCCTGCAATGGACAAATTGAAAGGTCAAAAACAATTTGAATGGGAAAATTTGGTTTAAATTGGGAGATTTTCTCATTTTATTTTTCCTTATGGCGCCTCCACTCTTTTCACATAAAAACAGTGCGTGGATCTGCACGTATCTTATGCGTAAGGTGTGGGACCACGGCGATTTTCCCTTTGTAAAATTGTCGGGGTCCGTAGGTTTCATGTGTCTTACCTGCGGATCCCTGTGAGTGAATTTTTGAACCTATTTTCCTCAAAAATCAATCTAAGCCCTAAATTTAGAAAGTAAATGGACAAAAATGAAGCTAGGGATGATGTGGATTACCTGGAACTGCCGGTTTTCGATTCTGACGGCTGAATCTTCCGCAATCTTCTCCAGAACTTTTTTAACCAAAGGCTCTCAATTTTCACTCTAAAATAAAATGGTAAAAATGATTTACAAAAACTCCTTTTTATAAGATTTTTTGAATAAATAAAATATTATTTTGTTTATTTTTCTCTTTGAAAAGTGGTTTTCCAAATTATTTTTATTAATCATAAACATGTATGTTTAATTTTTGAGTTTTTGTGCAGAATACATGATTTTTTGGGTGAAATGGTCCTTTTGACAAAGGATTATAATTTTTATCACTTTTTCAAACTCGGTAAAAATTATGAAAAAGAAAATGAGTACATTTTTATCACTTTTTTGAACTCGTTAAAACTTATAGAAAAAGCAAAACTATTGAGTATACTTTTATCACTTTTTTCGGACTCTTGAAAATTACAAAAAAGCGAACCCTGGAGTTCTCTTTTAAGCCCTTTTCAGACTCTCTAAAGATGAAAAGATTGCCGAGTACTTGACTATTTGAACTAGTTAAAGGAAATGAATAGTCGTCCCTTCAGTATAAGTTTACCCCTTTTCCGGACTGAAATGGGCTATTTACGAAAAAGGTACACGTTGACTAATCATGGTCAATAGAGTTACCTTCTGTATGATTTTATCCTTTTTCGGGCTTGAGAGACTAAATTTACGAAAAATTACACCCACGGAGTTTTCTTAAGTTTTTTATTCTGACTCCCTAAAATTGAAAAAAACTGAGTTTCTCCTATACTGGACTCGTTAAAATTTAACAGTAAAGGACCTGTCGATTATAAACGGGAATGAACCACTCCTTCTTAGGGTTAAATTTTAACTAAGCTGGACTCATCTGAAGGATGAGCTTATATAACAAGCAAATGTTATCCTCCTCAAGCTTGTAAAAAATAAAGAGGTACTTGCCAGAAATGGTGGGGGAAAAAGAGAGAAAATGAATCCGTTTGTCACATTTTGTTTAAAAAGCAGTTTACCACTCTTGAACACGACACTTTTTGTCGCACTCCTAGCTGGGTTGGGAAAATCCTTTGCCTATCCGTTAATCAAACCATATTTAAAGTTCTCAGCCAGTTTCTGGGTATTAGCTTAGGTGAATTGTTACCAAACCATCTGCAGCGTCGTTATGTGTTCAAGAGGAAAGTTCAAATAAACCATTCATTGCAAACATTTGGCTCCATTCGTGTTGACCATCCTTGAGTCAGTCCTTGCAAAATATTTATACAAAACTTGATCTAATGGTTTCGTGTCATGGGACTTACTACGATGGATCACTTTCTATCGATGATAGCTCATCATCTAGGAAGTTGATCTAAAATCCTTCAGTACCTTGGAATCTGCATGCCTTAATGGCAGGTTTCTCACCTTCGACGACAAGTTGCATCATTGACCTTCGATCGAATGATTCCATGAAATGTTCAACTTCAGATCGTTTATTCACTTTTCATGGATTGTATTGAGTACTTTGAGAGCCATTGTCATTATTGGTGGTTTCTCTCACACTTGTTAACAGTTCACATCATTGACTGCTAATCAAGTGGTTTCTACCATGTTCAACTTCGACACAATCAATCGCATGGAGAGAATCGTGATAGTTCGGGTAGTGGAAATCAAGACCCTGGATCTAGTTTCCACCATCCAGGCTACAAGGAGTTTTATTATTCATTATGCAGTAGAATATTCATAAACATATGGCTCCGTCCACACTGTGTCTACATTATTGATGTAATATTAGAATAATTTCTATACCAGAACATTTTAGTTAAAATTTGATTTAGTTAGTTTTTTCTCTGAGTATGGGAATGCCTACCTCAGCGATGGTATTTATATATATATATATGTTTTGCATTGAATGTTTTTATAGGATTTCGACTGGGGTGTCCACAAGCTAATCCTCGACATGATAAAGCACATCACTCTTCGAATGGTCTTAGACTTTGCACTTTAGGGGCCAATCTGTTACACTAAAATTGTCACCATGATGTTTTACTGTCTATATGGGTTCATCATTACTCATATAATACTCCCTTAGAAGTCTAAAAACATCAATTTTTTAAAACCAAGCCTTGAAATTGAGAGAAAAGCTTATAAAAGTCATAAAAATACTTGTACCGCACTTTCTCTTAGTATTACTTGTGGTGCCGCATTTGTTTCTTTTATAACATGCAAAACCGACCGCACTTTCTCTTCATTTAAGGTGCGGTTCCTTGTAAAAGGTAAAGTGAAGGCGGAAGTAAAATTTGGAAGCCCAGTTGGTTGAATCTGGAAGCTTCTGGAAGCAATTATTCAGTGGAAAGTTCGCTCCTTTCATGTACATTCATCCCTCCATTAAAGGAGCCTACCCATTGGTATGTGGAACTTAATCCCTTTGAAAGAGGATTCTATCCCCTCTTATTTGGAGCTGCAACCTCTTCTCTTTTGCTATAAATTGAGGCCATAGTTTAGCCTCAAAGGGAGTTAGGCTTTCAGATTTTTTGAGGAGAATTTCTGGAGAAACTCAGACTCTCTTAACTGATTATCATATGGGAATGATTACACACTCATGTATATGTTATTCAAGAGAGTGCAAAGGCTTGTCAAAGTAGAGGAAACACTTTTTACAGACCCCGAAAGGACCTGTACGACATCAAGGTGAACATAGTTGTAAGGCTCCTTTTTTCATCAAAGATAATACAAATGGATACTGTTTTCTTAATGAGTTGTTTATTTAAATGGATTATTTCTTCAATTCCTTGATCATCAAGATAGGTTTATGGTTTATGAATTAGTCTATATTATGCAGGTGCTTCTAATTCTTTCATATTTTTGATTGCAGATCCCAAAAGGAGACGTATTCAAAGCGATAGGAAAGAAGACTACGACCAACGTTACAATACTGGTAATTGCTAAATCCTTCATTATAGATAATTATAGATCAAGTATAATCTAGAGAAAGTAGTTTACATCTGTCTGTTTGTTGCTAGTTATCGTAAGATACTAGGGAGATTTGTCTTGTCTGCAAGAACGATTTATCCATCCAACAGAGAGGATCAGGGTGTCCATAGTGCATTAGCCAGGTTTGGGGTTCTAAAGTTTGTGGAGAACCCTTTGATGAGAGCTGGAGAGCCCTTGTTGGCCTAGATTGTCAGTTATTGGGATCCGGGGCATGAGGTATTTATAGTGCAGGGGCACCGGATCGAGTTGACGGTCCGGGATATATATTTTATGACTGGTGTCCCACCACTGGGGATGGTAGGGAATACTCAGCCAGTGTTACCGCAAGGGCGGAACATCATGGAGTTTGTAGAGTGCCATTGTCGACCAGGTATCCATTTCAAGGGGACACAGATACCCATCAGGGATCTAGAGAGGTTAGAGACCCGTGTTGTGGCCTCAACGGTGCTGCGGATCCTGGGCAACCAGGCACTCCACCACATCACTGGAGGGCAGATGATTCTTGTGGAGAGTGTGTTGAGTGGGACCTACTATGGGTGGGCCCAGATGATGTTGTCATTGTTGAAATGACAGTTGTCACTATGCAAGCGACAAGTGACCCATGACTGTGCATATGGGACAGTGTTGTGCTCGCTCTTCTTTGAGAAGATCTCGACACTTTGACCTCGCATACAACTCCAAGATGGGGGCACAAGGGAGCCCAAGATGCACCGGTGGGGGCGACTACAGTGCAGAGGAGAAGGTGGGGCAGTCAGACGAGTGTTCCGACCTGAGTTATTTTCTCATTGGGATCATATGCCATTGTACATAGATGACTATCCTTATAGTGGGATGAGTTATTGTGGGGACCCAGATTTGCCACTGCTGCCTGGTCGAGTATGGGGGCCTAATGGTAAGTGACAAGTTGCTAATATTTAATGTGCATTTTAAAGTTTCAGAATATTGTATATGGTACTAATACTTTCTCTTTTGGTATGCAGATACAGCACCGGTAAAACCGATCGGGTATATGGGACGACCTGCAGTATCAGGAGCTGTAGGACCTAGTGGATCGAGAGCGCCAAAAAATGAGGATGTAGCGGCCCTCCTAGAGGACATCTGTCATCGATGTGAGAGGCTTCTGACCAGTGTTTCAGAGCGCGGCTGGAAAGACCTCGATGACCAGTACATAGAGCCATGTATTGGTCTACCCTTGGACTGGCGAGGGGTCATGTGGCGCATGGTGATGGCCGGATAAGGGATGCATGATCTATGAGCTGTAGGAGCAGAGCCATTGGCTCAGGATCCTCCAGATAGTGATTATGTGTAGGGGCAGGTGGTGCCCACAGTTTTGAGTTTTTGTAACATGGTATGGGTATGTTATATGTATCAGAGTTAATGGACTCTAAAACAATTTATACGACACATATTATGGATATGCATCATTTTGATGGTTTTATGTTATATTATTGTCTTGTGTTAAATGCGTGTGCTAAATTCCAATCTAGAATATACATAGTGATTTTGTGCTCGAGGTACATGAATGAATGTAATGACTTGAAATTCATGCATCAAAAGCTTCACTCATAAATATCTTCTAAAAAGGATAGGATTACTCACACGATATACACCATTCAATTGCATGACAAGAAGCAGGGAATCTAAATCAACATGAAGGTGGAGGATGCGACGTGAAAGGGCATAAGCTAATAAACCTCGCACTGCATATTATTCGGCCTAATTATTGGTAGCATTACCATTGCATACACTGTTCGAGAGAACAAGTGAATGCAAAGGGGTAAAGATGGCCCAACCTGCTGAGGCTAGATTCTAGGAGTAGTGACTTGCACCATCGACATAACTAATATAAGGTGTGGATGGGAGGTCCATCTGAAAGGTGCCACAAGACAACAAATGGGAGGATGATGAACAATGCTGGCAACCTGAGTGCAAAGTAGAAATCGAACAAACACTGCTAGAGGGAGTGATCTGGGTAGGATGTATACTACTTGCACACCGACGAGAAAGTGGTGTGTGGGAGCTACCTTGGGTGTAGCTTGTGCTCAGTCTGTGAAAGTCACCATAGACACGGATGGTGCCATTCTGTTTATGGGCGGGTAAGATGAGGTTAGGGGTGGACAAGGCTTCCATGATGTCATCATCACAATAGAAGATGGAGTGATTGTAGGAAGGGAGACCACATGACGCGACGAATCTACCTGAATCATCATCATGAGAAGAAAGGTTCACAAGCACATCGTCACGGGGGATGATGTAAGAACAAGTAGATAAAGGATCTATCGATGTTAAGCCCAGGGTGATCACTGAAGGGGGGTCAAGCGAAACAAAAGAGGAAGATTCTGAGGGAGCTTCCACCGAGGATCTCATGGATGATGATAAGTAGAGGATGGTGGCCGCAGGCTCCGTCATCTCGACATCAGGAGGGGGAATGTCAATGGGAGTAGGTAAATCCTCAAGCTGGCCTAAAGCATACTGCGCAAGAATGGGAGAGGCAGACTGGTTCTGTTCAATCTCGTACTCCCAAACTACCTCCAAAGAGGCGTGGTAATGCGTGAGGCGGAGAAAATGGTGGGAATAATGGCCATGGAGATCACACAAAGCACAAGGTTGGTTGGTGTGAATAGTCTTAGGGTTCTTGGCTACAGTCGAGGAAGAAACAAAGGCTTCAGGGACTGTAGACTCAGGGAACATAACATTAACCATGGGCTTGATATGAGGCAACTGAGAACAGGTATGGGTGGCATGACCGAAACAATCACACAAAGCACAAGGATTTGGAGGCAGAGGAGGAGCATGGTTAGTCAGGGAAACCTTTTCTTTTGATGCCCTCTTGCGAGCTTTGCCCTTATACCCAAATAGGTCGCAACAGGAGAAGGTTCTTGTTGAGGTGGTTGAGGCACTGTAGCAGCGGGAGAAGTCATGGGGTCTATTTGAACTCGGGTCAAAGCAAGATAAGGTTTGGGTTGAAAAACCAGGGTAGTGGTTGGGGGATCAAAGTACTAGACGAGAATCCCCAGGGTCAGGTTAGGAAGAGAGAGGGTAGCCATGACAGGTACCGAGTACACTCTAGGAGGGAGAACTAGGAACGATATCTGATTGGAGGGGTAATGGCCAGGTGGGACAGCTCCGAGATAGTTAAGGCCTTGAGAAACCATTCTAGGAGGATAAAGAGGCTCATGGATACCAACTGTAGGTGAAAGGCCAGGAGGAGGGAGTCCAGAAGGCTGAATCGAAGGGCTAGGAGTAGGCTGCGGAGGGGGAGGTTGCTGACTAGCTGAAGCGGGCCACTTGAGGGAAGCCCGAGACGATTACATCATGAAAAAATTCGATGAGCTGGGACCAGAGACAGGAGGGGGAAGAAAAGGGAATGTACCAAGAAAAGAGGAGTCTTTGTAGACTCCGGGTGAGACACTAGTCAAAGGATCAATGATTTTCTTATTGGCCATCGAAGATATGATGGACTCAAGGGAGGTCTGAGACTTCGGATTGTAATATGTCAACTGGTCAATGGTGACTATATTTCCATTATGAGGAAAGGACATCTTGCGGTGAACCGTAGATGGGACAACATACATTGCAAGGTGTAGCTACGACCCAATAGAATGTTGTAATCTAAGGGGGTATCAATGACTTCTACATCAAAGCAAACAATCTTGCCCACAAGAGTAATAGGATAATTGCGGAACAAGCCAATGGGATAGGAGGCGTTGCCATCCCACGCTCGAAGAGTGATTGTGGAAGGGGCCAACTCAGTTGATTCGAGTTGCTTCCAAACTGAAGTGAACATCACGCAGGTGGATGCCCCCTCATCAATGATACAACGAGAAACATTGGCATTTTGGATCTTGAATGGGATTTGGAAGCCGACGGAAGCAAGAAGAGGAGGATGTTTAGACCGATCAACATTGAAGATGATCAACCAATCATCTAAAGGATATATAATGCCCATGGCAGATAGTAGAGCTTTTCTTTGTGAAGGGCACGACTGGAGGATTTCCAGCGTTGAGATGGCGACAGGAGATTGCGCCAAATCATCTACTATACTATACGAATGGGCAGCTTTTCCAGAAGCAACGTTTCGGCGTAATGGTCCCTTGGGGATCTTGGTATGAACCTCTACCTTAGGTTGAGGGATCTGCAAAGGACCGTTAGTTGTTGAAAGAGGCTCTATAGAACCTAAAGAAGGGGACTTGGGGACAGAAATAGCGGGAGGCTTGTTGTACTGACAGGACCGAGTCTGAAGGTTGAGGTCAACGGTTATAGGTTGGTCAAAGTTCATCATGAGAATCTGGTAATCGGAGGTACCAGATGGAGGAGGTTGAGTGGCCGCCTGACCTTCAGGTGGTTGGGTAGCCACAAATCCTTGCTGAGGGAAAGGATAGTAAACACAACCGGCTGACTAGGTGCAACATTGATTTATCAATTAAATTATTGATCATAAAGTGCACAACTCACTAATAGACCTCTCACTCATTCCTCCATCAGTTGGAACTAATTAAACTGAATTTAACTTAGATAAACTGAATTAATTAATTACAACTGAAAATAAACTCAACCAAGACTCCTAAAATGTAGGAACCACTCTACATTACCCAAGTTAGACCCTCAACTCAAATTAACTGAGACAACTAAGTCAAACTAACTTATTTAAATCGTACAAGTTGTCATGTGATGTGGAATTACCATTTTGCTTCGAATTTAATTCAAGGGAAAATTAAATTATAATCTTCCTTGGTGCCATTTTCAGCAATTTTACCTCTTGGATGTGTATATATAAGAGTGAATGCATCTCAAGAAAGTTTTTTCTCTTGTGAAAAGATGGATAAAAATCAGTGAAGAAGATAAGGAAATAAGTCAAAGTAAAGGAGAGAGAAAGCACAATCAAAGAAGAGGAAAATATTCCTAAAACTTCCACACATGAAAATTTTTAGAGTTGAAGGGTCGAAAATTGTAGTTCTATTGTAGAAGGTTGAAATTTTGTTGCAGGGGCCAAAATTTTAAGTTTGACCAGTTTTGGAAGGTTTTGGCTATCGTTGACTTAAGGAAACTTTGACTTGTTGGAAAAGATTGGAAGGAGGGTTGACTTGGGGCTGTGAGTGGACTTGGTCTTGGTGTTTTATATTTCATTTCTCATTTGATTTGACTCTAAAAGTAGAGAAATAATTTATTTCTAGGTTTTCCCCTTGGAGGCGTTTTTCCATGGCTTGGAGCCTACAACTTGTGTCCATTGTCTTTTATGATTTTCATGCTTTAATAGTCTTGATAATTGTTTGATGAATAGAATTTAATAAGAAATAATAAAAAATCCAACATAAGTTCAAAAGTAGTTATCGAGGTAAGGAATTTTTTTTTAATTGTTGCCCTGCTAGATTCTCCAACATGGTATCAAATCTAAGGTGAAGAGAAGATGACTTGAAGATCATTATTGTTAGCATAAGTGGAGGTTTATTACAAAAGGAAATGATTTTCTAAGGACACAAGAAGGGGCATAAGGAAGAGGATATATTGACCTAGAAGGAAGGATACTACATCAAGCTCTCATTGAAGGCTATCTAGAGCACACCATCATCTTGAAGAAGGACATCTATCTTTCTCTCCCTTGAAGACTCTTTGCTATTGAAGGACATTTTTGAAGTCTCTTGAAATTTCTTAAAAAACTTAAAGATAGTTGAGGGAATCATCTAGAAGGATACACATTTGAAGAGTAAATACTATGTCTCAATCTACAAATTAAATGATTTTGTTTTGTAAGGAGAGTAATAAGCTCAATGGGTTAGCAAAATTTCTAGCATGGAAGAAGAGGATTGATTTAGTGCGCATAGAAAATGAAGTCATGGACAATGTTCTTGGAAATATTATTGAACTAGAAAAAAAGGAGACTCAAGAATTAGAAAAATAAAAGAAGGGAGAAGTAAGGGCACAAAATATTCATATTGAATCTATCAAATATCATCTCATTCCCTTTGTTGAAAATTTGAGTACATCTAAATCAATCTATGATAAGTTTGTGAAATTATACTCTATTAGTACCTCATGTCAGAAAATATCCTTGAGGAATCAACTATATAAAATAAGGATGTCAAAGAATGAAGATATTGCCTTATATGTTATGAAAATATCATGATTAAAGGATCAATTGTAAGGGCTTGGGGAAATCATATTTGATCTATAAATGACTACTTTCGTACTAAATTCTTTGTCACATGAATGGAGCAATTTCATGAATAGTTTCTACTCAAGAAAAGATACTACTCCTTTTGATGAACTATGGGATAAATATATATTGGAAGAAACAATCTTGAAGGAAAAAGATGACACGAAAAAATGAAAAGTCTCAAGATTTTGTTGTAAAATACAAGAAGATGAAAGGGGAGTTTGTAAAATGACAACAAGACATGTCCAAAATACAATGTTATGGGTGCAACAAATATGGACATTTTAACAGGGATTTTCCTAATAATCCTAAAAACAAGATAAAAAACAAGAGGAAGGAGAGGAGTGGAGCTCACATAGCTGAAGAAATTGAAGAACCTGAAAAGGAGCCAAAAAGTGAAGATCCCAAGGATCTATACTATTGAAGGAACTGAAACCCGATCATATTTATTTGTAGAAAGTAGTAGTTAGAGTAGCATGCATCGTTGCATTATCTAGAAGTGTCTTTAATTTTTGTGGCATCATGAATGGAAGCATGGAATCATAGAAGGAAGCATATGATAATAGAAGAATTAGAGTCTACATAATCAAATTGCTTTGGAAGTAGTCATCTAGTTGGTAAGAATGAAAATATAAGGACCATCTTATACATCATATTTCATCCAAGTATTTTCTAACATAATGTTAGAGGTAGTAATTTTGCAGAAAGGATCACTAGGATCTTATAACAAGAAACATCATTAAGAAAAGGTTATTCAATGTTTGGAAAATGCATTATGACATGGATTGTTTATATTCCACTTAGTAACGAAACAATAATCTTGAAGAATGAAGTTATGAAGATGGTTAAGTTGTTGTATGAAAGGCATAGTTGAAAGCCTTTCTCCTTGAAAGGAAGACTTATCTTCGACAAGGATAGAAGTAAACTCATTCAAAAATAAGGATGAATAGATGGTTATATGAAATAATATATATGCATGTCTTTAATATCTCTTCACTAGAAAATAGAATTCATGTCTACAAGAATTTTGCAGGAAGAGATGGTTGCTCGATAAACATGAGCATGGTATATCTTGGTTGAAGAGAACTCTTCCATAAGGTTACTTGATTCATGGAAACATAAATATGATATTATGATAAAAGGAAAAGAATCTTCCATATGGTGGCATGAAATATAAACAAATATATATGTTGATGCTATTCAACATCCAATACAGTATCTTGAAGAAATAAAGAAGTTTGGAATTGACAACTTCAAGGAAGAAGTTGTTTAGCGCGCTGATTGTTTCATTCCATGAATACATTGATTGATGGTTGGTAGCATGGAGAATCATTATGATATAGTATGAAGAAAGACCAGACAAAGAATTTTTTATCTTGAATACAAAGGGTCATCTTGATTGGTAAGCTTGATATTAATGATTTGATATTGATTATCTCCTCGGGATGTGACTTTGCTATCTAGAAGGACATATTGCATGACAATGGAGACAATGTATCTACAAATATCGAGTTTGAACTCAATTAAAAGAACACATGGATTGACTGGATGGATTTTGTGATCCTTATAATATTATATGGTTAAGATGTCTACACCATCTTGGCGGAAAAAGGTAGCAATACAAAATGATAACCCGATAATCATGGAATATCACTCTCCCAACGATTATAAGAAGCTATACATTTATTGGCTCGATATAATTCCTTTGTTGGTGTTAATGATGATTAGATATGAAATATTGATGGATTGAACCCCGACACAGATTGAAGAAATAGTTTGGCTCTATAAAATCCAGGTTTATGAAATTTCAATATGCTGAGATACAAAGGATAGGAGGAGCCATGTAACTACTACTTGAATATCTCCATGTAGAGCTAGTAGTTGATGTATTGATGAAGTTTGAGACAAGATAATGATATTGTGGTCATGTCTTCCTAGTTAAAAGGAACTAAGGAATATCCTCTATGCTTAAGAGGAGGTAAGTAACCTCTCCCTATTTGAGAGAGAATGATGTTGGACATCATATTCTCCATTTGTAAAGCACTAGACTAGGACTAACAACCATAAGTCTAGTGAAGTCACTAGGAGGAAGAATCAAGGATTGAATAAGCATCTAGGATTGGTACTCCTTAAGGATTAGGAATCCAATATAGGAAGTATTCTCGTGGACCAACACTCTTTGAGAATTAGATAGGGTATCCAAGACAAGAATAGTCAAAGAGGACTGATATTCTTTGAGGATAAGGAATCCAAAATAATAATAGTGCTAGAAGGACATACCCAATGAGAATTCAGACGGGGTATGTTCCTTGAGAGGTAGTGTGGCATATCACATAAAACCTCCCAACATTATGCTCTAATCTAGTGGAGAAATAGAGTTTGTCAATTAATACCTTACTATGTTGACAATATTGGTTATGATGTAGATGCTTAAGAATGACTTATCAATCGACTCTTCTTATGAGAATATTTTAGTTTGAGGTAATCCTTGTACCAGTTATGTAATTATAAATACCCCCCTAGTTAAGAGGGAGTGTTGGATAATGTAACTATATTTAAACTTCATAATGACCTTTGTACTTATGTCAATGTATATTTTTATAAAAATAAGGAAAATAATAAATATTTTCTAACATGGGTTTCATGCTTAATTTGATTTATCTCTAGGTCAATCATGTTATTCTTGCTTCAATGATTTGTTAATTCAAAATAATAATTTTCGTCTTGAAGTCAATTCCCATTTGGAATTTGATAAAAAAATGTAAAAATAATATTTTTTTGAGTCAAAATGTCAATTTTTGTCCCTACAAGACCAAGTAAGCCCAACCTCATCAAGTCGACCTTGTTTGGGATAATTCGAACTCCTATATGTGTAAATAAACAAGATCACCAATCACAACAAGTAAAGAAAGAATCAAATCAAACCACAACACAAATAATTTCCTGGGGAAAGCTTGCTTCTAAAAACCCCTCTATCATATATTGTATATTCCATAAGAAATCATGAAAAAATTACAGTGCACTCTTCTCACAAGCGTCTCTTGCAATCTTCCTATCATCTCACACTATTCCAGAAAAAATCGGGCCAACACTTAGCCAATTCTCAGCCTGTCTTCAGCCTACCTTTCTCACAAAATTCTCAGCCTGCATCTGGGTAGTTTGCTAATATCACAACTCATAGTCAACTTCCCTTTAACCTTTGTATCAACTGGGTCTCCACTGAAACTAACATGCATGCAACTAATAATAGTAAATCATGAGTTGCATGGCAAATCACTGATTGTGAATTAAATATGATTTAATTCACTTGATCTCTCACTAGAGCAACAAACAGTTACAACTAGTTCAATTGAATTTAACTCACTTAACTGAGTTAACTAATTTCTCATGCACTTAAATGCAACTTGAACTCTAAAACACATAGAATCACTCTGCATGCCTCACCAACCACCCTCAACTCAAAATACATGAGCTAAATGAGTTTATCACACCCAGTTAACTATTACAAGTGATTATGAGATAAGATTACATTTTATTGTCCAATTTAATTAAGGGACAATTAAATTAGACACATATCCAATTTATTAAATAAATTGGATTTCACACTAATGTATCGCTAGGACCCCTAACTACATGACTTGTGGTCCCATACTAGTGTAGGTGTTGTCATGTTGCTTCTCGATGCCAATTTCACTGTTTCTTGTTGCAAACTTCAACACTCCCTCTCAACAAGAAAGGAATGTACTTGCATGCGCACATGCACCTCTTGCATGCGACATGCAACCCTTGCATGCGACATGAAACCCTTTCATGCAACACTTCTCTAATGTTTCTCGCACATGCAACTCTTGCATGCAGCACTTCACTATTGTTTCTCGCACATGCAACTTTTGCATGCAACAATTCTAAAACTGAATAGCCTCCAAACAAATGAATCAATATAATGCATCTGTCATCAGAGTCTTCTGACTGTTGGTACCTACTACACATGTCTACAAGACTCTTTGTGATGTTGACATCTGCATCCATGCACTCTACACTACTGCCAACTCTGATCTGCGCTCCAGTATTCGACACCTGCCACTCTGATTTTTGTCCTCCTGACATCTAACTTCATCAATCTAACTGATCCTGCTATTGATGTACTGTGGGCTCCTCATAGCTAGGTTCGATCCATGAGACTCACCATCTCTAGGACCCTACTTAAATTTCTTCTTGGGATCAATTCCACACATCGCCCCACCTCACAGCTGGAGGTATAGCTGCATGGACTCCCTCTGCCCATATGGCTTGAAATTTCTCTTCTTGAGTGGTTTCTGCCACTCGATGATCCTCCGCATGTGGCTACTCCACATCTTGAGGTTTATTCTTTGGAACCAAGAGTTCCTCATCCGCATGCAAAACAAGCTCCCTCTCAAGGGACAATTGCATGGATTTCTCACACTTCCCCATGGTACATCCCTTGCATGTGTCTATCTGCGTAAGAGTACCCTTTGGAAGCTCCATGACCTTCAAAGATTTGTGGTGTAGATGGCCCAATATTCTGTGCCATAACTCACCTTCATCCCGACTCACCAATTTTTCTACCTTATCCATCAATGTTGCGCAACCATCTACATCAACTTTATAGAGATTCTTCACACGAATCCAAATATTCTTGGCTTGTCCTGTGGCTTTGTGTTGAAGGAAAGCTTTCCCTTTACTGAAACATCATAGCCTCTATCCTCCAACATTGTGACTGAAACTAACTTCTTTTTCAAGCTTGCTACATGAATTACATATTTTAATAAGAAGGTTTTTCCTGACTGTCTCTGGAAGGTAACTGTACCAATCCCAGTAGCACTGTACCGCCTGTCATCACCCATTTCGATATGCATATGGAGGTCCTTCTCCTCCAAGCTACTAAAAAGTTCTTTGTCTCCCGTCATGTGGAAATATGCACCACCATCCAAGTACCACATTGATCCCATCTCACTTGACACCATGCATACGATGAGCGAGAAGTCCAACTCAAATTGTGAGGCCATAGCCTCACCAACTGCAGATCCTGAAGCATTCTTGTTCTTCTTCTTTTGTGGAAAATTAGTGGCATAATTTCCATGCTCGTGACAGAGAAAACACTTCACTATGGACATGTCACACTCCTTGCCTTCTTCTCCGGTCTCAGATTTGGAACAAGATTTCTTTCCCTTCCCCTTCTTCACCTTACCAGCCAGGGTGCAATTTTCTTCATCATCTATCTTAGATGAAGATCCATCCCTGGTATTCCTCCTAAATTATTCTTGCACCAAATCCGACCAAAGTATTTCCCAATATGGTAGCTTCTCCCTCCCATTGACAGCGTCCTGATAACTATGCCAACTCTTGGGAAGTCCTATAAGAGCTAGGCTCACCAAGTCATCATCCATGACAATAATTCCAACACTCCCAAGCTCATCTCGACATTGGAAAAACTTGGTTAAATATTTTGGAATAGTGTCGTCTTTCTCCATTTTTATTTTTGTGAGCTTGTCCTTCAGTGCCAATTTTCTATGATCACTGCTGATCTGAAATAGATCTGTCAAAGATTTCCACATTGCATACGGTGTCTCTTTTCCATGAAGACTTGAGACAATGTGGTCTCGTACTCCCTCTAGTAAGATACTCCTCACCCTTGCTACCTTATTTTTCCAAGCATCAAGATTTGCAGCATCTGCTGCAGCGGGTTTGGGAATACTATTATCAATGAATTCTTTCAATCCATTGTCCTCCAGAGCTGCCTCCATCATGTCTTTCCATGCAATATAATTGGAACTGCCCTCGAGTTCTGATGCAGGAGCATTGGGAACTTAGCCAACAATGTGATGTTTTGGTCACATGTTGTGGCTAATCCAAAGAAAAAGTTAGTAGTAGTATATTTAATTATTTAATTATTATTGTTATTTATTTATGATTATTGTTAGTTTTTCTTTATGATTAAATGAATTAGGAATAAAATTAGTAGTTGGTTTCTTTCCCTACGTGGATATAGAGCCAACATAGGGATAAGCACTTAAAAATAGGGAGGTATTGATTTGTTGAGAAAATTTGAGAAGAAACCTATTCTAAGAGGAGCAGTTTCATATCTCAAGTATAAATAATGGGATGGTAGGAGGAAACATCAAGATTTCCAGTATGTAGATTGCAGATGCAAAGGGAAATTAGTGAAATGTTCAATCCATGCGTTAATGATATAAATTGTGTTTGGCATTATATGTTTTTTCATGGTTGAATCTGCAAATTATATTTGGTCGTATATGGATGTGTGAATGCAGGAATCAATGTGTAGTTGTACAATGATGGTAGAAGAAGGACTCTGAATTGCGTGGAACCCAAAGGAATGACAAAGTTCCGTTGGGATCACATTTGAAATCTGCTAGCACATAAATTCGAATATCAGAGTGAAGGCGCGACAGGTGTTGGACGCAGGCATATGGGAATCAATGGTGTAAATCCGACATTTAGTAAGATAGTTCATATAGCAGTGGTTCAGTGCTTCACTGAAATACGCACAATTTTTTTTTTTTTTCTTTCCTAACACCTTTCCTTGTTGGTATTGCCACAGTATGGTAATTGCGTTAATAGCAGTATAGTCACAAAAACCAAATTACGACTTCTAGAACTGAGCTCTAGATCTCGATGTTTTGTATTGTATTTTATGTCAATATCATTGGTTATTCATGAATTTATGTTTCAAGTATAATTTAGTTACTGTATTGGAAGTTCAGAAGAGCAGACCGTGGCATATGACCGCACACAGAGCTGTGGTGTGGGCCATTCACAAATAGTCATGACTTATGACTGTAACGTGTCACAACAAAGCATAGTGTGCACAATAAATTGTGCCACAAGTTGAAATCATTTTGGTCGTAAATTCTTGAAAGACAGGGGTTATTGGTTATGAATAGATTTAATATTTTCGTTTTGGTTTGGGTTAAGATAAGCGTAGGCTCAATATTAAATTTAATGAGTTGTGTTTTTGGTGCAATTTTAATTATGTTATACAATTACAATGGTCCTTTTTGGACTCAATGAAAATGGTAAAAAAATGGAGTTTCCATATATGATGCAATAATTTATTACCATAGGTATAAAAAGGAAAGTAATTGGAATTCCATCATTTTGAAGAGTAAGCTTGGGCCTTAGCAAAATTGAAAATTTTGCTACACTAATTTTTAAGTAGAAATTGTGTTTCTACATCATTTTGGTATCAGAGCCTTGAGTTGTTCTTGAGCATTGCAGAGAATGCCGCCTAGAAGAGGAGCTGGAGTAGGCCGAGTTGGGATAGGTCGAGGGAGACCTATAGCAAACGCAGTCTTGCTAGATGAAATTTGTCACTTGCGTACAAGAGTGGCTACAATGGAAACTACTCAGAGGAGGGCGAAAAATGATGGCGTTGCCAGTGCTGATGAAGAAGAGACCACTGAAGAAGAAGTGGAGGAAGAAAGCGAGGCAGCCAAAGTCATGAAGATGCTCGTAAAGGTTAGTAGCAGACTAAAGGTAGAAGTACCTTTATATGATGGTAATCTTAGTGTGGAGGTACTAATGGACTGGATCGGTTCATTAGACATATATTTTGACTATGAAGAAGTCGATGACAAGAAGAAAGTGAAGTTTGCAGCCAAAATATTGAAATGTTATGCAACCTTGTGGTGGGATGAATTGCAGTTATCCAGGGAACGAAAAGGGAAACCCAAAATCAAGCAGTGGGATAAGATGGTGAGTAAAATGAAAGGTAAGTTTATGCCGAAAGATTATCAATTAAATATTTTTAGACAATTGAAAAACTTAAAGCAAAAGGGCATGACTATCAAAGGATATACTGAAGAATTTTGTAAGCTGAGTATTAGAGTGGGTCATATTGAAGATGACATAGAAAAGGTAGCTAGATATATAAATGGTTTGAGATATGAAATACAGGATGAGACCAGCTTATTAAATCTGAAGACGATTGAAGATGCGTATCAAGCAGCTTTGAGGGAAGAAAAAAAGATGTTGCGCAAACAAAATTAGAGAAATAAAGGGAAAAGTCCAGCAAAAGAAAGGGAAAAATTTAAATCCAAATTTCCACCCTCCCAGAATGAAGCAGATAATTCAAGTAATAGATAACCAAAAAGAGGAGATTCTGGTCGCGGAAGGTTTTTGCCCAGAGGTAGAGGCCGAGGAAGAGATGTTCAATGCTTTGCATGTGGTGAGTGGGGACATGTGCAATGGGATTTTCCTCACAATAGACCAGCAACCCAATGAAATGTGAACATTGTTGAAACAAAGGAAGAAATTCCTCAGACTGCAGCTAAAGAGGAACCACCTGAAGCCGGAGAATCCTTGTTGTTGAAAAGGATATTGCTTAAAGAAGCTAAGGAAGCTAGAGAATCAACTTAGAGAAAGAATCTGTTCAAAACTATATGTAAGTCAAAGGGTAAGTGTTGCAAATTGGTAATTGATAGCGGTAGTACTGATAATCTTGTTTCTACAGAAATGGTGGACAAATTGAAGTTGGAGAAAACAGTACACCCCACTTCTTATAAAGTATCGTGGCTCCAAAAAGGCCATCCAATTATTGTAACTGAAAAATGTAAAGTTGAAATCTAGATTGGTACTTATAAGGATGATATTTTATGTGATGTAATGCCGATGGATGTATGTCACATATTGCTAGGAAGACCCTGGCAGTTTGATTGAAAAGCCATACATGATGGCAGAAGAAATACTTATACTCTTGAGAAAGATGGGAACAAGCATACACCACTGCCATTGAAAACATAAGCTGGAAAGGAAGCACCTGGAAACAATGTTATGTTGATGAGTGGAAAAACTCTGTTGCAAGAAGTAGAGAAGGGCAAGGAGATGCATTTTTCTAATGTTGGGAGACCCAAGGTAATTTTAACTTCTACAAATTTAGAAGATTTACTTGAATAAATTTGCAATTTGTTGAATGATTTTGTTGATATTGTTGTGGATGAGTTTCCAAATGAGTTACCGCCCATCAGGAGTATTAGTCACCACATTGATTTGATCCCTGGAGCCAGTTTTTCGAATAAAGCAACCAACAGGTTAACACCGCAGGAAAATGCCGAAGTTGGAAGACAAGTGCAAGAATTGATGGAGGAAGGATTAATCAGAGAAAGCCTCAGTCCATGTGCTGTACCAACAGTGCTCAGTCCAAAGAAAGGAGGTGAATGGCACATGTGCACAGACCCTAGAAGCATATTTGAGGTAAGAAGCTTCCATGATCTTACAAGTTTCTACAGAAAACTTGTTCGAAGTTTTAGTCAGATTTATGCACCCATTATTGAAACAATCAGAAAAACTAATCAACCATTTAAATGGACAGAAGCAACAGATCAAATCTTTAAATTGTGAAATACTTTGAGCAGGGTGAACTTAATTATGTAGAAACATACAAGAAAATGTCAAAAGCAGATTGCAGGAAAGTAGCAGCAAATACTAGCAAAGAGCAGATATGAGGGGGCGAAAAAAGGAATTCCAAGTGGGTGACTTAGTCATGGTATATTTAAGAAAAGAAATATTTCCTGTTAAAACTTATAACAACTTAAAACCGTAAGAAGATAGGGCCATGTAAAATTGTAAAGAAATTTTCTTCAAATGCATATGAAGTTAAATTGCCAACAGGAATTGGAATATCACCAATCTTCAATATTACAGATTTGTACCTATATCGAAAACCAGAAGAAGAATCACAAGGGGATGCCACAGTAGAATACCCAATGATAAATTGGGAAGAGAAGATGCCCAAAGCAGGGAAGAGGGAAGTTGAAACCATTTTGGAAAAAAAAGTGTCAAAGAAAACAAGGAGCCAAACCTATTATCAATATTTAATCAAGTGGAGAGGACAACCAGTGGAAGATGCCAGTTGGATGACTGCAGCAGAGCTACAGAAGTTGGGAATCGATTCCGAAGCATTACAAGATCAATTTTCTTCCTCGGGAGTCTGATGCAGGAGCATCAGGAACTTAGCCAACAAGGTGATGTTTTGGTCACATGTTGTGGCTAATCCAAAGAAAACATTAGTAGTAGTATATTTAATTATTTAATTATTATTGTTATTTATTTATGAGTATTGTTAGTTTGTTTTTATGTTTAAATAAATTAGGAATAAAATTAGTAGTTTTTTTCTTTCCTTACGTGGATATAGAGCCAACATAGGGATAAGCACTTAAAAATAGGGAGGTATTGATTTGTTAAGAAAATTCGAGAAGAAACCTATTCTAAGAGGAGAAGTTTCATATCTCAAGTATAAATAATGGGATGGTAGGAGGAAACACCAAGATTGCTAATATGTAGATTATAGATGCAAAGGGAAATTAGTGAAATGTTCAGTCCATGTGTTAGTGATATAAATTGTGTTTGGCATTATATGTTTTTTCATGGTTGAATCTGCAAATTATATTTGGTCATATATGGATGTGTGAATGCAAGAATCAGTGTGTAGTTGGACAACGATGGTAGCAGAAGGACTCTGAGTTGCGTGGAACCCAAAGGAATGACAGTGTTCCGTTGGGATCACATTTGAAATCTGCCAGCACATAACTTCGAAGAATATCAGAGTGAAGCCACAACAGGTGTTGGACGTAGGCATATGGGAATCAATGGTGTAAATCCGACATTTAGTAAGACAATTCATATAGCAGTGGTTCAATACTTCAGTGAAATACACATAATGCTGTTTTTTTTTTCTTCTGTCCTAACGCCTTTCCTTGTTGGTATTGCCACGGTATGGTAATGGCGTTAATAGCATTATAGTCATAAAAACCAAATTACGACTTCTAGAACTGAGCTCTAGATCTCGATGTTTTATATTGTATTTTCTGTCGATATCATTGGTTCTTCATGACTTTATGTTTCAAGTATAATTTAGTTACTGTATGGGCAGTTCACAAGAGCAGGCCATGGCATATGACCGCACACATAGCCGTGGTGTGGGCCATTCACAAATAGTTGTGACTTATGAATGTAACTTGTCACAACAAAGCATAGCGTGCACAATAAATTGTGCCACAAGTCGAAATCATTTTGGTCGTAAATTCTTGAAAGACCGGGGTTATTGGTTATGAATAGATTTAATATTTTCATTTTGGTTTTAGTTGAGATGAGCGTAGGCTCAATATTAAATTGGATGAGTTGTGTTTTTGGTGCAATTTTAATTATTTTATACCATTACAATGATCCTTTGTGGACTCAACGAAAATGGTAAAAAAATGGAGTTTGCATATATGATGCAATAGTTTATTACCATAGTTATAAAAAGGAAAGTAATTGGAATTCCATCATTTTGACGAGTAAGCTACACTAATTTGTAAGTAGAAATTTTGTTTCTACATCAAGTTCATACTCCAATCTCAAGCCAATGAAATCCATATTGATTTTGATTCGCCTGTCGCACCAAGAATACTTTTGCAAATTCTGTAATATCCCAAAATTGGGATTTTCTACAACAAATGGAATATCTTAAGATATTCCAAATTTGGAGCTTCAGAAAAACATGAGCATGGAAATTTAGATTAGCTCATTGGATGTAAAATAACATCTCACCAGTAGATGTAAGAACCTCAGCAAGAATATGGCCTATATCCTCCTTCCCAAGTGGGGAAATGCAGCGATATAGGGCATAAAACAACTGTCTTCAGCAAATAACGCAATAAAAATGGATATTGGGACCTGGATCCCTAATTTTAGACAATATAAAACCCACTTGCAGAATTGGAGGTGAGAAAAAATGAATCTAGCTACCATAAACAGATCTCCCTAGCTCAAAATAGCTTAAGACACCACGATCCCATGACTTCTCTACAACAGAATTTCTGAAGACTGTGAGAGCATAATTCCCATGAGGGTTTCTATAGAAAATGATGAAATAATAATGATATAGAGATTATATTAATCAAATAGCAGAGAAATAGAGGTTCGACCTCTTTTACACAAAGAAAAAGACACCTGGCAAGGGTTTCCGACAATATACATGTACAAAAAGAAGCACTGCAGAAAATAACATAGTTTACTGCAACTCTATATTAAGCATGGCTGAATATAACATACAATAGCTGAATAATATAGAAAACGGCCCTAGGCCCTCTTTATTAGATCTTCCGGAGGGAAATAAACACCTCCTCCTCAAAGACTAGCAGAAAATCTAAGGGTGCAACCCTGTTGCTGCTGCCCATGCATAAAAGACGCAGTTTCTAAAGGTAACTACGCTGTAGATGTTAATGGATATTTGGCCCTAAGCCAAATGATAGAATTGAAGCTCAAAAACCTCCTTTAGATCCCTTAAGAAAGCTGATCCAAGAATGGGATGGAATTCCCGCACGTGAATTCTTTTCACTAAGCAGTGCTGCAACCACAGCTAAACAGCTGAAGCATGTAAGTAGTCAAAAGACAAAATATAGCTGAATACTGAATGATATCCTTGCTGCTATGCCCTCCTTTTTATCCTTGGTGATCCTCCTCACCTCGGACCTCACACATTGTTGAGGTGACTTCCTAGTGAATATTCCTCCTTCAAAACTGCGCTGTCCTTGTTGGCTTCCCTCCTCTTCTAGCAGCGTTGTTGACTTGGTCAACTGGAACTAGTTCACCTGTATTGCCTCCTTTCACACTGAGGGGTATTCAATACAACTCTTCTTATGTGTGTCTAGCTGATCCTTGTTCACATTGAGCTAGTTTACATGGGTGATCTCTTCCTCCTCAAGAATGCATGTTGACTTAGTCAAACTTGACTCTGTCCACATCTATTTTTCCCTTGTTCACACCTGAAAGTGTAAAATTCAGCTCCAAAGGTAATATCCTTCCTCATTAAGGTGGAATTTATTCATATTCTTATTGTTCATGTGCCTCCTTACCCAATTATTCCTCTCCTAAGTGAAAACAACAAAATCTAATATTCCAAATTGCTGTGTGAAAATTTTGGAATATTACAGTCCTCCCCTCTCAAATGTTGCTTGTCCTTAAGCAACTGCAAAGATAGGACTGAAGAACCTTCTATTCTCCCCCTGTAGCATCCTCATATGATAAGACTTCCCAAGAATCAAGGTGCTATTCCATCAACACATCTCCAAGCTGCCCCTCCCAAGTGTATACGCTGTCCTCTGGTGAACATTCCAAATAGCTGACATCATGTGACAGTGAAACATTCATGGAGGAAATAATGGGATGTTTGAAGGTACTCTTGATGCATGAGGGCTGATATAGATTGGGATTCATCATCCCCATTTGAATCTCCCCTCCCCAAGCTATTAACCAAACAAAATGAGTCACCCTCCTGGATGGCAACTCATGAAGGATATCTTCCACCTTGGGCTCATGTAGAATGGGTGGGCTGAAAATATAAACATGGTAGATCGGATAGCCTACCCCATGTTGTCTTCCTCTCCACTCATGATAAGTGTAGATTGCATGCTGATCATGGGTTGCAAACAAGTTTCCCTCAAGTGGCAATAGAAATATTGAATCTTCAAATATCCCCTCTCCAAAACTATGGATCATGCTGGCCCAAACCATTCCATTCAAAGTGAATGGCACATCACTACCATATGTCATCCAAATCAGAAAGTTGCTGAAGGTTATGTGAAAGTGAGGATGATACACTTGGTCTCCTTGGTGGATACAACGCAGTCTTTCCAACTGCTGATTTAGAACATCATGTGGCAAGCTGTTTCCCAATGAGCTACCAGCAGTATATGTTTTCTCATCTACTATAGGATAGCAAGCAACACTGTATATCAGCTATACATAAACAAAACAACAATACGCTTGCCCAAAGTCATGTGGAAATGGGTTATCAACCTTACAAAATTTGGCCCTAAAGTGACCATGAAACCCATAAATAATCTTGCTCTCTTGTGGAGAAATGCATTGTTTACATATGGTGAGAGAATACAAATGCTCAATAGAGTAATAAACAAGCACATAAATTTATTTCTTACCATGCATCATGTGTGAGCTTAAGGTGAGATCCATGAGTGAGTCCTCCCATGAGAATATTCTCATAAAAATCTGAAAAAGGAGGGGGTGCACACACCCTTTGGAGCACTCCATCAATAGAAACATGCTCTTAAGTGACAGCGTTGTAGGCCTTAGTAACAAGTCTCTTGTCACTCCGTGAATTCTTCTCTTGACATTCCACATGCCGAAGCCATCCACCATCATGCTGCTATGTGATAATATCTCCTTCCTCTCATAATCCTCCAATGTTGAAGGGTAGCCTCCTTTCATCATGAATGTGCCTCCATTATCTCTGGAAATATCATGAAAAGTGTGGGAAAATTTCTACCCATACTCCCCCAAGTGTAACCACAGAAATAACACATCTTGCTGCTCCCTCATCTTTCCCTCATACAAGCCATAGAATAAGATAATGATGGTTATCTTGTATGATGCCCCATACAAACAAGTTTATCCTGTTCCATTATATGGGTGCCATGCCATGCCTCCATCCACCACATACCCTTTGACAAAGAGTATGATCCAAGATGGCCAAACTCTCTCAAGAGTAGCCAGCACAACTTTGCTTCTTGCTGCCCCGTGTCATAGATCTGCAAGTGGCTCACCAACCTCTTGCCCTCCATCCACCTCCATTCATCCAAGTGTGGATGCCTCCAATCATTTTCCCCTTTGGTGTCTCCCCAGTGGAGACTACCAATCTCCCAAAGAAATTCTTCCTCCTAACACCTCATGGGAAGTTGAGATGTAGTCCCTTGGAGATCTTTCAAAAAAGACCTCTCATTAACCAATCTCTTGAATCCAAAAGAATCCAAGTGTTCTGAAGGTAAAACAACATCAGAAAGTGGTACAATACTCAACATGCCCTCCACAACCTTGCATTCTAAGACCTCATGCTGCATGCAACTCAATAAAGGTGCAAAGGGATGAATGTTTATTCCTTCTTGGATCAAACCAAAGTTGCACAACGCTGTGTAAACTTGTTGCTCCACATCAGCAATGTGTTTCGATCCTGGACCATGTGAGGACAAATTTCCAAAGTCTCCCATAAATTTTTTTGAAATGATGGGAAATGGAAATTTATGCATACCTTGGTGAGCCTTTGGAACACCTTGTACGGCTGCAAGAGTCCCTCCCTTCAATGTGTTGGTTGATCCAACTGCTGCTATGGATGGCTGCCCCTTCATGAATGTGACAGCGCTGGTAAAGGTCTTCTGAAGTGGAGATGAGGTTCCCTTCTTACTGTCAAATCTCCTGATCACTTCTTGAGTGAATATGTAAAAGTAGAAACCCTTGCATGATTTACCTGGCTGAACCACCAAGACCTTGCCTTACCCTCCAAGAGTAGTGTTGAGATCTCCACAACCTCTTTTTCCACCACTGGATGTAGTAGAAAAAATGCTTTTAACCTCATCACCCAATATTCTGCTGTACATAGGGGTGACCCATCAAAGGTAGACAATAGGAATCTATTTCCCCTTATCATCCTGCTGCTGCATGGCCTTCTTTCCTCTCTCAGTTGGATAAACTGAGGAAGATCTAGGATCTCTTTGACAGTCCTAGGTTGGCACTTGTATTCTGATAAATATCCACTCAGGATCTCATGTTCTAAGTGGTCTCCTTGCTCTCCACTCCCTCTATGAGAACATGAAGTGCATGCAACTTCTTCTTCCTCTTGAAACCCTCTAGAGGTCTCATTGCAGTTTCTTCCTGCTTGAAACCCTCTTGGAGTTTCAATGCATTTCTCTTCTTTTCTCTTAGATCTGAAGATCGATGAGAGTAATCTCATCCTCTCCATCATTTTTTTCTCCTCTTCTTCTTATCTACTGATTGGATCTGAAATCCACAGGCTGAGCCAAGATGGCAGCTTTGATACCACTGTAATATCCCAAAATTGGGATTTTCTACAACAAATGGAATATCTTAAGATATTCCAAAGTTGGAGCTTCAACAAATCATGAGTATGGAAATTTAGAGTAGCTCATTGGATGTAAAATAACATCTCACCAGTAGATGTAAGAACCTCAGCAAGAATATGGCCTATATCCTCCTTCCCAAGTGGGGAAATGCAGTGATATAGGGCATAAAATAGCCGTCTTCAGCAAATAACACAATAACAGTGGATACTGGGACTTGGATCCATGATTTTAGACAATATACAACCCACTTTCAGAATTGGAGGTGAAACAAATGAATCTAGCTACCACAAATAGATCTCCCCAACTCAAAATAGCTTAAAACACCCCAATCCCATGACTTCTCTACAACATAATTTCTGAAGACTGTGAGAGCGTAATTCCCATGAGGGTTTCTACAGAAAATGATGAAATAAGACTGATCTAGAGATTATATTAATCAAATAGCAGAGAAATGGAGGTTTGACCTCTTTTACACAAAGAAAAAGACACCCGGAAAGGGTTTCCAGCAATATACATGTACAAAAAGCAGCACTACAGAAAATAACGCAGTTTACTGCAACTCTGTATTAAGCATGGCTGAATATAACATACAATAGCTGAATAATATAGAAAATGGCCCTAGGACCTCTTTATTAGATCTGTCAGAGGGAAATAATCACCTCCTCCTCAAAGACCATCACAAAATCTAAGGGTGTAACCCTGCTGCTGCTGCCCTTGCATAAAAGACGTAGTTTCTGAAGGTAACTATCTTATATGTTAATGGCTATTTGGCCCTAAGCCAAATGGTAGAATTGAATCTTAGAACCCTCCTTTAGATCCCTTAAGCAAGCTAATCCAAGAATGGGATGGAATTCCCGCACGGGAATTCTTTGCACTAAGAAACGCTGCAACCACAGCTAAACAACTGAAGCATGCAAGTAGTCAAAATACCAAAGATAGCTGAATACTAAATGATCTCCTTGCTTCTATGCCCTCATTTTTATCCTTGGTGAGCCTCCTCACCTTGAACCCCACACATTGTTGAGGTGACTTCCTAGTGAAGATTCCTCCTTCAAAACTGCGCTGTCCTTGTTGGCTTCCCTCCTCTTCTAGTAGCGCTGTTGACTTGGTCAATTGGAACTAGTTCACCTGTATTTCCTCCTTTCACACTGAGGGGTCTTCAATCCAGCTCTTCTTATGTGTGTCTAGCTGATCCTTGTTCACATTGAGCTAGTTTACTTGGGTGATCTCTTCCTCCTCAAGAATGCGTGTTGACTTAGTCAAGCTTGACTTTGTCCACAGCTATTTTGCCCTTGTTCACACTTGAAAGTGTAAAATTCAGCTCCTAAGGTAATCTCCTTCCTCATTAAGGTGGAATTTATTCATATTATTATTTTTCATGGGCCTCCTTACCCAATTATTCCTCTCCTAAGTGAAAACAACAAAATCTAATATTCCAAATTGTTGTGTGCAAATTTTGGAATATTACAAATTCGAATGCTATTCAGTCACAAAATCAATTTCTTCTCCACTATAGTGATTTCCTGTGCTTTGATACCATGTATAAATTATACAAACATATGCATATCAATGGATTATATTCAATCAAGCAATGTACTAAAGCTAGATATTGAATCCTTCTACAAATCAATTGCCGAAAATAAACACGATCACCAATCACAACCAGTAAAGAAAGAATCAAATCAAACCACAACACAGATAATTTTCTGGGGAAATCTTGCTGCTCAAAACCCATCTATCATATATTGTATATTTCACAAGGAATCATGAAACAATTACAATGAACTCTTATCACAAGAGTCTCTTGCAATCTTCCTATCGTCTCACACTGTTCCAGACAATATTGGGCCAACACTTAGCCAATTCTTAGCCTGTCTTCAGCCTGCCTTGCTCACGCAATTCATGATGAATGAAATCCATATTCTTTAGGAATTTCAACCTTCCTCAACTGCGCAAGTATCATGGGAAATCCTGTGTTGTTTTAATTGTATCTGGGCAGTTTGCTAATATCACAAATGATAGTCAACTTCCATTTAACCTTTGTCTCAACTGGGTCTCCAATGGAATTGACATGCATGCATCCAATAATAGTAAATCATCAGTTGCATGGCAGATCACTGATTGTGAATTAAATATGATTTAATTCACTTGATCTCTCACTAGTGCAACAAACAGTTACAACTAGTTCAATTGATTTTAACTCACTTAATTGATTTCTCATGCATTAAAATCATGCACTTAACTGCAACTTGAACTCTGAAACACACAGAATCACTATGCATGCCTCACCAACCACCCTCAACTCGAAATACATTAGCTAACTGAGTTTATCACTCTCAGTTAACTATTACAAGTGATTATGAGATAAGATTACATTTTATTGTCCAATTTAATTAAGGGATAATTAAATTAGACACATATCTAATTTATTAAATAAGCATAATTTCACACTAATGTATCGCTAGGACCCATCACTACATGACTTGTGGTCCCACAGTAGGTGGTGTCATGTTGCTTCTAGATGCCAATTTCACTGTTTCTTGTTGCAAAATTCAACATATATATAAGAGAAGATCGACCTAATTTGGAATGCATCTCAAGCACATTTGATCTGTTGTGAAAAGAATGAGAAATATCAATGAAGAAGACAATGAAAGAGGTCAAATTCAAGGAGAGAGAAAGTAAGGTCAATTCAAGGAGAGAGAAAACAAGGTCAAAGGAGAAGAAAATATGCCCTAAAACTCCCACACGTGAGAAATTTAGTGTTGCCAGAAGGTTGAAAATTGCAGGTATGTTGCAGGAGGCTGAATTTCTATTGCAGGGGCCAAAATCTAAAATTTGACCCTTTTTGGAAGGGTTTGACTATTGTTGACTTAAGAAGACTTTGACTTGTTGGAAAATATTGGAAGGAGGGATGACTTGGGGCTCGTGAGTGGACTTGATCTTGGTTTCTCATTTGATCTGATTCTATAAGAAGAGAAAGAATTTCCTTATGGGTTTTCCCCTTGGATTGGTTTTTCCCTGGCTTGGATCCTATATTTTGTGTCCATTGTCTTTTATGATATTCATGATTTAATGGTCTTGATAATTATTTGATGAAAATAATTTAATAAGAAAGAATAAAAAGCCAATATAAGTTCAGAAGAAGTTATCAAGGTAAGTTGAATTGTTAAAATTTCCACTCTATTAGATTCTCCAACATGGGAAAGATCATTCCTTTGTTGATTTTTTGTAACCTTCCCTCATCTTCTTATAGTGGATCTATGAAAAGTGCACTTTTAACAATTTTTCCTATGATGGGAATTTTGTATAAATGAAATCCATGTACACAAATATTGTGTGATCATATTTGAATGAATGATTTATTAACACTTATGCACAATTCATGAGTCTCTTGGTAAAAATTCAAAACTAATGACTTAATTTCTCGATGATATTTATTATTGGAAATTACGGGGGGGTTGGGGGGGGTGGTGAATCAGTAATTTAATTTTGTTCATCTTTACTTATTAGTTCATGTTCATGCTTTATTGAATATTTTTTGCAGGTGTCAAGGAGAGTAATTTGCTGATTTACTTATCAACAGTTCAAGATCATTCACGTAACATTAAGAAACAACACATGAAGACACCAGATATAAGTGGAAACCAAAAAGGGAGAAAACCAAAAATGTTAGGCAGAAAGTGATGTGAAGGCAAGCTACTACTCCCTCTTACATCAAATTTTTGTATGCTCCAACCTACAAGAGGATCCCACCTCAAAGGAAGCTCCAACTCCGACAAGTTTTCTGCAGGCTACAACCCACAGGAGGTTCCTACCTCAACAATGTACAATGTGTTCTTTTTCAAACTGCAACATATAATAGAATAAAAATTTCTTAGTCACAACATCAAGTTACAAATTTTAGTTACCTTATAAACTATTATGCTGTCAAATTTATTATTGAATTGCTTCTTCTCTTCCACTCTCTCTTTCTCTTCTGCTACTACCCATCAACTTCCTTGTTCAAATTCCTTCTCTTTCAAAAGACTATTTTTCCATTCCACATCATTTATTTTATAAGCAAGCCCCATTGGCTATTTGTATTCATTGCAGAATATGAAGTGAAGCATTGTCTCTTGGGCTTCCAAAATTGCTCACTTGTTTCATTTTCAATTCTGAAAAATATTCGTAATGTAAAATGGCATTGTAACATCTCAATCAGTAATAATGAGAAGAGACAAATCATATTTGTATTTTCTACATTTTCCGTTCAATGAAATATATGTATTTCAACTTTTTTCTTAATATATTATGTCCCACTTGACAACATTTAGCCTTCATATTGATTAGCATACATTTTGCACTCCACATCACTCTCAACCTTTTACAATAATAACATTCAACATAAATTATCACTAATGAGGTTAATGGCATCAATGCCAATGTTTCCATCATTCTACCCCTTTGGCATTGATGGAAACATAAACACAGCAAATCCTTCTGCTTCCATTCTATCCCCATACATCAACTTATCTCCCCCTTTCATTTTGAGAAGTGGCTTCCTTCCTCTGATTACCTCCCCATTTGACATCAATGGCAAGGGGGTTACAAATTTCTTGTAGCCCTCCAATCACCATGGGATGACACCAATGCATTAAATATTTACAACCTGCAAAAAATTGTCTTGCACAAACAATATTAACGCACTCATTGAATGAACGTCACTAAAAATGGCAGATTGGGACTACTCTCGATTTAATGTTGCTCCATATGGTATATGGATTTTGTTGGGAGAATACTTTGTAGGTCATTGCAATTTTATATATATAAACAATAAACTCCATATCATACTCTACAAAAAAATAAGTGCATTGCACTTGCATAATGTAGAAGATGATATAAGATAATTGCAGTATTGAGAGTAGAAAAAACACAAGTAGATTCATGCCAGACTGAATCAATTCATCCTTCCCAACTAACTTATTTACTGCAATCTCTTTAAGAAATTATTTCACCTGCTCTTTTCCAAAAAGCCGATAAGAACATTTACTGGCAAGAGTTTTTATAAACTCATATTGTGGATGTTTATCACCGAGTCTTTCAAGCATGTCAATATAAGTTGCTTGAGTCTAATAAAAGTCCCACTAGGATCAAGTAAGCATGTTAAACCTTCCAAATAGTGATATTCTTCATTTGATTCAACTTTTGAAAACTTCCCTCTGCTTTCATTGGATCCTTGAAGGATAGTGACATGGTTTTGAAGTAGCTCAGAATTTTTTTTCGAAGTTCGGTTCATTGTCGTCCTTCAGTTTTTGCCATAATAATAAATAGCTATGCATTTCTTGTTGTAACCATTTTGATTGCTTGAGGTCTGAAATGTTCGTCATAACAACATATTATTATTTTGTGTGGGATCCATTCAAACTCACAATCAATAAACAAACCATATGAACACTTAAAAAAAAAAATCTATATATATCTGCAAACCTTTCTAGAGTATACATACGAATAGAAACCATTTCTTTTTTTTCAGAAAGAAAAAAACGCTGATTTATATTATGATTTATAAAACAGTACATATTCCAAATAATCTCAGTTGAGAATGATTCTCAACGAGAAGACCACCATACAAAGCCCGTTTGAAACTGCTCATAAGCTGGAGCAGAGAGAAATTAATGGCAACCACATAACTGGGACAAATCGTTCCCAATACTTATAAAACCATCAAAGGAAAAACAAAAGAGGAGAGCATAAAAGATATGATTTATTCGTAATATCTCCAGGAGGTGAATCATGAAATTAGAAGATATGCCATCTCAAAAGCCGTATTAAAGGTTGTCCTGAATTAGATTTGGCCCGCTTGATATGGCGAAATGTAAAACAAAATATCAGTAATAGCAAGCCTGTCTGATTGTAGCTGAGCCGAAATGTGACCGCTACAACTGCGTTAGGAGAATGAATATATTCAGACCTGCCAGAAAGTTGTATCGCGCTCGCTTGACAATATATTGCTCGCTTGCTTGAAGTAAAACACGCTCGCTTGAATATCAGAAACAGGCTCGCCTGACAAACAGTAATCACGCTCGCTTGATAAGTCGGTCACACTCGCTTGATACACCTTATGTGGATTGCTAATCACGCTCGCTTGATAAGTGAGTCACGCTTGCTTGATACACATTATGTGGAATGCTAAATAGTTGAAGGTCGAGCTCTTGTAAGTTAAGCATAATAGGAGTGTCGGCAGCTGTATGAGTGTAAACTAGAGTCCACATTTCCCTGCAAACCAAATGAGAGTGAAGAAAAACAGTCGCAAAAATTGAAGAGTCAAAAATGTATCCAATTGCTGAAGGCGTGGAGTCATGGATGAGGAATCGAGTGCTCAGCAATCAGTCTTCCATCAACAAAATGAGAGACATTCATGGATCCAAATTCAGCCACAAGTCCCATTTTGGATAGCCGATCTGCCCGTGTATTGTTTTCACGAAAAATATGATTGATGGAAGGGCAGTCCAGTCTGTGCCAAAAATTCAGAATCCGATCTATCCACCCCAACAGAAGCTGATTATGCATGTGAAAAACATTGTTAATCCAGCCAATGACCAGTTGAGAATCCCCGTAAATGCCCATCACCTGGATTTGAAAGTCAACAACAATAAAAAGACCCCCTAGAGTGCCATAATTTCAGCTTTGTTATTAGTACCTGGCCCTCCATTCCAATGGATGTGAATACGCTCCCGATCAGAAATTTTGATCCAGGCACCACAACCTGTAATACCATCAGCAGCAGCACCATCAAAATATAAGGCAGGAAAGACAATTTCATGTGGTCTAATACGGTGAGAGGCATCTGAAATAGTATTCACCATAGGCGGGCAGTTATCCATCCAAGATTTAATAGCCAAATATACCCTCTGGAAGTGGAAAGATTTTTGTTCAAAAATCACATGATTCCTTTCAATCCAAATTTCCCATATAAAGTAAAAGGGTAAGGATCTGTAATTGCTATTCAGTTTGTCCCAGTCATTTGCAGCAGTAATGAAATCCACTGGACACCAAGATGGATTCATCAAGAAAGAACTGAATAATTTCCAAAGTCTAGTGACAGTGGGGCATCGGAAGAATAGATGATCTATAGACTCCTCCGCTGAAAGACATAGCACACATAGACTGGGACCATGAAATCCTCTCTTAACTAAATTATCCCATGTGAGTGCTTTCCCACGCCATACCAGCCATCCAAATAGGACTATTTTCGTAGGGATTTTCCTTTTCCAAAAAGGAAATTTTTTTTTTGGTGCCTGTGCATGTTGAGCAGAGTGAATGATATCAATGTAGACCTCCTTAACTATAACAATATTATTTCTGAGAGGGCCGTTCCATATCAATTGGTCTCCACCCGGCGCATAACTTAGGCCAGCGCAGCGCAGTGTATCCCGAAGCGTATCCCACTCTTCAGCCTCAGGTCCGTGAATAGAAACCATTTCGTCATGATGGAAATAAGCTACAAACTTAATTCTATCCATCGGTATATATTTCAGTGCATAAGTGGCAACATCACAAATTTCTGCTACAACTTGCTTACACACATTTTCATCATAGTCCAACAATCGATCATTAAGTTCAAAAATGATGTTAGCTGCCTCATGCCTAAATGGATTCGATAAAAGGCATTCTTAATGGTTCATTACCATTGCGTTAATAGTTCATTTCCATTTCGTTAATAGTTCATTGCCATTGCGTTAATACTTTGCATTAATAGACACGCTCCATTTTCATTGCGTTAATAGTTTGCATAGATGTTAACAAATTTTCAGATGAGATTCACTAGCAACAGAGAAGAAAATGTGAAACATTTCAAGAATCAGGTCATCACATTCAAGATCCAGCATCATAACAGAAGACCTTTTTTTTTTTGCAACAATTTCTAAAATGGTTACCCTCCTTCCAAACGAGGGACTATTTATATTATCTAAACCGCGAAAATTTTTAACAATCAAATGAAAGATATGCCTCAACACATCATCATTATAAGGAGCATTCGAAGCTGTGATTCTGGTGATTTCACTAATGCAGGTGGCAACCAGAAGTGCCACATCTCTACCCCGGTGTCTCAAAAGCTCTGGCGTGATTAACACATCCATTGATGGTCCCATTGCTTTCAACATCATTTCCTAGGCCTTCTACAAGTTCCCTCTAAGAAACACTCTGAGTGCAGTTTTTATATTAAGAATACGAATATTGCTCGCACGCCATAGAAATACGAATATTGAATGCAGGCCATAGGAAATATAATTCCTGTTGACAGCAAATTGCTGACCGCCAACCAGAAGGAGATCCGACGTGTAAACTATAATTGGCTAAATATATTAATTGTGTGCGTTATATTGACTCCTGATACCTCTTAACACTATGTGAATTACCTGATATAACTCTCACCATGATACCACTGCGTTGTTCTAATTGGTACGATACCGTTGCGTTATAATACCACTGCATTATACCTATACCACTGCACTATACCAATACCATACCACTACGTTATTCCTCCAATATCTTATTCATAGACACGATAAGTATAACGCTCACCATTAATTCAATATGATACCACTACGTTCAGAATACCATGATGATGGGCCAGATGAGTGAAACATTAAATATAATGCTCACCATTAATTCAAAATTATACCACTGCGTTTAGAATACCATGATGGCAGGCATGATGGGAATTACATTAAATCGAATACCATTGCGTTAACCATACCACTTATGTTAGATTGCTTGCCAGAGTTTTAAACACATATTGGTGATAACTCCAATGTCCAATAGTTACAGATACTGCTCATGGAAAACGCTGATTGTCAGTCTTTCTGACTCATGTCATCTCAACTACAGTCAAATATTCATGTTAGTAATTGCACATAGTAATTATTCTTCCCTTTCCTTGCGGTAGTTTCCTTGACACTATTCATATCTTACCACTGCATATAAAGTTCATTCTGAATTTTCGATTTTCTTTGGGCTCCCATTTTTCCTTTTGAGTTGCTTTCCTACTCTGCAAACTTTCTTCATATATTATAGATCTCTCCTCCCTTGAATATTTCCAATGCTATGTGATTAATCAATGCTAGTGATGCCCTTTTCAATGTCATACACTGGTAAACTTTGGTTCAACGACTTGTTGTTATCGAATTTTTCTTAGTGTTGATTGCCTAGGAATTGCATTTGAATGATTGAAGACCATGAAGTGGATATGAATGCCTGATCCTTTTCTTGCTATGAGATATATGAGTTTTATTATTAGCAACTTGAATAGATGTGGATAATTCTCTCTTCATATGATTCCATTTCTTCTTTGTGTAAAGTTAATGATGAATTGACTCTTCGTTTAAAATTTTAGATGTAGGAATTTGTTTTTCTTCAACTATGATGCTGATGCTTTAAAGAATTTCCTTCATAATCTCACTTTAACTCTTCTTGCACTTTAATCACATATCATAGATATCACCTAATTCTATGTCGACATAATATTGAAGTTGAAGGATTTGGCGAAATCCTAGTGATGTAATAAAATATAGCCCATTATCTTATTCACATGATGGCTTTATGATTTCAAAAGCATTGCCATGATTTTCTTCAGCAGTAGTTCTTGTAATCATAACGGGATCTATGCATGAAATGATCCTTTGCAACAATTTTCACTTGATCATTTGATGAATTATATTCCATCATATTGCAAATAATGTGGTTTAGATGTCGATCTCATGATTATTCATGATGAAGACTTCTTGAAAACTTGTCACAAAAATGAATACAATCTGCTCCTCTTGGCTTGATGGTAGAATACATGGTTGAAAATATCTCATACTTTGAATGTAGCATTGCAACTTAATTACTTGATGTCCTTTGGATTAATTAAGAGCCATTACTTCCATAGTGGTCTCTTTACTTCTAGTTGCACACACACACGCACACACACACACACACACATATAATTTTATCCTCCACTTGATGGAATTCCTGTGATTTTCCTTTCATGTAAATATATTAGAATAGATCTCAGGTTTTCATAGAGAAATTGTCATTTACTACATGAATGTAAATCAATGCATTACATATAAACAATCCGAGAATGAATGATTTTGAGAGAATTCTAAGGAAGCTAACATGATTTATCTATTTATTTATTTACATGCTTATTTACATGATATATACATGTGTACATATTTCTATACAATCTTGCATTAAAGATGGATGCTCCTAATTGATGTTGCTTGCGTTCATGAAGAAGATGAATTGATCTCATACTCTTATGATGCCTTTGTTCTCGCTTCTTCTTAGTTGCTTCAAATTATTGACAGATTCATATGCTAGTTGTTTCTCTTCTTTGCTTCTTTTTTCTCCTGTAGTCTCCCCCTTAAATAATGCATTCAATTCCAAGTTTTAGATTCTCTTTTTGAAGTTATATTAGTGAGTAGAATTTGTAGACACTGTCCCTAGCTTGTTTCTCATATACTCGAATAATTCTCTAGAAATAGGCTTTGTGAATATGTTTGCTATCTTCTCTTTTGTGGGTATGCACTCCATCTTCATTGCTTCTCATCCACTTGTTCTTTGAGGGAGTGGTATTTTATTGGGATGTGATTTGTATTTGGATGAAGCACAAGATTTTTCGACATGCTTATTGCACTTGTATTGTCACATTTGATAGAAATATGCTCACTGAAGTTTACCTTCATGTCCTGAAGTGTTTGTTTCATCCACAACACCTGTGTGCAACAAGCTGCAGATGCTATGTATTTAGCTTCCGTCGTATTATAGAGAAACTAATGTTTTTTTCTTGCTTAGCCATGCCACCAAGCACTCTCCTAGATAGAACACACCACCATTTATAATTTTTCTATCATCAACACAACTAGTCCAATCTACATCTGTGTTTGTTGTCAGTGTAAAGTTCTTACCTCTCAGATACCATAGTCCATAGTCTGTAGTTCCTTTCAAGTACCTGAATATCCTCTTTGTTTCTAACAAGTGACTTTGTTTGGGTGTAGATTGTTATCATGCTAATAATCCAACTGCCAACGTTATATCTGGCATAGAAGCTGTTAGGTATAATAAACTTCCTATCATAGACTTGTAAATTTTTTGATCTACATTCGACGACTCATCATCTGCACATAGCTTGCATCCAATAGTCATGGGGGTTGAGACAGGTTTACATTCTTCCATTTGGAACCTTTATAGAAAATCTCTTAGATATTTCTCTTGAGAAATGAATATGCCTTCAGCCTTATGTAGGATTTGAAGTCCTAAGTAGAAGGTAAGCTCTCCAATCATTGACATCTTGAACTCACATCTATTCAACAAATCCTTTTACCAGACCATATTTATTGCTACCAAACATAATATCATCTACATATACAACCACAATTAATAATTTGTCTCCATTAGCCTTTATGTATAGATTACTACCAACTCCTCCTCTCTTGAAACCCTGTTTCTGAAGGTACTTGTACAACCTAGAATACTATGCTCGAGGTGTTTTTTAAGACCATACAGTGATTTCTTTAAGCTGCAAACATTTTCAAGCTTATTTGATAATGAAAAACCTTTAGTTTGTTCCATATAAACTTCCTCCTCAAGGTCACGATTTAGAAAGGCAGACTTCACGTCCATTTGGTACACCTTGCAATCATTGTAGCATGCAAAGGCCAACAACATCCTGATTGCCTCCATTCTAGCGACTGGTCCAAAAGTCTCTTCATAATCAAGACCTTATACTTGTGAGTACCCCTTACACACTAGTTTGACTTTGTTTCTAACCACTTGACCCTGTTCATTCGTATTATTTTTGAATACCCATTTTGTGCCAATGACATTGTTTCCAACAGGTCTTGGTTTTGGTTACCAAGTCTTGTTTTTCTTAATTTGGTATAACTCTTCGTTCACAAAATCTATCCAATTCTTGTTTTTACTTTCCTCATCAAATTTCTTTGGCTCTATTTGTGACAACGTTACTAAGTGAACTTCCTCAGATTTTTCTGCTAGTTGTCTCTTTGTTTGAGTTCCTTCACTTTTGTCTACAATAATTTTATTTTGAGGATGATTCTTTTGAGTGTGTCTTGAGTGTCCTTTTGAGTGAATCTCTGTATCTTTTGATGTTTCATCTTTCCCTTCACTTTCTTCATTGTCATAATGGTAATGATCCAGAGGATTAATAAAGCCTATGCTTGTGTTCTTATCTGATAATTCCTGATCAAACATTACATCGATGCATTCCACAATATTATGAAGCTGCTTATTATAGCACCTATATCCCTTAATTTTTGATGAATATCCCAAAAATGATTCCTTCATCAGATCGAGCATCATAATTTCATAGTTTTTCATCATTATTTTTGATATAGCATTTACTACCAAAAAATTTAAAATGCTTGATTAATGCTGGTTTCCAGTGCCACAATTCATATGGTGTCTTATCACAGTTTGGTCTGAGATGTGACTTATTGAGGATATGTACTTTTGTATGCACCACTTCTTCCCAACATGTTTGAGAGATATTTATTTCTTGCATCATAACTCTGGCTATTTTTTGAACAAACCTGTTTTGTCTCTCTGCAAATCCATTCTTTTGTGGCGTGTCTGCAACAATATACTATTGTTCTATACCAAATTCATTACACAGGTTTGCAAAATCATATGATGTAAATTCACCTCCTCTATCTGATCTTATGCACTTTATCTTACAAACTGTTTGGTTTTCTGCCAGTGGCTTGAATATTTTGAAATTTTCAAATGATTCTAACTTATTTCTAAGAAATTCCACCCATGTGAATCTTGAATAGTCATCAATTATTAACATTAAATATTTTTCTCCTGCTGGTGCATATGTCCTGGAAGGCCCACACAGATCCATGTGAAATAGTTATAAAGGCTTACTTCTTGATAGTTTATCTTTGACTTTGAATGATGTTCGAGATTTTTTACCCATTTGGCAAGAACTACATATAGTGTTTTGGTATATCTCTAATACATTTCTTCTTTCTTAGTTTGATAATTTGATCAAAGTTGAGATGCCCCAATCTCCTATGCCATATCCATGATTCAACTATTTTTCTGATGTGGCATTATTCACTCTCTTCTTTCAAGATATATACATTACTCTCTGTTCGAACTCCTTTAACTAGAGTCTTTTCTATAGAAATTGACCTGAATTCACAATCTTGAGCTCTAAAGATAACCTCACAACCTTTGTCACACATCTGACTTACACTCAACAAATTATGTTTTATACCATCTACAAAAAATACATCTCGAGCCTTTCCTCTTCCATTATTCAAACTAACTGTACCTTTTCCTCTAATTTTCCTCGCTTTATCATTTTCGAATGTGACATTTCCAGATTTCTTTTCATCCAAAGATACAAACTTTCCTATGTCTCCAGTTATATGTTTAGAGAAGCCACTTTCCACATACCATTTACTGTTTTGATCTTGAACATATAGAACTAGATCACACTTGTTAACTCTTTCTTCTTCCTTCTTCTTTCTCCATTGCATGCAACCATATGTTTTATAATTATTCTGAGATGAAAGTTTATTGTCCTTAAGCTGACATTAATATAAATTGTGTCCAAACTTGTGACAATAGAAACATTCAATATTGTCTCAGAGAGAAGCATATGCACTTTTATTTGGATTCTTGTTTGTTTTGATATATGTGAATCCATTATTATACTTACTTATTTTTGAATTTCCAAAATCAATTCTTCTGACATAAGCTCTACAATCGATGGCTTTATGTCCAATCTTTTTACAACAATAGCAATACCCATAGAAAAAATATATGTACCTGGTAGTGGATGTTATTTGGGGGTATAACCATATATACATCTGAAAATTCTTTCTTCTAAAGAAGTATGGTCTATGCTTGTTTGTTGTTTGATTGTTCATTCCTTTTATCTCCTGGATTTTTCCAGTAGTGTTTCTTTGCAGCTGTTCATTTGATGTTGAAGTGTTGCCCAAATTTTTGTTCTCATACTGATGAGAACTATCATTGTATCCCATGAATTTTTTTACAAAGGTGATTATCCTTTTATCCTCTGCCTTAGACTCACTGGATTCTCCTTCATAGCCTAACCCAGTCTTTACGAGTGGATACCTTTGAGCATTTAATATGTCATTCAATTGTTCAAAACCTTTTATCTATTGAATGTTCATGCTTAAATTAGTTTGTGCCTTTTCTAGTTTCTTCTTTAGACTTACCACCTCCTCTCCCAATCTTTCACACTCCTAAATTTTCTCTTTTATTTGTTGCATCAAAATATCTTCCACCTTTTTTGCTTTTTCAAGTTCAACTTTCAGCTTAATAATGTCTTCTGAATTTGATTCTTCTTTTACATATTTAAGTAGAATTTCTTTATGTTTTCTATTCTTGAGTTTAAGCCTTTCTATTTCATCTAGGGCATTAATAAACTCCCCCTAAAGATTTTCCAAGGCCATCAAAATGAATTCAGTGGTTCCATCTTCACTAGAGGATTCATTGAAGCTTTCAGATGCACTGCTATCTTGTTGAGCATAAAATAATTTTCTATTAAACTTTTTCTGTTTCTGCATTTTATTAGATTTGTTCTTCTCTTTCCATTTTGGCTGATTTTATTCTTTCTTATAGGGAAATTTTGAGGCATAATTCCCCACTCTTCCACAATTAAAGCACTTAAATGGAAGTTTCCCTTTGTACTTACCTGTGCCTTTCTTCAATCTTCTAACACAATTTTGCTTCCTCTTCATCAGAATCTGAGCATGAACATTCCATTTCTTCTATGCACTTGTTTGCCTTAAAAGCTGCCTCCTAGTGATTGACTTCCCATTTGGAATCCTCATTTCATATGATATCAAGGAACCAAGTAATTGGTCCCTGTTCAAAATATCAAAGTCTTCTGTCTCTTATATAGCTGAAACCTTTGGATTGAATTTAGATGGTAATGACCTCAATATTTTCTAAATTATTACACTTTATTTGACTATTCCCCTAGACCTATCATGAAATTCATGACTTCATTGACTCTTAGGAGGAATATAGCTATATATTCATATTCATTCATTTTTAAAGTCTCAAACTGTGTTCTATATACTTGCAATTTGGCCATCTTTACCTTTTTATCTCCTTCATGAATATTTTATAATTTATCCCAGATTTCTTTGGTTGCCTGACAATGCATTAATTTAATAAATTTAGACTCATATAGAACACTCAGGAGTGCATTCATAGATTTTGCATTAGCTATGAAATCTAATTTGGCATCTTTGAAATTAGTCCGTTCCTTCGGTTCTTCATACCGTACCATCACCACAACCCAAAATTCTATTCCAAGAGACATTAAGTATGACTTCATTTTGAATTTCTAGAAAGCATAGTTTGAAGCAATAAATAATGGGGCCTTATTTGTTGAGCATCCTTCTTGACTAGCCATTTTTCTGAATTAGGACCTCCTTCGAGTTGTTAGACTGTTACCAAAGGAACTTCCTCTGATACCAATTGATATTTATGATTGGAAATTACTAAGGGGAGGGGGTGAATCAATAATTTAATATTATTTTATTTTGCTCATATTTATGGTTCATATTCATGCTCTATTGAATTCCTTTTGCAGGTGTCAAGGAGAGTAATTTGCAGATTTACTTATCAAGAGTTCAAGAGCATTTACATAACATTCAGAAACAACACATGAAGACACCAGGTATAAGTGGAAACCCCAAAGCGAGAAAAACACGAATTTTAGGCTGAAAGTGATGTGAAGGCAAGATTCTACTCCCTATTACATCAGATTTTTGTAGGCTCCAACCTAAAAGAGGCTCCTACCTCAATGGAAGCTCCAAATTCCACAAGTTTTCTGAAGGCTACAACCCACAACTAGCTCCTACCTCAACATGGTACAATATGTTCTTTTTCAAACTGCAACATATAAGAGAACAAAAATTTCTTAGTCAAAACATCAAGTTATAAATGCTGGTTACCTTATAGACTATTTTGTTGTCAAATTTATTACTGACCTGCTTCTTTTCTTCCACACTCTCTTTCTCTTCTGCTGCTACCCATCAACTTCCTTGTTTAGATTTCGTCTCTTCCAAAAGACTATTTTTCCATTCCACATTGTTCATTTTATAAGCAACCCCCCTTGGTTGTTTGTATTCCTTGCAGAATATGGAGTGAAACATTGTCTCTTGGGCTTCCAAAACTGCTCACTTGTTTCATTTTCAGTTCTGAAAAACATTTGTAATGTAAAATGGCATTGTAACTTCTCAATCAGTAATAATGACAAGAGACAAATCCTATTTGTATTGTCTACATTTTCTGTTCAATGAAATATATGTATTTCAACTTTTGTCTTAATATATTATGTCCCACTTGACAACATATAACCTTCATATTGATTAGCATAGATTTTGCACTTCACATCACTTTCAACCTTTTACAATAATAAAATTCAACATAAATGATCACTAATGATGTTAATGACATCAATGCCAATATTTCCAACACTTGAATTGTTCTGTCAAGAACAAAGTGCAAATGTACAAAACTCAACTTAGAAAAATACCCACCAAAGGCTGTAAGAATGCCATTAATTGGAAATAATCCTATGAGGTTGAAGAAAGATGTATTTATGAAAAAAAACTCTCACATTCCTCAGTTCTATGTCTGTTTCTTACAATTGATTTGACAAAATGACAACTTTTTAATTTTTAACCTAGTTTTACCTAGCTGAGAAAAATGGCCGCCATACCCTCATTATTGCTACTTTCTGAGTGATTTCAGTTGAAAATGGCGTGTTATACTATTTTCCATCTCACTATACATTTGGTGTTTTATTTTGGGCTAAAAAGGTGTATGTTAAGAAAAAACACCTAAGGGTTGTGTTGTATTCATGAGATGTCCCCTTAGTTTAATAAAAATGTAAGCCAATCGCTATTATGAAACGATTATAGTAAATGGATTTGGGAATGAGAAAGGTACACATATTGGGAAACAACATTCCTTTGTTGATATTTTATAGCCTTCCCTCATCTGGTCATAGTGGATCTATGAAAAGTGCACTTTTAACAATTTTTACTATGATGGACATTTGATGTAAGATGCAAGCCATAAACATACAAATGCACACAAATATCGCATGATAATATTTGAATGAATTATTTATTAACACATGTGTACAATTTTTAAGTCTCACATGTGTACAATTTGTAAGTCTCGTAGTCAAAATTCAAAACTAATGACTTAAGTTCTTGAATTGTTATGCCAATAACACATTGCAAATGTACAAAACTAGGCTTAGAAAAATTCCTACCGAAGACTATAGAAATATAATTAATTGGAAATAAGTCTATGGGGCTGAAGAAAGATGTATTTGTGACAAAAAACTCTTTCACATTCCTCAAATTATGTGTCTGTTTCCTGCAATTTATTTGACAACATGACAATTTTTCAATTTTTAAGTATTTTATCCAGCTTAGGAAAATGCTCACCATGCCCTCCTTCTTGCTTGTTTCTTAGTTATTTCAATTTAAAATGGCGTGTTATACTATTTTACACCTCACTATACATTTGGTTTTTCAAGTTGGGCTAAAATGGTTCCTGATGAGAAAAAACACCTAAGGGTTGTTTTGTAATCATGAGATGTCCCCTTAGTTAAATAAAAAATCAAGCCAACAATTGTTATGAAATTATTATAGTAAATGGATTTGGAAATGGGATGGGTAAACATATTGGGAAAGAAATTTCCTCTTTTACTTTTTTATAGCCTTACCTCAATCTTCTCACAATGGATCTATGAAAAGTGCACTTTTAACAATATTTACTATGATGGACGTTGATGTAAAATGGAAGCCATAAATTTACAAATGCATGAAAATATTGCGTGATAATATTTAAATGAATGATCTATTAACAATTGTGCACAATTTGTAAGTCTCATGGTCAAATTCAAAACTAATGATTTAAGTTATTGAATTGTTATGTCAAGAACATAGTTCAAATGTACAAAACTGAGCTTAGAAAAATGGCCACCAAAGATTGTATGTATGTAATTAATTGGAAATAATCCCATGCGGTTGAAGATAGATGTATTTGTGACAAATAAATCTTTCACATTCCTCAAATTTCATGTTTTTTTCCTGCAATTGATTTGACAAAATGACAATGTTTTAGTTTCTAACCCAGTTTTACCCAACTCAAAAATATGCTTGCCATACACTCATTCTTGCTTCTTTTTGAGTGATTTGAATTGAAAATGGTGTGTTATACTATTCTACACCTCACTATAGACCTAGTTTTTCAATTTGCGCTAAAAAGGTTCTTGTTGAGAAAAACAACCTAAGGGTTGTCTTGTATTCATGAGATCTCCCCTTAGGTTAATAAAAATGCAAGCAAACCCATGTTATTAAATGATTATAGTAAACGGATTTGGGAATGGGATAGGTACACATATTGGGAAATAACATTCCTCTATTTATTTTTTATAACCTTCCCTCATCTGCTTACAATGGATCTATGAAAAGTGCACTTTTAACCATTTTTACTATGATGAACAATTGGAGTAAAATTTAAGAAATAAACATATAAATGCACAAAAATATTGCACAATTGTATTTGAGTGAATTATTTATTAACCCTTGTGCACAATTTTTAAGTCTCTTGGTCAAAATTCAAAACTAATGACTTAAGTTCTTGAATTATTCTGTAAAGAACAATGTGTAAATATACAAAAACGAGCTTAGAAAAATGCCCGCCAAATATTGTACATATGTCATTAATTGAAAATAAGGCTATTGGGCTGAAGATAGATTTATTTGTGATAAAAACCTTTTTCACATTCCTCAAATTCTATGTCTATTTCCTGCACTTGATTTGACAAAATAACATTTTTTGGTATTTAATCCGGTTTTACTCGACTTAGAAAAATTCCCACCATACCCTCATTCTTGCTTCTTTCTAAGTGATTTATACTGGAAATGGTGTGTTCTCAATATACACTTGGTTTTTCAATTTGGGCTAAAAATGTGTTTGTTGAGCAAAAGCACCTTAGGGTTGTCCTATATTTATGAGATGACCCTTTAGTTTAATAAAAATGAAAGTTAGCCCCTGTTATGAAATGAATATAGTAAATACCAGGATTCAGGTGAAGGTGGAAGCATGGGAATACAAGGCAACATCCTCACCCCATTTAATGACCAGGAATAAGGGGAGAAATGTAGTGTGGGGCTGACACATGCAAACCCCATGACCATTTAGTTCCCCATCGTCGTCTCAGATGGGTCATTCAAACTAGTATCCTTCCTGTTGGGAATAGGATAGGTACATATATTAGGAAATAACATTTTTGTTTTTATTTTTTTTAACCTTCCTTCATCACCTCACATTAGATCTATGAAAAGTGCACTTTTAACAATTTTGGCTTTGATGGACAATCGGTGTAAAATACAAGCCATAAAAATACAAATGCACATAGAGATTGCATGATCATATTTGAATGAATTATTTATATTTTTGCATAATTTTTAAGTCTATTGGACAAATTCAAAATTTATTACGAAGTTCTTGAAATTCCATGTAAAGAACAAAGTGTAAATCTACAAAACTAGACTTAGAAAAGTGTAGTGTGAGTGCCATCAATAATTTAAACAATATTTGTTCAAATAAATTAATAAGTGGTTTGTAGGATAATTAAGTGACATAATAGTTTTATCTTCTCAACATCATATAGGTTAGAAAATATATAATTTGATTTCAAACTTTGAGATATCAAAGATAAATAATTTTCCATTGGAAAAGAAAAATCATTGATAACAAAAATGACTATATGTAACCATATATATTATATAAAAAGAGATTCACCATAGGTTGTACAACAACTTGTCATACATAATTCCTCATATATTTATATCCCGAAATGGGGTGCACCAATGATCCTCCCCAGTTGACAAACAATGGACATGATCCACTACAAGAAAAAAGCACATTGGTGAGGGTCATGCTTGTGACGGACCTTTAAGGTCCGTCACCAATGTCACATATGGTGACGGTCATTAAAAAACCGTCACTGTAAGTGTATATAGTGATGGTCCTTTATGGTCTATCACCAAAGACATTTTCAATGACACTTTTGGTGAGGGTCGTTAAAGGCCCATCACTAATTCTCTCTTTGGTGACACTTCTAGTGACGAACTTTTAATGACCCTCACCGATGCTCTTTTTGTTACTTTTGGTGATGGTCAAAAAATGTCCGTCATCATTGATCACTAAAAACCGTCACTATAAGTGTATATAGTGATGGTCCTTTATGGTCCGTCACTAAAGACATTTCACTTTTGGTGAGGGTCGTTAAAGGCCCATCACTAATTCTCTCTTTGGTGACACTTCTAGAGACGAAATTTTAATGACCCTCACCAATGCTCTTTTTGTTACTTTTGGTGACGATCAAAAAATGTCCGTCATTATTGATCATTCCAATGAGTTTTTGATGACGCTATGTGCCTGTTAATATATTTTTTGTCAAAAGATAACGATTTAATACCATTATTGTTGAGAATTTTTTATAATATGTCCAAGGCCATAGTGGTTAGGGTCAGTCAAATTTTTAAGAAGTAATAAGCGTGTATCATTTCCCTCAAGTAATGACTAGTCGAATAGAGATTTCCTATGAGTCAACACATGATTCATATCTATTAAGTTTATTATCTAGAAAATTCCATTTAGATAAAGTTCCACTATTGTGTGTAGGAAACATATTATTTAATACATAATCGAGCTCTGAAAATTCTATTAATGAGAAAGACCTAACAATCCTCAACAATTTGGGCACACCTTAAATTAATGCTTTGGCACACACTAACATTTCTTATTACCCCACATGTCTTGGAACATCTTTGTACCTAGAACATCTTGTGATGGCATTGACGCCCAAGCACATGGTGGCATGTGCTAGCACAACATGGAACTCTCCTAGCATGTGTTGGCATGCTGCATATAGTCCCTAGCATGCCCTGGAACACCTTGGTTGAATGCATTGACATACATTAGCACTTGGCACACAATGCCACTTGGCATGTATTGGGACCTATTATCAATGTGCCTAGCATGCCCCTTTTCAAAAAGATAAAGTCCTGGCTTATTAACCCTCTTATTGGTTCTTCCTTTTGTTGCCTTGACACATATTGATATACCCTGGCACCCTACGCCACATCCTTAGCACCTAGCATGTATTGGCATATCTTGGCACTATTAATTGGCACATGATATAATTAGCACACTTTGGGAATTCTTAACATGCCTTGATATTCCCTAGCATGCCTTACCAATGCTTAGCATACCTTGTCACTCCCTCCTTGGCATGACAACTAACATTGACCATTAACACTAGTCTCTGGTAGTACACGTTCCTCATATTCATTAACTTCCGTGAATTTTTACCTAGTGCTCCCTTAATGTTTTTTCTTAGTATTCCTTAACACTCATCAACATGCATTATCACTCTCTAGCACACCTTAGCACTCTTCAATATTCCCTTCCACTTCATAACATGCATAACACTAGTTCCTGACAGCTTGGCACGTGTTAGCGCTTGGAAAGTCTTAGCATGTATGGAATACGTTGAGATGCCTTGGTATGATTTAGCATGGTTTAATATTAAATTTATTTGTGATGATCAATTGTTGGAAAGTAGATGAGAAGAAACAAAAGAATACTTGGCACTTAGAATGCACTAAGACTTTGCACTTGGAACCTATTTCCACCTAGTGTTAGTGTGCCTAACATGCCTCTCTTGGAAAAGGTAATTGATGACTTATTAACCCTCTTATGTGTTCATTTCCTTGTAGTTTAACTTTTTTCTCCCTTTTGTTGTCTTGAAATTCCCTGACACACATTGACACACCCTTGCACATCTTGGCATGCCTTATCACTTGGCACATCTTAGCATGTTTGACATGTATTCCCACTATTTGGCACATCAAAGGGGTGAAGAGAGATGTAGTCCTAAAGTAGGTCGAGTACGAGGGCCGAGTAAGGGTTGCTAAAGGGAGGTCATGATCATCCTCCAAGAGCAAGATCATCATATGAGGGTTCAAAAGAATGTTGCATACCTTAATGGTCAGTTTGCGCTAGAAAGTAAGATGGAATATTGTTGGTTCTCTTCTGGCAGATCAAGCTTAAAAGAGGTTTCTCATGAGAATCTGGGCATGTGATTTCAATGGTGTCTTTGTGTGAAGGCCACATCAAATTCTGAAATGTTGAAATTTGCAACAAGAAACAGTGAGATTGGAAAACATAAAGGAAAAAAAAATGCACCCACATTGGTGAGGAATTTTGATGCACCAGGAGTGAGGAATGTGGGGCGTCTAATTTATTTTTCCCTTAAATAAATTGGACAATAAATTGTAATTTCATCTCATAACAACTTGTGTCAGTTAATTAAGTCATGATGACCGAGTTAGCTCAATAAATTCGAGTTGAGGGTCTAATATGAGGCATCTAGAGGGGTTCTAATATTTTTGGGGTCCAGTTGAAGTTGATGCATTAGTGGGGTGCAAGTATAATTAACTCAATTAAATGAGTTAAAATCAGTTTAACTAGTTCTAACTGAGTGATGAGCTAGTGAGAGGTCCAGTGAATTAAATTAGATTTAATTCACAATGAGTGATCAATCAGATAACTGATAATTCACTATTAATATTTGCATGCATGTCAGTTTCGAGGAATACCCAGTTGAGACAGAGGTTAAAGGGAACATAACTATCAGTTTTATTCAGAGAAAGTTTCCCATCTACAATTATAAAGTCATTGGGATGCCATGATGGATTGCGCAATCAAGGAAGACTGATTTTCGTAATTAATAAGGAGTTAATTCCCTAGGAATTGCATGAGTAAGGCAGGCTGAAGTAAATATTCTAATTGGCTAAGTACTAGACTGAGTTTGCCTAGATCAACGGGAGACAATTGACAGAGTGCTGGAGAATCTCATGAGAGATTAAGCATTGTATTGTTTCATGATTCCTTGACTTAATACACAATAGAGATAGAGGGGCTTTGATTAGTTGCTTTCCCCAAATACATCATGTTGTTGTGCGATTGATAATTTATTTCTCTTTCTTATATATGATTGTGCGATCGTGTTTTGTTTCCGTAAATTTTAGGAAGGATTCAATATCTTGTTTTAGTAGATTACAAGATCAGATTGAATCTTGTTGGTTATATTTTCTACATGGTATCAGAGCAAGAATTTTTTGGGCGGCGAGTTTGTAGAGAATATTTGAATATTTTGGTGTAAAATTTTCGAAAAAAAATAGAATATTTGGATTCCTTGCGAAAATCTACCCAAATGGAAAAATAATTGGTCAAATCGGAGCTCGGATGAGGGAGATATCATCGATTTAAAATAAACTCTTTTTTAGAAACTTTTTGTAACTTCGGGACAATTACACTGTGCGCGAGTCAAGAACCTATATGCACTTGAGGTACCAGATGCATGCAAAGCTTTGAGGAGAAAGGCAGAAGTTAGAGACTTGGTGGTTTAGAGTGAGCATAAATTACCTCTCAACATGCATCCTCATGAGAAGCAGTCTCAGAAGGTTGTGGAGTAGCTGCCACAATTGGAGAAGCAGAGAGGAAACCGACTGGAAGCGTCCACTCAAGCAGAGACCTCCATAAGGGGGAAATTTCGAGCCAGATGGGAAGAGGGAGCAACCATACCTTGAAGTGTAAGGTGGGGTTATGTGTAGACATAATCCCAAGATAAGAAATTTGGGCAAGGTCCATTGAGATGGCATGTCTCATGGATCGAACCTGGCTACGAGGAGCCCACAGTACAGCAGTAGTAGGAAGGATCAGTTAGATTGATGTAGTCAGATGTCAGCAAGACATAAATCATAATGACAGATGTCAAATACTGGAGCACAAATAGAGTTAACAATAGTTCAAAGGGCACGGATGCAGATGTCAACAACAGTGCAGAGAATCTAGTACTAGACAGTTGCAGTAGCTAGCAACAGTCAGAAGACTCTGATGACAGATGCATTATACTGATTCAGTTTTTCAGAGGCTATTCAGTTTCAGGAGTTGCAGGTGCAAACAACACTAGAGAAGTGTAGCATGCAGAACATTCCAAAGGTACCGGATAGGGATAGATTGAATTCCTTTCTTGTTGAGAGGGAGTGTTGAAATTTTCAACAAGAAATAGTCAAATTGGCGACTAGAAAGGACAAAAAAAATGCACCCACACTGGTGAGGAATTTTTATGTACCAGGAGTGAGGAATGTGAGGCGTCTAATTTATTTTTCCCTTAAATAAATTGGACAATAAATTGTAATTTTGTCTCATAACAACTTGTGTCAATTAACTAAGTCATGGTGATTGAGTTAGCTCAATAAATTCGATTTAAGGTGATCGAGGTGGATATTGGTGGCCACCCACCTATTCCACTTGGGCCCTCGCCATTGTCTCTTTCAGTTTTTCAGTTTCCTTAATTATAGCACAATTTACTATTTTTGTCAGTTTTTTGGGTCCTGAACTTTAGAAGTTGTTTTGAGGCCCCAAACAATGTTTTTTGGGCATGAAAGGTTTGGCGATTTCATATAAATCATATTAGTAGTTGTAGTCCTCGGAGAGATCTTTCTAACGAGGTATCATGTGCGTCAAAGGAAGATCATATGACCAAGTTATGAACCCGGGAAGTTGGCTACCCAACTAACCCCAACAGGGCCCATAAAATCTTGGTGTTACATCTCCTCAGGATGGGGTTTTGGTTGTTTAGGGTTTTATCTTATTTTAAATAATAAAAAGACCCTTGATCCTTATTGTAACACAGTTCAGAGGAACATAACTATCAGTTGTATTTATAGAAAATTTCCCATGTGCAATTATAAAGTCATTGGGATGCCATGATGGATTGCACAATCAAGGAAGGTTGATTTTCCTAATTAATATGGAGATAATTCCATAGGAATTGCGTTTGCAAGGCAGGCTGAAGGAAGGCTGAGAATTGGCTAAGTACTAGACCGATTTTTCCTAGATCAGCAGGAGACAATTGGCAGAGTGCTAGAGAATCTTAAAAGAGATTAAGCATTGTGTTGTTTCATGATTCCTTGACTTAATAAAAAATAGAGATAGAGGGTTTTGAGCAGTTGCTTCTCCAGATACATCTTGTGTTGTGCGATTGATAACTTGTTTCTCTTACTTATATATGATTGTGCAATTGTGTTTTGTTTCCACAAATTGTAGGAAGGATTCGGTATCTTGTTTTAGTACATGATTACAAGATCAGATTGAATCCCATTGGTTATATTTTCTACATGAAATAGAAGAGAGGGTTGATACCATCTTGCCTTGTGTTGGTTAGTAGGCTGCAAGGTCTGTGATAAAGACCAACATAAATGGAGGAGGGCTTGCACTGTAATTTAGAGCCATAACAAAAGTCGACGCAGGCATAATATTGACTGAGTTAACCCTAGTTTGAGGGTCGACATTGAGATCTGAAGTTCATGTCAAGATTCAGTCAAAGAAATGCCCAGAATTTATAGATCCATATGAGCTAGGTCGAGTCTCTTATGGAGGCAAGAGTCATGTTTTTTCTATGTGTGGATAGCGTTTGTTCTACAACAATTAGAAGTACATAAGTATAATGCCCTAGTTAGGACAATTTCCTAGCATGTTTAGTTCATAAGGTATGACCTTAATACTATGAAAAATTTGCGTAGAAGAAGATGGGTTGTGACCCTTAGAGCGAGGTTTATTTCTGCAATAAAGACCGCAGATCTGGAAGATGGTTTGCAGATTCAGTATGTGTGGAGAAAACAGATCCAAAGGAGGGTGGAACCTGAGCAGAGGATTGAGCATGCAGAAGAAATTTGCCATATGAAGAATGGATTGACATGCAGAGGAGTTGATTTTGGTGGACTTTCCATAGAGTTTTAGACAAATATCTGAAGAAACCTATAAAAAATTAGTAAATGGACTATTAGTGGTTGATTTGTGACCCTAGTTCAGTCATCTACAAATTTTTATAAGTATGATACGAGGAGTAGTTCATATTTGTTCATAGATTGGACAACAAAGATCAAATTGTCGATATGCAAGAACAATGATCTTGAGAGGACTCAAACCATTGTTAGGTGGCAGATTTAAAGAGCCCTAGATGAAGACAATATTGTGGGCCCTAGATCAGTAAAAATAATTGATTATGGTTGGGCAGATTGATGGTAGGCCAAGTACAGTTGGAGGGTTGTTAGGTTACTGTCAAAGAAGAGCCTCGACTCTTGTTCTGGTGAAGGACAACAAAATTGGTAGAAGGGCAGGTGTATAGGGCCTAAGGATGTGCAAACTTTGAAGGACTAAAGTAACATTCAAGTGGACCAACCAACTAGCCCTAGTTCACTATATTGTAGAGGATTGATTAAGTGAGAAGAAGGGCAGCCTCCATAGCCCTGGACTTCTCATCTTGGAGCTGTAGTATGGCAAAAGTGGGCATACCAAAGAGTCATTCACAAATGGAATTGTGAACAACTTGTTACCACTCAAACTAGTAGTGGATCTAAAAGGGGTTTCTAAGAGGGCAACTGTTAGGACGAGGGAAATGATGGAGGCTTAGCCCATTGTCACCACAGCTAAGGCTCCTTGCTCTTCACGGACTTTCACCGATGGGTGGAGTCCCGGTAGTTTAGGAAGTCACTTGTAGAGTATAGGTCAATGAATAGGTGGGAAGTGACCCTTGAAACCATTTCCCTAAGATAAAATAAAGAGTGGGACTTGCTTTCCTTTTAAGCAAGGGAATTATCTTCTAGGGAGAGAGGAGGGGGATTGAAGGGTTGAGGGAGAAGAAAAAGACTTATGAATGAAGTTATCAATCCCTGAAATCCTTTGGGAACTTGGATTCCCAAATGGTCCTTGATGAAAGGCCTTTGACACCAAATGGGACCACACGGGGCCAAGTGGACCCAACCCAGGTTCGGGGATGGAATTTAGCAACCAATGATGTTCCTATCCTAGATAAGGTGATGGGAAAGGATCAGACAAGTGTTTTTACTTCGATAGGTCAAATTGATCCTACTAGGTTCTATCCTTGGGAACACCTAGGCAAAACTTGATCCTAGAGCTAAGGCTTGAGGTATCTGGAGATTCCACTGTCAGAATTGGCCCATGTTCTAAGGAGAGTGAGGGCACCCAACAACGCAGTTGCCTCTAGGAGATAGAAGTTTTCCTCTAGCTAAATTCCTGGGAAATTGTTGCCCTAGGTGACCTAATGGGGCTAGACCTAGGGAATGTGAAAATTTCTTAATCTAAGAAACCCTATTGTAGTATCTTGATTTAATTCTCCTACTTGAATTAAGTTACAAGTTAATTTATGAAATATTCAATAAATTAGCGAAGTAAATAGTAAATACAACTAGCAACCTACACATACATATCAAATACTGAATAACATGCTCATAGACAAAGTGACACATGGATTTTCTGGAAAAATATCCCTGGAAAAAACCCAATGTGGGAAAACCGGTGCAGTTAGCTCTGGAGGGTTTTCATTATTATGCAGAATCTAAGTACAACAATCCTGGGCACCAAAAATGGTTCACCCAAAAGAGAAATAAAAACGGCAGTAATACGCTACTCTGAATCCCTCTACGTCATCCTAACTGGCCTGCGTCGGCCTCTGTGCTGCTCAGTAAGGGCCTGCGTCACACCTGAAGGGCTTACATTGCCCTTGCGCTGCCCCGACTGGGCCTGTGTGGCTCCTGCTGCCTCTGCGCTACCCCTGCTTAGCTCTAACTGGACTGTGTGGTTCCTGCTACCCCTGTTGCTCTGGCTGGCTAGAATGCTTAAGCAGAAAAAGCATAGGTAAGAAAGAAGGATCTGGCCAAAGGCAACACATAACAGTTAGAAAAATTGAAGAAATGAAATGAAAATAGATCAATGTCCACAAATAAATGAAATAGCTCAATGGGACTAGAGAGTAAAATCTTTAACAACAACAATAAGTGCTTATAGAATCAGCTAAGAGAACAGAGGAGACTAATTCATGAGGTTAAAATGTTGTATAATTGTTGGCACAAGAAAACTGTAGAATTGTTAGAGTAAATATCTATAGGTACCATTAGTTGGTGACCATCGATAACCATTTCATTTCATCAAATACCCTGATGAATGGGCCTTAAAAGCTATTTGTGTAGACAAACCCCACAGAAGTTGTGTGATGGAAAAATATTCACACTATATTGAAGAAAAAACCTACCAAATAAGGATGAAATTTCAAATGGGGCAAGAAACAATAGAGAGATAGAAATTGAAAAAGTTAAAACGCTAGGGAAACATGAAAGCAACTAGGTAGCATGGTATAAAGCACAACAAAGAAAATTATAAAAATGGAAAACCCTTGGCACACACTGACACTCCTTAGTTATCATGCCCTCACAATTACCCTTACTTTTTTGGAACTTGGGAACCCAACCAAGTCTTGCCTTGACTATAACAGCTTGAACAAGTTATGGTTACTACAACTAGATTATGCCTTGTTCACCTAATAAATTGCTATAACCCCTCACCCATTTAACCCCCTATACCCTAAACCCCTAACCCATTTAACCCCCTAAACCCTTAACCCTTAACACCTTAAACCCTAATTCCCTACCCTAACCCATTTAACCCCCTAAACCCCTAAAAACCTAACCCATTTAACCCCCAAACCCTAACCCCTAACCCCAAACCACTAAAATCCTTAACTGCTAAATCCCTTAACCCCCTAAACCTCTAAAACCCTAACCCATTTAACCCCCTAAACATCTAACCCCTTAACCTATAACCCCTTAACCCCTAACCCCTAACCCCTAAAATCCCTAACAGCTAAATCCCCTAAAATCTCTAACTGCATAACCCCTTACCCACTAACTCATTATTCCCCTAACCTGAATCCCTAATCCCTTAAATACTAACTCATTATGCCCCTAACCCCTAAATGCACCTAAATCCCCTAACCCTTAAGCTCCCAATCCCTAACCCCTTAACCACTAACTCATTATTCCCATAAACCCTAAACCTCTAACCCTTAAGCCCCTATTCCCCTAACCCATTATTATACCAGGCTCGTGGTGTTTTCTTGAGGCCATACAAGGATTTTACCGTTTGCATGCTTTATGTTCCTAATCCTTCACAAAAATTCCTTCTGGTTGGGACACAAAAACATTCTCTTTCATATCTCCATTCAAGAAAGCAGTTTTTACATCCATTTTATGAACTTTCCAACTTTTTGAGTTTCTAGGGCAAAGAGTGTCCATATGGCATCCCATTTTGCTATGGGGGAAAAAGTCTTCTCATAATAGACCCCTTCTTTTTGTGTAAAACCTTTTGCCACAAGCCTAGCTTTATTATTTTCAAGTGAGCCATCTGTTTTATACTTGTTTTTGAAAAATGTTAGCACTTAATTTACCAAGGTTCCTAGGAGGGGTTCCAAAGCGGCTACTACTAGATCAAGTGGAAACAATGGGACAAGGACCCACTATCACCTCATTCAATTTCCGATGCTCTTTATCCCCTGAAATTTCTAACTGCATAACCCCTTACCCACTAACTCATTATTCCCCTAACCTGAATCCCTAATCCCTTAAATACTAACTCATTATGCCCCTAACCCCTAAATGCGCCTAAATCGCCTAACCCTTATGCCCCCAATCCCTAACCCCTTAAACACTAACTCATTATTCCCCTAAACCCTAAACCTCTAACCCCTAAGCCCCTATTCCCCTAACCCCTTATTATACCAGGCTCGTGGTGCTTTCTTGAGGCCATACAAGGATTTTACTGCTTGCATGCTTTATGTTCCTAACCCTTCACAAATATTCCTTCTGGTTGGGGCACAAAAACATTCTCTTTCATATCTCCATTTAAGAAAGCAGTTTTTACATCCATTTTATGAACTTTCCAACTTTTTGAGTTTCTAGGGAAAAGAGTGTCTAGATGGTATCCCATTTTGCTATGGGGGAAAAAGTCTTCTCATAATAGACCCCTTATTTTTGTGTAAAACTGTTTGCCACAAGCCTAGCTTTATTATTTTCAAGTGAGCCATCTTCTTTATACTTCTTTTTGAAAAATGTTAGCACTTAATTTAGCTAGGGTCCTAGGAGGGGTTCCAAAGGGACTACTACTATATCAAGTGGAAACAATGGGACAAGGACCCACTGTCACCTCATTCAATTTCCCCTGCTCTTTATGAAATTTCATTGATGGGGGGAGTCTCGGTATAGGGAAATTACTGGAATGATGAGAACAATAACGATGCACAATGTGATTTCCAATGCCCATTCAAAGAAGAGGATCAGATAATAGGTTCCTTGCTTTAGAACCAAATGAAGGACTCTCCAAGAAAGGCTTCAGGGAAAGATGACCTTGGATTTAGGAATATTAAAAAATGATGAATGCCTAAGATCAAAACTCCCAAAATCCCTCACTTGTGATTGACGTGTTTATACTAGGCTTCAAAGTGAGGCAAGGAAAGATTCAATTAAAGTGTGAGCTTTGGGAGAATCTAGGGTGACTTTCCATGAATTTTTTTTTAAGAGAAATACTATAAGACTAAGGTTTTGGAGATATACCGTGGTAAAGGCTCATCCAATGGTCATTTATAGTTAAGATAATAGGTTCTGAATGATGAACTACAAAGTGAAAACCTTCAAGAAATCCTCAAGTCAAAGGAGCATCAAGGGTTCCCTCTTGGTGTGATAGTTAGGGCATCAATTTATTTGAAATTCCACCATCGTATTTTGTTCAAAATTGGAGGATGCCTAGAGCTCTAATCTAGCCTAGGAAGTGATGCCTTGCTTGAGGGACTTTTGCTATTTTTATACACCTTATCCTTTTTTATTTTAGCCTCTCTAGGCATCATACTATTTTAGAGAAAATAAACCTTTATTCCCACACCTTGCATGTGAGCCTCTTCTTGGAAACTCCACATGATGCAATTCAACCTAGCCATATATGCATCATTTCTTTTCTTCATGAAGTCGAATTAGACCTATTTTCATCCACACATGGTAATTATTACAATGAGAAAGGTAAATATTGAGAGGTGATGTAGTCAAAAGGGATTATTATTGGCATATTTCGTGCTTCAACCGTGCAAACGGTGAATAGTCTTGGAGAGGGTGTGCTCAAGGAGAATCATTCTAGGAAATGTTTGTATTTCATCCATACAAACAACAATCAATAGATATATATGGTTACTAAAGGAAAACAACAAGTTATTACAAACGGGGCACCATACTGAACTATTTCTAGTAGGTTGGAACTTCATAATAAGAAAAAAATAGATATCATGGAGAAGTAGTGTTGACTTGTTGCTCATACATTTAATGCACTATTCTGAGTATTACGTGCTAAAATAACACATATTTTAGAAGACATGTGCCTCACTAAAGATACTTTAAGCACAATTGTCAATTAAAGGGAAAACATTAGCTACAAAGTGTTTTGAGGAGATGTGTGCTTTCAACAAACCTAGTTTTGAAAGAGAGAAAATTCACTAGAGATAAATTGTGACATCCAAAATGATCTAGCACATAGGCCTTTAACCCACAATTTGATCCTCTTCTATTTCATCGATTCCATTCTCTATCTCTATATTCTGTTCTATAAAGGAGAGGCGAAAGTCCTCATTCTAGAGGGTGGATTTACTACATAGGTGTCAAGAGCTTCTCATCATATGCCCTCATCCGTTTCATACTTGAGAGCACTCCCACTACATGAACTTGATAGGGTAGCCCATGGTATAGTGTCTCTATGATTTACTTTCTGACACTTCATTCACATATCAAATGAATTATAATATACTTATTTTATAGCTCTTTGAGTTCATGTGTTTGTTTTCTATATGTTATCATGCAACAAGGATTATGTTGTCATTACAATGCACTTATTTGAATGTTACTTTCATATTGGATGGATATTCTTTGCCTCTTTTCCATCTAATCATAGGAATTTTAATTAGGAAACTCATCACTATCCTCTATAATTTAATTTGTACTCAAAGACACCATTGTATATTGGATTATTTTAGACTCACACCGGCACAGATATCTTAAAATAATCCTTATGAATAAAAATAAATAGTAATAATCCTCATTAATTAATAAGGTTACTTAACTATTGATAAAAACACTAAATGATGAAAGAATAACAACAATTATATCACTAGCATATAAAGATACTTTAAAACACTTTTTTAAGCCAAACTAAGATTTTGTCTTAAAATCCTAAATTATCATTTGAATTATTTTAATTTAAAAATTAAAACTTTTTAATGGTCTTAAATTAGAAATTAAGACAATTCGTTCCATTAAATTAGAAATTAACACAATTCATTCAAAGAGGCGGAAAAATTCTGAAAAATAAGAGGGGAAGTAAACAAATTCATTCGTTTCATTTATTGCCGCCAAGTCTTAATCCAACCTAAAAGAGTTCACATGTATAACACTCCCATGAGACCGTAAGTCATCTGGATGAAGGCAGTAGAGAGCACTCAGGCCCAACACATGTTCATTTGTCCCCCCACCCACTTTGAAACATTTTGTTTCTCCTTTACTGTTTTAACCAATCCCTCACTTTACACTCGATCCTTTTTCTTTCTTTGCAACAAATATTTTCCCGGCAGACAGAAGCCTTCGGGGGAAAAGGAGGCGAACGGGCGAACGATTCTACAGTTGAAGCTTCTTGCTCACATACATGGGGGTAAGTTCCCATGTTCCCTTGCTTGCTTTCATGCTGATTTTCTGAAGTTAACAGCACCCCTTTTGATCCCCATTATGCACTTGATGGACTTGCATCAGTGACAGGGTTCTACAATTAAGGGTTAGGGTTTATAGTTTGTTTTGAGATTTGATGCAGACTAAAAAGTTATTTAAAGACGATGCCAGGGATGAGAAGGGTGAACGGGCCAGGATGGTAAGTATCTCCTCCGATTTCCCATTTTTGTTCTTATTTCAGGTGATGACCAACTCGATGCTCATAGAATCCATTTTAGGATGCCAAAGAAGTTCTCTTTGTATGGCATAAGTAAGTCATTCTTATTGTTGACCTTGAAAAAAAAAAGGGCATTTCCCACTATAACTTCTGCAAGCGGGCCATGACCATGGCTTTAACCCTTCCTCTGGCAGGGTGAAAACCATAGACATGAGTCATCATTGGTGAGGGCCGAGCTCATCCACGTTTCCACATTGCTCAAATGATCCTTGAGCCTTGAACGTGTTCGCCCTGAAGTGCTTCAGCTCCGCTAGAGATTGATGAATCTTAGTCGTGGTGTCCTCGAAATCCTCAATACAATCTTTGAGGGCCGCCTTTTCTCTTTTATTCATCCTGGCTCTTCTTGTTTTCAGGCCCATGCCCCAGACATAAACATTGCGAGAATTAACAAGGCTCACTGTCATGGCTGCCTTCACAACATCACTATGCTTGGCCCTCAGAGACCCAGATTAGGAAGAGAGCGACGAAAAGCAGAGATTCAGATGCAGAGTCACTTTGCAAGAAGTTTTGATGAATTCTGCCATGCCTATATGGCCGTGGTAAAGGGGATTCATGTCCTCTATTGCTGCTGAAGCCAGTATAACGGCAAACAGATAGAAAAAGATGATGAAAACATACAGGTGAATTCATTATGAGCATATCTCCATGAGCATCACTTTGCCATAAAATCTGTTTTCGTCTCTTCATATATCTGTAACTAGGGTTTTGTCTTTAATTGAGTATGCTTTGTTGCTTGACCATAAGCTTAGCAGAAATCCCAACACTTTTCTGGTAATGTTTTTGACTCTTTTTATCTTTTATGGGGTTCGAACTTGGGAGCAATCGTTAAATTTGTATTCTTAAAAACAAATCCATCGAGAAAGCATGTATGAACTTGTAAAAGATAAAATTAAATTTATGGTCAATTTGCACTTGTTGTTAAAAGTGATTAATTTCGTATTGTTTTCCACAAGAATCAACTGAATTCTAAAAATCTGCTGAATTAAGTCAAATGAGTGGCAGTTGTTCTGAAATCCTATGGAGCTAACTTAAGATTAGGCTTCATCAAACTTCCCAAGCAAAGAAGCCCTGTATTCTTTCAAACATTTAAGATTAAAATTAGGCATCATTAAGTTTATCACGATCAAATATCTAAATGCAAATGTGTTGAGATAAAGCCATTGCATGCAGAAGTTTGTGAGGCTCATTAGAAGCCAATCACATTTTTATTTTACGTTGGCAAGGCTCATGGATCAAATGTAACTCCACACTCATTATTTATTCTTAACATAGCATTGGGGTTCCACGCCTTACAAAAATTTCTTTTTGTTGCGGTTCACCCACTCTGAATCCTCGATTTTGTTCACAACGGCCCTAGTGAAGGGGTACTCTCCAAAATCATCTGTCGCTAAAGGGAGGGTGAGCAAAAGAACCTTTGGATCACTTTAGAGAAAATTTAGGTCCTACTAGCATAAACATCAACTCATTTGTAAGTACCCCAAAGTATTGTCACATTGCTACTAATACCCAAAAATAAGTATATTTGGTTGTGTTTGAATGGAATTTTTTTTCTTCATCCTCTACTATGTATGTGAAGTATGCTATTGATACTAAGTTTTTAGGTTGGAAGGGGATCCTTGTTTTTATTTTACCTTTGGAGTTTTTCAATTTGATTGTGTTTCATTCTTGGATGGTGCTTTGGAACGTGACTAGTATGAGTTTTTTGATACCATGTATAAAATAAAGTTTTACCTTCATTCCTGAAGTTTTTGACATTGAAAAGGTATTGGATGTGCTTTGCAAGTAGCTGGATCCCCCTCTCATAGTAGTGCATACCTACCTTCTGCTATGCCACAGTGCCATCACAAGTTTCAATCAAGTCAAGTCTTACTTCTCTTTGGACCTCATATGTGATTTTTGGGCACATTCTAGGCAAAATCGAATGGTTATTTTATTGTTGAGTACTTCTTGTTGTAAGTTATTGTTCCATATGTTTGGTCTTGGCACCAAATTTGTAATAGGTTCCCCCTTAGTTCTACTAGTTTAGGGTGCCTTGGTTACCCAATCTTGATGTTAGGTTGTCATTTTGAAGTATTTCCGATTTTATGTGCTTTGTGCATGCTGCTCCAAGAGTCATAAGTTCTCCTAGCAGAATTTTATTTCTCTTATGACATTAAAGTTAACATATATCCATCTTAACTCTAAATCTATCAAACACCAAGATGGACCAAATCCATTAAAATCCAAACCTTCCTCAAGTTTTACTCTCTTGTATAATTTTACACATAATAAAATTAATCTCTCTTCATCCTTAATAAATTTAAATTTATAATATCACCCTTATATATATAATCAAAACCATGACTTGATATGTTAGTGAATGCGCAAAATCCGTACAATGTTTCAAAATATTTTTTCATTGAATGCCATTTCTTTATCCAAAAGTAAAAATAAACCTAATTTATAGTGAATATAGACATATTTTTCGCAACAATTAAACATTTATCTTAAAATATATATTACAAACTATACATAATGTTCCTACCTATATGCGTTATCTAGTTAAATGGCCACTACAAACACCTCACTCTAATCTTATAGTGGTATGTAAAATAAGGGAACCATACTTTTTATCTTTATTTTCTTGTTCTCATGGTTCCATAATCTTTTACTTTCATTTCAAGCTACCATTAGACGGAACCAAGTTATTTTAAGAAATGTATTTTGTCTAGATTTCCATATTATTGGGTGGGTACGAAAATCGATGTAATTTGGAAAGCAAGTTTATAGGTTCTGTCCATGGGTTTTACTTTATTTTTAAAATATATGCAACTTATATTTTTAATAAAACAAATAATTTTTTACAAGTAATATTGAAAAAAATGATTCTAACCCACAAAAAATGGAGTAATCAAACTCCACCACTGTACTCACAACCTTTGCCCACAACCAAAGCAAGCAGAGGGGTAAAGTCAAATTTGAATTTCGTAGAACGCACCTGTTTTCTCCCTACACATGGGGTTTTATAGACTGGCTGCGGTTTCGCAGTGGAGCGATAGAGGAGGGAACGAAGACCATCGCCCATCCAAAGCGGTTTTCCTCACTGATTGGAAATTCAAAATTAGGCGGGCACTCGAATGCGCACCAAAAATGGGAGGGAAGTTTTGGAATAACAACCATTGCTAACTAGGTATTGTTTCGATCCGTGACCTAAAGATCATTTATCTCTTTCCCTATTTGTTCCTCGCCACAGTACGTTGGTTCGGTGAAATTTAGATGATCGCTCTCAACTATTACAGTGACCGCCATTACCGGTAAGCTGGAATTTCACCAACTGCATTTCTTGCCTTCAAACCCTGATAATATTTGCAAGACTTTCACTGCAAACATTTTTTTCTCAGAAATACTAATTTTCCCAAGGATTTCTTAGTTTTTACACGTTTTTATATAGCAAGTCCTTATTTCTTGAAGAAAACCTTGTTTTCCGTGATGCACTACTGTAGATGCACTGTCAAGTTCTCATTTTAGTATTTCGCTATTTTTGGCCATTTGTTGTTCCAGTGAATGACAAAAGGTTCTTGATGTCAAGAAGTCGTAGGAACGGGTGATCTGTTAATGCTGTTTACTTGGAGGGATTGCTAGTGCTCTGTCTATTAGCCGATCCTGTTTTTGGTGGGGAGATTAAAGATGTCAGGGGGGCAGGAAAATTGCATCCGTATTACTCGAGCTCGAGCTGCCTATGTTTCGAAAGCTTCTGGTCCTGTGATTCAATCGCAAGCAGATGAGAAGAAATCCAGGAAAAGAGTTCCAAAACGAGCTGCAGTGGATGATCCTGCTGCCAATGCAAACTGTTCTCAGACTAAAAGGCGCGCAATTTTAGGCGATGTCACAAATCTTCATGCTTCCGCTACCGATTACTTGTCAACAGCGAAAAACCAGGTTTGGTTCTGAAATGCGATCCTCCTAATCTTATTATAAGTATTTAAGCCTTTATATGGATTTGATGCCGTGAAGTGCAAGACTCAGGCATAGTTAGTCAAGACTCCTCCCCAGATCGAAAGGTGTTACAATACCACTCACAATTTGAATCCAGTCCAACAAAGCTATCCTAGCCTTATAGGTCTCCAACGTCTCTTATTTATGGATGAATCACAACACCCATTCTGCCAAATCCCCAACATGGGTATTCTGGTTTCTATCATCTAGCCCAAAATCGATTGCAATATTGACATGGGTTTGCCCCTAAATATCTAGGTCTGTTAGCACATTGTCAATCAAAATCCCACCAAGATGTAATGGAAGTTTTGAACCACTGCGGGTTAGCCCAATGAACCAAATTCTGCATTCTCCATTGAATTATCTTTATATTTCATTAAAATATAATAACCCAAAGCAGGAACATGCTTACCGGCATAGCTTCCACCAACCACAAACAAAAGGCCATTACTAAATTATGAGCAGTAAAAATACTCCAAAGTGGTATAGAGATGCTCTTCAAGCTGGTCTTGGTCGATAGGGATGTCGTTGTTATTCTCTGCTCTGTTGGCCATCAATGAAAACAACCCAAAATTTACGTTTCCATAGTGAGTGGTATTGATAGAGTTTGAGGTCCAAGGAGACTCCCCGGGACCCTGACTCGTAGAAACTACTAGTCGTTCTTGAGCACATCGGGCCTCCTTGCGGCTATAGAATCACGGGTTCTGTACAATGGGAATATTGGTCTCTATGGCCTCATAAAATGCATAAAGCATAAAGCATTTTTTGTTTTAGAGGATGCATGCAAATCTCCATGGAAAAATTATAATATCAGGCATGACAAAGACCACACAGATCCTCAAATGTGTACTACTTATGTCGAAGATATATACAAGTATTTGCGAAATGCAGAGGTGTGGATTGTATATATCTCACCTGTATATTTAAAACACAGTAGAATACAAATAAACCCTTGCATTGTGATGCATATTTTATACAGATCATCGTAGTTACATTATGCCTACATCATATAATATCAGTTGACTAGATGGATCTAATTGGGAAAAGAAAGTGGCATTTGTTGACTGACAGTTTTATGGATACTCCTTTTAGTTGAAGAATAGGCCTTGGGAAAATTTCATGGAGACTGTACAGAATGACATCACCCCAAATATGCGAGGAATTCTCGTTGATTGGCTAGTAGAGGTATGTGGTCATAGCCATCCAGTTTTCAATTTTAGTACCAAATTGATCCTTATTAGTACTATTTAATGGTCGATGCAATGTGTTTATATGTTTAAATACCCTACTCACAATTATTTCTATGTTAGCAGGTTAGCGAGGAGTATAAGCTTGTCCCTGACATGCTATACTTGACAGTATCTTACATCGATCGCTATCTGTCCGCAAATCCAACTAGTAGGCACAAACTGCAACTTCTGGGAGTCTCTTGCATGCTAATTGCCTCGTAAGTTTTTGCCCCTTATCGATAAAAGATAGCATGACCAGTGAATTTGGTTTTTGGTTTTATGGGGCATGGGGCGGGGCGGAGAGAGGGCAATGGGGCCTAATTCTTATTGTTTCATGTAGGAAGTACGAGGAAGTCTGCCCCCTCATGTGGAAGAACTCTGTTATATCACACAGATAATACATACACAAGAGATGAGGTATGTTGTACACTTTTTTTAAAAAAAAGAAAAATTATAAAATCACTAAAATATTTTTAATTATCCAGGTTATCAAGTATTTTATTTTAGGGGAAAATATTTTTTTAGATTTCAATATTCAAGTTTGAATGCCATTGAGTAATAAATTTCAAAGAGCTTAATATTGTTATGTTATTTATACAAATTGAACTCGAGTAGAGAATGCAATTGCTACTTCAATAATCACATTTAATTATATTGTATTTGCTGTGTCAATAATCATAACTTGCATTGCAATAGTAATTCATTTTCAAGATTTCATTATAAAACTCACATTTGTTTATTCTATGAATTACAACGCTTCATTTTTAGGACGAGGAGTCTGAACTAGTTTTTGTTTTATTAGTGTTGATGTTCTTCTTTTTATAATTAAGCAATTTGTCTGGATGTAAACAATTTGTTGGGTTGTAGTTTATGATCTACCCTGTATCTTTACTAATCCATGATGAAACTCTGTAGATGTTGTCCATGGAGAGAAAAATTTTAATCTTCTTGAACTTCGAGATGTCAATGCCTACAACAAAGAGTTTTCTTAGGTATTTCATTTCTATAGACATGCCCATTTATCAAATTGTATCATATTTCTAGGAAATTATCTACCTGGATACCAGATGATGAGTCAATGTGGTCATGGATTGATAATTAACATGATTTTGTACACAGAATAGTCGTTAAGGTTTTTTTTTTTTTTGTTAATTTTTTTTATTTTTATTTTTTAATTTTGTTTTTTTTTGTGTAAATATTTATTAAAATTTTAATCTTCGTTTGTTGGTTTAAATCCTTTTTGGATTTGGATCTTGTACTATTTCACGAATTTTAATTATTTTCTTCTTAAAAAAATGCTATTTACTTTTGCGTCAATGAGGCCTTTCCTTACACCAACATATTATTTTTCTGATGAAAAATTACAAATTTTGCTCTATGGACCATTGAAAAATTATATCAATGACTTTTATGTTGTGGCAATAATCCCCGATTTGAATTTGTATCACTAATATTGTGTATCTTGGTTTATGATGCCTCAAACTTGAGCCATGTTAATCATCACGAGCTTCAGTTTGTGGCAACCAATATCAATTTGATTTCTAGAGGTTTGAGAGGGATTGACAACCATTTCTATATCTTTCTACTCAAATAGGTCAATGAGCCTCACTAATGCGAGCTCAAGTAATGTTTGCTCAACAAACTATCAAGGCCATTTTTCTCTTATTCATAGCACAACATAGTTCACGGCTCTTCCTTTCAGCATTCCCTTGCACCTCCCGGTGCAATTGCTAGTTATAAGTTTTAAATAAACTACAGGTAGTCTAACTTTGGTTGAAATTTTAAGATTTTTTCCTCTATACTACTATTTCCTATGTTACTGCTTTACAACGTTTTCTTTGCAACATATGGTGCAATTGCTAGTTTTATTAAGTTAAAAATAAGGGCTTGCATGATTATATATTTTACAAGGATTATGCTATTATGTGTTGAACATTTTAAAAAAATCAATGCCTATTATACAATTTCAAGGACTGCCATAACTCTTCACATAATTCTTTAAAGGGTGCTAGCTCATTGGAAGAGCATTTGCCATGCAGGAGGTTGGTGGTTCGATTCCACTATACCCTAACATGAATTATTCAATGATATTGTTGATTTTTTTAATTAAATTTTTTATATTGATTTATTTTAATGGTGAGATATTTTTCTGGATTCATTGTTTTATATTGTCTCTACAGAGACAATAGATAAGATTAAAGACATTGTCTCCATAAAGACAATATGTATTTAATTCCAACTATTGTCTTTGGAGAGACAAAAATGAAATTATCTTAAGTTAAGACAATTTACTTAAAAATTGTCTTAAAACCCCTCTTTGTGTTGTAGTGCAACTATTGTCTCTGGAGAGACAAAAATGAAATTGTCTCTCAAGAGACAAAAATGATTGTGTTGTATATTGTCTTTATTGAGACAATATTTTAAGACGATTTAATTCGAGACACTCGCTTAAAGACAATATTTAAGACAATACACAAGTTTTCTTTTGTCTCGAATTAAGACAATTTACCCAAAAATTGTCTTAAATATTGTCTTAAAACCCCCCCTTATGTTGTAGTGGTGGTTAATGAATTGTATCCATTTAGCTTTAAAACATGTTTCTCTTAGAATATTTTGATAAGAATGGCTCTCTGTTCATGAGGAGTCACATTTGAAATTTCATTGCAAGGGATCATTTATCCCAACTTTGTTCTTGCCAGTTACATCCTCCCCGTTTTGGACTTCATGGATAATTGTGTTTGCAGGTTTTGTGGCTCCCATGATACATATCTGGTGCACTCATCACACACAAGAAATTATGGTCAGTTGTGGGCAAAAGCTGTGCAATTCAGCACAACAAACTATTCAACTACATCTTTTGTGGATTAGGACATGTGGACAATTCAACCTAAAATGGTGGTGTGATGGGTGTAGCTGCAGTGGATGCAACTTGCAAAGCCTTAGTTGTGGACAATTCAACCTAAAAACGTAGTGTGATGGGTGCAGCTGCAGTGGTTGTAAAGCCTCAGGAGTTGTCTGTGGGTTGCCATGACTCATGAGGGATGAATTCACATTTTGTACCCATTTATTTCCAGAATTCCCTCATTAAGTATTGGTTTAAGACTCAAGACTATGTTCTCTAGTGATAAACCTCAACTCAAAAAGTTCTATATGGTATCTCCTTGTCCTTGACGAAAATATTTTAACTCCGAACCTTATACTTGTTCCCTGACTAAAAATTTGTCTAATATGATATAAAATGTTAAGTCATGTTGAAGATGGATTTTATTACTATAATTTTTAAAATTTAGAATGATATCTTCATAGTTGCAATCTGATTTTCTGTAAGATTTTTGTAATAAATCTTCATAGTTGCAATCTGATTTTTTGTAAGATTTTCGTAATAATATCTTCATAATTGCAATCTGATTTTTTGCAAGATTTTTGTAATAATATCTTCATAGTTGCAATTTGATTTTCTGCAAGATTTATGTTGAAATATGACCTTGGTAATTTTAGTGTCTTTTCATATGTTTTAGAGAATAAGTAAAATGCTTTAAATTCTGAAACAACCAATCAACAATTCTACCATATCTGTAAATATAATAGTTGGTTAACGAGAACCTTATCATTTTCTTTCTTGGATTCATTTTTTTCGTCTTTTCAAGGATTAAATTAGTAAGGCATTAATAATTCAATTATGGTTTTCATTGTTGGCTCATGTTATTTGGGACATGCAGGTCACATTGTACCATCGTACTCACAATAAATCTCGAATGATGAAGTGGCTGAGCAAGCCTTTTAAAGGTTCAAGTCACAAAGTGTCAGATGGACACTACATAGGGGTGCATTTGGAGATGATAATGTAATTTGGCATGTGCCCTCTAATGCCACAATAATCCCTAATGCATCAAAGTGTATTGTCTTTTAAACTTCAATCTTCTATCAGTTAGCATTAACAAAGTTGATTAATTTGAAACTGTATTTTAGTGGAAAAATTCACTGCTTTTTGGTGGAATAGTTTGTAAATTATTTTGATCTTCTTTTGCAAGTGTACTAGTCATGATGATAAATGTGTGGTTTACTTCAGAGGGTTCTTAGTTCTTTCTAGATATGCTTTTCATCATTTGCTTTGAATACTTCTCTAGTGCTTTACCTTCATATTTTATCCTCTACACAATTGCTCTTGAGGTCCATGTTATGTTTATTGGTTGTTTCTGTGGAAACTTTTTCTTGAGGTTCTGCAAGGTAAACCCAAATGCAAAAAGTACTATTTTACATATTGAGATTTGTTCAAGACATTGTTGTGTGATACTTGAATTTCGTAAATCTAGATTTCTATTTCGTTATCTATATCAATATATAAGAACAGGTTCATGGATTGTTCATATTTCTCAAATTGTGGAGTTGTTCCTTTCCTCTTGCATGTTGTTTTATATTGTTATGTTGTGATTCAAATTTCTAGTTGTGCTTTCCAGTCATTCTCCTACATAGTACATGATTTGATAGATTATATCAAAAGTATTACCAATACAATAACATTGATTGTTGTATGTGGACATTTTTGTTCAGGATGGTCCATTACATAATCAAGATGAGGAGCTGGATCATGCAATTGCACTTTCTCTTTTTGAAGAACTAACCAAACCAGATGGTATATGATGGCAATTTCATTTTTTTACAGTTACTTTTAGTTTAATTATATCATTTAGCTCGATGCTTTTCATATATTCAACTAAACTTTTGTTGCTTAACAAGACTTTGTCATTTCCATGTTTTAGTGAAACTATTTATGGTTTGATACTCTCATAAAACCTTTATCAAGTTACATGCACCCTCATTAGAAAAAAAAAGAGAATTTTGCTTGCCATGACTATCTTTCTTTGTCATTGTTGACTTAAGAAAGTCTTTTAGCTAAGAAACTAGTTTCAAGGTTATGGCATAAATTGTCATATAAATTGAACAGAAGTTATATCCAAAATGTTAACTTGTAAACTACTTAGCTAGTTTTAGGCTTTCCATTTAAAATCTACTTCAGTTTGAACTTTGAACGAGTTGTTCCATAGACTTGAATATTAAGATATTTTGGTGTAAGGATTAAAAATTAGCTCGTAAGGCCTCTGAGTTATTCATTTATTTTATTTGAATATAACATTTAATATTAAATTAGAACCACTCGGCACAAATACGTCATAGATCAAGATCATACTTTGTAGAGTGTCATAGAATAAAAATAGGAGCAAGGACACTGAGTTCTTTCAGTTTTCTTGGTTCTTATTCCTTTGGTGTATCTTTGCACCTTTAGGGGCAATCGCTAGTTTAAAGTCTAATTCTTTAAAGGGTGCTAGCTCAATGGAAGAGCACCTGCTTTACAAGCAGGAGGTTGGTGGTTCGATTCCATCGTGCCCTGATATTCATATATAGGGAATGACGAAGATCAGTTTTTGGTGACAGATGCTCTTTTAACCATCACCAATGAGCTTATGGTGACATTTTTCGACCGTCACCAAAATATGAAATGGTGACGGTCAACGAACGCCACCATATATACGCATCAATAGTGACGACCATTAAAGGTCCGTCACCATAAATCGTTGTTGTTGATATGAAATGGTGAGGGTTACTGTTTGTCATTATAGTCATTATTTGTGACGGACCTTGATGTCACCAATGAGTTTATGGTGACGGTAAATGAACGTCGCCATATATATGCACCAATAGTGACGACCATGAAAGGTCCATCACAAAAAATCGTTGCTGTTCACATGAAATGGTGACGGTCACTATTCGTCATTATAATCAATATTCGTGACGGACCTTGAATGTCACCACAACACATACTTTCGGCGACGCCACCTTTGGTGACGTTCAATTTTTTGGTGATGGAGGCTATTGTCCGTCACCATTGCTCATATGAAATGGTGACGGTCACTATCTGTCACTATAAATCATTATTGGTGACAGACCTTGAATTTCACCACAACACCTATACTTTCGGCGACGCCACCTTTGGTGACGTTCAGTTTTTTGGTGACGGAAGCTATTGTCTATCACCATTGCTCATATGAAATGGTGACAGTCACTATTCGTCACTATAAGTCATTATTGGTGACAGACCTTGAATGTCACCACAACACCTATACTTTTGGCGACGCCACCTTTGGTGACGTTCAGTTTTTGGTGACAAAGGCTCTTTTGACCCTCACCAATGAGCTTATGGTGACCATTTTCGCCCCTCACCAATGTGCTTTTTTCTTGTAGTGATCCCATATGTCATAACATAAATGAGTGTATACCACATATTGCGTTGTAGAATTCACTATATTGACAGGTCCAACATTTATATATCCAAATGGGGTGCACCATTTGTAACACCCCACCCTACCTTTACCCAATTTAAGCTGCTCACTAGGGTAAATATGCGATGATAGTTACTATGCATGACCCGATTTCCAAGATGTACTTATAGAAAATGGGGTCCAAATGTCTAGAACTGATTGAAAACACCTAGTGACACATTATCACAATGTTATCAGCCTAACCCGACCCAACACTATTACCTTTCAGTTTAGTTTCCTTAAATTTAACACAAATTTCTATTTTTGGCAGTTTTTTTGGGTCCTAAACTTCAAAGGTCATTTTGAGGGCCTAAACGAAATTTTCAAGGAAAATAGAGAGACAAAAAAAATGCCAAAATATGATTCAAAGATTTTATTTTCAACCTCCTCATGTAGATCTTCGAAACGAGGTATTATGATAGCTAGATGAAGATGTATACCAAATTTATGACCTCGGGAAGTTGGATATTCATTTATAAAAACACTTTGCATACATAGTACCTGCAGGGGATGAATGAATATATGTTTAATCATTCATTAGTTTCATCAGAGGTTCATCAAGAAGGCTTAATACCCTCTCTTACTAACTGCAACAACATGGGATCACTTGGGATAAACCAAAACAAAACCAACTAGGGAATTCAGAGGCTAAACCGCCTCAACCCTCAACCACAATGATTTCACCTAAACTAGTCCATAAATCACTAACACCAAACAAGATTGGATGCATAAAACTTTCTTCACCATACCTAGAGGAATTTTCCTGTCTCCACGCATCTATCAAGAGTTCCAGGAGAATGCCCATCTCCACCTTTGACCCTTGGGAATTTTCCTCAGATCACTTCACCAGGATCCAAAGTCTACCATCCATCGAAAGCTTAAACCAAAACAAGGAACCCACAACACCATGGCTATCTAGGAAATGGAAAGGAAAGGCTAAAAAACACTGTTAATCTAGGAAAATCCCATGCTAATAATAAAAAAGAAACTAAATAACCAAATGCATGTACCATGCATCCAAATATTAGCAATGAAATCACACATGCAACCTGTTACCTGCAATGTCCTCCTGCTGAAGTTGCTAATCCAACCTTCTTTTCTGTTGCCCATGAATTATTTTCCTTGATTGCCTATTCCTCTTCGAGTCCAAGTGTATGCTAGAATGATCCAAGAGTGTAAGTGTGTAAGAGTGTGGAAGAAGAGAGATAGAATGATTTCTCCCCTCTTTTATTTCTTTTCCTTTTCCTTTTCCTTTTCTTCAATTTCCTTCATTTTCCTTCTCATGTATATTCTTGTCTCTTCATCTTACTTTTCTCCTAATTTCCTTTATTTCTTTACTAAATTACCATTTATTTCCTCTTTTCCTTTACCAATACCTTTGGAAATTTCCATAGCCATTATTAAACCACAAGTGATGCCCACTTTAATTTTTTTCCCTCCATTCAACTTGGAATATGTGTCCCATGACCTTGGCTTAATTTATTTACATGGAAAATCAACCTGTGGTTGTTACAAACCCCTCCCCCTTAGGGGAACGCCATCCTCGATGTTCTATGAAACTTATGACCAATAAAACATACTGCTTATGGAGCTTTATAACATAGCTCGATGCAATATTTACAATGACGACTACTGCAAAACATGCCGACATATCACTTATTGAAGCTTTATAACACAAATCAATACGATATTTACAATGAAACACACAGAGAAGGATATAATGCCCACATCTGATCAACCATTTGTACATATCTCTCAGGATATAATGCCCACATCAATCACATGATAAAAATTTTGTACATATGTCTTAGGCAATGAAACATCGAAAACATCATGGACTTTCACTGTTGGTGGTAGTGCAACTCTGTAGGCCATTGTTACAATCCTCTCAAGGATATCAAAAGACCCACAATACCGAGGTGCCAACTTGGCACATGACCCAATCCTCAAGGAGATATTCATGGGCTTGATGCACAAGTACACATGCTCCCCAACCTGAAACTCCTTGAATGCTCTATACTAATCCACATAAATCTTCTGTTTGTCTTGTGCTATATTTAAATTATTTTTGATAAACTACATGTCTTGCTACATCTATTGTAACATATAAGGTCCAATCAAAACCCTGTTCATTGGATAACTCCAGCTGATAGGAGTATTACAATTCTTCCCATGGAGAGCCTCAAATGGACACATCTTCAAGGATTACTGATGCCCATTATTATAAGAAAACTCCACCAGTGGAATATAATCCTCCCGCTTACTCTGCTGATGCATGAAATTCAACCTCAAAATATACTCAAGAATCATGTTAACTCTCTCTTTTTATCCATTTGTCTGCGGATGATAAGCTATAATTAAAGATAGCTCTGTCCCCAAGCTTGCAAACAACTCCTTCCAAAACTTGGAAGTGAATTTGGAATCTCTATATGATATAAAATTCTTGGTAACTCCATGCAACCTCACTATCTCCCTGATGAATATCCGAGCCACTTCAATAACTGAATTAGTAGGCTTCATTGCAATGAAGTGAGCTACCTTGCTCAGCCTATCAACCACAACCATGATGGAATCATGCTACCTTGAGGTCATCGACAATCCTGTAATGAAGTCCATGGAAATTACCTCCCATTTCCATTCTGGAATCAGAATAGGCTGCAATAAACTAGCTAGATGCTTTCATTTAGCTTTCACTTGCTGAAAATCCATGCACGTTGCAACAAAATCAACCATATCTTTCTTAAAATTCAGCCAATAGTATGACTTCTTGATAGTTGTCAAGTCTTATGGTATTTTGGGTGGAATGAATATGGCTTGACATGAAACTCTCTCAATATTAGATTCTTCAACTCGGTGCTATATGGAACATAAGTCATGCTCCTGAATTTGACCAAGCCATCAACTGTGAGGTGATACTCATCATCACTATCACCTTCACCTTATTGTTAGTACCTATCATCATGTCATCCTGCTTGCAATATTTTCTCCTGTAAATATGTCCCATAAGAGCTCACAACTAAAATATGATTCACCTGTACTCTCCTACTAAGAACATTCACAACCTTTTTCTCCTTGTCTTTAATGTATTTGATCTCAAAATCGAACTCAATGAGGATAACCATCCATCTATCTTGCCCTGCATTCAAATTAGGTTGGTCAAACAAGTACCTCAACCCATTGTGATCAATCATCAAGATGAACTTTTTGCTAAGGAGATAATGTTTCCACATCTTCAATGCATAAATTATAGTTTCCAACTCAAGATCACGAGTCACATAATTTTTCTCGTGTTCACTCAACTTCCTTGATTCATAGAAAACAACCTGCCCTTCTTGCATCAAGAATCCACCTAGTACCTCCTTGCAAGCATCTGTACAAACCACAAAATCCTTATCAAGATCCACAATCTTCAAAATTGGAGCATTAGTAAGCAAATGCTTCAATTGATCAAATCTAATTGCACACTCATCAGTCCATTCAAAATTCTTTCTTTTCTTCTGTAAAGATGTGATAGGATAGCTAATATTAGAGAAGTTATCGATGGACAACTTGTAATAACCTTCTAGTCCCATGAATTATCTGACTTCATAAAAATTTCTTGGAGTTGGCCACTCCATGATACCTTCCTTGGAAACAACATATTCCAATTAATTAATTTGAGACTAAAATAAATTGCACTTGCTGAGCTTGGCATACAACTTATGATGTGTCAACAATATCAACATTGCTAGTAGGTGCTATACATGCTATTATTCATTATTTGAGTATACCAATATGTCATCAACAAAGACAATCATAATCTCATCCAGGTAAGGATGAAACACATGAGGGTGGCTACAGCATCGGCAAGACCAAAAGGAACCGCCACAAACTCATAATTCCCATGCCTTATACGAAATCTAGTCTTGTAGATGTATTCTTATTTGATGTGCACATGATGATATCCCGATCTTAGATCGATATTCCAAAATACTAATTCTCCCTTCAACTAATCATAGAAATCATAAATTTGTGGCAATGGATACCTGTTCTTGATAATCACCTTATTCAACTGATTGTAATCAATGCACAATATGAGAGTACCATCCTTCTTCCTTACACACAACATTGGTTCTCCCCAAGGAGATACACTTTGCCTTATGTATCCCTTATAACACATTTCTTAAGTTGCAACTTGAGTTCCACCAAATCCATAATAGTCATCCTGTAAGGTGCCTTTAATGTTGGTGTTTCTTCTAGTACCAAATCAATAGAGAAATCCACCTCCCAATAGGTGACAACTCTGGAATATCTGCAAGAAACACATCTTGAAACTGCTACAAGATAGGATACTTCCTCACAACTTCATCATCCTCACATTCCTTCCCTTTCTCATTGGAATCATGAACTGCAAACAAAAAACATCCTTTCCTACGACTACACTTAGCTTGCATTGCTGTAACCATTATTACTGATGTAGGTTTCATCTTTCCCTACAAGACTATATTTTCTCCATAATCATCTAGGCACTCAATGGACTTGTCATAGAAATCCACCTTGGTCCTGTGAATGAAAAACCAATCTATGCCCAAAAGCATGCTATCTAAACCCAAATGAAACAAATTTAGGTGTGTTTTTGTAGGCATGCCATTAAGCTCAAATGCACAATATCTCACCTAGTGATGAACTCTTCTCTTGTTCCTTGTGGCCAAATGCATTAACCAAGATTATGAATGCACTTCCTTATTCAATTGGCACTAATCCACCAGGTCGGGACTATTATAGTTATAATTCAATCCATGATCAATCAAAATAGAAACAACTTGATCACAAAGATTACATTCCATCTCGATAATGGATGCCTGATGATATGCTTGCTTGTTCTCCACTCCTGCATAGATCCAAAGAATACTATTGACTACATATCCAACTGTATATTCCTCCTGAGCACTGTAAATCTTACGCCTGACACCCTTGTACAATAAAAAATCCCTCTTGTGATGTTCTCCACCAAAAGTCCAACAACTCAAAGGTTTCCTGCCACCGCCTTTATTTTGTTGCTCCTCAGGATCATACCCATCTCCTCTCTCAACTGCATTGAAATTCTAAGTATGAGGTGCCACATTCCCCTTGTCACCTACATCCTGATATATTCCTCGCTTATTGAGCCATATCCAAAAAAAGAAGAAAAGAGATATCAATGCCATATAAATCAGCCACTTCGAGACAAATTCCAATACATTACATAAATGAATAATTATTGGATGATACAAATGAAAGAACCTCCTTCTATATATAGGAGTCCATGGGGTCACAATATAATCCTAGGGACCTAACAATAATAATGTAAGGGAACAATAATAAAAAAATGGGGGTTACAGAGGTACAACAATAACATAAAGGGGGCTACACTAATAACAATAAGGGACTACACTAGTAATATGGGGACCTAACATGCCCCTCTCCTTAAAAAAAGTGTTTTCCTCAATGCTTGAGTAGCTCTGGATGCTTCTGTATAAAATTCTCATCCTCCCATGTAGAACCTTCAGTGGGTAAGTTCTTCCACTTGATGAGATACTCTGAAATTGATCGATTTCTTAGCTGTCAAGTTCTTGTTTGCGTGACTATTTCAGGTTCCAATGTGATTTTTCCTTCCTCATCAAGTTCTGGAAATATTGTTTGAACTGGAATTTTTTCACCTATAAACTTCTTTAAGCATGAAACATGGAAAACTGGATTCACTAGCGAAGAAGTAGGAAGCTCCAATTTGTATGCCATAGTACCAATATTTTGCAACACCTTGTAAGGACCATAGTATTTTGGTGATAATTTATTATCATTCTTAGCTTGCTTGAGGGACATTTTTTTGTATGGTTGTAGCCGTAAAACTATCAGTCTACTACATAAAATTTTTTCTCATTGCGATATTGATCTGCCTATTTTTTCATTCGATTTTGTGCCAAATTTAGGTTATCCTTTAAGAGTTGGAGAACTTGTTGTTGATTGCAGTATACCTAGGGGGGATAATATAGGGTACAGAGGGAGGTACCCAAGGGAACAATATGATGTAATAATGTAAGAATGATAAATAAATGGGCCATAGTTAATAAATAAAGTGGTTAACCCACATTATGCAAGGGGCCACATGTATCTAGGGAATAAAGTGATAAGCCCATTGTGTTGGATGTATGGTATTGAGAGATCCATGGTAACTTCCCATGGTATTGCATGTATGAAACCTATATAGAGGCTAGATATTCTCCATTGAGAGATGTCAAGGATTATTGTGTTGGCAGGCATATGGCTTGTGGAGTGATCTCCTTCCTTAAGGTGTGAATGTATGGTGTTGCGCTACCTCAAGGGTTTTGATATTAACGAAGATCTGAAGTTTTATATTCCATGGTGTTATTTATTGGGTATATTTTACATTTTTATACATTTTATTTTCAGATCTACTACAATTGGTATCAGAGCACTTTCTTGGGCAGAGTTTGGGAGATTTGTTTTTTTCATTTTTTGTAGGAATATTTTGGGCGACGAGTTTGCAGAGCAGATTTGAAAATTTTGGCACAAAATTTTCAGAAAAAAATATCAAATCTGAATTCCTTGCAAAAAAATACTCAATTTCAAAAAAAAATCAGTCGAATCGGAGTCCGGATGAGGGAAATATCGCTGATTTAAATTCAGTTGTGTTGTAGAAATGTTTCCGACGAAAATTTGTGTATGGAGGCTCTCTTAAAATTTTTGTAGATTTTGGTGCATAATGTCAAAAAAATAATTATATATGTGAGCTCCCCTTGAAAAATCACCCGATTTTAAAAGAAAAATCGGTCAAATCAGAGTCCAGATGAGAGAGTTATCACTATTTTAAAATCAACCATTTTTTTGAGAGTTTGTGACAGCGGGACAATTGCAGCACAGATCTATATTTCCAGAGTACCTAGATCAGGATTTTAGTTACATAGATAGATGCAAAATGACTATTCCATTTCTGAAAATGGGTTATATTAAGGATTCTGAGTTATATTAACCGAGTAATGTCCATTTTAATTCAATTCCTTGGCTAACTTACAATGAATAAAATTATGGGTACTACCTGAATCAATCAACACTATTACCTTTTTCTTCTTGATATGTCCTTCTATATTGAGTGTTTGAGGAGTGGTAATTCCTTCCAATGTATTACATGATATGGTCAGACTCAATTCTTCTTCTTTTAGGGTTGGTTACTGGTGTATATCCTCTTCTTTTGAAGTTTCTTATTCATTTTCTTCCTCCTCTTCACAATCTATGTATATTAATTTATTCTTAGCACACTTATGACCTTTAGTGTATTTTCTATCAAAACTGTAGCTAAGCCCTTTTGCTCTTTTTTCTTCCAATTGTTGTGGTGTAAAATTTGTAGGTTGTGGAAGTCTAGGAGTAGCAAAACTTTCATCCTTATATATGTGAGTGGTAGGCTTCCTTGTCGCCATAATTTTACATTCAATTTTTCTTGCCAACTTTGTTGGAAATACTGAGAGGGGGGTGAATCAATATTTCTTTTCAATTGTTAATTATTGCTAGTTAGATTCTACACAAAAATAGAGAAATGAATAATTTATTATAGAAGGAAGGATAATGATCCTTTTACAAATGAATGAGTACAATGATTTCCAAGCACCAACTTGGACTTGATGAGGCTTTGACCTCTAGGGCTTTGACCCTATCTTCTTCAAGGCACTAACCTTGTTTAGGGGCACCAACCCCTAGGACACCAATCCTTTTGTCTTCTTTTAATAGGGAATATGAATAGTACTTACTTGAATGTCTTTGACAAAATTCTTTACTATTTAGTCACTTCCAAAATTCTTCACTGTCCACTAGTCTTCATTACTGCACTTCAATTAATCCATCAGTGATGCTGTCTTCATTTTCCAAGAAGAAAATATCACCGTTCCAAACTCCTCTAGGTGTCCGAGTTGACTATGATGAGCTCCTGTGGCTTATCCGAATCTACAGTCCAACCTTAACTCCAGTAAATGATATTATCACAGTTCTTCTGCACCACACAGCACCAATAATTCTTTACCACACAACATTAATACTTTAGCACTATCTAGATCATTCTTTTACCATAGTTACACCAACAAATATTGTAGAGTCTTCACTTTCCAAGCTATCTTCCTCCACAGTTTGAGTTTTTATATTGCAATAATCCACAAAAATATTTATCACTAGTAAATGCAATAGAGTCTTCACTGTATGAGGTATGGACCTGAGATTTATAAAAGCCGTATTCTGAAAGTATTGATTCCACAGTCACAGATCCAAGTCACAGGGAGGACACACAGTCCGAAATCATAGTCAAGGTTGCAGTCCAAAATCATAGAGAGGATACACAGTCCGAAAATACAGTCAAGGTTGCAGTCCAAAATCACAGAGAGGACACACAGTCCGAAATTACAGTCAATGTTGCAGTCCAAAATCTTCCACAAGATTCACAAGTGCGATTTTGACTTCAAGCCCAAAACAGGTTTATTCTTCCTTTTCTTTAGGTTCACAAAATGTGAACAGATCTTATCTCTTCTGTCATGTGTGTCCGAACTATGTAGAAGAATCTAAGCTACTTCCACATTCTGAGCTACAGCTGTTGTCACCGTCCTATGGTTTAATGTGATCTTTAAGCCCAAATAATTTCCTTGTTCTCTTTCTTGTGACCCTTCAAGTTGATGAGATGTGAACGGATTTTTTTTTTCTCTCTATATGAGATGAATCGAATACTGTGTGTTTTTTTTTTTTTTTTTAATCCACCGAAATTTCTTGACTGAACCAAATGATTTTAAATTTATATTTATAGTTTTTTTTCATTTTTGAAAGGACGTGACTGTTGGTAAAAGGGGCCGACTTGTGTCCTTGAGCATAGGTCGGCTCAATGTCAAAAATATATTTTTCAACTTGAAAAATTCAGTATCTTACAAACTACTAGGAGTTTTGGGACAAATAAGGGCTCATTGGAAAGGAAAAATTATGCTCTAAAAGATGGTATAGGAATCATATTGAGAGGCTGCCTCAAGGTAGTGAAAACATTTTTTTTTAACGTGAATGATTATTATTTAGTGCAGAAGGTGATGGACAGCAAGAGCTTCTTCATTGTCATATGTCACTAAGTGTTTTTAAGTGAGGTATCCACTTGTTATGTCTTTCATCATCAAGTGATCTACAATTCCTTCATTGTCCATGTTATCATGTGTGCCATCAATGTCACCATGTCATCAAGATAGTGCAGTGATATGTCATTAACCATATGCAGCATGATCATCACAAGGAGAGCTTCTTCATCAAGAGTATTCATTCATTCAACCTATTTCCATCAATGAAAACTTGGATTAACAATCTCCCCCTTTGTCATTGGATGGCAATATTTTCTTCTCTCCCCCTTTGAAATCAATGGCAATGGGGTGCCAAAGTGCTCCCACTTTCATGCTGCTCCCCCTAACATACTGTACCCTTGACATGCTGCTTGATTTAATGTGATGCAAGAGAAATGACCCACATCTTTTGGTGAAGATACTCAAATGCTTCTCGTGGAAGGGGTTTTGTAAAGATATCCACAATTTTCTCTTTTGTATTGACGTATTCCAACCTGATATTGTGTTCAAAAAATTGTTCACGGAGAAAGTGGTATTTGATTGGAATATGTTTGGTTCTTGAGTGCATCACCAGATTCTTTGAAAGACTGATGGCGCTAGTATTTTCACAAAAAATAGTGATTGGTTTCTTAGTTTCTATGTTGACATCCTTCAAGGCTTCCTTCATCCATAGAATTTGTGTACAAAAATCAGCAACAGCTATATATTCGGCTTTGGTTGTAGAAAGGGATATAGATGATTTATTTTTGCTGAGCCAAGAAACAAGACAATCTCCCATAAAGAATGCATTTCCACTGATACTTTTTCGATCATCCACGCTTCTAGCCCAATCAACATCAGAGTAAGCTGTCACAATAAAATTTGAACTCTTAGGATACCAAAGACCAAAATCAATCATTCCTTTTAAATATCTAAGAATTCTCTTCACAGCTGCTAGATGGGATTGTTTAGGACTTGACTGAAATCTTACTACCATTCCTACTGCTTGCATAAAATCTGGTCTTGTAGCAGTTAAATATAGGAGAGCTCCAATTATTTACCTGTAAAGAGTTGCATCTATACAAGGGGTATCATCATCTTTGCTTAATTTACAATCTGTGGTCATCGGTGTGCTCATAGGTGCACAATCTTCCATCCCATATCTTTTGAGCATGGCTTTAAGATATTTTGCTTGAGATATAAAAATGCCTGCAGAGGTCTGAGATATTTGTAGCCCAAGAAATTAAGAAAACTCACCAATCATTTTTTGAGATTCAACAAGATGATGAGCTTAGTGAAAAGAGTCGCCTTCACTAAGTGGGCTCGCAGGCTATTTTTGGCGCAAAGTCTATTTTTAGACTATGTCTATTTTTAGACATGTCGATCATATTCTATGAGTTGCAGGATGCTATTTGTGGAGGGTTGGTCAAGTTGGAAAAATATATGGACTTCTATTTTTAGACATATTGGGCGGAATCTATTTTTAGATTGCCAGTCTAAAAATAGATATGTCGAATATTATTAGCTCTTAATAATATTTGGACTATAAACATTATCTTATTCTCTTGGAGCACTTCAGTTAAGTGTACAGATGTGGCACAGGAGCTGACATAAGGAATTATGCTATTCCTGAGGGTTAAGTGGAGCTATTGCATGGAGACTTCAGTTAGAACTCATGTGACAGAGTTTGGTGGAGTTGTAGAAGTAGTTGGTGGAGTTGTGTTCAGCTTAACTCAGTTAGACACAGTTGAGCTAGTTGTATCTAGTCTAACTGATTGATACACTAGTGAGAGTGGTGTGAATTAATTAATAATTAATTCACTAAATATTAACTCATTAATCAACTGAAGAATACATCAGTTAACTATAGTGCATGGACAGTTTCAGTGGAGACCAGTGGAGAGGTAGGTGAAAGAGCAAGTGTGACTATCAGTTGTGACTATAGTGATGCATTGATTGCATAAAACACTCAGTAGAGATGCCAATGAGGATTGCACAGTGAAATCCAGGTGGATTGCACAGTTCATTCAGAGCCATTCTTCAACAGGGATTGTGCAGTAGAGGCAGGCTAATAGGTGGCAGAGATCGGTGCATGGATTTGCTAGATCAGGGCATGATTAGTTTGTAGCGATTGTATTGTACTGAGAGATTGATATGATCAACTTTGTATGAGGATTTTTACATGATCTCTATGACATATATTATATACAGATAGTTGGGGTTTTTAGCTTCAGGCTTTCCCGTTAAAACACTGTGTCCGTATGTGTGAATTTTTATGGTTTCATGTGTGCTTTGCAATTGATTTAATTTCTGCATGTGATGATCAATAGTGGAATAGATTCTATATTGTGCATGAAGTTAAAATAATGTGTGATTAGGATAATATTGGCTATATAATGCATTAGTTATATAATTTTTCCATGGTATCAGAGTGATATTGATAAGGGAAATTGCAATTATTGAAGCGGTTGAGTTTTGTGCTGGTGGAATTCGAATTTGCTGCAGTGTTTTCTTGGTGTCGAAGTTGAGCATTCATTGAAATGCCTTTCAACGGATTGCGATTGGAGTATGCCCTTGAGGGTAGCTTGAATTATATTTCATGGAAGGACAGGACGGAGGCAGTGCTGGATGATAATGGGTTGAAGGAGTTCATAGATGCAAAAATTCCAAAACTTGCTTCTAGCAATGCTGCCGCACTTGACACATGGCAAAAGAAGACAACAAAATGTCGAAGGATTCTATTGGAAGGTGTGAAGGATCACATAGTGTCTAGCCTTCATGGTAAATCTAGTCCATTCTTGATGTGGAAATCTTTGATAGACTTGTTCCAAAGCAGAAGCGACCAGAGGAAGTTGGCGCTTAAAGACAAGCTCTAAAAAATAAAAATGGAGAAAGGCGAAAGTATACCCAAGTAGATGAAGAGGACTTGATGAGCTTGGCTCTCCTTGGGCTTCTGAAGAGTTGTCATTCCTACGAGGACTCTATCAATGGTCGGGAGAAACTGTCGGGATGGGAGCGAATTTGGTCGGATCTTGTGCAAGAGGAGATAAGGCGGGGTACCAATGATGGATCTTCATCGAAGAATGAAGATGAAGAAAATTTCACTTTGGCTGCCAAAGCAAGGAAGGGGAAGGGAAATAAAAATCCTTCTCAATCTGGTGCGAAAGGCAAGAAGCAGGACTTGTCCAAGGTGAAGTGATTTCACTGTCACCAACACGGACATTACGCCCCTAATTGTCCATAGAAGAAGAAAAATAAGCAGGTTGCTGGATCTGCAGCTGGAGAGGCCTGAGCCTCGCAGTTTGAGCTGGATTTTTCGTTGATCGCATGCTTGATTTCAAGTGTGATGGGATTAGTGTGGTTTCTAGACTATGGTGCGTCTTTTCATATGACCGGAGACAAAGATTTGTTCAGTGATCTGGATGAGAAGGATCTTGGAGTGCACATCGAGATGGGCGATGATGGTAGATACAGTGCGAATGGTATCGAGACAATTTCCTTTGAGAGGGAGTCTGGTAAACCTTTCATGTTGAAGGATGTCATGCATGTTCTAGGATTGAAGAATAATCTGATCTTTGTGGCTATGTTGGAAGACAAGGGATATGATGTTGTCTTTAGCGAGGGAAAGGCTTTCCTAAGAAGTAAGGCAACTGGTGAAACCCGGAGGATAGGGGTTTGAGTTAAGAACCTTTATCAATTGCAGGTAGATGGCTACGCAGCAATGGCGGGCAAAGTAGGAGTGGTGAGCCGGGATGAGGGAAAATTGTGGCATAGGAGATTGGGCCATCTTCACCATGGCACTTTGAAAATTTTGCAGTAGATTTCTACCGGGCTTCCCAAGGGTACACTTGCGCAGTCAAATCAGTGCAAGGGATGTACTTTGGGAAAATTTGTGAAAGCCACCTTTCATGAGAAGGATAGTCTGCCACGACGATCCTTGAGAGAATTCACACAGACGTGTGTGGACCTTTCTCAGTAGATTTGACAATAAAGCACAGGTATTATGTGATATTTGTTGATGAAGTTTCTCGTAAGTGCTGGATCTTCTTCATGCAGAAGAAGAGCGAGACATACTCAAAGTTCTATGAGTTCAAGGCACTGGTTGAGAAAGAGTCAGGGAAGCAAGTGAAGGATCTTAGGAGCGATAATGGTGGTGAATTCAAAGACTTTTGCAGCGCAGAAGGAATTCGAAGAGAGCTCATAGTGCGTCATAACCCACAGCAGAATGGGGTTGCGGAGCAAAAGAACAGAACGATCGTGGGTGCTGCACGAGCGATGTTGCATGATCAGGGCCTTCCCATACACTTGTGGGCAGATGCATGCAACACTGCGGTTTATGTGCAAAACCGTTGTCCTCATAGAGTACTTGGCATGAGTACACCCAAAGAGGCGTTTTCTGGTAAGAAGCCTGATATTTCTCATTTGAAGATTTTTGGCTCACCTGTTTACATTCATGTGACGAAGGATGCTAGGAAGAAGCTAGAGCCGACCGCAGTGGTTGGGATATTTGTGGGGTACATAGAAACACCCCATAACTATCATGTGTATTTTCCAGATAGTTAGAAGACTGTTGTGCGACGGGATATCAAATTTCATGAGGAGAAAGCCATGAAGTTGTCGCTTGAGAGGGAGCTACAATTGCATGCATATGAGGAGCCTCTAGTTCCTAAAGATGAGCCTCAGGATGTGTATCAACCACAAGAGGAGGTTCATGGAGTGGAAGAAACCACTCATGCAACGCCAAACATCAGAGGGCGGAAGCACACCACAGAAGCTGAGCGACTGAATCTTGATGCAACGCAGAATGTAGGAGCCCCTACATCACAGCACAGACAGAGACAATCACCTGACCGATTTTCTGGATACATGGCTCTGATGAGCAAGTGTATTGTGATAGAGCCATCCTCTTTCAAGGAAGCTGTGGAGGACCCTGCATGGGTATATGCCATGGTGGAAGAGTATGATTCGATTGTCAGAAACAGTGCATGGGAGGTTGTCCGAAGGCTGGAAGGGAAATCAATGGTAGGTTCGAGATGGATCTACAAAGTGAAGCAAGCTATTGATGGGAGTGTCGAGAAGTACAAGGCAAGATTTGTTGCCCAGGGCTTCTCACAGATTGAGGGGATCAACTATGAAGAAACCTTGCACCTGTCGCAAGGTATTCTTCCATACGAACCATCCTTGCTCTCTTAGCGCATATGGGTTGGAACATTCATCAGATGGATGCGAAGACTGCGTTCCTCAGAGTCATTGAGGAGGAGGTGTACATAGAGCAGCCTGAAGGATTCGAAACCTTTAGCAGTGAGTCGAAGGTGTGCAGGCTCAAAAGAGCGCTATATGGGCTGAAACAAGCACCTCGTGCTTGGTACACATGGATAGACAGTTATTTCACCGAAATTGGTTTTACCAAGAGTGAGGCGGATCCTAACCTGTACCAGATTGTGGTTGAGGGTAAGTTTCTCATAATTATACTTTATGTAGATGATTTGATACTGACTAGTGATGAACTGTTGATACACTCATGCAAGGATGATCTTGCAAAGGAGTTTGAGATGAAGGACTTGGGCCTCCTTCATTATTTCCTGGGATTGGAAATTTGGCAGCGAAAGGTTGGACTATTTGTGTCTCAAGGCAAGTATGCCTGGGAGATACTGGAGAAGTTCAACATGTAAGGCTGCAAGCCTATCGACACTCCTCTTCCTGGTGATTGGAGGAAAGAGGATGCTACATTGGCAGAGGTAGTGCATGCCACTGTTTATCGACAGTTGGTTGGTTTGCTCATGTATCTAGTCAATACACGACCGGACATATGCTACGCTGCTAACCAGCTTTCAAAAGCTATGGTTAAGCCTACCAAGCTCTTTTGGAAGGCAGGCAAGCATGCCCTGAGGTATCTCAGGGGCACATCGGGATATGGATTATGGTACAGACAGTCGGATGAGGTGAAGCTGCATGGCTTCATGGATGCAGATTAGGCAGGGAGCCCAATGGACAGAAAGAGCACATTTGGAGGGATTTTCAGTATTGGGTCTACAACAGTTTATTGGTACAGTAGGAAACAAAGATCCGTGGCACTCAGTTCAGCAGAGGCCGAGTACATGGCACCAAGTTTGGCTGCATGCGAGGCTATATGGATGAGGAAGATCCTGGTCGGGTTGTTCGGTTCACACTTAGATCCTACTGTGATATATTGTGATAATCAGAGTTGCATTAAACTCTCGGTTAATCCAGTATTTCATGATAGATCTAAACATATTGACATCCAGTATCATCATATCAGAGATTGTGTGCAGCAGAAGATCATGTTGCTTTCTTACATTCCTACGGAAGATCAGGATGCAGATATTCCGATGAAGGCACTCACCAGGAGAAAATTCAAATACCATAGAGAAATAATCAGGGTGGCAAATAATCCCTATCTTGTTGAGAGGGAGTGTTGAGATTCAAAAAGATGATGAGCTTAGTGAAAAGAGTCGCCTTCACTAAGTGGGCCTGCAGGCTATTTTTGGCGCAAAGTCTATTTTTAGACTATGTCTTTTTTTAGACATGTCGATCATATTCTATGAGTTGCAGGATGTTATTTGTGGAAGGTTGGTCAAGTTGGAAAAATAGATGGACTTTTATTTTTAGACATATTGGGCGGAATCTATTTTTATATTTCCAGTCTAAAAATAGATATGTCGAATATTATTAGCCCTTAATAATATTTGGACTCTAAACATTATCTTATTCTCTTGGAGCACTTCAGTTAAGTGCACAGATGTGGCACATGAGCCGACATAAGGAATTATGCTATTCCTGAGGGTTTAGTGGAGCTATTGCATGGAGGACTTCAGTTATAACTCATGTGACAAAGTTTTGTGGAGTTGTAGAAGTAGTTGGTGGAGTTGTGTTCAGTTTAACTCAGTTAGACATAGTTGAGCTAGTTGTATCTAGTCTAACTGATTGATACACTAGTGAGAGTGGTGTGAATTAATTAATAATTAATTCACTAAAAATTAACTCATTAATCAACTGAAGAATACACCCGTTAACTATAGTGCATGGACAGTTTCAGTGGAGACCAGTGGAGAGGTAGGTGAAAGAGCAAGTGTGACTATTAGTTGTGACTATAGTGATGCATTGATTGCATCCAACACTCAGTGGAGATGCCAATGAGGATTGCGCAGTGCAAGCCAGGTGGATTCAAGTTCATTCAGAGCCATTCTTCAGCAGGGATTGTGCAGTAGGGGCATGCTAGCAGGTGGTAGAGATCGGTGCATGGATTTGCTAGATCAGGGCCCGATTAGTGTGTAGCGATTGTATTGTACTGAGATCTTGATATGATCAGCTTTGTATGAGGATTTTTACATGATCTCTATGACATATATTATATACATATAGTTGGGGCTTTTAGCTTCAGGCTTTCTCATTAAAACACTATGTTCATATGTGTGAATTTTTATGGTTTCATGTGTGCTTCGCAATTGATTTAATTTCCACATGTGATGATCAATAGTGGAATAGATTCTGTATTGTGCATGAAGTTAAAATAGTGTGCGATCATGAGAATATTGGATATATAATGAATTAGTTATATAATTTCTACATCATTGACATCTCGAATTCTCTGGACATATTTAGAGAAAATTCATGGCTCATTTCTTCATCATTGCTAGCAAATATTATATCATCGACATAAACAAGAGTGATCAGAAGTTTTTCCTTGTCCATATTCATGTAGAGATTGCTACCTGCCACTCCCTTTTTGAAACCTTCTTGTTGCAGATAATGATCCAACTTTGCATACCATGCTCTAGGGGCTTGTTTTAATCCATACAAGGCCTTTTTTAGTTTGCATACAAGGTCTCTTCCTTCAGCAAGATCAAATCCTTTTGGTTTCTCCATGTAAACTTCCTCCTTGAGATCTCCATTCAGGAATGCTGATTTTACATCCATTTGATAAACCTTGAATCCTTTCGAGCAAGTAAATGCTAAAAACATTCTTATGGCTTCCATTCGAGCTACTGGTGCAAAGGTTTCTTCGAATTCAATTCCTTCGATTTGCGACTATCCTTTGCAGACAAGTCTGGATTTATTTCTGATGATTTGTCCATCTTCATTCATCTTATTTTTGAATACCCATTTTGTTCCAATTATATTTTTATCTTTTGGGCGAGGTACAAGTTCCCAAGTCTCATTTTTTTCGATTTGAGACATTTCTTCTTCCATGGCCTTTATCCAATAAGGATCTTTGCTTGCTTGAGAAAAATTTTCAGGTTCTATTAAAGATAATAGAGCCACATCATTTTTTCTAGGGGTGCTTATCATCCTTCTTCGAGTTTGGATTCCTTCATCTATATTTTCGATGAACTGTTCTTCTGGATGATATTTTTGAACAAAATTGACCTTGAAGGCAGTTTGTGAAGATTCCTTTTGAGTTTCACTTTGAGGTTCTTCATTCTCCTCTTCTTTTTCAGGTTCTTCTTCTTCACTTTGTTTAAAGAAAGACTCAACTTCATGATCTTCAATTCCTTTTTCTGGATGGGATTCATCAATCTTCACATCAATGCTTTCCACTATTCTTCGTAGACGATAGTTGTAGCATTTGTAAGCTTTGCTCCTAGTGGAGTATCTAAGAAATATTCCTTCGTCAACTCTAGAATCAAATTTACCTGGTGAGTCATCATTTATTTTTATGAAACATTTGCTTCCAAAAACCCTGAAATATTTTACTGAAGCAGGTCTTCCTTTCCATAATTCATAAGGAGTCTTTTCATTATTTGGTCTTAGTTGAGTTTTATTTAAGGTATAAACTGCGGTGCCAACTGCTTCTCTCCAAAATTTTGGTTGCAAATCGGCTGCTAGTAGCATTGACCTTGCCATTTCTTGAATGGTTCGGTTCCTTCTTTCAACTACTCCATTTTGCTAGGGTGTCCTAGCAGTAGAGAGTTCTCTTTCAATTCCATTCTCTTTACATAATTCATCAAACTCTTTTGAGGTGAATTCTCCTCCTCTATCCGTTCTAAGACATTTAATCTTAGAATCTTTCTCATTCTCAATGAAAGCCTTAATATTTTTAAAACATTCAAATGCTTCGAATTTATATTTTATGAAATATATCCACATCATTCTAGTATAGTCATCAAAAAATAGAGCAAAGTACCTTTCACCCTGAAGAGCTGGAGTTCTATTTGGCCCACACAAATCTGCATAAATGATTACCAAAGGTTTTGTTGTTGAGAACTCAGTTTTATGGCTAGTTATGGTTTGCTTTCCATGTTGACATGGGCCACATACAACTTGATTTGGTTTGCACATTTTTGGAATATCCCTTATTGGATTCAAATCTATCAGGAAGCGATCTCAGGATTTTTTGAACAATGGTACTTTCTTCAATATTTTCTCCTAGTCCTCTAAGAGAGTTAACCGCTTCAGCTACTCGAAGGAAATATGATGCAATATCTTCTTCATCATCCATTTTCAGACTCTCGAATTGTATTCTATAGGTTTGAAGCTTTGCCTTCTTGACTTTGGAGTCACCATCATATAGAGAAACCAACTTATCCCATACTTCTTTGGCTAAGTCACAGTTCATGACTTTCGTAAATTCAGAATCGGTAATTTCACTAGTGATGGAATTTAAAGCTTTGGCATTAGCAATGTAGGCTCTTCTTTCAGCTTGATTAGTTGGAAGATTTGTGGGAGCTTTGTATCCATCTAGAACAGAGTGCCATACTTTAGGACCAAGAGACATTAGATATTAGGACATCCTCTTTTTCCAAAAACCAAAATTCATTCCATTAAAGATAGGTAGTTTCCCTGTTGCTTCCATGTTCTTCATTGTGCCTAGGAATCCTTCTTCCAGCTGTTAGGTTGATATTAAAGAAGCTGGCTCTGATACCAATTGTTGGAAATACTGAGAGGGGGGTGAATCAATATTTCTTTTCAATTGTTAATTATTTCCAGTTAGATTCTACACAAAAATAGAGAAATGAATAATTTATTACAGAAGGAAGGATAATGATCCTTTTACAAATGAATGAGTACAATGATTTCCAAGCACCAACTTGGACTTAATGAGGCTCCGACCTCTAGGGCTTTGACACTATCTTCTTCAAGGCACCAACCTTGTGTTTAGGGGCACCAACCCCTAGGACACCAATCCTTTTTTCTTCTTTTAATAGAGAATGTGAATAGTACTTACTTGAATGTCCTTGACATAATTCTTTACTGTTTAGTCACTTCCAAAATTCTTCACTATCCACTAGTATTCATTATTTCACTTCAATTAATCCATCAATGATGCTATCTTCATTTTCCAAGAAGAAAATATCACCGTTCCAAACTCCTATAGGTGTCCGAGTTGACTATGATGAGCTCCTGTGGCTTATCCGAATCTATAGTCCAACCTTAACTCCAGTAAATGATATTATCACAGTTCTTCTGCACCACACAGCACCAATAATTCTTTACCACACAACATTAATACTTTAGCACTATCTAGATCATTCTTTTACCATAGTTACACCAACAAATATTGTAGTGTCTTCACCTTCCAAGCTATCTTCCTCCACAGTTCGAGTTGTTATATTGCAATAATCCACAAAAATATTTATCACCTGCAAATGCAATAGAGTCTTCAATGTATGAGGTATGGACCTGAGATTTATAAAAGTTGCAGTTTGAAAGTATTGATTCCACAGTGACAGATCCGAGTCACAGGGAGGACACATAGTCTGAAATCACAGTCAAGGTTGCAGTCCGAAATCACAGAGAGGACACACAGTCTGAAATTACAGTCAAGGTTGTAGTCCGAAATCATAGAGAGGACACACAATCCGAAATTACAGTCAAAGTTGCAGTCTGAAATCTTCCACATGATTCACAGGTGCGGTTTTGACTTCAAGCCTAGAACAAGTTTATTCTTCCTTTTCTTTAGGTTCACAAAATGTGAAAATATCTTATCTCTTCTGTCATGTGTGTCCGAACTGTGTAGAAGAATCTAAGCTACTTCCACAGTCCGAGCTACAACTATTGTCACCGTCCTATGGTTTAATGTCATCTTTAAGCCCAAACAATTTCCTTGTTCTCTTTCTTGTGACCCTTCAAGTTCACGAGATGTGAACATATTTTTTTTCTCTCTGTATTAGATGAATCGAATACTGTGTGTTTTTTTTTCCACTGAAATTTCTTGACTGAACCGAATGAGTTTAACTTTATATTTATAGTTGTTTTTCATTTTTGAAAGGACATGACTGTTGGGAAAAGGGGCTGACTTGTGTCCTTGAGCATAGGTTGGCTCAATGTCAAAAATATATTTTTCAACTTGAAAAATTCAGTATCTTACAAAATACTAGGATTTTTGGGACAAATAAGGGCTCATTGGAAAGGCAAAATTATGCTCTAAAATATGGTATAGGAATCATATTGAGAGGCTACCTCTAAGGTGGTGAAAACATTTTTTTTTAACGTGACTGATTATTAATTAGTGCAGAAGGTGATGGACAGCAAGAGCTTCTTCATTGTCATACGTCACCAAGTGTTTTTAAGTGAGGTCTCCACTTTTTATGTCTTTCATCATCAAGTGATCTCCAATTCCTTCACTGTCCATGTTATCATGTGTGCCATCAATGTCACCATGTCATCAAGATAATGCAGCGATATGTCATTAAACATATGCAGCATGATCATCACAAGGAGAGCTTCTTCATCAAGAGTATTCATTCATTCAACCTGTTGCCATCAATGACAACTTGGATTAACAAACCTGAATGCCTTCTCCAATGAATCAGGTTCTAAAACACAAACTTCATGTTGGATGTTATCCTTTAAATTCCCTATGAAGACATCAATCGTGTGTTCCTCTAGAATATCAGCTACCCTTGTATTCAATTTTTGGAAGTCCTTAATGTGCTCCACCACTGAACCCTTTTGTTTGAGATTTATCAATTGGCTAAAGAAGGTGTTGCTCTTTGTATACTCGTAATGTGCTATCCTTTCCTCTGTAAAAATTGACCAAGTGACAATTTGTTTATGGGAGCAAAGCCATTGATACCATACAAATGTATTTTGTTCTAAATGTAAAGTTGCAATGCATACTTTTTGTGTGTTTTTCACATTATTGAGTTCAAAATATTGCTCCATCTGTAGTATCCATGTTATGGGGTCCTTGCCATAAAACGTCCTCATATCCATCTTTGGAATATGGTGGTTCTTCCATCCAACATAAGAGTTTATGAAATCATGATTAACATTTATTTTTTTCTCATCATGAGTTTCCTCTACTATATTTTGGCCATTAGGAAACATTTATTGTATCAATTTTTTCAAACCTACCATGTATGCTTTTAGATCAATCTTCATGTTTTCCATGTTGTCTTTCATTTTTTCTTCAATGTCATCCATATTAGCTTCCATGCCAGCTTCCATGCTATCCATATTATATTCCACTCCTTTCTTCAAACCATCCATATTACTCTTCAAACCATCCATCTTCACTTCCACGCCTTTCTTCAAAACTTCCATTTCATTTTTTGTTGCTTTTTGCAAGAGCGAAATTTTGCGCACTTGCTCTTGTAATTTTGATAGATCATGTTGCAATTATTCATCTTCATGAGTCATAGTAGAGTATTCTGAGGGCTTAATGGGTGTTGAATTCTTTTTAGGGGGAATTTTAGAACCCAATATTGATATCTATGCTCAATATTCCCTTGGAATCACTTAAAACTGATTTCTCAAACAAGACTTATGCAATTTGAAAAAAAAATACACACCTTTTTCTTGCTTTTGAGGAGCTCGACAGTGAAACTGAATTATCTCTATAATTGAGGATCTTCAATATATGAAATTCGATCTTGTAGTAGCCCTATAAATCTTCTTTCGAATTCCACAGGTCTGACATGATTTGGATACTTCAAGACAAAGTTATGTCAAATCTCCCACAGTGACCTAATTATGGACTGGTTCAGTAGAGCACACTTGTATTGCTTGCCACGTCTTACTGTTTTCTCCTTCGGCTCTGAAATTGATACACCATAAACTAAAGTAAATTTGATTGCAGCCAATTTTTATAGAATTCCAATATGATTCTCAGAGAGAGAGTTATGACGATTTTCCCAGGGTCACCTCTTTGAGATGAAATTCGGGAGCCTGAAAAAACCCTAACTTCTACAGATCATATCTCTGAAACTATTGAGAACCAAGATTTGAAATTTTTATAGGACTTTCCTCAGGCTTTTGGCTTCACTCTGTAAAAATTTCATCTTCTGAACCTTTGTATAAAAAAGTTATAGAGAAAATTTCACGATGACCTGTTTAGGTGAAATTCGGTTGCCTGAAGAATTTTTTTTTCTTTTCTAAATTTGGCTAAAATCTATTACTGTAACATAATTTACAATGAGGCACTAGCCTCAGCAGTACTTAGCCAGGATTTGTGGCATATAGCATCCAAAACATGTTAGATATTTCCTAAGAAACCAGTTGAGTCCAAAAATTATGTGGCGCCCTCACAGGGGAAACCGGCATAAGATCAAGAAATACTTTTCTGTTTACATCCATTTTAGAACTGTCTAAATTTTTCAAAAAAAAAAATTCACCCAAGTGATTGGGAGCTGTGAACCTGATTCCTGAAGTAGCTAGTAGAATTAGCTGTCATTTGGTGTAGTTGGGCATTCGTCCACAATTCGGTAGCTGTAGGCGTCAAAGTCATCCTTTTCGGTCTGCTTTGCACCCGTTTTTTTCTTCTCCCGCTCAGCGCCAGTTACTTGTTCCATATGGTCCCGTGTCTGCTCCGCGTTATCAACATCTATGGTGCCTTCTCCTATATGAATCCGTTTGTGTGTGCAAGCAGAAGGCTCGCCCTGAACGCTATCATGAGGCTCGTCCTGACTCTTGTCCTGAGTGACGTCTTGTTTCTCCTCCTAGAACATGATGGTTATGGTGGCTTTGATAGTGGGTCTATCCATGGTGCATTGGTAGGTGAAGTGGGCAGTGTAAAGGGAAGAATAAGAGCTGACGGGATGGTGGTAGTAGAAGGGCCAGAGTGTTGGGATTGAAAGCTGGAAAAACGAGTGCGTCCTCTGCCGCTATGCATGTTTGGGTAATGAGGTGAGAAGTATTTAGAAGAGGGCGAAGAAGTGGAGCTCGAATTAGGCGTGGGTGAGGAGTGAGGCATTCTCCCTCTGCTGCTGCCCCATCTGCATCACATACGATGGCGCACCCTGGGCATGGCTTCACTGGGAGAGGGGAACAAATTATGCGGAATTGGGATGGTGAGGAACTGGTAACTGCCAGTAGCAGCAGAAGCAGAGTTGAGGAAAATACTACAGTGAGCGCTCTGAGAGTAATGGAGGCCTGGCCCAAATTCAATGCAACCGAGAATTGTGCAGCAATTACCAATGGTGGTGTGGAGAAATGACTTCGCAGCTAGCTGGAGGCATCGACATTGCAGAGGCAGATGAACATTCACGAATGCAGGTCTGAAGGCATTGGGAGAAGCCATGACGGAGTATTAAAGCAGAAGGGTGATGATAAATTGAACACAGTGCCGCATTAAAGGCCATTTATGAAATCACATTAGTGCAAGGTTACGGGTAGCAAAGTGGCTGTGCCACTTGCCAACCCAAACGTCCATCATCACATTAATGTTGAAAAACAATCGCATCTGGGGGGAGCCTGAAGAAATTACACAGATCATATCTTCAAAAATATTGCGAACCAAGATTTGAAATTTGTATACGATGTTCCCCAGGATTTTGGCTTTGTTCTATAAAAATTTCAGCTTCTGAACCTTCATAAAAAAAACTTTATAGCAAAAATTCCAGGATGACCTGTTTGGAGCAACGAAACCCTAGAATCCAAAGCTCTAATACCAAATGTTATGAAACCAACTCCAAAAATAGAAGAAAAGAGTGATCAATGCCTTAGAAATTAACCACTTAGAGCGGGAAACCTATAATACATTACATAAATGAAAATTTCTTGGATGATACAAATGACAGAACCTCCTTCTATATATAGAAGTCCATGGGGCACGATATAATCCTAGCTGACCTAACAATAATAATATAAGGGAACAATAACAATAATATGGGGGTTACAGGGGTACAAAAATAACAATAAGGGGGCTACAATAATAACAATAAGAGACTAGTAATATGGGGACCTAACATATCTCCTCTCTCAGTTTCATTGACTTCTTATGAGGTGCCACATTCCCCTTGTCACCTACATCCTGATATATTCCTCGCTTATTGAGCCATTTTAATTTAGTATTCTCATTGCCCTTCCATTCCTGGTTGAAGTCAGGCTTGCAATTTGATTATTCATAACAATGCTTTAGCTTCGTGATGGCTTCCTATCAAAATCAATCCGATATTTGAATGCTATTGGAAACCCACTGATGAACCTTTGAATCTTCACTTTCTCCTCCTTGAGATAGGGCACATATCTAAAAAACTCCAGAATTATGGTTGTATACTCTTCATCTGTCATGGAACCCATCCTGAGCTCATAGAAATCCTTGGCCTTCCCATCATAATATCTCTCTTAAAGGTAATTTCTTATGAAGAGTCTTTAAAACTTACCCCAAATCAACTCCTCTTCTCTATTCCTCTAACATGCCTAACATCTTCCAACCAGATATCTGATTTTATCTTGAGACTGAAGGTGAATACTTTGGATTTCATGTTCTATGAATAATCATGCAATCCGAATAATTTCTTTATACCAAGTATCCATGCTTTTGCATCTTCTGATCTCTTCACTTCTCCATCAAAAGTAGGAGGCTTGTCTTTCTTGAACTCCTCTAAAAAAATATTCCTTCGCACTCCTCCTATAGGGATGTTGGCGCTGGTGATAGTGATGTCTCCCAAAACCAGAGATAGAATAAAATCCACAAGTGCTAGCCCTCCTCTCAAGTTTATCCAAGGATCTGCAACCTTCCATGGTGTCATATTTGTCCATCTTTTACCCTTTTCGAGACCTGCTTCCATCTGCACCCTTATTATTTTCTTCCTGTCCATGACTGATCCCTAGCTGTCCCTACTTTTGTAAATCAGAAAGGCTCTGAAGGATGACTACATTAACCTCAAATTTCCTTTCTTGAGCTTTGGCAAGCCTTTCCTGTGCCTCAATCAACCGCTCATTATCTACCTTGCAATTAAAAATTTATGCCTTCAACCTTTTTAATGTATCTACCAAACTAGGAGAATATCCCTCTCCATGCCACTCAACTGATTTGTCCAACCCTTCCAATGTATCTTCTGGCCTGTATAGGGATTCATATGAATTGTACTCAACTATTATTCTCTTCATCTCTTGGCCTTCTATTTCCTACAATATGCCATTATTATCTAGGTAAAAACATAATCAAAAGCATACCTCAAGGTATCTCAGGGGATGTTATTGCATATGCAAAGGCCAATCTAGATTAGCACGATGCAACATCACATGCATACCAGCTCATACATGAATATCATAACCATAACAATATTAAATAGCCACATGCATGCATGATAAACATATAAACAACTAACATGCATGCATACAAATCTACATTTACCTCGAGGTCCAATGCTGCAACATCACTTTGATACCACCCTATAGCACCCCACCCCACCTTTACCCACTTTAACCTGCTCACCAGGGTAAACATGAGATGAGAGTTACTATACATGGCCTGATTTCCAAGATTCACTTATGGAAAATGGGGACCACATGTCCAGAATTGACTGTAAACACCTAGTGACAGATGATCACACTATTATCATTCTAACTTGACCCAACACTATTACCTTTTAGTTTAGTTTCCTTAAATTTAACACAACTTTCTATTTTTGGCAGTTTATGATAACTAAATGGAGATCATATACCAAATTTACAACCCCAGGAAGTTGGCGACCCAAAATATTAATTTATACAAACACTTTGTATACATAGTACATGTAGGTCATGAAGGCATATCTTGTCTTGAAGATGGATCCCCGTTGGGATTTGAAATGTCGACGAATTTTCTATAACATCGTGGATAATCCAGAAAGCTCTTCAATAAATGATAACCACAGGAGCTTGAAAACCATAAAGGCATATCTATTCACTAATTCATTACTTTCATCAGAGATTCATCAATAATTCTTACGAACCTACCTTACTAGTTGCAACAACACATATTAGCTCATGCATTCATATAAATAACTAAGAGCTTGTCAAACCATGGAATAGAGCCATAAAAAGATCATATCATATAATAGGAAATATATCATGCACGTAACCAACATTTAACGAGAATGAAACCATGACAAACCAGTCATAAATCACACATTAAATCAGAACATGTGCTCATTGATCTCAATGAGGAACAACACATAGTAACATATGCACAATGCTAACCAAGTTAGGGATTTCAATGTACCACCCGACCATAGAGGGGGTTGAACCATTTATTTATTTCATCCAATCACCCCTATGATATATTCCAAGCATGAATGTCGGATCCCATGGGATAAACAAAAAAAACCAACCAGGGAATCTAGAGGCTAAACCACCTCAACCCTTAACCACATTGATTTCACCTAAATTGGCCCAGAAAGAATTAACACCAAACAAACTTGGATGCCTTGAACTTTATTCAACATACCTAGAGGAATTTTCCTATCTCCACCCATTCATCAGTTGTTCCAAAAGAGCACTCATATCCACGCTTGACCCTTGGGGGAATTTCCCTGAAACCACCTCACTAGGATCCAAAGTCTACCCACCATCCAAAGATTAAACCAAAACAAGGAACCCACAAAACCATGGCTATCCAGGAAATGGAAAGGCAAGGCTGAAAACACCTATCAATCCAAGAAAATTCCATGCCAATGAAAATAAAGAAACCAAATATCCAAATTCATGTACCATGCATCCAAATCTCAACAATGAAATCACACATGCAACCTATTACCTGCAATGTCCTCTTGTTGAAGCTGCTGATCCAACCTTCTTTTCCACTACCCACGAATTCCTTTGCTTGATTGATTGCTCCTCTCCAACTCCAAGTGTATGTTAGAATGATCCAAGAGTGTAAGTGTGTAAGAGTGTGGAAAAAAAGTGCTAGAATGATTTCTCCCCTCTTTTATTTCTTTTCCTTTTCTTTTCTTCAATTTCCTTCATTTTCCTTCTCATCCATATTCTTGTCTCTTCATATTCCTTTTCTCTTATTTTCCTTTATTTATTTTATTAAATTACCATTTATTGCCTCTTTGTCTTTGCCAACGCCTTTGCAATTTCTATAGCCATTAATAAACCACATGGCACAAGTGATGACCACTTTAATGTTTTTCCCTCCATTCATCTTGGAATACGTGTACCATGACCTTGGTTTAATTTACTTACATGGAAAATCAACTTGGGGCTGTTACACCAGTCCTCATCCCCAAACCATAATAATGAAGGACATGATCCCACTGGTGTGAATCCCATGAAAATTTCACTTGCACACGAGGCTCTAGGCTATTATACAAATATCTAAATCTAAATGTTGGTCCCACTCTCCATTTTCCAGGTGGTTGAATATCATTGCTTGAGCCTATAGATGGATGACATCTATCAGGAAAGGTTAGCCATGTATAGAAAAAAACCTCAACATCAATGTAGCCATCTATGGTAAAATCCAGTGAATTATTTTTCTTCACAATCCTAGGAGGTACAAAATGCATTGCAATCAACTCAAAAGTAACCATGAAACTTTCATCTAAGCAAGGAATTTCCACATACGATTCATTACATATCATTTTTTGAGACCTTATGTGGTTGAAACATTTGAAGGCAAGAAGATGAATGTTATGCTGATGGATCCAATGTGGCTGTAATACTCCAATATATGATGTCAATGCATTCTAACTTCCATATTTTGTAGAGGCAACTAATCTAGCACTTACAAGTTCATTATAAACTTTTTTTCAAGAAGTTGGAAATTTGTGTCATCATTATCTTTCAGAGCAATAAATTGACAACATAAAGATTCTCCATTTCAGGTACTAGTGACCCACCTTTTGATAGAGTTCACAGTAAATAAAACGTTGACACTACTTACTATAAGAATACATATGACATTAGATATTGTTAAAACATAGTTAAACCATTGGGAGATACCTTGATAAATCTAAGCCAAGGTAATTTCAAATATTTTAGAACATAACTAAATTTGTATATAAAAATTTTGTAATATAAATATTAGATATTGTAATATAAATTTAAATATTTCTTATTGTAATTCGAAATTTTTTTCCTAGTTTATGTAAATTTTTTGAGCATTTTTATGAGGTGACAAACTATAATTTCGGTCCAATCCCTCTCAAGGACTAATAAATAATATAAAGCAACTTTTATTTATTTATATGAAATGAAAAATGTGAATTAAATAGATACACATGTATGCTACCATTACTGATTTCAGTTGGTATCAATAATCCTTGTGTTGTATAGAACACCTCATGTGGATGAAAATTCACACCTTCAGGAATATGATGGCCTATGCCAATAAAATTCACGTGATTTTCAAATATTATTACCCAAAAGAAAGTTCCACTACTCTTCACATCTACTAAACAATTTAAAACTCGTACAAGATATGGATTTTTCAACGACTCTTCAAAAATACCAGGAAAATTTCCACAATAAATATAGACATACATGCCTGCCTTTATGGTAAAATCAAATGGATTTGTGCTACATACAATAATTCCATCCATTTGAATGAATTTGTTTCTTCCAATCTTGATAAAACAACCATCTCCCTGTAAGGGAGTCACATCTGAATTGGATCCCATGAAATATCCCCGCTTGATGATTGCACTGCACTTTTTTGTGTGGTATTCATTTGACCCACTCAAGGATAATTGTGATTTTATTTCAAATACTGAAGGATGGTGCAACATAAGCTTTCCATTTTCATTCACATACACCATTTGAATAAGCATAACATCATCCATACTACATGTCCATGTGCCATTGGTACAAACAATGTAAAGAATTGGATCATTACTACAAGGATCCAAGCTTGCCAAATTTACATTTCCTGCATGGGAATCATAAATAAATTTGTAGATAATGATCCCTTCTAAATATTTTTCTCCTTTAAGAAGAGCAAGTGTATCAAACATTGGAGCCTTGCCCCTAACAAACCATATCGATGAGCGACATCAAATCCCATAAGGTTTTCTTGTATTATTAATTTGGACTTGGACATCAATACAAGAAGACTCTATTTCATCATCACTCCAATAATCATTTTTAGCATTTTTAGATAATAATTGTGACTTTCACCATTGTATGGCTCGTTGCTACTTCATTTGTCTTTATTTTTTTCATCTAGCATCTTCTTCGGCAATTATTCAAAATGCTTCTTCCATAACTTTTGTAGGAAACAACTTTTGTTCTTTATGTGGTAATGTATTAGAGTTTGTACTGAAGATGTTTTATTCTATAAAATGATGTAAACCACGATATTGACAATATGCCCAAATGGGCTACACAAGTTACACATGAAATCTCTAAATTGGAAACTAATAGTGGGGAAAGCAATACATTTGTTTATGCATGATATAAATGCTATACTAACCCTTAATATAATCTTTGATTTTATTTCTCCTTGCATCAGATATGATTTATACATAAAATATATCCAGTTCTATAATATTTTTACAATAAAATATAGCCAGCCCCGTTAGAAAAAAAATGCAAAATGGAAATAAAAAAAAGAAATGTAACATAGATTTTCTAGCAGTTTTCTTAATCAGACTTGGATAAAGGCCATGATAATCTGAAACAAAAGCATATATAAAACAAAAAAAACGTCATTCTACAAAAAAATTTAAATTTATCTTATTAGTGATTTACATAATATTGAAATCCCTTCTAGTTCAATCTGGTATTACATCTGATATGGTTTGATCTAGAATAGCATCCTAAATTCAACCAGGGAGATCGTATGAGAGGTCATGAAGGCGAGATGAGAGTAGGTAATACTGACGACTAAAATTCACCCAGGTAAGTCGAAATGGTCAAAAAAAATAACCAACCAAATGAAAATTCAAATGTGTTAATTAACCTCACAACCTTATACACGCAAACCACAAAAACTAACCTAACATTTTGGGTTATTAACAAAAACTCAAAAACAGGTTATTCCTCTCCTCTTTAATCTACTTCACCTATGTGGATTCTCTCTTTATAACCTAACATTGTAAATCGTATAGTTGGGAAAGATTTTTGGTGGGATTATGAGTTTGACTAATTTCAAGATTAACACTGCTAATTAAAAATTAATTAATTTTTAATCTTTTTCTTATTTAGGATACAATTCAGGTTTGCTATATTCTTATGGTTTTTTTAAATTTTTTTGTCAGTTTTCAACATTGTTCCTGATGTTGTTAGCTGTGTTTCTAGGACCATTTTCTATCTAACCCTGTGAGGTGCTATTATTATACAATTTTCTTTCTTTGGGGCTTCTGTCTTTGATAAGGTAATGATGCGTCCCCTGGTCATGGGGGATGAGGAATCCCTGGACTATGAATTATATATGATAGATTACCAAGAAATATTGGCCCAAACACCTATGTTAGATCACGTGTCCCTTTGTGTTTCTCTAAGAAGCAAAGTAGGGGTGTCGTGTTCTATTCCATATATTAACACAACTCCTCTTTCTACGGGCTTTTTTCCATCTACTAGTGAGGCTTTTGACCCAGAGGAAGCTCTCTATGTGGGCAGAATATCAAGCAGGGTTCATATCTTTAAGGGTGTTGGAAATTCACAAGGGCTCCCTTTTGTCTCTTAATGTTCAATTTTTCCATCCCAGGCTACACCATTTCAACAACCACCTGACTTATTAGAGTTATGGTTTGAATCATTTCTCCCATATTTTTCTGCAAAATTTCTAGGGGTCTCTAGCCAAATAAAGGAAGTCTTAATTTCGATGATTACATCATCTTTCATTGTCCCTCGCTTCCCCACTGAGTTTCCCTCAACCAATATATTACTAAGGGAATTGGTATCCACTGCAGGGTATTGGAGAGCAGTCCATTTGGGGTCTATTGAGCCATTAACTGGAAATGTCAATAAATCTATGCAAGGTTCTTAAGATCTATGAAAATTTAAAGGAAGCACTTAAGGATAGATAAAGAAGGAATATTGTATAAATATGTATAAGGAAGTGATAATGGCTCTAAGCTTAGGCTCTCGCTTGGTTATTCATTAAGCATAGGCCTTATGAAACATATCCTTGGTCGGTGGAGTATGTGGTCAGAAATTTGGGTTGCAACTACTCTCTGAATGGGCCAAGATGGAGGTTCACCCACTAATTAAAAACCCTCTATATATTAGGGTTCTTACTTAGGGTTGGCTTCATTTGATATTTCAGGATGTTAAGGACTCAAATTTGTTCACTAATATGGTTATGAAAATTGATAATTCTCTATTTTATTCCAAACTTCGGTCTCTGCATTTTGACACCAGATGTGAACATTCAGACATTGTTCCTCTCTGGGTAAGGATTCTAGATCTCCCTACTCATTACTTGCATGAGTTAAAATTTTAGGATTTTGGTAATCTTCTTGGAGTTTATTTAGAGCATGAATCCTCTTACCTCACTATGGGAGACATGTCCATGGCAAGGATTTTCATAAGCGTGGATTTATGAGGTGGGTTTCCTGGTTCTATAAATATGGGTTAAAAAATGGCTCGTCTAGACCTAGATTATGATGGGGTCCCTTTTCATTGTAAGAGGTGCCATAAAAACGCACACCTTTCCAAATAATGTGTGTTCCCTTTATGCAAGAATACCCATAGAGCTAAAGTTTCTTCATCTGGAGGAGCTATGGAACCAAGGGGTCATTCACATGAGATTTTGGTCTCTTCTTCAAGTGTATTTTCTCAGGGCGTTAGGGAAGGTGAAAAAGTGTCACACTAGACTTCATAGGGATGCTAGTCTTTGGTTCAACTTTCTGTTCAATCGCCTCCAGTATACACAAGTACAATGTCATCTAATCCCCCATATTCCTCCATATCTATTTTAAAGGATTATATTTTTTTCGGTGCACATTCCTTGGATATTTCTCTTCGACATATGTGGTCCAAAGATCTATTATCTTATGCAACCCTTGATTGTCCCCTTCTATTCATGTTTTGGATTTGTGTCCTTGACTAAATGCCTTGGGTGACATATCTGTTGAACCCCAAAATTGCTTCTTTTTGACAACTATCTTACACCCCTTCCTCCTTCTTTTTGATCGTAATAAATCTAATTAGGTATCAATTTATAAGGTTTATGGCATAATAGGTACATAATAATATTCTGTTTCATAAATATCAATTTTATTTATTATTTAACTCAATATTTACTTGATCTACTGAATTACAACGATTTTGCTGCTAATGTCTGATTCTGCAACGAAGTTGAAGGTTTGATGGGTTTTGAAGCTCTAGCTGAAGAACAAGGCATATGGGTAGGTGGAAAATAGCTAGAAAAATTATTTTTACCTATCATCATAATCTAGATCGATAAGGAAAGCACCATGGTAGCTCAGCCAAAGTGAAAGTCAACCACTGTGGAAGGTGAATGAAGCAAGCGATAAAATTAATAGATGCAGATATTCAACCTCATGATTTGCTTCGCTGATAGAAAATCATGTGGGAATCATGTTATCTTATCATTTTCTGTTAATTTTAGTCTTTGTCGAGTAAGGAAAGATCCTAATACTCTGAAAAAATTATGAGCACGAGATTATAAATCTGTATCTCGGCATGATAGTCACAGACTTGGATATTGTTTGAACAAACTCTGTTTTTGCAAATACAAACTTTGTTTCATATCATTCCTTTGCTATGCGATTTATCAATGCGAATTTAGTCTTCTGAAGATGTGGTACTGTCACCTACTTCTCATAGGAGGGCCCCCTCGAGTTGTATGGTTTTCATTAATTGCATATATAATTTCAATTCTATGTTTGGTGTAGCATTTTATTAGTTTATTTAAATGCTTAAGTTTTGGTATTTAAATGAATGCTTAGGATTGTTTCTAGAGTAATATTGTTTAATAATTTTTCTGTAAGAGTGAAGCCGAGATCTCTTGTTTACATAGATAAATTATAAATTGATATATATTTACAATATAGTTGTGTGAAAAGGATTTTAATTTAGAGTTAATCTCTTTTTTGTCAAAATAAATTTAAATTTAGTTTTATAAGCAAGTGTGATTTCATTTTAAGCAAGTGTGATTTCATTTCAAGCATGTGTGATTTCATTTCAAGCAAGAGTGAAGCAAGTGTGCTTTTCTTTTGAGCAAGAGTGATATTTATTTATGCAAAGTGTGATATTTATTTTGAGCAAGTGTGATAGTTCTAGTATAATATTCCTTAGGCAAGTGTGATAATTTTATGGCGATTCTAGTTTGCAAATAATTTTGATTTTAAGAGTGATATATTTACTTTCATAGTTAACATGTGCATCTCTATATTTCAATTTAACTTAGGAGTTGTTTGAGTAATAAGAACTCCTAGCACATACAATGCACATACATTTCAACTATATACTAGCCCTAGTTGCTAGTTCAAGTAAGTAATTTAACACCAATTAAATTACCAAACTTTTTGGCGCTGTTTTTGGGGAAGTGTATATAGGAGTAGTTTTCTTTTAATATATATAAAAAGAAAAATACAAGAAAAAGACCCTCTAGCGGAGGTTATAAAGGAGGTTTTTAGTGTTATAAAATTGGCCAAAATTGTCAAAAAAACATATTCTACCACATCCGTTTATGGGAACAGAGGTTTTGGTGGAGCTTTTAACGGAAATTCAACACAACTAAAAAAAAAAGGGCTGCCGGAGGTTATTATGGATGTTTTTTCATCGGTGCACTACTCTGGCTTTAATGCACCGGTGCGTACATGTACATGGTGCCCCGAGGCGGTCTAAGGAGAATGCACTGGGTCGTTAAGGTATAAAACATCACCGGGTGTAGTGTTGGTGATACAATGCACGGGGCTGTTCTAATTGGTCTTGGGATTTGAGAGGTGCCCATAGGTCATATCAACGCACCGGTGCGTATACCTTTATGATGCACTGGTGCTCCATATCACAGAAGGGCACCGAGATTTATAATTGGTATTGGTATTCGTGCGGTGCACATGGATCATACAAATGCACCTGTGCTTATAGATACATAAACGCCCCTGTACGCAGTATCAAACAAACACACCGATATTTATAACTGGTATCGGTATTTGTGCGGTGCCCATAGATCATAAATGCACTGGTGCGTATAGGCACCGGTGCGTATAGACACATAAACACACCGGTTTACAGTTACTGACAGGCACCGGTTTTCATTTTGTTTTTTAGAAACATCGACCTGTGACAGTCCAATTATTGTGATTGTTTTAAATTCATTATTCATAAAAATTCGACACATCTTATAACAATATTCATATTAATTAAATTTTTATTAATGCATTTGAATGTGTTGTTTGGATTAATTTTTTATATCATATTAGAATTATTGTGGTTTTTTAAAATTCGTTATTCATCAAAAGTCGACACATATATATCTTATAACAATATTCATATGAATTAAATTTTTATTAGTGGATTTGAGAACGACAATGGAGAACGCAATAGCGACAATGGAGAATGCAATAGAATAAATTATAACATATTTTATGATTATATATATAATATATATGAATAAGAAAGTCTTTATCATACAAAATGGGACAATTAATATTTGTATCCCTTTGGCTTTCAATTGGGACACTATGTCCATTACATTAAACAAAATGTTTGATTTCACAGACATATTTCAAAAAATAAAATGCCTTGCTTTGATATCCAAACATAGTGATCATCATTCTTCACTTGAACGGCTGTCACTATTAGAGCTACTTCCGTGACTTGGGTTATTTTATGAATGTTGTGTTCATGGCTTTGATTGTTTTCTTCTTCTTCACCTTCCATCTACAAACATAAAAATAAACTGAAATGAGTGTATATATATTAGTGAGAATAATGAAAATTGCAATATTAAATAATATACATCAATGTAAATCGAAAAGAAAAATGATGTACCATAGCAACAATTGACTCATAAACTATACACATTATTTCAAAACCATGTACCATGCCATCTTTCAAAATTTCATCTGTTGGCGCAGTTCCATACTTTGTTTCCTGCAAGTTTTATACCCCATAACAAATCATATATTTAATATAAAAGATGTTTTTGTTCTATTAATTATAGACAGAGCTAAGTAAAATAAGATCGATAGATGCTTACAAATTCCACAATTAAGTTCTGATATGCCAACATATACTCACAATCCATATTTAACCCAATTTCAATCAATTCGTCTGATGGTTCTTGTTTGTATGTTAGCACCTATTTGAAGACATTCAATGATGCTTTTTGTAAAACTACTTAAAAAATACAAAAATGAAATCTAGTTAAGTTGTTATAAGGAAGTAACAATTACTCACAAACTTAGAGATCAACCATTTTCTTCCTTGTCGTCCTATTTTATGTGTTGAATGGGTTCCATTTTCTTTTCTTTTCTACAAGAAAATTCTTGAAATTAATATTTAATGCTAAATTGTTTATTTATTGTACCTAAAGATCGAAAAATTCAATGATTGCATATTACATTTGAAGCACGTTGTTGTTGTTGGAAAGCACGTCTATACATTCGTTCCACTAGAACCCTTAAACTTTTGTAGATTTTTTTCCCCTTTCGTTAACTTCCAGCACTGCTCTAGATGAGCTAAGGAGCAATTGATTTTCATTTACATGCTCTAATTTTTTTTCTTTTCTTAGAACAACATTCCTTTTCTGAGTTGTTGGTCCCTGTAAAACATTAAACAGATGTGAATTAGTAGACTGTCTGACACATGCTATCTAATAATTTTAAGTATATTATTAATGATAATTCAAAAAAGAAACTCATATTGGATTGATAGTATTTTTTTCATTCACCTGATTCATCCTTTTGCAATTTTTCCATTAAAATTTTACGCTTTTCTGGTCCTAGATAAAAAATAATCATATCGAGCTTTCTCATTTTATGGCTTTGCATGACACACAATAAACAATACATATTAGTTAAACTTACATATAGTTCAAAAATAATATTTTTTATAAAGAATTTACAAAGAACTTGTCTTTTTTGCTTTTCTTGATGTGTTAACAGTATTTTTGTTTCTTGATCTCTTGTTAGACATTTCTTTATCAATATGAAACCTGTACCATATCATTCATTAATATATTTATAAATAAATTCTCAACTTTTCAGGTAGAAAATAAATCTCAAGACACCGGTGCGCCTTTCACGAGGTCCGCACCGCGACCGGTGCATGGGGATATTAACAACGCACAACAAAACAATATAATACACCATACGGTGCATTGGGTATTGTAAACACACCGCAAAAAATAGTGTAATAGACCAAATGATGTGTGGGGTATTATAAATGCACCGCAAAAATGGTGTAATACACCGTACGGTGCTTTTCTAGTTAAATGGAGCACTGGCGCCCTATTTCATATTTGGCGCACGGATTTAGATTTTTTTTTTCATTTTTTTTACTATAGTACTTTCGTGGTGCGCTGTATAATACAACGCACCGGTGCAGTATAGTACGCAGGGCGCACCAATAAAGAAAAATCCATTTTTTCAAAAATTCATGCAATGGTTGAATGGATTGGGATCCGACTATGCAAGTTGTCTCGTGGGTTGGAAGTCAATCTAAAATGAAAAACCCTAATTTTGAAATCACAGAAATAGGGAGAATAAAGGGAAAAAACAAAAGAATGAAGGGTTTAGGGTAAAAATGGATAAAACTGCAGAAAAAATAAAAAAAATAATCAAATTTAATCACGAGATGGTTTCAAATTCTATGATATAGGGTTTGAATCACCAGAGGTTTGGTTTTTGATTGTCTGAATACTTCTGTTCGAACGTATTTCGCTGCTCCACAGTTCCCTCCTGCTCTCTTGCTCCAGATCTGTCTCCTACAAATATCTGGTTGAAAATTTTAGCAAAAATAGTGAAATAATGAAAAGTGTCTAGTATTTAAAGAATTATTTTAAGAAATTAGATTTTCGAAAATATTTTGCTGACCATTTTTCAAATTGCCGTTTTTTTTTAACTTAAAGAAAATAGAGTTGCATTTTTATTTATTTTCGTTTATTCGTTACCGGTGCAGAAGAGTTGTGACGCACCGGTGTGTCTTATTTATACGACGTACCGGTGCGTGTTAGGATGATAAGTGCACCAGATTGTATAAAGTTCTTTTTTTTTGTATGTAAGATCATAATAAAATAATGATAATGATAAAGTACATGAATTTGTTTTCATTATTTTCTAAACTTTATTATGTTACAAAAATTTGTAATATTCTAGATTTGTTATTTTACAATTATTTGCAAATTTACAAATTTAAATATTTTAATAAAATCATTTCACATTAATAAAATTAAAATTTTCACATTAATAGAATTAAAATTTTACAAATATTTTACATACAATTACAACTAAAAGTAAAATTACAATTAGAATTAAAATTACAATTACAATTTTACATTAATTTCACATACATAAATTACGATTAGAAATACAATTACATTTACAATTTTACATAGAATAACATTTACAATTTTACGTAGAATTACATTTACAATTACAATTACAATTTTACAAATATTTTACATACAATTCAATTAAAATTACAATTACAAATACAATTACAATTTTAGAATTTTACATAATTACAATTTTGGAATTTTACATACAATTACATTTACAATTTTACAGAGAATTACATTTACAATTACAATTACAATTTTACAAATATTTTACATATAATTTAAGTAAAATTACAATTACAAATACAATTACAATTTTAGAATTGTGATTCCCGTGGTGAACTGTGCGCTTGGATAAATGATCGCACCGCCTTTTATTTTATTTTTTTTGTTTTAAAATTATTTAGGGCACCTTTCGGTACCGCCCCGGAAACGGTGCGGATACCATTAGCACCGGTGGCGGTGCGGCCTGTAAATTTTACAAGTAGCACCGCTATCCGGTGTGAGCCAAATAGCTCCGGTGCACCGTGCAACAAATTTTTTTTTCTTTTTTAATGGTTATTTCAATTTCTAATCCGCTAAAAGGCTTAATTATGGAAAAACTAGAAAAATAACTGTACATTTCGTCGTTGAGGAGGCATATTGGCTCTAAAATTTGCAAAAGAAAATTTTCCCACCGTTTTTCAAAATGCATGCTGGAGATTGGTGGCCAATGCAGAGCAACAGTGCGTGCAATGGGTGTAATGAGAGCACCGATGTTAGGGCAGATTAGACAAGGGGAAATGGAACCAATGCTTGAGAGCTTTGGAGCACTGAGGAAAGTGAAAAATGAAGTTTTTTGGCCGTAATTTTTTATTTATTTAACCCTGTTCTGGTGTGTGGGGTTTTATAAGCGCACTGGTACGCTTACCTACAACCGCACTCGACTGTGTCAAATTTGGCGCGTTGTTTATAATGCACCGGGGCGGTTCCCTAACACCACACCGAGATGTTTCAGTTTCGGCGTGACATTTTGATGATGCACCGGGGCGGAATATCTGTAAAGCACTGATGTGGAATAGTCGCAAAACACTGGTTTTTTGGCCTTAAATTTTTTTTATGTAACACTATTTTGGTGTGTGCGGTTTATCGGCGCACCGGTGCTCTTGGATAAGAACGCACCAGCGCATTTCTATTTTGGCACGGTGTTTTATGATGCACCGACGCGGAAGGGTGGTGAAGCACCGGTGCGTTATAGTAATAGGAGGTGCCAGATGTGTGTGTACGTCGCGCAAGCTGTTCGGTGTGCCAATGTTTCATGTGCACCAGTGCGTTCTATGGTAGGGCGTGCACCAATAATTGAGAGCTCAGGAGCACTTGAAAACTGAAAAATCTGAGTTATTTTGCCGTAATTTTTTTTTTTTTAATTTAACCCTTTACCGGTGCGCGTTGTTTATAGGCGCATCGGTTTTGTTTCTTACAAACGCACCGGTCGGTTAGTGTTTTGGCGAGATGTATTATGATGCACCAGTGCAGTTTCTTTCTACCACACCAGGTGGTTTTGGTTTTGGCACGGTGTTTTATAATGCACCGGCACGGAAGATCTGTGACACACCGGTGCTATAGAATAATAAGATGCACCGGGCGGGTGTGTACGGAGTGCACGGTGTCTGGTGTGCCAATTTTTTGGTCCACACCAGTGCTTTCTTGGTTCCAGAGCACTGGGGCGACGTGTAATGATAAGCGCACCAACCCTCCAGTGTGCCAATTTTTTGGTCCACACCAGTGCTTTCTTGGTGTAGAGCACCGGGGCAACATGTTTTGTGAGGGGAAACCACTCGCAAAACCCTCTGCCCGCCAACCTACTCTAGTAACCTCTACTAGAAACGGATGTATGGGGTATTTTTCTGTGGGTTTCCTCAAAAACATCCGGTAGAGGGTCTTTTCCTTGTAATGAAAATCTTAAAAATGATATGCATAGGGAAAGAGATTATAGAGGTAGATTTGTAAGAGGTAGGAGTTTAATTCCAAAATAACCACTCACCCCACCAAGACCTTGTAGTGCAACACCATCCACCGAAACTCATATTTCATCAATTGCACGAAGACATAGACTTCCCGAGGTACTTAGATCTGAAATCCAACCTAGATATTCACCAACTTAATCTACTGAAACCGTAGTAGTAGAAGAAGATCCTACATCCCCAAAAAAAGGATTAATATTTCTATATTCAATTGGAGAACAATTTCTAGGTAGAAAACTAGAAATCCCTAGAGAAGAAGAAGAAGAAACCTATTTTAACTTCCATTCAGAGAAGAACCAGAGGAGGAATGCAAGGATCCACTTTTGGAACCTTATATTAGCTCTGAGGAATATACAATGGTAGGAGAAGGGGAAGGAGAAGTACACAATGTGAATGGTGAACAACCTATAATTGGAGGTGGAAGAGGTGGAGGGAGAGGAAGAGGAGGTGGTAGAGGAGATCCATAACCTTTTGGATTTCCCATATTTTATTAAGATACCACAACCAAAATGAAAATATCTCACCCTCTATCCTCCCTAATTTCCATGGATTAAGGAATGAGGATCCTGAAACATTTCTCTTTGAGTTTGAAGTTTTGTGTAGATCCTATGACTACTTGCCTGATACTCAAAAGTTGAAATTGTTTCCAACCACTCTTAAAGATGCAACATTAAAATGTTTATGGGATTAGGAACATATACCATAATAACATGGGAGGAAATGAAAGATGCGTTTTTATAAATATACAAAGATTATTGTATGCCTCATAACCTTAAAGATGAAGTCTTTAAAATGATGCAAAAAGAGGATGAAGATCGTGAGGATTTGGTTGAAATATTTTCTGACAATCTTAAAAGTGCTAAAATGCATAATCTAGATGATGAAACTTTTAAAGCTATTTTTATAAAATCCATTAGAGATTAGTGGATAGATATTATCAATTTAATGGGTAAAGGAAAAGTTTCACAATTAACATTTAGAGACATTCCTGAACTTTGTACACATATTTCAAGAGGTAAGGCTATAACTGAAAAAATCCAAGAGATCCTGTTATGTCTAGGATTAATAAATCTATAGCTGGAACAATAAGTAGAGAAAAAATATGTAACTTTCTTGAAAATTTCAAAATAGATATTTTGGGGAGTCTTAGTGAGAAAATATATACCCTTAAAATAAAAAACAAGCAAAAGGCTGAAAATGCTGCATTATCTATCTTTTGTCCAAAATGTAGAAAGAGGCATGCCTTGAGAGAATTCCCTCCTGAATTTAAAAGTGTAGAAACTTGTGTTATATGTGCAAACAATCATGATACAAAGGAATTCCCTTCAATACTAGGTCTTAAATTTGTTTATGAAGAGGAAGTAATACCAAATCAAACAGAAACACTTTGGTTTATTGCTAAGAGACCATGGAAAAATTCACAATCAAATATGTCTCAAGGTTTCAATACTCAAACATATGCATAACCACCACAAAGTAATTGGATTGCACCCATGCCTTAGCAATCTTGGCCTCAACCATGGGCACACATATGGAAAAATATTTATGGCAATTATCCTCAATACCTTCAATTTCAAAAACCTTACCTGTTTTTCCCCCACAATATTTTCTTGAGCCTATTCAAACCTCTCAAAATCAAAATCCAAATCCAAAAATTTCATTATCATTTCCACAAATGAAAAATCAATTGCGTGATCTAGTAGAGGATTGGAAAATAAGTCACCATCTGTTGTTATCTAGGAATATGAGAAGGATGACCTCTCTGAGAAAGTTACATTTCTTCATCAAGTGGAAGATAATAAAAAATAAACCACCCCTGTGCATTCCGATGATGTTCCAATAAACTCAACTCCCATTATAGAAAAACCTTCAGTTTCTGTTCAAAATCCACCTTTCCCTGAAAGATTGAAAAATTGACAAAGGGGTAGAGAAACATATTTTATTTCAAGATTACGACATGACAGATGAACTGAAGAATGCTTGTATACAAATTCCTTTGTTACAATCTATAAAATAAATACCAATATTCACAAATACAATTAGGGAGTTACGTATTAAGAAACCAAGAAGAAAAATAAAAGAAGTTAAAAGAATCCAATTAGTTGGAAAAATTGCAGATATCATGATGGGTAAGGCAAGAATTCAGAAATATTTGGATCCAAGTAGTCACATTGTGAAAACACACTTTAATGGTGTTAAAATTCCAAACAAATTAATTGATTTAGGGGTAGCTATCAAGATCATGAGTAAACAAACTATGGATCAATTGAAACTCCCTAATCTTCAATATACACCTACACTGTTGCAACTAGCAGACAAATCTATTATCAAACCTAATGGTGTGTTAGAAGATGTGATTGTATCCTTATATTCTTGGGAATATCCTGTTGACTTCATGATATTAACACCCAAAAATAATATAGGAGGACATCCATTGATTCTAGGTAGACCATGGTTAGCTACAAATGATGATTTTATAAGTTGTAGATCTAGTGATATGTTTATCTCTGATAGAAGTTCAACAAATAAATTCACATTATATCCTCCCAAAAAACAACAATAGAAGTTGAAAATGAAGAATGGATAGATGATGATAATGAAAACTTTGATATACGGGTAGAAATGTGAGGCTGGGTTACACTTTTGTGAGAATCGGGGGCCGAAATTTTTTTTCGGCAATAGTTCGGCCGAACTTTCTTAGAAAGTTCGGCCGAACTCGTGATTTCGTTTAGATTGACGGCGCACTGACAGTGCGGGCAAACAGAATTTTTGCCAGAGATGGGAAAACTGACAACAAAATTTCGGCCGAACTTCCAACAAAAGTTCGGCCGAATTTTTTCTTTTAAAATAGTTCGACCGAACTAGTTTCTATAAATAAATCGCCCGCGAAGTTGATTTGTACCGGTCTCTTTATCCGCGCATATTTTTGTCACTGCTGCTGCTGGTCTTTTCGCGCATTTTTGCTCCTCCCATCCACGCTGTTGGTCTACTGTAGGTCTTTTTTTCTGTGCTGTTGCTCCTCCCGTCCGCGTTGTTGCTCCTCTCGTCGGTGCTGTTGGTCTACTGCAATACCAGGTATGTTGCTCCTCCCGTCTGCGCGGTATGGTCTGCTGCAAATGGTGTATGGTTCTCTTGTTATGGCATTTTTTGTGAATGAGTGTAATAGACATTTATTTTAAACAAAGCTACCACCATTTTCGTCAATGTAGGTTTGTCATGGTTGTTTCATTAATAGAAATTTCTTTTCATTGTACCTCTCAATTTTTTTTGTATTATTGCTAGCTTTCATTTCATGTTTAGTATAATCTGGATCATTTTTGGTTTGGAGTTTGTGGGTTTTCGTTGTTTTTCTGAATTGGCCAATATATTATCGAGTTAGTTTCTAAATCAATGATTTTGGACCCAGGATTTTTTTCCAACACCACAAGTGGTTCAAACTCTTCATTAAATGTATTCATGCATAATTTTTTTAACGAGCAAGTAATAATCACAGTAGTATCAGTTTGATATCAGTTTAAGCAGTCCTCTCTGTCTGGACACACCATCATTAGGTGTCTGTTGAATTTTACCAGCTCTGTAATGCTGGTCTATCTTAACATAGGATGAGTGGGGGGCATATTTAACACTACAATTTCTCACTCCACAATATGATACCTTTTTTCCATGTAGACAGGTTATCACACTGCCTTCATATTAAGCGATGCTGGTCAATGTTGTTGGTTTCTTGATATGGTCTACTGGTCAATGTTTTTCGGCTTATCCATTAGGGGAATTTTGAGGTCTAAAAAGGGCCTCCTAAGGAAATAATAAAATAATAGCTAAACCAATAAAATAATATTTATGAATTTTAAATTCACTTTTTGCACCATAATCCATGTAACCATAGTTAAATTCAATGCAAAAGTTATACCAAAATAAAATTAATAAAAAAATGGTATTGATGTGACTATAAATAAGAATGAGTTTTTCAAGAAAAAATCATTATCATTGAACAACTAATGCATTTGTCCTTTGTACTTAAATAACTTAAAATAAAATATAAATATAAATTTATAGATTCTTAATTATATTATATGCTATTAATTAAAATTTATATTATTTAAATTGTATAATAACATGTAATTAATATACTATATAAAAATAATATAATATAATAAACATATAGGGATATGCATTGTTTCTTTCAAGAAATATGAAATGATAATAATCTATTTTTATTCAAAAAGTGTGAAATGACATTTATTATGAGTACTTTACTTTGACTTTAAAAGTACTTAGAGCACTACCATGCTTAACCATGAGTTTTTATCCACCATTGAGAATGTGACAAGTAAGTACCTTTAACTCAAGCAATGCCACCTCAACCATTAGGGATGATGTCATCCTGTAAAATGTGATTGGTTCTTATAAAGTGAATTTTGGTTGTACATTTTCCTTAGGAGGCCCATTTTAGACCTCAAAATTCCCCTAATGACACTGCTCTCATATTAAGCGATGCTGGTCAATGTTGTCTGGGTTCTTGATATGATCTGCTGGTCAATGTTTTTGGGTACTTGATATGTATTGGATATCAAATGGACGTCGGTACACTATACTTTGCTTTTCTATTTTACTTGTTGCTATTTCACCTTGTTTTAGATGCCTCGGGCAAACTTGGATACTACTTAGATTTTGGCATTATCATGAGGTTCATTACTGGTTCATTAGACTTGACCTCCTGGTAGGCCATGAATGTATGAAAATAACCAGAAGAATATTGGATAAGAAGTAATGTCAATCTCATTAAGGGAAAATCCTGCAAGGAAAAGAGTACCCACGAAAAGTGATATTAGAGTTGAAACTAAACATATAGGTAATTTACTGTAAAGTTAACTATTTTGCTTGTTATTAACTTAGAGGCAACCAAAATATGATCTGTTTTTGTATGACTATTTTTTGATTGGGAGCTATAGTAGTTTCTGTTGAAGTTAACTTAGCTTAACATAGAAAGTTTTCTGTTATCCACCCCATGGTTTAGTTTCAATTGATAGTTAATAGTTCCATATTTCATTTAATGTTAACTGTAAGTTAGCTCTATTAATTTACAGTTAACTTTTAACTTCATTAAGGAACTTCATAGAAAACTAATAATTCAATTGAAACTACTAATTAATAGTAGGGATCTTAGTTGCATTCAATTGCATTGAGTCTTTATGCTTCAGATTGTTTTTTTAGTTGTTTATTGGTTTATTTCTAGTTGTTTTTTTAGTATAAAAAATCCACATAACCGGTGCTGCTGCAATAGGCTTCATTATTTCAATAATTTCAGAAAACCTAATACAAGAAGTGTTATTTTTTTTTTCAAATAGAAAAAAATAGTCTTTCTTATTTATTAGAAAAGAAAGTACAATTACACAGATCTTTCACAGTTCAGCTGGACTTGTCTCTACAAAATATGAGAATCAAAACAAAAGTATTACAATATATGTCTTGTATATGCAACTGCTATCATTCACTAATTCTTCAGTTTGGTCAAAATCTTGAAAGAAAAAGAAAAAACAATATGGGACATAGTACATTTTAAAATATCAAATTAGATGTATAAAATAAAAATTAAGAATAATGCCATAATTAGTCATGGATTCATATTTGTATTTAGAATAATGAATAACCTCAAGTGATAATGAAACTTCTATTTTCTAAAGTATTTAGCATAACCTAATACAAAATGGTAGGTTATTACTTAAACAAACTTGCTTTGAACTTCCAAAGTGTTAGGTTATTTCTTACAAAGTGGACTTGAACTCCCAAAGTGTTAAAGGTTATTGCTTACAAACTGGACTTGAACGCCCAAAATAAAACACATGTCTAAATGTATCTAAGAGTTATATGTATTTTTTTTAGGTTGGCGAAGTGTAGATCTGTTTATCAATATGAAATTTTGTTATTTAATAGTCAAGTTTTATAGTTATTATAATGAAATAGTTTCTCACAACAAATTTGATAAAATAAGTGAAATCTATATAATGAAGATTAATTTGTATTTAAGTTTTAGATCTTTTAATAACTAAATTTATATTTAAATGAATAAAACAATCAAATGTAAGAAATATAAGACATAATGAAACACAATGTAAGAAATAGAGAACATAATGAAACACACACATACATATCTAGACAATCAACACAATTATTTTCCTAGGAAATCCTTATGGGAGACAAGCAACCCTAAAAAGTAATGATGGTCTACTCCTTTTTCCTTAGGATATCCTTATGGGAGAAAAACAACACTAAAATGTAAACATGCTCTACTCTCTCTTTTCTGGTATGGAAAATATGTAAGTACAAAGAAAGAGGTAATCTCTCTAGAGTTAGCTAAGACTTTTGGCATGTAAGGTTGCTATAAAAACTTAACTTCATACATTTTTCTCTCTAACTTCACACTCCTAGTTGTATTTTCAACTATGGAACAAAATACAATAACGAAAAATGGAACTCTTATTTCTCCTAGTGGCCAAGTATTTAACATAGCGTGATAGCCAACTAGGTGTAAGATTTGACTCCGTCAACCATTAACGAGGTTTGTGATTTTATACCTTTTAGAGTCTTGTTAAAATTCCACATGTAGCTAGATTGCTATGCATGAGTAATGGGGCTAAAATGACATTCTCTCATACCATGGTGATCAACATGATAGGTCAACTTACTAAAGGCATAAATTTTGAATGAACTTCATTTGATGTTTTTCTTGCACCATTGGATATGTCTTTAAGTGTAGAATAATGGTCAAGATTTCAGCACAAGGGATAATCGTTTGACCCCTAGAAATGTCATTTAATACCTCAAAATGACTCCAAAAGGTTTTAGACCCCAATTCTCCACCCACCATTAAAATGACCCTACAAGTTGATTCTTTCAGTTTTTTCACTCTATAAGCATAAAAATATATGACAAATAATATAATTATCCAATCTAGATCATTATTTAATAATTTGTTAAAATTATGAGGAAGATATACATCGTGGAATTTAAATAGATAGCGTTAATTCATTGAACACCCTTGTACATTCCTTGTTGATACTTTGAAAGTAATACGTTTTGAAAAATAATTTTCTTATGGATTCTATTTTCCACATTCTCTCAACCATATCAAAAACCTTCTTATAATATTTGAAACCATCTATATACAAATTTTCATTTGTTTCGATAGGAATTAACATATTGAAATATTAATTGTATTTATGTCTTGTGTGCTAAGGAAGGGAGTTTGTGAACCTTAGGAGAAGAGATAGTATTTGTTAAGTTAGGAGGGATACTTTTTATGAGATAGAATTAATTTAAAATTCTTCTTAAGATTATGTAACTTTCGAACCATAATTACAAATTTATTTATTTTTTTACTTATCATTTAGTTGCTAAAAGTTGAAGAATTTATGTTGGTAAATAATTAATTAGATCTATTTAAATCATTTACCACTTTTGGGTTTTTCGTTTTCGTGGTTTCATTCATAATTTCACTTTTTTGCATTGTCAATTTCAATTTTTCACACCACATGTGCACAGTCAAAAGACCTAAGGTCATTCCCATACCAAAGTATGTTCTTTTAAAACATGTTTTCTTGGTGATATGGGTGATTTAGAAATGATTGGGAAAGAAAAATTCCTCATTTAATACACAATATGTTTGGTTCATGCCACCAAGCCAAGAATTTTAAATTCAACTGAATTTTAATATAACCAACTAAATCTTGCAAAAAAAGAATAAAACAATTTATGTTAGGGTTGTGGATTTAGGCATTGAAACAACACACCATGATATTTCAAATTTAAAAATAATGGTTTGAGTCCTAGGTAGCTTAGAATCCTATCTAGAGGTTTGTTTTCAAAATAAGGATGCACTCCCATTTGATTCTCATGATTAGGCTGTAATCAAGAGGCTCTCGCTCAAGAGTGGACCTTCCCAAAATATTGTGACATATTGTCACAAACAAAACCATCAAACTGAAAAACACATCATGCAAGAAACATAGCTCGCTGACATATCATTTTTCTCCTTCAAAGAAAAAAAATTCACATCATGTGAATATCTCCACGTACTCTTACATATTGGTGTACGAAACCATCAACGAAACACAAGCCGAAAAAACATGCCTCTTCAAACAACTGAATCTCAAGTCAAATATAGCTCATGTACAAATTTCCATATTTGTTGCATTTAAGTGTGTCAACATAACTCTACTTTCAACATCTTGCTTCATGCAACATGCACCATACTTTGAATTTGCAAAGAAATTCTTGAAACGTCAAAATACATGCAAGACCTTAATTGGATAAGAAATCTAACCATCCCTTACCAAACCATTTTAATGGCGCTTCTTTCAGCTGCACTTCATCATCATGTGAATCATCCTGACTCTCATCGATTATGGAATCCTCTTTTCCATTCTTGTCAATATCTCTTTCCACCTTCTTCAAATGTTGTGGATGACTTGTTGGATACAAAGTCCAACACTTGTCTACAAGGTGACCTTTCTTATGGCAATGAGTGCAAAAAAATTGCATCTTATTTTCAACATCATTTTCCTTGTCCAATGGGCCTTTGAATTTTTGCCTCATTTATTTAGAAAGTTTCATTTGCATCGATATCTTCTTCCAACATCTATAAAAAATATGATTATTCAAACCACAAAAGGAACATGCAAACTTTTCGAAATCTTATGTGAATATTTACCATGTTTATCATAATCAAAAGCAATTTGATTAAAGGCAAATTTATACCTTGAACATTCACCTTTGTCGCCTTCTTGAGGAGGTGAATTTGATGAGGTAGTGGCTCTCCTCTGAATACTAGCAATGAATTCAATGACTTTAGAGCTTTCAACATCCTATTCTTTTATATTCTCATTAGCTGCATGATTATTAACATCTTCTTGCAAAGTGGGTGTCAAACTTTTCCATTCATCATGAATACAAACTTCACAAGCTTGAGGTAATGAACATGATTATGAAATTCCTTCTTGGAACAACTTCATGTGCCTCCTTGGCTTTGGAGCATTCTCCATCACGTTTTCCATAACCAAGACCCAAATAATTAGGCCTTTTCTCAACAAAATTTGTCTCAACTATGCCTTGTACATGTTTGCCTTTAACCCTTTACTTTCATAGTCCATTTTCATCAAAAATTTGGACCTTATTCCTCTAGTGTGTCTCTCAAAAGCACGTACACATTCATTTTGAGAGGAAATTGAAGACAGAAACCAATAGTTAATTCTTCTAACTAACCTTGACTAAAATGAGCTAAATTGTACTTTGATACCAACTTGATTTGAATATGGACAAACTAGTTTTGTTGGGCTATCTTCCTCATCAGTTAAATAAAAATGTGTTTAGGATCGTCTAAAGTTAGCCAACTGGGAAGGGGTTTATGTGTCAAGCTTTAAGTGTATTTTGTGATAAATTTATGAGTTAATTAGCTTTTAAAAACTCATGTGTACAACAAATAAAATGCAAATTTTTTATTTTGGAATTTTTTTTCCCTCAATCCAGATTCCGATCATTGGACATGTAAGAGGAATGTTGAGCTCAGCAGCGGAATAACAAAATAAAATATACAGAACACACAGCATTCAAACACACATAAAGACAGCAGATTTTTAACGTTGTTCACCCAACCAATCTGGGCTACATCCACCTAATAGGGCATCGGCAATCTCATTCATCAACAACAGAAATACAATAGCAGAGTTTCTCATCTGCTCAGCTCTTCCTCACAGCACATTCCTCATTATGCACACTTGCCTCTACGAGCTTACATTTTATAGCTGGAAATGGCAACAAACTCATAAATTCTCTCACAACAAATATAGGATGCATTAACTCCTCATCAGAAATTGATGGAGTCAATTCAGCAACAAATCCTATTGTTGTCACCTACATGATATTTTCCTCCAGATTTAATTAAAAATAAGAAATAAAATCTAAACAATCTCCACCTTGACAACAATTAGCCTGATACCCTGTTTCATTATTATTTTTATCTTCTCTGCAAGCCAAGAGAAGCCAGACACCATCGTAGCTTCTCTAACAAAACTGGTTTCGTGAACATGTCTGCACAGTTTTCCTTTGTATGCACCTTTTCAAGAGAGACTCCCCTTTCAGTGATAACTTGTCTTACAAAATGGTATTTAATAGGTATGTGCTTTGATTTACTATGATAGGCGGGATTTTTAGCCAAGTGAATTGCACTTTGACTATCACAAAATAACTTGATGCTGTCCTGCAACCTACCAAACTCACCAAACAAACCTTTCAACCAAACTGCTTCTTTGCAAGCATGCGAAGCAACTATGTATTCTGCTTCTGTAGTGGATAAAGCAACAATGTTCTGTAGCTTTGACATCCAGCTAATAGCTCCACCTACAAGAGTAAAGACATACCCTGAAGTTGACCTTCTCTTATCCAAATCACCTGCAAAATCAGAATCAACATATCCACAAACATATTCACTGCTTCTGTTATAAGTGATACAATAATCACTTGTGTCTCTCAGATACCGAAGCACCCATTTCACTGCTGACCAGTGCTCTTTTCCTGGATTTTCCATATACCTGCTGACAACCCCAACTGCATGTGAAATATCTGGTCGAGTACAAACTATCACATACATCAAACAACCTACTACATTGGCATATGGAATTCGAGACATATATTCCTTTTCTTCATTAGTGTTAGGACATAAAATTGAAGAAAGCTTAAAATGGGAAGCAAAAGGGACTGAAACATGCTTCACATTGTTCATACCAAACCTCAAGAGTATCTTCTCAACATACTTCTGTTGTGATAGCCACAACTTACCATTGCTCCTGTCTCTGAAAATCTCCATGCCCAAAATCTGTCTTGTTGCTCCTAGATCTTTCATATCAAACGTCCTAGCCATCTAAGCCTTTAACCTGTTGATCTATGTTATGCTTTTGCTTGCTAAAAACATATCGTCAACATACAACACTAAGATAATGAACATGCCATTACTTAATTTCTTAAAGTAAACACAATGATCATATTCACTTCTTATATAATTTTGACTCATCATGAAAGAATCAAATTTCTTGTACCACTGTCAAGGCGACTGCTTCAGACCATACAATGATTTCTTGAGCCTGCAGACAAATTTCCTGTTGCGATTTTGAACAAACCCTTCCGGTTGTTCCATGTAAATCTCCTCATCTAAATCTCCATGTAAAAAAGCAGTTTTAACATCTAGTTGCTGCAATTCTAAATCAAGTAAAGCAACTAATGCTAACACAATCCGAATTGAAACAATTTTCACAACTGGTGAAAAAATCTCATGAAAGTCAACGCCTACTTTCTGAGAAAAACCTTTTGCGACCAGCCTTGCTTTGTACCTGTCTTTTGTATCATCAGCACCCTTCTTCAATTTGTAAACCCACTTACATCCCACAGTTTTTCTGTCTTTAGGAAGTTCTACCAGATCCCATGTGGCATTCTTCGCTAACGCCTTCATCTTGTCCTTCATAGCCTGTTTCCACTTACCACTGTTTGAACCTTCTATAGCTTCCTGATAGCACAAAGGTTCATCATCGTTAGCAGTTAAAGCAACTGAAGTAACATAATCATCATACCTTTTAGGAAGTCGTCTGATTCTTGTAGACCTCCTTAAAGATGTTTCTGGAACTTCCACAATTTGCTGATTATTATCTGTAGGAACTTCTTCATGATCAGCATCTGAAATACGTTCATGATCTGCATCTGAAACTTGTTCATGATCTGAATCTGAAACTTGTTCATCTGGACTATCATCAGTTTTTGAACTGGTTTCAAACTGAATGTGTTGAAGCTTAGATTCATTATCCTGTTTCAATTCATCATCTACATCTGGATTTTCAAGTTAGGATTCATTAAATTTAACATCTCTGTTAATGATGATCTTGTGAGTAGTAGGATCCCACAACCTGTATCCCTTAGTTCCATCACCATATCCAACAAAGATATATCTTTTTGATTTAGGATCTAACTTAGAACGCTGATGTTTCGGAACTATAGCATATGCATCACAACCAAAAACTTTCAGTTTAGAATAATCACATGGATAACCTTTCCATACCTCTTGAGAAATTTTGCATTCTATCACAGTTGATGGTGATCGATTTACCAAGTAACAAGCTGTAGAAACTGCTTCTGTCCACAATTCCTTCTGCAAGTTGGCGTTACTAAGCATACTTCTTGCTCTCTCTAAGAGAGTTCTGTTCATGCGTTCAGCAACTCCGTTTTGCTGAGGAGTATATACAGTGGTTTTATGTCTTTCGATCCCAGCATCCTTGCAATAATTATCGAATTCCTTTGAAGTGAACTCACCACCATTGTCAGTTCTTAAACATTTAATGGTTCTTCCAGTGATGTTTTCAACTAATGCTCTAAACTGTTTGAAAACTGTGAACACATCAGACTTCTTCTTTAACATGTAGACCCACACTTTTCTAGAGAAATCATCAATAAAATATATAAAATATGACGATCCTCCATATGAGGTTGTAGGAGATGGACCCCAAACATCAGAATGGATATAATCAAGAATTCCCTTACTAGTATGTTTTCCAGTTTTAAACTTATGCTTGCTTTGTTTCCCAAACAGACAATGTTTGTAGAAATCTAACTTAGAAGATTTTAAACTAGGAAGTAACTTACGATCAAACAAAATTTTTAATCCTCTTTCGCTCATATGGCCCAACCTTTGATGCCATAAACGAATAGAATGACTGTCGTTTTCAGATACTGTAGAAGCATGATCTGACTCTGTTCTTCCTTCTAATTGAAAAAGATTTCCAACCTTCTTTGCTTTCATGACTAGTAAAATTCCTTTATAAACTTTCATTACTCCACCTTGAATAAAGGTTTTATATCCATTAGTGTCTAGTACTCCTAGTGAAATGAGGTTTTTTCTTAGTTCAGGTATATGTCTTACATCAGTTAGAATTTTATTTGTCCCATCAAACATTTTAATCTGGACGCTTCCAATTCCCACAACATTACATGAGGCATCATTTCCCATATAAACCACTCCATCATTGATTGATTTATAAGTTTTAAACCACTCTCTATGAATGCACATGTGATTTGACGCACCAGAATCTAACAACCAATGTTGATCATGATTAGACAAACTAACTGATAACACTTCATCACTCATACCTGAAATCGATGCCGAACTTGTATCTGTCGTTTTTACTTCTTTCTTCTCTGTCGAAGAGTCTCCTTTGGATGTTTGCTGTCTCTTCCAACAGTCCTTCTTCAAATGTCCTGATTTGCCACAAAACCAGCACTTTACCTTACTCTTCTTCCCTTTCGATTTTGAACGCGAGTTGTTGTGCTTACTGAAGCATCTTTCTTTGGAACGACCTCTGACCATCATTGCTTCTGATGTAGAGGTTTCTGAATTTGACCTCTTCCTTGTTTCTTCGGATAACAAAGCTCCAACAACATCATCAAATTCAAGGGTTTCTGATGAATTAAGACTTATAGAAGTAACAAAATGATCCCATGACTCGGGCAACGAGCATAATAAAGTTACAGCTTTATCTTCTGATTCAAATTTTACTTCTATACTTTCTAACTGCACCAGGAGAGTATTAAAGGTATTCAGATGATCAGATATCGTCGTACCTTCTTTCATGCGCAAGTTGTACAACTGTCGCTTCAGAAGAATCCTATTGGTTAAGGATTTTGTCATGTACAGCTTTTCAAGCTTTGACCACAAACCAGCAGCAGTTTTCTCTGACACGATGTTAAAAAAACATCATCCGCCAAACACAGTCGAATGCCGCTCAGTGCTCTTTCATCCAAGTCACTCCATTCATCATCTGTCATGGTGTAAGGCTGTTTGGATTTCCCCAATAGCGCCTTCGCCACGCCTTGTTGTACAAGTAGATCATACATCTTCACCTTCCAGATCTCGAAATTGTTTTTGCCATTGAACTTCTCGATCTCAAACCGGGCACTTTGTGTTTTTGCCATATTGTGTCACAAAAAACAACCTCCAATTGCAACTTTTAAATAAAGAATGCCCTTTTTAAAAAAAATGCCCTTTAAAAAAAAAATATACTCTTCACCTTTATAAAATGCCTTTCCTTCTTTAATACCATGTGCAAATGGTAATTAATACAAATTACCAATCATTTTTTTTTTAAAACCCCATACCATATGAAAATGGTATTAATATTACAAATCAAATTCTAAATGCCCTTCACCTTATAATATAATGGAATAAAATAAAATTTTTCAAATTAATAAAAAAAAATGCCACCACTCAAATCGATATATTATAACATCGATTTTACATATCGATTTTTCAAAACCATTTTAATAAATTGATTTTAATAAGTGATATATCACAAATCGATTTTCAATATAAAACAAATCGACTTTGAGTCGTAGTGACGCTGTATTGATAAACCATATCTCAGCGCTGGCTTTCGGAATAACTCGGCTTTTGAATAAAGCAGTATGACTTAAATTGCAGCGTTTCATTAACTCATATGGCAGCGTTTCAACAAATCGACCTTCCTTTCAAAGACATTTCATAACAGCATTTAAAAAAAAACTTCAAATCGACTTTTTTGAAATCGACTTTTTTTGGAAATCGTTTTCAAATCGACTTTTTTGGAGACCAAATAAAATATCGATTTTCAAAAAAACAGAACCAATACTCAGCAGTTGAAAAAATCTGGAGAAAACGTTCCAAATACTCACGGCATTTCAGAAATCGATTTTAACAAGCTTAAACTTCAGAAACCGGCAGTCTGCGCACATCATTGTTTCCTGCTCACGGTAGTCTGCGCACATCGATTTTCCTCACTGCACACATCATTGAACCCGGCCTCGCTGTGGCTGCTCCACACGGACGGCAGGTCAACACAGTTTGAATCACACAACAATTCTGCCAGGCTCCGATACCAATTATTGAGCTCAGCAGCGGAATAACAAAATAAAATATACAGAACACACAGCATTCAAACACACATAAAGACAGCAGATTTTTAACGTGGTTCACCCAACCAATCTGGGCTACATCCACCTAATAGGGCATCGGCAATCTCATTCATCAACAACAGAAATACAATAGCAGAGTTTCTCATCTGCTCAGCTCTTCCTCACAACACATTCCTCATTATGCACACTTGCCACTACGAGCTTACATTTTATAGCTGGAAATGGCAACAAACTCATAAATTCTCTCACAACAAATATAGGATGCATTAACTCCTCATCAGAAATTGATGGAGTCAATTCAGCAACAAATCCTATTGTTGTCACCTACATGAGATTTTCCTCCAGATTTAATTAAAAATAAGAAATAAAATCTCAACAAGGAAGAAAGAGGGAATTCACTTTTCAAATTCTAGACCTTGTCTAAACCAAAATAAACTAGAGGTTCGGTTTTCAAATACATTCACTTATTTGGAAAAGTTCTAGCTACCAAAATTCCATATGCCAATCTACCTCCCAATAAATCCATTTATTACACCATTGGTTAGTTTTTTGTCTTCCTATATTCTTTATCAACCTCTTCTAGTGATTCTTGAAATATGGATACTTAAATCCTTCCTAAAAATTTGAGCTCTAAAATGAGAAGACATACAAGATCATTTTAAGTCATTCCTCTATCCAATTATAAAAACCAAGTGAATATTTCTTCATATTGATTTCTGTCCCATAAACTATACAATATAGGTCAACTTTTTCCTTTAACTTATTTAAATATTGTTAGCGCACAATTGTTTAATGGTATGATGAAATTTCATTGATAAAGGCATGATTATGCCAATCCATGTTGCATATTTCCATTAACAATGTTTAGTTACATGTAAAACAATGTTGTCTTTGCTTTTATGTTATTTTGAGTTTTCTTTTAGTGATGAAATTGGAATATATGATATTAATTTATGACTTGCAATTATAGCTGCTGAGATACTATTCTTTTTCTCTACTATATTGTTATTTCTAGTCCTCTGGGTGCTTTCTTCATATATATATATATATATATATTTTACTAATTGAAGGGACTCGTAATTCTATATTTTACCATATTGCTTGCTGGTTCCATGTAGATTTAATTGACATATAATAGGTGGTTTCTGTTTTTGGGATGTATGTAAAGTTTTTGGCACATCATATTGAATTTCTATAATTTGTGTAGCTCCCTAACATTCAGATAGAACCTTCATTGAAAAATGTGAGGGGGGTTTCAAATTCACATTGGATAACACCCTCCTCTGGGATAAAAAAAGTTTAACAAACACAATAACAGAGAAACAATTAGCGACGTCACCAAAAGATGTAGCCTCTTCAAGGTATCATATCCTTTCATCAAGGTTAAGAATCTATTCACCAAAAATGTCGTATGGAAATGATGGTTTAAGAAAAAAACCAGACAAAAACCTTTAGTGAGAACAACAAAATCTAAAACCTCTTCAAGGTCTTCAATCTTCTCGTAAAGTTAAATTGTGTCTTGATCAAGTCCAACAACAAAGAAACATTCAGTGACAACACCAAAATCTACAACTTCTTCAACGTCTTCTAAACCATCTTCAAATTCAATATTGTGTGCATCAAATTCCTCATCAAGGTCATCAATGGAGTCATCAAAACTACTATTTCAAACTTCAATGCCAAAAATAAGTCAAAATAATTCAATTTCTCCTCCAAAACCTTCTTCTCTGAGCAAAGCTAGCATCCTGTCGTCGAGAAATTCAGTAATTCCACAAGGAAATTCTATCAAAGTTAAAACAAATCCTTTTCATCCATATTTAATGCCTACTTTTTCAGGTGGAACACCTCCAAATTTAAGGACCACAATGCCATAAAATACAAATTTACCTAATAGGTGTAGACCTAAAACCCCCAACTTTGCGTGACATGTACAATTGAAGATATTATGGTAAGCAGTGTGAGAAGAGAGTCATGGTCACTGAGTTGAGAAAGAGAAATAGTTTGGTATGACAACCTTACTTGTGATAGGTCTAGCTAGCAGACTACCAAACTACATGGTAATGGCATTCAAAATGTGAAAATTCCCATTTCACTTGGAAATAAGATGGTAGAGAAAGTTATAGATGAAAGGAGATATCTATCTATGGTAAAGAAATCAAATAGTTCTATCAATTCCACCTTGCAACTCTAAGAGACATTGAATTAAATTTCATCTCAAGACACGGCTTTGGGAGGACACTCTCAAAGCCAACCTTCGTTATGGCTTTGAAACACATGGTAAGTATTGACTCAACAACCTTATTTGCATAATTTTTTCTAGGATGGACCTTAATGTCATAGCCTTCTTTTGCCTAAAATGAATGCAAATTTCCTTGCAATTTGGCTTGCAACATTCATAATTCATGCTCATCGAACATGATTGTGTTGCAATTGTGATGACATCTGCTGTATGCAGAAGCTTTAATAAAAAATGATCGAAAATGACATTTTTGCTCTGTTTTTTTCAAGATTTAATTAAAATTACACCAAGTAGCTTCCATCCTCATATGACCATCATGTCAAACTCATCTCAGGATATTGTCCAAGTAAGAGCCACTTAAGCAAGCAATCTAGTATACATGACTCTCCAATTTCAATTAGCAGCAATGATAGTTCTAAGTATGGTGCAAACATTGCTCCAGATCCTCAATGGGGCATGTTTGATGACAATAATTTGGGGAGTGAGAGAGGGAGATGGTAGGAGAAAAAATTCAAGGAATCCATGGGAAATTGAAAAATATATAACTAATAAGGTTTTGAATAAGATCAAACTAAAAGTCCACAAGATAGGAAATAATTTGTGCCATTGAGTTGCTACCCAGATAATAGATGACAGCTGGCATAATACTGTACACATTTTGTGCTTAACATCATGAATATTGTTAGTAATGGGTAGTTAGTGTGCATCAATTTCAGTGTTCAATCATCATGAGGATCATGACATCATGTCCTACCATAGCTTTTTTCCTATTCATTTCTATAGTTCTAATGCGATGGATGTTCTATGGAAGAATGTTTGAACATGATGAATCCTAGTTTCAATGTTGAAAGTTTTTTTTCTAATTCATTTTCAATATAAAATGCTTCCTTTAACTATCAATAAAATATATTACATGTTAGTAATGTCACACAAAATGGTTCCCAGTTGAGAAGTCTCAATGATTGAAAAAATTCATGTGAAAATCCCTTGTATCTATAAAAAGTTGCCCAACAACATAAAGCCTATCAAAATTGACACATGGACATAAATTTTAGAAGAAAAATTTCTTTAAATCTGCTTGAAATAAGAGGGGGAAAAACCAAAATTATTTCCATAAAGGCACAAAAGCAGTTTTCATAGATTTCCAAACAATTCACTAACTATCATGATGAAACTTGCAATTAAAGGGGTACCTTATTTGTCTTTAGGAATGGACCAAAACCATTATTATTTCCCTAAAAAATTGTGATAATGTAAATTCAAACATCATTAACATGATAAAAATATTTGGTTGGCTTCTTATTCTTTGAAATAATGAGGAAATTTTTTAACAACTTATCAATCTGGGGTAGTGGTGGAGGACTACATGGACTAGCTATGGTGATTCTCACCTTTAGCAATCAACAAAATTAGATTCATGACTTGGCCTTCTACTAGAATTTTGTGATTCCATAGAGAAAGCAGCTCGGGAGTATGAGAACCAATAAATTGTTTCCTGCTCATAGTGCAAAGAGATCCCCTAAATATTCTTGCAATTGACATAGATATTGCACATCCTACTAACTTTTGCATTTGAAAAAAAAATTGCATCTAAATAATGAAGTCTTGCATATGTAGTTTATTTTTTTTTCTGAAATAAAAATTTGACCATCTTAGCCATTGTTAATATCTAAACAAGAATTATTTCTTCTCTTACACACTTGAGAAATAGAATTCCATCTCTAATAATCTATTGAGGTCTATGGAAGTTAATGGCCTAAGACACTTTGTAACCTAAGAGAGAAACCTGTTAGGAAATGGGTGAAGTTCGTATTACACACCCAATTGGATAACCTCGAGGAGAAAAAATTTCTCCCACTTTATTTGTTGGCATAACCTAGTAAGTGTTATTCACTAGCATGTATTTTGTAAAGGCTTTGACCTAGTTCCCATTCAACTCCATCCACCAGGTTGTAGAGGATTCCAAGCCTAATTTCATGAAAAGTAAGTTGGGGATGATCACATTGACCTGCTTGATGACATGTCTATGAAGATTAACTACCTTGAACTATTTTTCTACGTAGGGAAAGAGACACATTCCCATGTCTAAGAATGAAAATGTTCTTTGATATTGTCAATGCCTCTAGTGTTTACTTCTACAAGTTCTATAGGCAGAGTCTGTAAAGGGCCAGGTAGCCTCTGGATCTCATCTTTTATGAAAGGTGACATATGTAGTAAATGCCCCTACAGTCAATCTCTGGAATGGATCTAAATAGAAGTTCTTCATTTTAATATCCATAAAACACAACAAATTTAAGGTAAACTATGTACATGTGTCATTTCTCCCACAAACTAAAGTGTATAAGTGGTAAATTTTATACCAAGTGTGCTCCCACCATGTAAAGTGCAATTTGGTGAACTTATCATTTTTATAATTTCTTTTTCGCTTAAATTGAGTTTCACACATCAATTATTGCTTTGAAAGTTGTGTTCTACATAATTTGTGTACACTAAATTACAAATTGATTTTCTAAAATATATTTTGTGTAAATGTCCACCAATAGATATATATATCATGGAGGATGAACGACGAAGATCAGCCAAATCCCATATGGAGGTTCAGGGATCGAGGGATGTTCACAGTATTTAAATATAATCTTAAATCTCCATACATGTGTGTACATATGGAATTGATTTTTTATTAACTTTGTGAGTTAAATTAGTTTTTAATAAGTTTCATTTTTTAATTTTTAGGAGGTAAGAGGAGAAGGGTTTCTACTCCATCCATGGAGCGTGCCCATGGTTCAACCAGTCATGGTATGGTTCACGCAATTTAATCAATGAATATGTATATGTATTTATATGTACACATGAATGTATTTTTTAATTGATTATAAATTCGTATTTGTTTATGAAGCTTCTCCCTCGTCTCGAGAGGTTGGTGGTGGTTCAAATCCACCTAGAGGGCCTTCAATGAGTGGTAGCAAGTTGCGTGAACGGGGTGATATTTATTCCCCTGAAGGCCAATCAATGATTGCTGGTTCTTAGCAGGGTCATTTTGGTTCTGGTTCTCAGCAGGGTCATTTTGGGTCTGGTTCTCAGTAGGGTCATGTTGGAGAAGATGCTAACCAACAACGTCAAGGTTGCCATCAATTTCAATATTTTTTTCATTAAATTTGTACAAATTTTTTTACATGTGTTTTTTCTAATATACGAAATTTTATATATATTGATGCAGAAGCCGAAAATGTTCCAACTAGTGGTCAAAATAGACGCAGGGCAAACTGCTACATTCAAGAAGAAGGTTGTCTACCCAGCACAACTTATCCAGCCGACATTATTGATATACCATGGGAAACCAACATGGCGCAATGCACCTTACAAAGGTGTGAAAGACTTTATGCAAAATTGCAGAGAGATCTCGTGGCTTTATCTCTACCTGCTGAGAGTCGAAAAAGCCTTGAAATAGTTACACATTCATTGAGTGAAATTGTAAATGTCTACAAAAATCTTGGGCCAACGACTGATACATTTGTAGAAGTGATGAGAAAGAGAAAATAAAAAGTAATGGGTCCAGATAAATGGGAGGATGTAAAACAAAAAGTTACAAAAGAAGTGGCCAAGTCAATGTTTAATTTCAAGGAAGGGCCAAAAATAAAAATGTTGAAGGTGCAGTATTTCAAGCACCCAAACATAGCTCGTTATTTGTATGATAGGCACCTTGTGGCCTATGGAAGGCTCCCATGGAACGATGAGGTTCTTGTTTATTTTGCACAAATGTTTTATGCAGAATTTTTTTTGGGTATGAAACCCAACTACAATGACCTTCCGTAAGAATTTTTTGGCCCGGGGAAAGGTCGATTATATAACCGTAAGGGCACTAAGCGAGATGTGGAGTTGCCTTGCCCTGAGCCGCCATTGGTGAGTCGACCTTTTCGGGTCGAAACTCTGCGGTTAGAGATGGATGCGACTTCTCAAATAAGTCAAGAAGCAAGGGTGTTATGATCGACAATGTTTATAGCGGATTGGGTGGAGTCGATGTTTGTTTAAATCGACAAAGAGCACGTGAAAATGCACGTGCCAATTTTGTGTATTGTATAGATGAGGAGATTGACAATATGAATGTTGAAGATCTCCGAATATATGCAAAAAATTGTCGCAATGGTTTGCAAGACCTAATTCTTCACGAGGAAGAGGGCACCAGAACGGTATGTGTTAGTGACCTTAGGGTTTGAAATTATTTTAACATACATATACATGTGTACAATTTATAATAAATACATGTGTATGTACATGTATACATTTATTTGTATGTACATTAATCTAACAAAAATGTATGATTATATGTTAAAACACCATTTGCAGTTCTCACACATGATGCATGAAAAAAATGTTAATATCACGTTTGGGACCTCTGGTTCAAACAATGCAGATGGGTCTGACCATCAAGATATGTTGGCAAATGTTAGTGTTTTTTAAGTGACTTTAAAATAAATAATTGTGCACACATGTACATGTATGTATATATATAATTTGATAAAATGTTTTAACAAATACCGATTCCGTCTGATGTTTTTGGGATGGCAGTACCTTCTTCTTCCTTGGGAGATGTACCTTCTACTTCCTCGGGAGATGAGCCACAAGTATGGACAATTTTTCACAAGTTTAAAATTTATGTTTAAAAGTTTTATATATATATATATATATATATATATATTCTACCTCAAAAAATTCCATTAATAATTGAGATATATATATATATATATATATATAGAGAGAGAGAGAGAGAGAGAGATCTATATTTTGAGTTATTTAAAAAATTTTGAATTTAGGTTCCTATAGAAGATTTCTTTAATCTGGGGACTCTAGCGACGGAGATAGGAACATCCACAGCATTTGAACAAGTTGTCTTTAGTTCCTTTTTTTAATATTATTGAAAATAAGTTTATATATGTACACGTGCATTTTCATTTGAAAGTTTTTAATATATATATATATATATATATATATATATATATATATATTTAACTACACATGTATATTGTACAGTTTACCACTGCAGATGTTCCTATGGGGGCAGGACTTGTTCATCAAATGGAGAGGGAACCTCATGAGGTATTGAATGATTTTTTTGTTATATTTTGTTTTTTACATGAAGTTATAGATATATATATTCTCACTCATTTTTAAAACATCAAATTTTAATGTTCAAGTACATGTGCATTGTGTATGTAGGTTTCCCATGATGCTTCACATGATAGGGCGCGGATTGAGACCCTGATAGGAAAGACGCTAGATCCATCTCTATTTGATGGACATGATTTGTAGATTTGATTTCAAGATTTAGATGGTCTTAAAATTTGTTAAACTTGATACAATTTGATACTTGTGAGATCTACAATTTTTGGACATATTTTATTACATTGTTAATATAATTTGTTTTATTTAATTTTTGGATGGTTTTAGTACTTTTGGCATGTGAATGTGAAGTAATGTTGTCATCTGAACTACATTTAGCATGTTATGTAATGGCATGTGTTATAATTTGTTTTGTTTTTAAAATTTAAGTTTTGTATGCTTGGAGTACATTTGGCATGTGAAGTAATGTTGTGATCTATAATTTTTTGTTCAATTAAAAGTTAAAAGTTTTGGATGGTTTCAATCTACATTTGGCATGTGATATTTAATGTTAAATGTTTTTATTGGATAGTTGAATTATAATTGGCATGGCATGTGAAGTTTTTAAAACTCAAGTTTTGGATGGTTTCAATCTACATTTCGCATGTGATATTTAATGAAGTTTAATTGTTTAATGTTTTAATTTTGCACGATATATAATCAAAATGTTTTTAAAACTTAAGTTTTGGATTGTTTCAATCTACATTTGGCACATGTGGTATATAATGTTAAATGTTTCTATTGGATCTAGTTGAACTATAATTGGCATGGCATGTGAAGTAACGTTGCACGATATATATAATCAAAAAGTTTTTATAACTCAAGTTTTGAATGGTTTCAATCTACATTTCGCATGTGATATTTAATGTTTTAATGTTGCACGATATATTATCAAAAGTTTTTAAACTTTTAAAGTTTTGGATGGTTTCAATCTACATTTGACACATGTTGTATATAATGTTAAATTTTTCTATTGGATAGTTGTTCACTATAATTGGCATGGCATGTCAAGTAATGCTGCACAAATCCCTTTTGGATGGTTGAAATACATTTGGAATCTTAAGATTTCTTTTGATCTCTACATGTAGTCTTGTTTGAATGAAAATAATTCCAATAGGAAGAACATAGCTTTTCAATGCAACTAACCATGTATCAATTGAGCTCTAATTGAAAAAAGAGTTTAAAGAAGTAGATATATGTCCAAATTATCCATTTAATTTTGATTGGAAATATAAGTCTAGTACATGTATATATGTTTTTTGAATTTGGGTCAATGTCGTTAATGCAATCAAATAGGTAGCCTTGTTGATTTATTTACATTGTGGAAACTTTTTACTAGAAAATCCAACTAGTTTTTCATCAATGCACATAGAAAAACTACTTGGAACAATTAATTGCATTCTAGAACATATCTATCCAATACAAGTAACATTTTTCATCAGTGCATGTTAGTATGAATCCTTTGTCGAAGTGTACGAAAAAAGACCACTTTAGCTACGCATAACTAATAGCCCTAACATCAAAGATGACTGCCAATATCTTCAGATCTGCAGTTAGTTGATCAAGAAAAGAGCTGCAAAAAACCAGATCTATGCATAGAAAGACATTAAGCAGTAAAAAAAAGGGTTTGCTCCATATATCCAATAGACAAGACAAGAACAATTTTTGAAATAATTTTTTGTATTAAGGGCACCTGGGAGGAAAACAAGAAGATGTTTCCAATTCTCCTCAATGGGATGGGTTCTTGGAAGTCCTCAGCACTTCAGATCTATAATCTCTCTCTCTTGTCGGTGCAGAAAACCCAGACAAAGATAGAACTCAAAGGGAGCTCACACAGCAAATAATGTAGAAAAATGTGACCAAGTGTATAGATCCAGAGTGATCTAATAGACAACAAAAGGTGAAGAATGGTAGGAAAAACCCTCCTATTTATAAGAAAATATTGGGTCATTCTAGATCTTGGTGCATGATTAAAATAATGTTAACCAAATCTAGATCCACCTTTTATGGAATATTTTATTATATTTGTTGGAGGGAAAAAAGTATTTGACTTGGGTCAAATCCCTTTATTTGTCAATAATAAATAAATAAATGATTTATTTATCTTTTTAAGGAAGTGGTTGAAGGATAATCAAATAAATAATGATTTATTTAATTATTTGTGTGTGATTTGGTCATATTTAACAAGGAATATTATCTAAATAAGATTTAAATAATTATTCCTAGAAAATAATAAGATAAATAAAGGTTTATCTAATTAATTTCTTTGTTTTTGGGTTTAAACATGACTAGGAATAATAATTAAATTATGGTTTAATTAATTATTCCATGAGGAAAATTAAACAAAATAGGTTTGTTTAATATTTCCTTTTGGGGTTTCCCGTTTAGACCATAAACAACCTAATAAATGTGGTTTATTAAGTTATTTTACATAGTGAAAGCAATTTTACTTAGGGTAAAATTGGTCTTACATGGTGTACTTGGGTCCATCTAATGATAAGAGGTTAGATGACCAAAAAATGGTGTAACAATGCACATTGAACATATCTGACCATTGGACAAACAAATTTTGTACTAGATTTTCAATCAGGAATAGAGATGTGGGTCAAATCCCATCAAAAGTCGGAGAAGTGCTCCGAGTCTCTTGTCTGAAAGGAATCTTCGTACAAAACTATACTGCAGATGATTTATTTACATTGTGTCCATACTTTTTACCAGAAAATCCAACTATTTTTTCATCAATGCACATAGAAAAACTAGTTCCAGTTAATTGCATTCTAGAACATATATATTGAGTACGTAAATAATTTTTCATCAATGCACATAGTAAAACTAGAACAATTAATTTCATTCTAGAACACACACACACACACACACACACACACATATATATATATATAACATTTTTCATCAATGCACATGTATAGAAAAGCTACTTTCAGTTGATACTAGAGCACATGCTTGTACCAAAACAATTTGTACATGTGCAAACACTTGCACAAATAACATAAGCAACTGAATTTTTAGTTGAGTACTGGAAGTTATAAAACATATTTAATCCAAAGAGAATAAATTTTTGGACAATTCAATCAAAAAAATTCTAATGGAATTCCATCTTCAATAATCTGTTCATGATCGGATTTTGACATTTTCCATCTCTTAATTTTCGATTTTTTCTTTGATTGAACTTCTATCAACTTTATGCGTGCTGCACACACCAAGTGACTATATTGACAAATTATGGAATTAGGTTCATAGTCTTCAAAGTAAACAAAGTCTCCACTTTGATGATTTTGTCTGAAAAAATAACCTTTCAGTATAATAGACACTCTGTCATATTGAAATCCGTGATCATTATAGTTTTGTAATAATTTCATTTTTCGTTCAGTGCAACGCATAAAATAGTACTTCACATTTTCATCATTGTCAATAGGTGCAATTACAGCAAAAACATCTCCTGCACAATAAAACAAACTTAACAAAATTATACATATTTAAATTTATGTCTAGATATTTAAATCATTAGAAAGTAATTCAAATGTTACCTTCTCTAACAAGATCAGAAACTCGATCACCATCAGATGATATTGTAGTTTCCTCTGATTGCATTTCTTCAAACCTTGCAACATACATTTTTCCCTTTGTATTTAGCTCTATATGTTTCCAATCGTTCACATACATTTTGTTTTCACAAACGTCATTGGATTTTGTGTTGTCTATGCAAACATCACAAAAACAAGAATATTTTCTTTTATCCAATGCAAACACATTTCTAGATGACTTTGTTTGAATTGAATGGAATTTTCGAGTCCCTTTTATTTTTTCAATGTCATTTCCAATTGATCTATCTACGTCTTCAATTCCAATATGCCAGAAAAACCTTTATATGGAAAATTAGAAGAAGAATTTGTAAATATGATATCAAAATACAATCAAAGATAATCATTGCATGATAAATGTACAATGTTTAAAATTAGATTTCCAATATAAATTAAATTGAATGTACCTTCGCACTTCCCTTGATGGGTTAGTCTCATGGCTTAGAGTAGCGATGCACCATTGAACAACTTCTTTAGCGTTCACAAGTCGGCTTGCAGAGTGGTTCATTTGATATCTTCAAAGTGCTCGTTTTATGCATGCTCCTGCACCGTCATGTTCTCCTTTTCCATGGCCAGTCTCAAAGAAATTCCAACAATGTTTAATGCAGGTTTTCTTATGAAGACAACACAACCAAAATAATGATCGTGTAGATTTGAATTGACCTGCGCATCTATCTAACCATATCCAATGTTCATTGAATGTTATTCCACGATTTTTCAATGAATCATAAATTTTTCCAAAACAATGTTGTACAAAACATGTATCATGTGTACGATCGTCACTGATATAAATGTGATATTCTTTAATGATATGTCGATTTTCACTCGTGCTTTCTATATGATTGACATTTTGTTCAACATGTCTATATAGAATATGGACGAGCATGGAGACTTGGTCAGAATGATAGTATTCACTCTGAATTTCTTTTTGTGGAACAAATGTGTAGTTTTCTGCAAAATCAATCACTGACAAAATGGTCCCCGGTGGAAAAAATTCACGAGATTTTTTGAATTGCAAGTCTTGCCATCGAGCTCTATGGGAATGCTTGGTGTATTTGTAAATTTCTGCCTCAAACTTTCTCAAAAAGTCTATCAAAAAAATTTCGTCTTCTAGTAATTCAATTCTTTTAACACTATTTGCACCTTGAATCGATGTATCGATATATTCATATCTCTTCCATTTCACTTTTATGTTGGACAATGATTGATCATTTATATCAATACGATATTTGTTTTGAAATTTAGTCAAATTTCCAGAATCATCGCATTTTTTATCACCAACACATTTCTTTTTGTAAAATAGTTCATCGCTTTTTCTTTCAGATAGAATTTGATATATGAAATCACGGATAGTGGAAGGAGGAGGTGAATCCTTCCATAATGTTCTACCGAAATCAAGGGATGTGTCATAATATAACTCAAATTCCACATGATAACGGCAACAACAAGTGTCGCGTACGGTGATAGGTTTTACGTACCATGGTTTGTGTTGAACAAAAGCACTGAGTGAAACATGAATTTGACGATTCTCTTCTTTGAAATTGTTGAATAACTCTATCTGAGTGGTTTCCAAGAAATATTTTTCATGTTCTTCATACTGATTTTGTGCTATTCTTCTTCGCATCACATGCCTTGCAGTTGGCGAAACACGCGAATTGTTCTTCCAATATTCATATATTATTTTTTTAACATTTTCTCCAAGTATATCTTTGTATGGTTGCCTAAAAATAGCTCTCCAACAAGCGAGTTCATCATTTACATCTATTTGAAGCTGAAATTTCTGATGTTTTTGCAAATTTTTTCGCGAGGTTCCCAGTGCTCGTGCCATAGATGTTACCAAACGATTCTCTTGAGTACTTGATGAAACCATTGCCATCTGTATTCCTCTACGTACAATTGAAACAACTTTCTCTCTAGATCTCTTAATTGACTTTATAGCACTACTCATATTTTTTATCACATCTTCCTTCATTTTTTTATCTTTGGTTGATTTTCGAATACCTAGTAGTGTCGTAGCTTCTTTTAATTTCCTTAATGATAGGAGACCTTTCAACATTTGAGCCTGAACTGTCACCCACTCATTTAAGAAATACTTTTCAAAAATGCAGTTAACACGATATCGTATAGCATGGTCAGATTTTTTATCTCCATATGTGTGAGTGTCAACATTTTCTAACATCTCATTATCGATAGTGATTTCATCTGTACATATTCGAAAAAATAGTACATATTCAATAAATAACTAAATTAATAAATATATCTATAATTTCAATAATATGTGCATGTGTTTAATATATATTATATATATATGTACATACCTTGTGATTCAATTTCTTTATTTGGATTTCTTTCAATATTTTCACCATCTTCAATCATTGGTTCAATATCTCTTTCACTTTCTCTTTCAAAATTTTGTATCTCATCATCAATGTTTTGAAAAATATCTCTGTTTGTTTACATTAAACAAAATATTTTTCAAATTAGTCCATCGAATAAAAATTAAGCTTCACATTTTACATTAGGAAAATTTTAAATATGTCAATAGATCATAATATTTACATTTACATACCTGCTTCAATTTCTGCTTGAGGTTGATTTTCCTCTTCAATATTTGAGAGGGCCTCTAACTTCCTTTTGCGAGATTGTCTTGTCTCTTCTCTACGTTCCTCAGGGTCTCTTTTTCGATCATATATTCTCGCACAAGTGCTTTGATTTCCCATGATAATAGGGTATGAAGTTCAAAAAATTTCCTTCAAAAAATTAGACAATAACTCAATTAGAAAAAAACATCACAAAAGATTTAATTTAAAAAAAAATTATTTTAATTTTTTTGCAAAAAATACATACTCTAATCCAAAACACTTACTTTAAAAAATTCGAGAAAAAAATGTCTTATAAAAATGAAACGAAGCTCAAAAGATTTACTTCAACTCAAAACACGTAATCTAAAAAAATGTCACTTCAAAAAATGCCTCCAACTTAAAAAAAAAACGTCACTTTAAAAAATACTTCCAAAAAATGTCTTTTTGAAATTAAGCCCAACTCCATACTTTAAAAAAAAATGAAGCACAAAAAACATCCAAAAAAATGTATCACATACCTCCAAGAAATGTCCTTTGAATGTACATCCAAGAAAATTCCTTAAGTCCAATTTTTTTTTTTGCAAAATCAGGCTGCCTCCAAGAAATTTCCTCCAAGAAAATTCTTTAAACCCAAAACAATTCTTTGCAAAATCAGTCTGCTTCCAAGAAAAGCTCTTAAATCCAAACTTTGAAGAAATTTTTTTAAACCCAAACCAAGACCTTTGTAAAATCAGATGAAAATCTATGGATCTTTGTCAATTCTTTGATTGACAACCTTGCATTTGAATCCCAAACCAAGGCTACAATGACAACTCGTCAAAACAACTTTTGTTTAAAGTGTGAACTCTCTCAAGATTTTTTGAAGAAAGTTGATAAATGTGGAGTTGTTGAGAACTTATTATCATGGGTAGACTTCAACTTCATACACTCTTTTTGGACATCTCTACTCAAGATTTGTTCATTTCTTGTTGAATTCATTACTCTTATTTTCAAGGCAACCCATAAAAATGGGCAGGTATTGTATTTCTATACCATGCCTAAGTATGAATCATGGAGAGAATATCTAGGTGGATCAGCATCATGATGGACCATAAAGTACTATAAAGATCTTGGTATAAGTACTTCTAAAGAGGAAAAATAATATTTTAATAATTTGGACAAACATAAAAAAGACTTCATGTGGACAAATGAGGAATATGGAGATGCAATTGAACTGGCCTTCAACAAGAAGAAAATAGAGGTTGGAAAGAACTAGCTAAGACATTTTGAGCTGGGAACATATTTGGACTAGATTGACACGCTTATCAAGTACATCGACTTTGTAAAGAAGGAATTGATCCTATTTTCCATGGCTGATTTACAAAGATCCATCCCATCCATGGTTGATGGTTTGAAACTAGGGAAAAGAAAAATATTTTTTTTCTCTTTCAAGAGAAATTTTGTTACGCAAGAAAAGGTTGCTCAATTCTTGGGTTATGTCTTAGAGCATTTTGCTTACCATCACGGTGAGCAGATTCTTTCTAGCACAATTATTGGAATGGCACAAGATTTTGTTGGAAGTAACAACATTAACCTCCTTGCTCCACTTGGGAAATTTGGTACCAGAGCCCAGGGGTGGAAAAGATCATGCAAGCGCTTGATATGTTTTCACATGCATGTCACCAATAACACTCTTCTTGTTCCCAAAATATGATGATATACTCTTGGACTACTTGAATGAAGATGGCCAAAAAATTGAGCCAATGTGGTATGTGCCAATTATTCCAATGGTCCTTGTGACTGGAATGTGAGGGAATTGGAACTGGTTAGAGTTCCTTTGTACCTAACTACAACCCAATGGAATGTGATAAGATGTATATGATACAATGGTGGTTATATCACCATAACTAGAACAGGTAAGTATAAAAATAGTATAAAAACAAAAAATGTTTCAATGTTTAAAAGCATGCTCAAACTTACAATCAAATAGAGGAAAAAACACATACAAAAAACTAGATAATAATCATGAGCAACCTTCATCTTGAATTATGAACTGTAAAGGAACTTTAAAAATGTGAAACTATGAACCTGGTCACGCGCACAAGCAAAAAGATCCTAGACATGACCCTGGTTGACAAGTTGTATTTCTCATGATGCAAGAGGATTTGTACCTGCACTGCCAAGTCATTCAAAATCCATAATTATCTATACAATAAATACAAGTAATATTTATAGTATTTTTTACTCTAAGATGCATTCTTATGATAATTTTAGAAAATATGTTGAAAATGTCAAAAAATACCTGAATAAGCTCCTCTTCATTTCAAGAAAAAATTATTGGACTCGCCTAAACTTGGAACAAGCCTCCCATGATCTGAAAAGTAGCAAATAAGTCAACAGTGACTTTTTTGCTGCTATGTTGGATCGAGGGAGGATTGCTCCAAGATTAAATCGCTCCAATAAATTATTCTCTACTAAACATGGCCAACCACGTGAAGGTGGAAGCTCTTATGGCCCCTCCCCCCCCTCACGTCACTCTCAATTCCCCAATACCCAATCTATATTTCTTTTTTTACTTTCATGAGCAGAAAAAAAAAAAAAATTTCAATAACTAATTAAAAAGAAATGCAACAAAAAGTACGCAAGAAAACATTGAAAGTGCTTGTCATAAAAATACTATTATAAATGAGTTTTTATATAACACAAAAAATGTTCCAAGTATGGTAACATTTGTCTTATAATAATACAATATTTTACATTATCAAATTTTATTTTTCTTATTCCTACTTCTAAAGCTCCTAACTACATCATCAACATCATTGTTCTCAACTTCTATTTCATGCCTTTTCGGCATAGATGGCCTAGTTGCGTACTCACGATGTCTGGTCTCATGCAGTGACGGGGCATCACCTACAAAAACAAATAATAATAAATTTTAATTGTTATTTTTTAAATATCATTGAAGTAGTTTGGTAATATTAGTAAAAAAATTGCAATAACATTATTTACCTAGTATACCAGTTGTCATCGTTGGAACCATTTCCCTGTGTTCCTATCTGGTGGTAGGATGCTTATGTACAACATTCTCTGTCATTTAAAAAAAAAACGTTATAAGGACACAAACCTCAAGGTATAATTAGAAAAAATTATAAGTAGAAATTGATTATCGTCGTGGCCCTCACTAATAGTAGCATTGTCGGCCTGTTCCCCACTGGAATGATCAAGTTGCACGTGAGGACCATGTACTTCTGGCAATATTTCACTCTCAACGCACTGCTCTACAACTGTGTTATTTGGCTCGTTGAAAGTGTTGCTCCCCTGATTTAAACAAAGTTGTTAGACATTAAATTTATGGATGAAAAAAAACATATTGAGAGGTTATCATTTTACCTTATCAGGAATTCTGGATCTTGGGACCTGTCACAACCTTCTACGATGTTCAACTACGGCTTTATAGCCAGAATGGAAAGTGATCACTCTGTCTTCCTTTGTGGTTTCCGTTCCAAATTCATCACCCTACATTACATATGATTGTGTATTTTTAATGTTATTTTACGGGATTACAAAAATGTTGGAAGGTGATACAATTAATTATAAGATGTTTATCTTTTTACAATTATTGCGGCTAATTTCAAGTAGCTTCCCTGGCCTAGATTCTGATGGAATTTTTTTTCAATCCTAGCTTTGGTTTCCTTCAAGGTTTCAGGAAACCTATCATCAAAATTTTGAAGCTAGTTACGTAACACACTTCTGTTTTAGACATAGAGAAAATTAAAGCTATTGAATTAAAGTTGTAATTTACCTTGCGGGTCCAATTAGCATTTTTCCTTCTTTCTTGGTCTTTTTCTATTTTTTGTCATCGGTGAGTGCTCTCCACTCCCTCTCTGGAACTATGAGAGGACGCTCGTATCTAGAGTTAATCTGCAAGTGCATCCTATAGGTGTCTCGTGTATATTTTAGATATTTTCCAACTGCCTGGGTGACCACTGTTCTATCAAATGTTCCCACCCCAAAAAGCCTTATAGATAATCTAGAAATTCTTTTCTTAGGTTGGAATTTGGGAATTCCATCTTGGGCATATGGTTGGGCCAAAAATTACCAACGCCTTGCTCTCCAAGGCCCTGTAGAAATCATTTTTTCCTACACATAAAAAATATATTATCATTAATTTAAAAATAATAATCATGATAAAATATGTTTTAGATAGAGTACATGAAACAGTTAAATATTAAAACTTACTTAGGATTTGTACTTGCTTTATAGGAACAACTTCATTGTTCACCAAAAACGCGCCTGGAATGGTCCCCGAGAGGTGACACGTGTAGCTCTAGGAAATGCAATAATAAAGTTGGCCATACCAGCCTCATCACTGCCAACACGTTCAACGGTTGGCTGTGTGTCTTCTTGGGGGTGTGTTTCTTGGCTGGTACCTAAAGGCGTAGAAGGTGTACGAGAGGGTTCCTAGGGAATATCTTGCCTTTGTGTCCCACTAGCACCAACTTCGGGGACATCAGGTCCCAGAAAATGCTACATACAAAAGAATTTTTTTGTTAGTTTAGTTAATGTAAAAATTAAAAATCAACCTATCACAATTGATTTCATGCAAAACAATAAAAATATCCTTTTTTATTTTTTATTATTACCTTGTATGTTTCTAGCTGGGTCATAACGTGTCTTATCCTTTTTCCTAATTTAGGTGATTGAGGCACAATGTCTACCAAACACTCAAGTTCCTTGGTTGTTTTTAGCGCCTTTTTTCGTAGCAACACCAATGGACATGGGGATGAAGACAACTATTCCTCGTTGAGGGAATAATCATGTGCACCATGGCCAGGCATCTGCATATTTCAATAAAATTAAAATTGTTTCAATTATGTAAAGAACTAAAATACCTAAAGATAGAGGAAGGCTGGCACTTTACATGTTCTTCGGCTAGCCCCTTTCCGCGATCATCCTGCCACATTATAAAATAATATGAAGCATGAAATATATAAAGAAATATTGTTAAAGATAAAGAAACTAATATAAAACTGAAATTGTTATTTGTTTATCTGTCCTAGGGTCGTTCCTGTACTGCCACGATCAGTCTACCACATTGCAATAAAATTAGAAATGTGAAAACTTGAAAACAATATCTAACTTGAAAACAAAAAATGAAAACTGAAATAATTTCTAAATTTACATTTCTAATACATAAACTTTGTGCATTAAAGAGTACAACTTTACCATCAAATGACATTCGAGTTTAAAGAGAGTAAACAGTAAATCAAAAATATTAAGACAATGTATTCTCTAAGCTTTCATATCAACATACAACACAACGAGTTAGAGGCGCATTTATAAGGAGGGGAAACCAATATGGCCACCCCTTGGATCCACGATGTATGATTCTTGAAGTGTCCCTATGTAGCTGCGATATGGTTAGGGGTAGGCCATATCCTTAACATAAGTGTATCATGGGATAGATCCTCTATTGATTCATGCCTTAAACTTTGGTTTTGGGGATATAAGTCATAGAAATCACTGTCGTTCTATGTCATATGGGGCATATGGAGAGCGAGACATTAGGGGAATTTTGAGGTCTAAAATGGGCCTCCTAAGGAAATTATAAAATAATAGTGGAAATAATAAAATAAGATTTGATTATAGATTTCTGTGGTGTAGATTTTTAGAATCAGAGCTCGGAATCTCCACAGTTCTCATTTTTCAGTCTGAAAAATGAGAAATGTGGAGATTCCGAGCTCTGATTCTAAAGATTTGATTACATCATCAATTTTAAAGGGAAAAAGAAAAAACAACTTTTTCAAGTCGTATTTTCAACTTATCTCCCAAATTTTTTACTTAAATTTCAAGCGGGAGTACTCGTTAGATGCAGAATTTAATTCCTGATCCTAGGAGTACCCATGTTGCATACTTCTGATGGATCCTACTACACAAAAAATGAGAAATAGATTAAAAATGTGATTGCAATCATGTTTTTTGATGTATTTCTCATTTTCCGCGTGGCAGAATCCATTGAAAGTATGAAACATGGGTAATTTTTGGATGAGGAATTAAATTTTTCATCCAACGAGTACTCCCACTCGAAATTTGAGTAAAAAATTTGGGAGATAAGTTGAAAATATGATTTGAAAATGTAGTTTTATAATTTTATTATCTTTTAATCTTTTTACCCTTTTACTTAAAAAATGGTGAATCATCCCCCATGGTTGACATCATCTTCTTGAATCCTATTGGTTCTTATAAAGTTTATTTTGGTTGTATATTTTTCTTAGGAGGCCCATTTTAGGCCTCAAAATTCCCCTAATGAACGCAGCTGTCATATGATGCTAGAATGAGAACACTAGAGAAAGAGATTGGAACTAAGAAGAAGGTTCAAGTTACTTGTTAAGTAGAAGGGTTTCAAGAATAATATCCTTAAGAGGCCAGGGAAAGAGTTGAAGCACTTGTTTATTCCTTAAATAAGAGAGGAAGAACTGAGGGCAACTAAGTTTATAGCTAAACAATTCACATTTGTGAAATAGTGAGAGGTGACATCTCTAGAGAAGAAGATAATGAGAGATTGTTTGAGAGTGTCATGGACTTTGTGCAAAGTCCAAAGTAGTAGAGGTGGCTGCCAATAAATGATATTGATGACACACTAGTGAAATGTCTCACTGAGTGTGAAGAAGGCCTCATTGATGATGCTAGTGAGATATTGGAAGAAGGTCACCGAGGAGAAACTGGTAGCAAAAATACTAGAGGTGGCTAGATGGCGTTTCATTTTTAAAGTGGGTGAAATTTATATAAATAATAAGAATCAATAACAAAATGTCCAACAAAAATAAGTGGGTGTAAGGACTACATCTCAAAACCGAGAGTAGGAAGAGAAGGGGCGCTACAAACCATTATGAGAGACTGTCATAATGGAAAATGGAAACAATGATGTTGAGGGAAAAGATAAACCCTGATCAAATGGTATTATGAAAATGAGTGAAGGTGAGGATGAGGGTGAAGAGGATATACTTATCAAAAGTCTCATGGACTATGGGGAATCTCCAGGAACAAAAAATGACACTAGGAGTATTTGCAAAGGCTCAAAATCTCCAAAATTTTGAAATTAATGTGTTTTTTCATGTGCAGGTCATGAAGATCATGAAGGGAAACAATCACTACAAATTTTCATAAAGAAGGAAAGGTTATGGATTTTCCTTTAGGAGACACAGAAAAAAATAGAGTTCTAATAGTGGCATTTGGACAAGTTTAAGTGAAGAGCTCATGGAGCATGATGTAGAAATTGAGTTCATTGGAAGAAATGAATGGATGAAAAAGGATGAGATAAAAAAAAAATCAAATCAATTTTTTTGATTTGTATGGAATTTAATTCATTTGAGGATAGGATAGTTGATTTAAAGGTATGCATCTAGCATGCTAAGCTAAAGTTGGAAGAAAATAAAGCTGCAAAATGTGGACAATAAGAATTGGATAAAGCTTTTTCAACCCTACAACAAAGAGAAGACCATGAGCACACACTCAAACAAAAATGGAAATTTGGGTGCAAAGATATTAAATGATGACAAAGAACCTTAATTTTTTAAATATAACAAATTTCATCTGGATGTAGGTTTCAATAATGATGAGGGACAAAAACCACACATAGTTGTCATGATATCTTCCCAAGGAATTAAAGGAAGAAGGGAACTTGAATTTTTCATAATGGAGGAAGAGGCAACTCTGTCTCATAAAATTCACCAGTGGAAAGAAAATAACTACTGAAGAGGACGTCAGAAGATGTTGGAAGGGCTCATCTATTTAAAAATGACATGTTTTATGTAAACACAAATTTGTCAGTACTCAAGGTTTAAAAGACTGTCCTCGTGGAAGATGAAGAGCAGGAAAATTTATTTGGAAGAGACTGGAATTGGTTTTTCAATGACATAGACATCTAGCAAGTCTTGAGTTGGTTGAATGATATTGTGACCATTGTTTTGATAGGGGAAGTAAATCCAAGTATAAATCTTGTTGAATACGAATTTGTAGTTCACAAAGGCTGCATGGAGAAAGCAACCACACAATTGTACCCAACTGTTGTGAATTTTTTGGAAAATAAATATGATATATGGATTGTTGGGATTCTGAAAAGGATGTAGAAATGCTTCCAAGAGATGAGGGAGAGGAGAAGGGTAATGAGAGTTGTTTGTCTCAAGAGACTTTTTTCTCATTTGGAACTGAGGAATGAAGGGAACTAAACATTGATAGAAAGTTACTAGCATTTTGGGATTCTACATTTTATTTACTATTATGGGGATGTAGAAAATTGGAAGCCACATAATGAAAAGGAGACAAATTCCCTAGATATATCAGTTTGGATCCATATATCAGTGTGATTATGAAAAGTAGACAAATTGCATCTGGATGTAGGTTTCAATAATGATTAGGGATGAAAACCACACATAGTTGTCATGATATCTTCCCAAGGAATTGAAGGAAGAAGGGAACTTGAATTTGTCATAATGGAGGAAGAGGCAACTTTGTCTCATAAAAGTCACTAGTGGAAAGAAAAGAACTGTTGAAGAGGACATCAGAAGATGCTGGAAGGTCTCATCTGTTTAAAAATGACATATTTTATGTAAACACGATTTTGTTAGTACTCAAGGTTGAAAGGCTATCCTCGTGGAAGATGAAGACCAGGAAAATTTATTCGGAAGAGACTGGAATTTGTTTCTCAATGAAATAACAGTTGTTCATATGCACATAATCAACATTTTTTGGGGGGAACCTAGAGGATTGATCATATTTACCAAGAAGTCAACATTTTTCATTGAGGTATTTTAATGCAGAGGCATCAGTGCTAACTGTACCATTAATTTTAAAGGTCCAATAGGGATATGTAAATTGCAGATAGAGTTTTATTTTCTCATTTTATTTAGAGGGATTTGTAATAGGGCCAACTATCTTGGAGGAATCCGGATTGGCTACTTGTTAGGATATTTTGATGTTGATTTTTGAAAATTTGATAATTGTCTAGCTTAGGTAGGACAAATTTCTAGTTAGTTTGTTCTGTTATATTTCCAGCTATTAGAATTACATATCTACGATTTCTGCACATGATTTTGAAAAAAAAAAATATAGAAGAGCTCTAGAAGCAAGCATGAGAAGTTCCTCTTCACATAATTCTTTCATGTTTAATTAATGAACTTGTTATGATTTTATGTGTCCACATTTCCTTTCCATGTATGTAATTTTCTTATTAGTATTAGAATGTTCCTTGAGGACATAGATATATGGAGTATACAGTGCAATAGAGAAGAATATGCCACTAGAGGTATCAAGCCAAAGTTCGATTTTGAGTAAGAATAAACAATTAAGGACGAGAGGGAAGCGTAATCCATATTATTAAAGTGAGAGGAAGTATTAATTTGAGAGGAGTTGTTCCAATGCAGAATCTGGGGGGTCGGTAGTGGTGGCTCTATGAAGGACTAAGAAGTTCAATAATTTACATTCCTTAAATTGTCAAAACCTTTTACATTTTGTTCTCAAGGAAAGAAAGAAATTGGGCAGATTATTTGGGTAGATTATTTGGGGAGAATTTCTTTGAAAAAGAGTTCAGCTCATTATTTTGAATCTTATTGATTCTTATAAGATTCAAATACCCACATCAAATACCCATATTTTGAATCTTATTTATTCTTATATGGAATTCGAATGGTGCAAAAACCTCCGCGATCCATAAATTGGAATTTAAATGTCAAGGTGCACATACATTGGTACTTGATCACTAAAGGGATCAACACCCTAAGTTTGTTATTAGAGGTATCAATCCAAAGCTTGATTTTGAGTAAGAATAAACAAGTAAATATGAGAGGGAAGCGTAATCCATATTCTTAAATGTAAACAAAGTCATTTCTACAGAATGTTGAAAGTTATATCAAAAGAAGAAATAGGTTGTATTGTATGTCTAAACATAGTCCTATTGCTAACCAGTCTGTGTAAAATCAAATAAAGGTCATTACCATTTTGTGGGTTGACAAATTTCCCCCTGAACCAACGTATGTGAAAATGGCTAAATGCAGCTCCCTTCATTGTCGCCTTCACGGGATATTCTTTCATTCCAAATGCTGGATAATATGGAACTGAAAAATTATTACAGGGCCAACGGAAGCTGCATTAAGCGGTAAGAATTGCATTCATTGGGCATTGCTGGAAAAATTTAGGGGTAAGAATTGTATTCGTTGGGAATTTCTGGAAAAAAAGGAAAAAAGGCGGTAAGAATTAGGGTACTAAAATTAATAAAATGGAAACATGCTTTGATCTAAGCAAGTTAGCTAATTAGGCTAAAATAATAAATGTCAATTGATTAATTATGAATTAGTAAACTTAATTAAAAATCACTAATTAGACTATAATTTTAATTGATTAATTTTTTTTTTTATGTTAGGGGCTTAGGGGTTGGGGGAATAGGGGATTAGGGGTTAGAGGATTAGGGTTCAGGGGTTAGGAGAATAATGAGTTAGTGGTTAAGGGGTTAGGGATTGAGGGCTTAGGGGTTAGGGGATTTAGGAACATTTAGGGGTTAGGGGAATAATGAGTTAGTGGTTAATATGGGATTAGGGATTGGGTTAGGAGAATAATGAGTTAGTGGTTAAGGGTTTATGGATTGGGGGGTTAGGGGTTAGGGGATTTAGGCGCATTTAGGGGTTAGGGGTCGAATAATGAGTTAGTGGTTAAGGGATTAGGGATTGTGGCCTTAGGGGTTATGGGATTTAGGTGCAGTTAGGGGTTAGGTGAATAATGAGTTAGTGGTTAAGGGATTAGGGATTAGGAGGTTAAATGGGTTAGGGGTCAGGAATTAGGGTTTAAGGGGTTAGGGGTTAAGGGTTTAGAGGTTTAGGGTAAAAGACTAGCTTAGGAATAACCTGTTCATGGAAAGTAAAAGAATCTCTTGTTTTCATGTGGGCCTCAACTAATAGGTTGAAGATAAATTCATGGTTGCATGGAGTGGTAACAGAGGGGTGACCTCTGCTTCTTCCTCGGTGAGGGGTGGTCTGTCTTCCACAAGTCATGATGTATCAAAGAAGCCTACTAGGGGAAGGCCGGAAGGCATTTGGATGGGTAAGAGGATGAGGATTTCCTAGTTGAGTTAACATAATTAATTTTTAGGGGCAATGAATATCATGAAGTAAAAGAGGGGGATGAATTTGGCATTAGGGAAATTGGAAATAGGCAAGAGATAAACGAGAGGCAATTGGGATGTCAAGCTTGTAAAAAGGCGGAAGGGATGACATGCATGAATATAGGAGAGGGTAATAAAAAGGTCAAGGAGAAGGCTTGAGAGGGAGAGCTATTGAAGGCAGATAATGGCTAGAAGGCCAAGTCCTTAAGGTCAAGAGGCCTTCACTGAGAAGTTGAATAACTAAGTTTACGACATAGATTGCAACTTGCACCGAATGATATGCTCTAGCTAAAAGGGATATTATTGATCTTAAATAACTTTGCATGGTCATGGTAATTAAAGAACATGAGAGTATCAGAATGCATAATATTGCTGAGATTGAGGGAGATCACATTACCATTATTCGAGAAAACTATGCATGATTTAAGGGTGTTTCACTCTACTTGAAGTTGCGATGGAGATTGTGCTATGTGTCAATGCTCTTCTTGCACAAGGTTTCCATGGTGGCTGCTTCCTCGGGGAAGTGATTAGGGGTGTTTTGACAATGAATGACATCCATCATATTAGCATTATGATACAAAGTCTTCACCATCAAACATGACATGGTTATGTGCGAGGTTTTACTAGCCTGGTACAAAAAGTAACGTTGAAGGCAAAATGTCATGTTGAAGTGAATTTCCAAGGTGACACGTAGGTTAGTCACTAGGTGAGTGATATTCATGTTGCAACTCTTGAAAGTGTGATTTGTCACCATGTCAAAGCAGGTGGGGAGGGTCCACATTGGTCTTATACTATTTGTGGGGTAATCACAATATGGGCACCCTCACAGTACGACATGACCCGACCCAACCCGACCTGAACGCATTTCCTTGGGCGCCATCACACGACCCGACCCAACCCAACCCGCTCGAACGTCGAAGGCACGAGGAATAAAATGACAAATTAACGGACCACATGAACATGCATAAGGCACATGGGCGGTCACGACTTAGCATTTTTGATACGAATTCCCTCACATAATCCGAGCCGAATGGGTTTCCTATGGCGCCCTCACACGGCATGACCCAACCCACCCGAATGAAGGGTGCACGAGGGAGAAAATGAAAAACAGATCACAAAAATGTGCACAAGGAACACGGGTGGTCACAACTTATCATTTTTTATACGACCACCCTCACACGACCTAACCTGACCCGAATCGCCTGAATGCATTTCCTTGGCTGGCCTCACACTGCATGACTTGATTGGACTGGACTGGACTCGACCCACCCGAATGTGTTTCCTTGGGCACCCTAACAATATGGCACGACCTGACCTGACCTGACCTGAACGCGTTTCCTTGGGCGCCATGACACGACTCGACCCGACTCGAAGGAATTCATTTCCTTGGGCGACCTCACACGCCAGGACCTGACCAGACCCAACCTGGACATGTTCCTTGGGTGCACTCACATGAACTGACCTGACCTGACCCACCCAAACGCATTTCCTTGGGCACCCTCACAGTAGGGCACGACCCGACCTGACCCGACCCGAACGTGTTTCCTTGGGCGCCATCACACGACCCAACCCAACTCGACCAGACCTGCCCGAACATCGAAGGCACGAGGGAGAAAAGAAAAACGGGTCCCATGAACAATCACAAGGCTCACGGGCGGTCATAAATTATCATTTTTGATATGCCCTCCCTCACATGATCTGACCCGAATGCGTTTCTTATGGCTCCCTCACACGACACGACCTGACCTACCCGAACAAAGGGCACACTAGGGAGAAAACAGAAAACGGATTGCACAAACATCCACAAACTACACGGGCAGCTACAAATTAGCATTTTTGATACGACCACCCTCACACTACCTGACTCGACTTACCCAAATGCATTTCCTTGGGCAGCCTCACACGACACAACCTAATCGGACTTGACCCAACCTGACCCACCCAAACATGTTTCCTTGGGTGCCCTAATAGTACGGCACAACCCAACCCAACCTGACTCGAACACATTTTCTTGGGCAACATCACAAGACCCGACCTGACCTGAACTGCTTGAACTTCGAAGGCATGAGGGAGAAAACGACAAGTTAACGGGTCGCACGAACGTGCACAAGGCACACAAGACTAGGTCACAACTTAACATTTTTGATACGGCCTCCCTCACATGATCCAACACGAACTTGTTTCCTGTGGCACCCTCACATGGCATGACTTGAACCACCTAAACGAAGGGCACATGAGAGAGAAAATGGAAAACGGATCGCACAAACGTGCACAAGCAACAGAGGGAACCACAACATAGCATTTTTTATACGACCACCCTCACACTACCTGACTCGACCTGCCCAAACGTGTTTCCTTGGGCGGCCTCACACGGCATGACCTGACCGGACCCAACTCGACTTGACCTACCCGAATGTGTTTCCTTGGGCGCCCTCACAATATGGTATGACCCGACCTGACCTGACCGGAATGCGCTTCCTTGGGTGCCATCACACGACTTGGCCCGACCCGCCCAAACACATTTCTCTAGGTGCCCTCACATGGCCCGACACAACCCGACCCGGCTAGACACGTTCCTTAATGGGTGCCCTCACATGACCTGACCTGACCCGACCCACCTAAGTGCGTTTCTTTGGGCACTCTCATAGTACGACACGAACCAAACCAACCTGACCCGAATGCATTTCCTTGGGTGCCATCACATGACCCGACTCGACCCGACCCAACCCGCTCGAACATTGAAGGCACGAGGGAGAAAAAGACAAATTAATGGGTTGCACGAACGTGCACAAGGGACATGGGTAACCACAAATTACCATTTTTTATACGACCACCCTCACACTACCTGAATCGACCCACCCAAACGTTATTCCTTGGGTGGCCTCACACGGCACAACCTGACCGGACTTGACTTGACCCGACCCGCCTGAATGCATTTCCTTGGGCTCTCTCACAATACGACATGAGCCAACCTGACATGATTCACTTGAACATTTTTCCTTGGGTGCCATCACACGACTCAACCCGACTCGCCCAATCGCGTTTCCCTAGGCACCCTTACACGGCTCAACGTGACCCGACCCAGCTGGATATTTTCCTTAATAATGGGCAACCTCACATGACCCAACCTGACCCGACCCGCCCGAATGCATTTCCTTGGGTGCCCTAATAGTATGGCATGACATGACCCAACCTGACCCAAACGCGTTTCCTTGGGAACCATAACATGACCCGACTCGACCTGACTCGCTCGAACGTTGAAGGCACGAGGGAGAAAATGACAAATTAAATGGTTGCACAAATGTGCACAAGGCACACAATACTAGGTCACAACTTAACATTTTTGATATAGCCTCCCTCACACGATCTGACCCGAACTTGTTTCCTATGGCACCCTCACACGGCATGACCCGACCCACCCAAACGAAGGGCGCATGAGGGAGGAAACAGAAAATGGATCACAGGAACATGCACAAGAAACACGGGTAGCCACAACTTAGAATTTTTTATACGACCACCCTCACAATACCTGACTCGACCCACCCAAACGTGTTTCCTTGGGTGGCCTCACACACCACGACCTGACCAAACCCAACTTGACCCGACCCACCCGAATGCATTTCCTTGGGCTCCCTCACAATACGGCACGACGTGACCTGACCTGACCCGCCCGAATGTGCTTCCTTGGGCACCATCACACGACTCGACCCGACTCGCCCAAATGCGATTCCTTGGGAGCTCTCACATGACCCGACCTAGCCGGATATGTTTCTTAATAATGGGCACCCTCACATGACTTGACCTAACCCGACCCACTCAAATGTGTTTCCTTGGGCACCCTAACATTATGGCATGACCTGACCCAACCCGACCTGAATGCGTTTCCTTGGGCGCCATCACACGACCCTACCTAACCCGACCCGCTCGTACGTCGAAGGCAGGAGGGAGAAAATGAAAAATTAATGGGTCGCACGAACGTGTAAAAGGAACATGGGACTAGGTCACAACTTAACATTTTTGATACGGCCTCCCTCACACGATCCGACCTGAACTCATTTCCTGTGGCACCCTTACACGGCACGACCCGACCCGCCTGAACGAAGGGGGCACGAGGGAGAAAACAGAAAATGGATCACACAAACATGCATAAGCAACATGGGCAGCCATAACTTAGCATTTTGTATACGACCACCCTCACACTACCTAACTCAACATACCCAAACGTGTTTCCTTACCCAACCTCACAGGGCACGACCTGACCAAACCTGACCAGACCCGACCCACCCGAATGTGTTTCCTTGGGTGCCCTCACAATAGGGAATGACCCGGCCTGACCCAACCCGAATGCGTTTCCTTGGGCGCCATCACACGAAACGACCCGACTCGCCCAAACATGTTTCCCTAGGTGCCCTCACACGGCCCGACACGACCTGACCCAACCATACACGTTCCTTAATGGGCGACCTCACATGACCCGACCTGACTCGACCTGCCCCAAAACATTTTTTTGGGCACCCTCACAGTACAACATGACTCGACCCAACCCAACCCAAATGCATTTCCTTGGGCGCCATCACACGACTCGACCCGACACGACCCTCTTGAACGTCAAAGGTACGAGGGAGAAAATGACAAATTAATGGGTTGTGTGAACGTGCACAAGGCACACGGGAGGTCACAACTTAACATATTTGATATGGCCTCCCTCACATGATTTGACTGGAATGCATTTCCTGTGGCACCCTCACACGACAAAACCCGACCTGCCTGCACAAAGGGCGCACAAGGGAGCAAATGGAAAACGGATCGCACAAACATGCACAAGCAACACAGGTAGTCACAACTTAGCATTTTTGATACGACCACCCTCACATGACCTGACCCAACCAAACCCGACCTGACACGCCCGAACGTGATTCCTTGGGCACCCTAACAATACGACACGACCCATCCTGACCCAACCCGAATGCGTTTCCTTGGGTGGCATCACACATCATGTGCTCTCAAAGGGGATCACATGAAAACCCGACACATTGTTCCTAAACCCTAAACCTGATCAAAGGACCGGGCTCATTGTTCCTAAACCATAAACCCGATCACAGGACCGAACACATTGTTCCTAAACCCTGAATTCTAACTCCTAAACTTTATTCCTAAACCCTAAACTCTAACTCATGAACATTGTTCCTAAACCCTAAACCCTAAAATTCTTCCTAAACCATCACAAGACCAATAGTGTGTCTCCTACATGTCGCAAGACCGACTCATACTCTCGCAATGTCACAAAACTGACAGTTTGTCCCTAAATGTCGCAATATTGACGGTTTCCATGAGCGTCACAGGACTGACAGTTGGCTCTGAAACATCACAAGGTCAAAAATTGGCTCTGAAATGTCGTAATGCCGATGGTGTGTCCCTAAACTTTGTAAAATCGACAATTTCCCTAAACGTCGCTCTTCCGACGATTTCCATAAACGTCGCTCTTCCGACGATACTCCCAAACCATCGCTCTAGTGACGCTTTTTGGTAGGATTAAAAAAATTGAGAAAATATGGGGAAATTTCTGATAATACGTCAAAAGTGTCGGAATTTTGACCATATGTACTAGTGAACTACAACAAATGTGAAATGGAAGCAAACCAAAAACAGTAAAATGAAATGTAAGCAAGCTAGCTAAAAATCATAAAGTAAACTAGCTATAATGGCAGAAAATAAAATGTAAATACATAAGAGAGAGAGAGACTGAGGCCAATGGATTGGGCCCTAATGCACAAGCTCCACTCTGTGAAAATAAATTAGCAAAGGAAAAACTGAATACTCATTTTATTGTAGAAATAGTCTCCTTATATAACAATGAAAGTCTCCAAAGTTTATCCTAAGAGCTAAGAGTCTATTAGCTTCCTCCAAAATTTGAATCCTAATGAGCTCTTACTCAACCCTATTTAACCTAAAGTGATCAGATTGGGATTAGGGCTTAAGGATTAGCTAAAATTTCAAAGTGCTAAAAAATGCTTCAAACCAAGACGAGAGCATAGAGCATGCCACCAGGATTCCAACCCAACTCATTTCATCAAAATTCTAAGTTCATATGTTTGAGTTAGGCCTATTGTTCACTTTCCAAAACAGGTTTATAACCAGATCGACCAGTAGAGTGGGATCCGAATTGGTGGTTGTCATGGAGTCTTGAACTCTTCATATAGAATCGGGGATTACACAACCACAGAAATGTTGCAGGTGGAACGGACATTCGTGGTCTAGTCAACAGCGAGGGCTAAACAGTGGTGATTAGATTGTCAAATTAGTAGTGGGAAATCAACGGGAGAGATCTCATTGCAGTGGAGAAACATCGCACATCGCACAAAACAAATTTTATCGTTAAAAAGTTTTGCAAAGTTAAATTTTTTAAGCTACGATGCAAAATAAGGAGGTGGAGAGATAACAAGGATCATCGTATCAAGGACCAAACCAACGACGGAGATCGTAGCACACGAGAAGTGACTTCGCAGTTCGCAAGGAATAAGGTTTTAATGTAATAAAGTTAAAATTGCTAAGCATGATGAGTTATGTGTGTGATAAGTAGAAGAGTGATGGGTTAAGATTTCTGATATGCGAAATCTTAAACCCTGCGATCTACGAAAAGGTATTTTGACCGAATTGTGATGTGGCGATGCGATCGCAACTTCGTGTCGACACTTGTACTGTTTAAATGTTAAGGGTATTTGTTATATTCTGTGACATGTGATCTATGAGATTGTATGTATCATGATCTACGATGTACCTTGTATTATGGTTGCAATTTTTTTTTGATATTGCGAAGTCCCATAAAAGGGATCCGATGTTGATCAGGAATGTATGTATGTTTAATGAAACTCTAATATTATATTTCGATGTTTCCGCTAATGTATAAGCCACTTAACGGTTGTGGGTGTGCATGTGGCCACCTCCATAACCATAAATTTTAATGCACACTTTATTGGTAGAGTGGATAAGGGCACACCAAATTTTGCGGTCAGCCCTAATTTAATTCTAGTCAATTGGAGTTCTCCACATTTCGTGGAGTTTTCCTATGATATATTGGGAAAAAGTGTAGAAGACTCAATTTTCAACCATTTTAAGAAAGTAAGAGTTATTATTTATTAATTCGAGAATTCTAGATCCATTGGTGAGGTTTTTCAGAGAAATCTAAGGACTTCTAAGTGTGATTCTTCTTCAGAGAAGTTCCAAGGGCCACTAGGGCCACCAAGAGCCAGTAGGAGAATGAGGCCTTGTTAGTGCAGCCAGAGGCCATTCTCAGGAAACCAATAGTCATTTCTGACTATCTTGGACCTTCTAAATCCAATTATGGGGTTTGAAGAAGAATTTGGAGACTTCTAGAGTGAAATAAGCCACAGGGAGGTTTCAGGGAGCCTAGTGCCACCAGGTGTTGGAGGCATAGAATGGGGAGCCTGAGTTCATTATGAGCAAATGAACAACCTATTTTAGATTATTGATATGTTTTGGAGACATTAGAACATGTTTTAGGATAAGAAGAGGATTTCTATGAGAGTTTTTGCCACATAGAAGCTCGAGGAAGCTCAAGGAAACCAACCAAAGAGGTCAAGCCCAAGGGAGCCTAAGTCCATTTCTAGAGATTGAGCAGTCAATCCAGGGGTATTTTGTTATTATAAAACCATTGGTATAGTCCAAAAAACCATTATAGTTGAGCATGAACTTGTAAAATAAATTGGCCATATTAATACCAAAGAGCCAAATCCATTGACGGAGGCTCAAGGAGATGTAGCCCAAGTGTTGAGGGTGAACTCCTTTATTATGTTTGTTGTTATGTGTTGTTGGTAAATTTTCTGAAATTTATGGTTTTTTTACATGTTTTTAATCAGCTCAAGAAAATTTTTAATGAATCACACATAAAACATTAAAATAGTTAAAACACATACACCTGAATCAAGAATTCAATTCCGCACATGCATGTAGAAGCAAGCTCCTTAATTTCTTTTAATTGAGTGGGAGGTGCTTGCATCGCAAAACAAGTCAGCCACCCATATCAGATTAGTTTGGTATCAGAGTACTAGGTTTCTTGCTTAACATAGCACTAGTTTTCTTGCTTGACAGAGCACTAGGTTGCTTACTTAACATAGCACAAGGTTGCTTGCTTTCTTGTTTGACTTGAAGGGTGCTTAATAGTGCAAATAATTTAACTGTTTGAAAAATAAATGATGCTTACAGGTTTAATTTTGCTAGAGGTGAAGGGGAGCTACTACTAGCTAAGTACAGAAGAGGACAAGAAGGAAGAAGGATGAAAGCATCCTCCTTCTCCAAAGGACCTCAATGCAACCCTTGAAGCACAAGAGGGATTGTTTGCAAAAGAGGCTGCTTCAAGAAGAGATACAAGCTGTAGAGAAGAGCTTGAATCTACAGCCTATTAGTGTCCCGTGATTTGGCAGATTGGTAGACCAAATGACAGGGTAACATGAAACCAGTCTTTGGATTCCTAGGACCTAGCCTTCCTGGACTCAGAGAGGGCTCTCTCTATTGGGTTCAAAGGATGTGTTCTTTTTGCTCTAGGGTTTTGATTTTAGGCTAGTTGTTAAGTGTAGGGTTTTTTATTGTTTTGGTTGGGTAAGATGATCAAGTGGAATAGGTGGAGTGAGAGTCTATCAAAGCCATTGGGCTATGAAGTCAATAAAATTCAAGGGTGTCTCAATAATGAATCAGAGTGCAGTGCAAGGCCAATTTAGCAAGGTGAAAGGATCCGTAAGGTTATGAGTGAAATGGGGTGGACATTAAGTTTGTGAATAAGGTAGGGCAAAGGGAAATCAACAATCCTTTGTCAAATACCTATGAACAAGGAGGTATTTAAATATGATCAGCACAGGATACTAAGCAAGAGCTAGGGCAAACCATTTACTCTATGATAATATATTAAACCAATAAATATCTAAGATAAACATTTCAGTGAAACATAGAAAGCATAAGAGCTTCTAACTTTAGAAATTCACCTTCAGAATTGGGGAAAACATATAAGATAGCACAATAACTCAATTTATGAAGAAGGAACTCCTAAACATCATAAATAAAGCTATAAGAACTCTGAAAAAAGTTGATAAGCATGGAAAAAGGGCAATATCGAACGATACCTCTTTCACTTAACCTAGCAGACAATATTCCAAAGAAAGGTTTCAAGATAGAGTTTTGAAAGATTTAAATAAGTAGGGCATACTGCGAATCATACTTGTAAACTAGCATACTAACCATTCATGAAACAAAAACAAGTTTAGGTGAACTTAAGGAGCAATCAAGAATTCCTTAAGCAGACCAAACGGAAGAAAACATCAAGGCTATAACAAATAGGAGGACTGAGGTGCCTCAAAGAGAATGTCTCAACCTATACTTTTCTGATTTATAGCAACTAAGAGAAATGAAACATAATGATAACAAGAAAAAAAATAGAAAAATTAAGAAGGCATCACCATTCACCAAGCTAAGGAATCCTGCAAACAAGCCTCTCCATCATCAAGACAAACAAGCCATTCATCAACTCCACAACTCCAATTTCTTCTCCAAGCTCATAAAACCATGTATATTTCTCTCAAAGCTCATCAAATTCCAACAAAATACATAAGGGCCTCATGCTCTATTTATGGAGCAAAGGAGGACTAAAACCCTAAATATAGTTGGAAAATGTCAAATTCAACCATAAATGTCATTTATGGCCAAGAGACTATGCAAGGCCAAAGGCACATAATATCCTAAGAAATAAATGCAAAAATAACTATTTGCACGTAATTCTAGAGTAATTTTCCTTAAAAAACTCAAAAATATCAATTTTCAATAAATGAGTGTGTTTTGTTGAATTTTGGTCCAAAACACACTAGGCAGTCTCTGTGCGAAGCGCCACTTCAACAGAAAAAAGGGTTTCTTATGACTAAATTTTGGACGCCTTCCCGATACCAAATTTGGCTCTGTGATGGCTCATTGGAAAGCTTGATAAGTCTACTTTCAGAAAGTCTTGAGTTGTCCTGAGTGAGTGCTATTTTTCCTATCCAAAAACTAATTCTCCCAAAGCTACTCTGTGCACAACACCTTGTCTGAAAATGAGGCAGAAAGGTCAAAATGTTGGTGTTTTTTTACCTTTTGGGGGGTCAACACTACTCCAAATGATCTGCAATTTTGTGAGCAGACTGCTGGTGATGAGACGAATCCAAAAATGTAAAATTTTCAAGCTGATGATGCACCAAATTTGTGCGTAGCGCCTAGGGTGCTGCGCACAGAGGCCTCAAAAATTCAAAAACACAAAATGTTTCTCAATTTGGCCCAAAATTGGTGGAGAGGTCCCTCAAGAGGTCTTGGACACCTGTTGAGAAGCCTTAGCCAAAAATACAAGGCTATCATGCTCTTTTTCCCTTTTTAGGTTTTCCAGCTCCATGAGGGCCTCCTTCAGTTTGGCAAAAGCAAACATGTTTTTCTTTGCATAGTGCTTGGTCATTTTCTTCTGGAGAGCAAGGCCCCTTTTCACCTTCTTGAAATGATTGTGCTCATCCTTGTAATAATGAATGACACGTTGTGCCATCTCAAAATCTCTTTCCCACTCCCTAAGTTGTGCATCTTTAGTTAAGAGTAGCAACTTGGCGGTCATCTCCTTGTCCTCGTTATCACTGTCTAGATCAATGAATTGAGGCTCTTGAGTAGTTTTCTTTATTCTTTTACTCCACCTCACCTTTACCTACTGCTCATCCCTTTCCATATTTTCCTTGCCTTTGTCCATGGGCTTGACAGCTGGAGAAGAGATGGCCATTTACCTTTTTGAAGCAGCAAACACATCTCTCTTTCCTATGTGGTATGTGCATGTGAGAGGAGTGATGATGGTTTTAGAGGTGTTTCCATCATTTCCTTGACCTTTGGTGTTGTCACAAGCTTTTTCATTTTTTCCATGGCTTCCATGAGTCACCTCATACCCCATTGGGTCACTGCTTTTTTGACCTTCAGCATCACTATCATTTTCATTTTCCTCACTGTCTTCTATGCTGCCACATTGGCCTTCAAATTGATAATTATCTTCTTCACTTGCCTCACTTTGGTTTTTTCCTTCATTAATGTCCTCTTCTTTATCATTCCTGCACTGTCACTTTGATTCTCTTTGTCATTTAGAGACTGATTAGTGTCATGACAGTCATGACAGCTGTCATGACTGTCATGACTATTTCCTTGGTTGTCTTGCTCATCACTGACTATTTTATATATGCCCTTGCCTTAGTCATTGCCTGCCTCTTCAAACCTTTTTTCATCCTTATTATCTGCTTATTCTTGGTCTTCTATTTCCTCATCATCTCCCTCTGTTTCATGAATTTCATCATCTTCATTTATATTGTCAGTGTTTGCACTAGGACTAGGCTCACTGTCATGCTCATGCACAATTTTCTCTTGGCTATCATGTGCACTTTCTCGTTGGCTATCATCCTCATCATTTTCTTCATTATCCTCTTAGGCTTCATCTTGCTCATTAGAAACACCCCTTTTTGTACTTGGGAGTGATTCATTGGTATCACTACCATCATTGTCTTCCTCCAAGTGCTCACTGTCTTTATCTTTATGGCTGCCATGTTCATCTCCCTCTTCCTTGCCATCATCATCCTGCTGCTCTTCCTCATCAAACTCTATATCTGCCCCACTATTTTCATCACTTCCATCATCATCTTCTTGTTCCTTATTGCTGCTGTCACCACCTTGTTCCTCATCAAAATCTGTATTTGCCTCACTGTTTTCATCATTCCCAATGTAATATGTTTTTTCTTCATTTCTACTGCCACCTCCTTGTTCATCATTAACACTGTCATCATCTTCACTTGATGCATTAGGAGAAGAGGAAAGAGGCAGGTTTCCTTATGGAGAAGGCATAGGTGGAGGTGATGGAGGAGTGGAGGTAAGTGACTGTGAAGTGGAAGGGAAATTTTGCTGAATGAAGGCTTGGGGATTTACAAATACATCATGTGAGATAAAAACTTCCCAAGGTATTCCCTATTACTCCAGCTCATGCAAAACAATCATCTTAATCAAGGAGTGGTGAAAAATGCTTTGCATTTGATGGGCATAACTTCTTTTCTTGACCACTGAAGCCATCTTGTCAATGCTCCGGTAGAGATAGTATGGTAGGTTTAGCAATTTAACCTTGGTGAAATGCATTATTAGCCTTATGTGATATGAATAAACCCTAGAGTACCTCTCCTCACAAGTGAAGTACTTGATGATTTGTCTCATCAGTAGGGCATATCTCTCTAGCAAGTGGGAGAAGGGGAAAACAACCTTGCAGCCTTGTTGAAAACTAGGTTTGAGGAAGGGCTCATAGTAGCTTAAGGCCAATTTCTTCTGTTTGAACCATCTCTCACCAATATCTGGTATTCCTGGTGTTAGCCATCAGTATTTTTTTTACATGTTAGTGATGACTATATCTACAGCTGAGTTTTCTAGAAACTGATTTCCTTATGTCAATATGTCATCTAGAAAACACTCCTAAAACTTTTTTTTCCCTTCTACTTTTCAGTCCACCACTGTCGAAATCAAAACCTCATTATCACTATCCTATCTAGATTCAGCCTTATTGGTCTGCCCACCAGCTTTAAAAGGCAAATCCACATCTGTTTCAAAAGTCTCCCCTATGTTAGGAAGTGGCGCTTTAAGACATTTTACCCTTGGCAATCATCAAAAAGCCAAAAAGCCTCCATCTGCTACAGACCAACCATGAATGACCTCTCACTCTGCAAATGAAATTGACAAACTGCTCTAAGTCGCGCCACTCACATCCCCTAGATCTCAGCACTGCATAAACCCCAATCTCAAGCTGACTATTAGGTTTTTCACAATGTTCTATGGTTTCTACAAAGGCAGGAAATATAATTTCATCTCATGGAGTAAATGCTTGAATTTACAGTTAGAGGAACAGCTGCTTCTAAATGTAACTTGAGCCTGAGATATGTCTTCAAAATAGAAAGTTACTCATCCAGACTTTACAGCTCTTTCCAGCATGAAAATCACAGTAAGAAAGGGACACCACTGTCTCAGCAAACTGGTAAATTATCATGGCCCAGAACCTCCTTCATTCACAAGCAGAGGGTTAGGGCGCCTGCTTCATTTACAAGCAGAAGGCACTGGCCAGTATTGACTTTAAAGGTTGCAGAAGTCCAGGTTTGCCTTTACTGAACAAGTGAAACAATATCTCCAGGTTTTATGAATGAGAGTAATGATCATAACAGGGATAGAGTTTGAAATATGCTAGCTCAAAGGAAAAAAAAGTCTGGTATAATAAAGGAGGTCATTTGAAGCTTTCAAATCATGTGAATTGTTGAACTTTAGAAAGGCATGTCATTAGTAAAAATTCAAGGTATCATAAGCAGCCTGCTTTTCCACAAGATCAAATTCAAAAGGTACTGACAAAACAGGTCATTACACAGGCAGAAGTGAAGTTGTTTGCTTTTCAAAAGGTGCTGACCTCCATAGTCACAGAGACTATCTTTCCAATAATTTGTCATGAGATGACCAAAACAAAGGATGACATTTCAGTCACCCTTAGAGCAGTACAGGAAGACAGTGACACTTTGGCTAGGGTTTTTCTAAAGCACAGTAGTGATTGCAGGCAGAGGTAAAAGCAGTAAGGTTTCCAAAGTTGTTTGCCTGCCCTCATATGTAAGAAAACCCTTGTCAATATACTCATCAGATAGTCTACATGTAGTTGGGATAGAAGTTTAAAGAACATCAGACTGCAGCTGCATTTTGTACCCACAGTCAGAACGTGAAGTTAAAGGACACCTATAAGTCAAAATTAGTTTCACAGTGGCCATCTTTCAACCCCAAAGCATTAAGAGAAAAGTATTAGTTTATGTGAAAAAGGAAAAAGAAGCTCTGTCAAAAGTGTCAAAGAATACTCCCTGCAGCTTAAAAGAATCCTCTACAAATGTCCTCTTTCATAGCAAAGCATCCAGAAGCAGACATATTAGTTTAAAGAATCAAAGGATAAATCTATCTCCTTGCAAAAAATTACTAGAGTTGCCTCATCATCTTTAGTACAATGCTGAGTAGTTGGTCCAGGGTTGAAAATATTGTGAAAAGGTCTAACAGTGGCAGAGGTTACCTTCCAAACATAAAAGCACAGTGAAAGGGGTTTAGCTTTTTGAATGTTTGTCATAAGTAAATAGGCTGGCACCCACTAAGGCTGTTCAAAAAACATGCATATGCTTTGCCAACATTGTTCAAATATGGGCCCTTCATAACATGTTCAAAGTCATTTTGTTTTCCTTGCAAATGGATGAAGCAACTGTTTAAAACAAGATTCTTCCAAACCCTCTCAAGACAAACCCTAAATTGATGAGCAGGACAAAGACATTGTTGTTTGAATGAATTCCTTCACTAATAAGCTGAGGGCCCAGAATTTTGTGTAAAAATAGCACCTCCTTCATGTACAAGCAGAGGGTGCAAGGAGAAATTTGGAAAATAAGCACATAGGCGAGACAAATCATGTGTCCCGCCCAAGACCAGTTTTTCTTAAAACAGTGTTTCTGACCAAAAAGAGATGAAATTTACAAAAGTGAGAGAGGTTTTTGTTCCTCATAGGTTCAAGAAGAAAAACCTCCTTCAGTTTCTACACAGGTATCATGGTTTATGAGAAATGTGAAAAATACAAATGTCACAGGAGAATTTCTGCACTGGGATTCATCATTTTGACCAGTGATGGGACAGTCAGATTTTGAACAGCCAAATGGACTCCAAATGAAAAAATTAAAGTTTATATGGAAAAATACTTCCATATATTTCCGATGAGCCATCTCAGGCCAAATTCCGACAAAAGGAAGGCATCCAAAAGTAGCCTGCAATCAACGCTATGTTTTTCTACACCAGCATTCACCATTTTTGACCAGTGATGGGACAGTCAGTTTTTGAAGGATCAAATGGACACAAAATGAAAAAATTCAAGTTTTTCTGGAAATTAGACTTCCACAGCTTTCCAACGAGCCATCTCGCGCCCAATTTCGACACCAGGAAGGCATTCAAAAATGGCCTACAAACAGCTCGATGCATTTCTGCACCAGGATTCACCAGTTTTGACCAGTGTTGGGAAAATCAATTTTTGAAGGATCAAATGGACACCAAATGAAAAAATTCAAGTTGTTCTGGAAATTAGACTTCCACATATTTCCAACGAGCCATCTCGCGCCCAATTCCGACACCAGGAAGGCCTTCAAAATAGACTGCAAAGTTGCGCGACACTCCTGGAAAGGTGCGCGACGCGCCTGTGCACAAAATTTACAAAGGAATGCACTGCTGCGCGACGCGCCTGTAGCAGCCCGTGGCACTCCTGTAGAAATGGTCAAAAAAATTACCTGAAAACCTTAAAAAACTCATTTCAAAGTGTCTCCAACTCTCAAGCAAAGATTGGCATCATGTTTTGAGGTACTATGTCTTGCTGCCCCTTAAATTCAAGATTGCTAGATGGTGTTTGGGGTAGAGGAAGTCTGATTTGAAACGAGATATGTTAAGTGGCTGTTTTGAAAGAGGGATAAGGTGCTTGATTTAAAATTTGAGTTTGCAATAACTATATTTGCCCGGCAGTAAGCTTAACCCAATGATGTTTTCCTATTAATGATTCAAAACCTCACAAGCTGCCCTCAAACAATATTGGAAGAAGAAACATAGGGTTTTGAAAGGTGCATTTGTGGTCCTATGTTCAAAACAGCAGTTGACAAGAAGGCAAGGTTGTATGCTTGAAAGGATGAAAGGCACTATTTGAAGGCAGAAACACAGTATTTGAAGAAGAAGCCCAGGGTTTTGAAAAATGCAAATATAGGTCTATGTTCAAACAAGTAATAGTCATCCTATGAACATGTTTGATTTTTCAAAAGGTTTCCTCTGTGGGTTAAAAGGGAAATACTGTGTCTATGACTTTCTATTCCATAAAGCACAAACCAGCAAGTAAAACTACCATTTGCATGCAGGGGTGTTGTCAAACAGAAATATGAGGGACATTAGAGTTCAAAGAAGGTAGTATTGATTGTGAGGAGTTTTTTGTTGAAAGCTACAGGATTTTTGTTACCACACCAAAAACACACCATGCTTTGTCACATTATCCTTTAACACAGTGACTGCTGATTGTGTAAATCCACTGTGGTTGACTGTATTTATGGTGTTAAATTGGTCCAGTTGCCCGACAAGAAGAAAGCAATATTTTGTTGAAAGGGGGTCTATATGGTTGAAGTGCTACAGGATTCTATATGACCAATCAAAAGCAAAATAAACTGTCCTTTAAGCACAAGTAACCTTGGACTGTGTTTCGCCTTTTGATTAACTATGTTTACATGGATAAACATATATTGGTGAGCTGCATACGAGGGGGTTAATCTTTCGATCAAAGAGGAGCTTATTGAAATTGGACTACTACAGGTTTTTGTTACCACATCATAAAAACATTTCAAACTCTGTCACCATATCTATAAACAGTGATTTTTGCTGTGTGGATATCCTTTGTTTAAAACTGTGATGTAGTGTTGAATCTGCTGATGAAGTGCCTACAAGGAAAAAGAAAGTTTTGAAGCTAAGAAGATGGTGTTTGGCCTTCTTATAAAAAGGGACAAGGGTGTCTTATGTCCTCAAAACATTGCAGGGAAGGGTGACCTTGTCACTATACACAACAAATCCACTTGACTGTCTATCTTCATTTGATTGTATTTTTCTCCTTAAAAGTCTGCTTGTGGATATTGGCTGATTGCATATCAAAGGTTGGGAAAGCCACATTTTGAAGAAACATGGGTCTTGTATCAAACAAGGACATTTTAAACAACATCCAAGATCCTTTTTGCCTTACCAAACAGTGTTTAACCTTTCATAAAGCAGAGTTAGTGAAGAATATGCCACTATAATTCGAAGGTATTGTCAAAATTGGGTATGATGAACAGTGACACATAGGAAAGGCAGTGTGTTTTGATTGAAAGGAGTGTATTATTATTTGATTACTACAGGTATTTTTGTGTTCACATCAAAAACACCAAGGCCTCCGTGACCTTTGTCCAAGCTCAGAAAATCAGTTAACTATCTATGTATTTTAAACTAACTGTGGGCTTATCTTTAAAAATTATTTGGTGGAATGGCACACAGAGAAAGGACAAGGTTTGGAGGGAGCAGGAATCTTATACCCAGGGAAGGCATCACACCCAACATTTGAAACCATGGTTACCTTCATCAAAATAGTGATTGACAGAGAAGGTAGAGTTTTTCTTAGCAGCATGAAGATGATCGAACAAGTTAACAGGCTGAGAAAAGGCAGCACAAGAGAAATTGAAGAAGGTAAAGGGGAAGCGCCTAGCACGGAAGGAAGGGAAAAGCATATCAGCCCTTGATATTTTGGCCTCAGCTTCGGAGCATGTTGCTATAGACCCTTGAGGGTCATGCATGCCAATTTTGGGCCTATTTCGGCAACTTTTTGTTTTTTGGCATTTTTTGGATTTTTGGCCGAAAACTCATAAATTCGCCATTTCAGTTTGATGAGTTGTCAAGGGAGGAGGATGATACCAATGGATGCCATAATTCCATGAGCAGGTCTCCAGCAATTTTCAGGGCATTTGAAGATCATTCGCCCCCTCAAATTGGCGAAAAACACCCTCATTTTGCACATTCTGCCCGCCATATCAGCAGTCTGCTATTTTCTGGGTTTTTTCACACAGGTACAGTTTTGGATGACTTTGGGACCTCGGATTGAGTTGGTTCCAGTTGCGCCGGAAAGTAGACACAGAGAGCTTTCCAACAAGCCCTCATGAGCCCCATTTCGACATCGGGAAGGTTGCCATTTGCATCCAGCAAGTCAGGGGACCTTTTTCAGGCATAAATATGAAGTATTTTTGTAATTTTTGAACTCCAAAAATCTGCTTTTCCCAAATGTGCGTTAAGCTATTTTTATCATGGGAAAATCATGTAAAGTCAATATAATTTCCGTTTTTAGCAGCTTTTTAGATATTTTATGGGATATTTTGTGCCTTGGGCTTTGCAAAGCCTCAAGGACAAGTTTAGATATTTTGACTTGGCCAATGGGATAGCTAGTTGCTCCATGAGGTTTTCCTCCCTCAAGCCTATTTATTCCATGGGTTTTATTGTAAATCAGAGGCTGAACTTGAGAGAAGAATTAATACATTGGTCATATGAACTTTGAAGAATACACTTGAGTTATGATTTTTGGACTGCCTCTTGGATGCTTTTGAGGAATGATGAAGGATTGTTGATGGATTCCTTGACATGGTAGAATGGTATAGTGTTTCTTGATATGTTTTTGTCTTCTAGTTTTCATTCATAATACATATTTCTTGCTGCTATAGATCAGTAGAGATTGATTTTGAGATATTCCCATGGAGGCACCTCAAAATCCCTGAATCTTCATAGCTTGATGTTTTCTTCTTCCTTAGTTATGCTAAAGAATTCTTAGCTGCTCTTTAGTAACTTAAGGTATTGTTGCTAAGTTTTATTCATAAGTTCTATGTATGTTGAGTAGGATGTATGGTTTTCCCTACCTACCTATTAGCTGCCCATAGTTCTATCCATAAAACTTTCTCTTTGACTGATTTGTTGATCATCTTGTTGAACCAAGGAGGCCTAGTCCCGATCTAGCCCTTTGCCTAAAACTATGAAAGCTTGTTTGTCAAAGTGCCCAATGACTTAGAGACTATGTTTAGGCATTCCGGCGTAGTTTATGAGTTGTTAGTTTGTCTTATATGTTTTCCCCAAAGTCTGATAGCCATTTCCCGAAGTTAGAGGGTCTTATACCTCTATGTATGGCTGGAATGTTTGATTTCTATGTGTTAATTAGCTCATAGTTATACTTAGCATGATTAATGGCTTGCTATTACATGTTTATTGTCTGTTATTAACTAGTTATACTTGAAATCCCTTGTCTCTCACCAACTTGTTGTCCATTCAATCCATTTTGCCCAAATATCCCTTCTACCGTGAATCAAATCGGCCCTACAATAGTCTCACATCATCACCTCATAGCTTCCTTGACCTGTTTGACCCCATAGCCCAATTTATCTACATCTTGTTATCCAGTTTATGTATTTGATCAGTTTCATCCCTCACAAACTAAAAAAACCAAAAAACTAAAAACATACTTCATAACTAGCCTAATATCAGAACACCGCAAGTAAACACACCGACATCTTTTACACATATAGAGAGAGCCCTCTCTGAGTCCAGGAAGGCTAGGTCCTTGGGCTCCAAAGCTTGGTTTGATGTTACATCGTCATTTGGCTCGCCAATAGGCCAAATCACGAGACCCTAACACCTGGGGCTTTAGCAATGGATTCAGATGATAGTTAAAAATTCACTCTTGCTAGGTTGACCTGGTGGTTTTGTAGGCTGAGAATGAACAACCTAGTCAAAACTGAGTGGTTTTGGACCTGCTTAAGCTTCTCACAAAAATGATAGCATCCAACATCTTAAAAACATGTAAGGATCATTAAAGAAGAGGTGATTTGAATGGTATCCAAGAGCTCAAACCTATTAGTCCTCCCTCCCTTGTGTTTTGGCTTGATAGGCCTTTGGCCTTCGTCACTACTGGTACTGATCTCTTCCTCAGACATGGTGACTAATTGTGTTCTTGAACAAAATGGTTTTAGCTTGGTAAGAGCTTTCAGGTCTAGGGAGGGAGAATGAGGGATGGTGAGGGAAATTTTTTTAGCAAATGGAGGGAAAATGAAGTAATCAAGGAATGATTTCAGAGTTTAGGAGGAGGCTTATCTTGCATTGAGTGTCCTTATGCTAATCATCACTCTTCACTTGGCAATTCCTTGCCCTAGAGGGTTAAATGATAGTCGGCCATGAATATTAGGGTTTGGGAAAATTAGGCTTTTAATACTCTCCTTGATTATGAAAAATATCACTTGGAGGGTAAGGAAGAAAGACCACCAACCTTTTCAAACTTTGTGAAGGGGCATGGAGGCAAAAAAAATTGATTTTGGCAATTTTTGAGAAAATTTGACCAAGTCTGCTCTATGTGTAGTGCCATTCGATAGGCCATTCCTATCAGGCCTTCTATGTGCATAGCATTGGGTCGGTTCGGGCGGTGGCTGGTCTGTGCACAGTGCCGGAGGGCCTGCGGGCAAGTCGGGCGGGTTAGCAGGCCTGTCAGGCCTCCTCGGTGCACAACGCCATTTGAATGGCCTGTAAGTTGGTCCGAACCTGGGCCTGTGCACAGCGCTTTCGCTAGTGCATAGCACTGCCCCTCCAGTGCGTAGCACAATGTATTTTTGCACTGTGTCTGCCTCCTCTGTGTGCAACGCTAACGACTCTGTGCGTAGCGCCTCTGTCAGTGCGTAGCACCTAAAAACTTCAACCAAATTTTCATAAAACCCTAAAACTTGCTTTCAACGGCTATGCTTCTCCTTCAAAGACACAAATGAGTTGGGGCAGAGGTAAAGAAGACCTTTATACTCCCTTTTTGAAAAACATTTCATGATCAAAACCCACTTTCTAATGTTTATTTCTCTTCTCATTTTTTCACTATCTTTTTGGTCTTTTTGTCCTGTAGGTGGAAGAGTGTTAGGTCCCTATATTACTAGTATAGTCCCTTATTGTTGTTAGTGTAACCCCCTTATTTTTATTATTGTACCCCTGTAACCCCCATATTTTTATTATTGTTCCCTTAAATTATTATTTTTAGGTCGGCTAGCATTACATTGTGGCCCCACTAGGATTACATTGTGGCCCCATGGATTCCTATATATAGAAAGGAGGTTTTGTAATTTGTATCATCCAAGAATTTTTCATTAATGTAATGTATTGGAGTTTTCCCCCTCGAAGTGGCTTATTTCTAAGGTGTTGATATCTCTTTTCTTCTATTTTTGGAGCTGGCTTCACAACATTTGGTATCAGAGCTTTGGATTCTAGGGTTTCACTGCTCCAAACAGGTCATCGTGGAATTTTCGCTATACATTTTTTTGTATGAATTTTTAGAAGCTGAAATGTTTAGGGTGTGAATTTGAAATCCTAAGGAACATCGTCACAAACTTTCAGAGCTTGGTTCACAATATTTTCGGAGATATGATCTGTGGAAGTTAGGTCTTTTTGCAGGCTCCTCAATTTAATCTAAACAGGTCATCGTGGAATTTTCACTATAACTTTGTTTCTACGAAGGTTCAGAATTTGAAATTTTTAGGGTGTGAAGCTAAAATCATGAGGAAATTCATCGCAAAATTTCAAAGCTTGGTTCGCAATATTTTCGGAGATATGATCTGTGGAAGGTAGTGCTTTTGAGGCTCCTTAATTTCATCTCAAAGAGGTGATCGCGGTAAAATATTCATAACTCTCTCTCTAAGCATCGGATTGGAGTGCCGTAAAAAGTGGTCACAATTACATGGACTGTAGTTTCTTTTCTATCAATTTCAGAGCTAAAAGACGAAAAAGTGACACATGGCAAGTCGTACAAGTTCGCTCTACTGAACTAGTCCATAATTAGGTCATTGTGGGAGATTGGACATATCTTTGCCTTGGAGAATACAAATCAAGTTAGACCTGTGGCATTTGAAAGATAATTTAGAAGGCTACCTCAGTGCCAAATTTCAGATATTGAAGAGCCACAATCACAGAGATAATCCAATTTCAATATCAAGGTCCTCAAAAGCAAGAAAAAGGTGTGTATTTTTTTCCTGAATTGCATAAGTCTTGTTTGAAGAATCAATTTGAATTGATTACAAGGGCATATTGTAGAATAGATATCAGTATTGGGTTCTAAAAAATGCCTCGTAAAAATAATTCAACACCCATTAAGCCTTCAGAAGGCTCTACTATGACTCATGAAGATGAAGAATTGCAACATGATCTATCAAAATTACAAGAGCAAGTGCACCAAATTTCGCTCTCGCAAAGAGCAAAAAAAAATGAAATGGAAGTTTTGAAGAAAGGCATGGAAGCGAAGATGGATGGTTTGAAGAATAATATGGATGGTTTGAAGAAAGGTGTGGAATCTAAGATAGATGGCATGGAAGCTGGCATGGAATCTAAGATGGATCACATGGAAGCTAAGATCAATGAAAAAATGAAAGACAACATGGAAAACATGAAGAATGATCTAAAAGAAGACATGGAAGGATATGAGGATCCTGTAACATGGATACTACAGATGGAGCAATATTTTGATATCCATAATGTGCAAAACACCCAAAAGGTACGCATTGCAACTTTATATTTAGAACAAAATACATTTGTATGGTATCGATGGCTTTGCTCCCGTAAAAAAATTGTCACTTGGTCAATTTTTACAGAGGAAATGATAGCACATTATGAGGATACAAAGAGCAACACCTTCTTTAGCCAATTGATAAATCTCAAACAAAGGGGTTTAGTGGGGCAGCACATTGAGGACTTCCAAAAATTGAATATAAGGGTAACTGATATTCCAGAGGAACACAGGATTGATCTCTTCATAGGTACTTTAAAGGATAACATCCAACATGAAGTTCGTGTTTTGGAACCTAATTCATTGGAGAAGGTATTCAGGTTGGCAAGAAAAATTGAATGTAAAATTATGGCAACAAGGAAGCCTACCACTCACTTCTATAAAGAGGGAAGTGTTGCTACTCCTAGATTTCCACAACCTATAAGGTTGACACCACAACAATTGGAAGAAAAAAGAGCAAAAGGGCTTTGCTACAGTTGTGATAGCAAATACACTAAAGGTCATAAGTGTGCGGAGAAGAAATTATTTTACATAGATTGTGAAGAGGAAGAAGAAAATGAACAAGAAGAGGATATACACCAGGAACCAGCCCTAGAAGAGGAATAAATGAGTCCGACCATATCATGTAATGCATTGGCAGGAATTACCACTCCTCAAACTCTCAAGATAGAAGGAAATATCATGAAGAAAAAGGTAATAGTGTTGATTGATGCAGGTAGCACCCATAATTTTATTCATTGTAAGGTAGCCAAGGAATTGAATTGTTTCCTATCCCCAGCACCAAAATGTCAAGTGATGGTTGCAATGGAGGAACTATAAATTTCTCTGGAAAATGCCGTAATATCAAGCTAAGGAATATGTATTGAATAGTCCAATGCTTTACATTCCTATGGGAGTTGTTGATGTTGTACTAGGATTACAATGGTTACAATCTTTGGGGATGGTAACTTTTAATTTTCAAGAACTTTTCTTGAAATTTTTTTCAAAAGGAAAGGAAGTCGAATTACGGGGTATTGTAGAGAAGCCAAGAAATATAATAATCTCTAATGTCATGAAAAAGCTTCTAAATAAAGAACAATGAGGCGTAATTGCACAATTATGCTCACTAGAAGTTCCAACATCAAAATCATCTATTTCTGCAGATCTCCAACAGGTCTTGGACAATCATTCCAAGGTGTTTGAAACTCCCAAAGGACTCCCACCTATTCGTGATCATGATCATGCTATTCATTTGATTCCAGGAAGTTTTCCTCCAAACATCAAGACTTCTAGATATCCTTATGTCCAAAACAACGAAAAAAAATGTATGATTGCAGAAATGTTAGAGGCGGGTATAATTCAACCTACTCAAAGTTCTTTCTCTGCTCCTGTAGTATTGGTACACAAGAAGGATGGACCATAGGATATGTGTCTATATTATAGGGAGCTCAATAAGCTCACCATTAAAGATAAATTTCCCATTCCCATGATTGATGAATTATTAGATGAATTACGTGGAGCAATTTATTTTACCAAGTTGGATCTTCGTTCAAGATATCATCAAATTAGAATGAAGACTGAAAATATTCCAAAAACATCATTTCGAACTCATAAGGGTCATTATGAATTTTTGTTCATGCCTTTTTGCCTTACCAATGCACCTTCTACATTCCAAGGGTTGATGAATTCCATTTTCAAACCCTTCCTTAGAAAATTTGTGCTAGTATTTTTTGATGATATACTAATCTACAGTAGGTCTTGGAAGGATCATGTTGAACATGTTGACAGGGTGCTCAAACTATTGCAGAAGAAACAATTATATGCAAAAACATCCAAATGTTTCTTTGGAGTACAAGAGGTGGAATATCTGGGTCATATTGTATCTCATGAGGGTGTTACGGTAGACCCTAACAAAATTAAAGCCATTAAGGAATGGAAAGTCCCCACAACCATCAAGTAGTTGTGAGGATTTCTCGAGTTAACAGGGTATTATCACAAGTTTGTTAAGAATTATGGGAGAATAGCAGCACCTATAACAACATTATTGAAGAAAGATGCATTTTAATGGACTCCTGAAGCAACTAAAGCCTTTGAACATCTTAAAGAGGAAATGTGCCTAGCACCGGTCTTAGCTACGCTAGACTTCACAAATACCTTTATTGTGGAATGTGATGCCTCAAGAAATGGAATTGGTGCTGTTTTAATGCAAGAAGGAAGACCCATTGCTTTTTAAAGTCGTCCAATCAAAGGAAAGTATTTACAAAAACCTATTTATGAGAAGGAAATTTCAGAAATACTGCATTCACTAAAGAAATGGCGAACTTGCCTAATGGGAAGACACTTCAAGGTAAAAACTGATCATGGTAGTCTTAAACACTTTTTGGAACAAAAGCTATCTTCAGAAGAATAGCAAAAATGGGTCACAAAGATGTCGGGTTATGAATTTGAAATAATCTACAAAAAAGGGAAGATTAATGTTGTTGCAGATGCACTCTCAAGAAAGAATGAAGAGGTGGAAGCATTTCTTTGTGCCATTTCTATTATCCAACCAGATTGGATAACCAAAGCAAGAGATGAATGGAAGAAGGAAAAAGAAGTGTGGACACTCATTGAAAATTTGCAGCAAGATCCTAGTAAATCTGATACAGTTAGTTGGAAAAATGATTCCTTATGGTACAAATATCGCTTATATCTTTGTAAGAATTCCCAACTAAAACAAAAGATTCTTTTGGAATTGCACACTTCTCCTTTAGTAGGTCACTCAGGATTTTTAAAAACTTACCACAGGGTGAAGATTTTTTTTTTTTGGGATGGCCTTAAATATGATATTCAAAAGCTTGTAGCAGAATGTTTGGTTTTCCAACAAAATAAAGTTGACACAATTAAGACCCCGGGTCTTCTATAACCTTTATCCACTCCAAGTCAACTTTGGTAGGAGATTTCAATGGATTCTATCATAGGTTTACCCAAGTCCGAAGGAAAGAGTGTCATCATGGTGGTAGTTGATAGAATTACCAAGTATGCAAAAATTTGTGCATTATCTTATCCATTTAAAGCAAGTACAGTTGCTACTACATTTATGGACACAATTCAAAAGTTACATGGAAAGCCAAAGATTATTGTGAGTGACAGAGATCCCATTTTTACTGGAAATTTTTGGACAAAGTTAGTTTCTTGTTTGGGTAGTCAACTAGCTCATAGCTCATCTTATCATCCTCAATCCGATGGTCAAACTGAGATAGTGAATAAATGTTTAGAAGGATACTTTTGTTTTGTATCCATAAACAAACACAATGGGTCAAGTGGTTACCTCTCATGAAAATGGTATAACACTTCCTCTCCATAACAGAAAGCAAAAATGACCTTACTTGGCACTTTATGGATATCATCCACCATCCATCGCATCATATTTAAGAGAAAATTCAAGGTTCAAGCAAAGTGGAAGATCACATCGAGCATCAACAAGAAGTTCTCCAACTCTTAAAGGATAACCTGAGTTTGGCACAAAATCGAATAAAACAATAGGAAAATCAACATTGCAGCGAGAGAAGTTTTGATGTAGGAGACTAGGTATTTTTATGGCTACAACCATACAAACAATTGTCCCTCAAGCAAGCTAAGAAGGATAATAAATTATCGCCAAAGTATTATGGTCCTTAGAAGGTGTTGCAAAAGATTGGTACTATGCCATAAAAATTGGAGCTTCCTACTTCTTCTCGAGTGCATCTAGTTTTCCATGTTTCATGCTTTCAGAAGGTTATAGGTGAAAAAATTCCAGTTCAAACAATATTTCCAGAACTTGATGAGGAAGGAAAAATCATATTGGAACCTGAAGCGGTCACGGAAACAAGAAATTGACAGCGGAATCGATAAATTTCAGAGTATCTCATCAAGTGAAAGAACTTACCCACTGAAGATTCTACATGGGAGGATGATAATTTTATACAAAATCAACCAGAGCTACTCAAGTGTTGAGGACAACACTTTTTTGAAGGATATGGGCATGTTAGGTCCCTATATTACTAGTATAGTCCCTTATTGTTGTTAGTGTAACCCCTTATTGTTATTGTTGTACCCTTGTAACCCCCATATTGTTATTATTGTGCCCTTACATTATTATTATTAGGTCGGCTAGGATTACATTGTGGCCCCACTAGGATTACATTGTGGCCCCATGGACCCCTATATATAGAAAGGAGGTTTTGTCATTTGTATCATCCAAGAATTGTTCATTCATGTAATGTGTTGGAGGTTTCCCCCTTGAAGTGGCTTATTTCTAAGGCATTGATATCTCTTTTCTTCTATTTTTGGAGCTGGCTTCACAACAAAGAGTCCAAAAAAATGGTTTTTTGTCTTGTTAGATCATCTTGATGCTCCCCTTAAATTAAAAACTCTTCAAACAAGCTAAAATTGTGCCTAAACTCTTCAAACAAGCTCAAACTGTGCCTTTACCCACATTTGTAAACATGAGCCTTTTTTTGAACATCAAAGGTCATTTTAACAAAATTTTGAGGAAAAAGGGGAGATAGTGACATTAGTGTTATGTTTTTAAGGCTTTCTTCACTATGTCCCTTTCAAAAACCTGTAAATAGTAAGATTGTGACCATTTTGGCACTTTCACCTTGAAGTCTTCAGCCCTGCATATTTTATGCCTTTGAATTTTTGGCGGATAGACTAAAAGAAGAATTTTTCCCTTCCTCTAACTGTCATTCTGTCATGTTTTTTACTGTGAATAAGTGGAGACCTTTTGGTGTAAAAACCCTATCAGTTGGCATCAAAAACTTCTTTATTTTTCATATGTGCCACCATTGTGAGATATATTTAGGCTTGTTTGACCTTATCAATTTTCCTGTAGGTAACCGTTTTGACAGTCCTACAGAAGTGTCATTCATGGCTAGCATATCTTTTGCAAAATATACTTTGATAAGGAAACCATTGTTGGAGGCTCTACTTCTTTGCTTTAGACCAGTGATATATTTGTTCCTCAGACCACTTTGACAATGATATATCTTTGGTGGGAGAGGTGAGAAATTTAAACCATTTTGTGTCTTCCCCTCAAGCTAATTTCTATTTTTGGAGGTGCCTACACAACTTTTTCTTTTGATCAATGTCCTTTTTGGAGTTTGACACCTCTTTTCTTCAATAGTGAACCTATGCTTATCATAATTACCTCATTGGGAAATTTAACCTCATGCTTGCCTTCCTTTTGATCCTTTTAAGACCTTTGATTGTACCTTTTGAAAAATCAGGCCTTTGTACTGATACTTTTTGCCTTTTTGTCCTTTTATTGGTGCAATGAAGTAATGCTTATGTCTGCCTCCTTTGATCCTTTTTAAGACCTCTGGCTGCACTTTAGAAACTTCTGGCCTTTTTGCTAATATTATTTTCCATTTTCTTCCTTTGGTACGGTGAAAACAATGCTTCTTTGTCAAACCCTAGAGGGCAGCTTTAATACCCCCCTGAAATGCCATCTGTTGTTATGAAGGAGGCCCTTTGTCATCATTTGACCTGTTTGTCATTCTTTCCAAACTCCTAGGTTTAGGGATGTTATAAAAAGTAAATAGTGATGTCTTCTAAGTTCTCTAAAACTTCTCAAAACAAATTAACTATTTATAAAAGTCTTCAATGTGCACTGGATGGAGTTGAGGTGACCTTTGTCCTTGTAACCCTTGTACTTATTCCTTGTTTGGCCAAATCGGTCACAAACCTTGATTCTCTCTTCAAACATGCAAGTATTTTCTCTTCATTTTTGATGATCTTCTTGTGATGATTTTACCATTACCTTACCTTTTGCTAGGTTGATGGCCATTTGAATCTTTTGCAGCAATGTGACCAAGGGGTAGCTGTCCCCTTGCAAGATTTGTGCTTTAGGCCAAAAATGCTTTCCTTGAATGACCTCTTTGATGAGTTTTGGACAAATCACTTTACCCTTTCTTCTTTGAATGTAGGTTTCTTCATACACAAAATAAAAGTTTTTAGGATACCAACCCACCTATGACTTCAAGGAAACCTCTAGGTGATCTAGTGGAGTATCTGATCGGATTTTGATCGAAACTTAAATTGTGTCACTGGCAAGATAGATTTTATGATAAACTGATGTATTAAAGATCCAAAATCCAATGTACTTGATTTATCTAAAGAGCCTACAGATATAGTTTGAGATCATCAATGCTTGGGGTATTTTGGGGAGACACAACAGAGTTGTTTGATTGGTGGCCTTAGGTAGCAGTGGGGGGGTTTAGGAAAAAAAAACAGAGGATTTGGTCCAAAGGTGACAAATATGGACAAAGGAGTGACATGAGCCCCTAATGGGTTTTCTGGACTGGTGAGTAGAGCTTGACCTGATGAAATGATAAAATAGTGAAAAATTATCTTTAAGGATGATGAAGGCAGTGAGATTTCTAGAACTCACAATGTTCATGAAATTTGTTTCTATAAATCTAGGGAAATCATTTAGTCATCTATGAAGGAAAAAATTACTGATGAATAACAGTGGCTCCACTTGGGGAGGGCATCTCCTTCTTAGGAGGTGTCCAGAACTTCAGATTTCTGGCTTTATGGAGACCAGTGCCTCATCCATTGGGCAGATGTTTACCTATTTTCTCTTGCTGATGCTTGCTTGAAGCTATGATCTAAATAATATGAAAGATATGATTAGCTCAACTTCATCTCTACCTACCCAACCTACTTTCCTAACATTTTTTCTTCTTTGGGTGCATTTGGACTAGCCAACCCTTGACATTTTTCTTTTGAAAGCAAAACAAACTATCTACTTCTATCTTATTTCTTCCTGGAGTTCAGATTATGCTAATGAACTCCTTTGATTCTCTACCTAGACTATTCAACTGTAAAGGTTAAACTGTTTGACAGGATTCATTCACGAAGCTATAAACATTAAATTGAAAACATGGTTAAATTAGGATTAGACAATCTAACTTACCATGGGTTTGTGGCATAAAAAAAAGCTACACACAAATTTTATTTTTATACAAAATAAGACTAGAAAAATCAGGGCTAGGATACATTTTGTTATTCATCCCTATTTTTCTCCTTGGTTCTGTTTTAAGCATGTGGAACCAGTATCTTTCTTCCCTAATCTATCTTTGGACAAGTCAAGCTTGAATAATTTGACCAAATATCTTTCACTAACTTATCAACAATAAATTTAAAACATGCTTCAGCCATGATTAGGCTAGATGACTGAAACAAGACTTCTTTATGCACTAGTAGTGGTATTTAGGCTTTCACACTTTCAGTAGTTCTATTTCTTGGGTATGGGGCTTTACCTCTTTTCAAATCTGCCCTCTTTTCCATTTTTTTGTTTTTGTGTTTTTCTCTTTATAACTTTTTCTTTAAACCATGGTATGTACAATGAGTGAGAAATTCAAACTAAGACTCTAAATGGCCATGGTATTTGATTACCTTGTCATCCACGGGATCATCTACCAACCTTTTGTCATTCAGATCTTGTAGATAAGGAACCTAGCTATCTATTTTTGATGGCATGGTACAAGATTTCTGCCAAAAATTTTCAGACAGGCCAAGTTCTCCTTTATATTTCTTCTTTGAGTTTTGTTTCCAAACATTATTTCTGTGAAATAAACTGTTTAGGTGAAGAATACATTCTTCATCAGCTCCCAAAAAAATGACAATGTCGTCAATATATATCATAGTGAAAAAGTTGATAACAGGTGCCATGGCCTCTTTGAAGGTGTCTTCAGCATCCCTTATTCCAGGAAAAAATTGGTCAAGCATGTAGTCATTCCAAGGAACTTTGAAAATGTATTTGTATTGATTGATTTGAAGTGGTATCATCTCATGAAATCCTAAAACACTACTAATCAATGTCACCTAGTTAGAAATTTCTATTCTTCGCATAGGATAATTTATCTTAGAAAAAGCGTATTTGGAATCCATGGAGGCTTTGCCTAAGTTTCTAAAGTCCATACACAGTCTGCATCCTTTGGTTTTCTTTGTTAGTGACATAATTTTCCCAAAGGTTTCATAGTTCTTCTTGGAAAAAGGCCTCTTTTGAACAATGTCTATGTCATCAGGCTTTGAGCTTTTACTTTTATATACAAGAACATCCTGAAACTTCTTGCATAACCTTAAGTATTTGAGTTTTTTGAGTAATGACAAGGCTTTGGAAAACTTAATTACCTTGGGTTTTCTTAGGCTGCCTACATTGTATTCCTCTATATCAGTTTCAACAGACACCCGTTTAGGATTCATGGCAACATCAGTGAGAGTCAACAACTTTTTTGGAGGGAGAGAAATTTCTGATAATGAGTTGTCTAAATAAGGTAAAAACATAAGACTCATTTGATTCAAAACTTCCAATATTTTTGTTCTGTGAGGGCATCTTAGCATTTTGGGATAAGCAAAAGGGAAGGGTTGTGTTTCTGAGATTTTTCCTCCCTTTGAGCAACCTGATTCATATTTCAAACTGACCATTGGTTTTGAGGTTTCATTTTTAGTTTGTAGAAAGTCAAGTTTGATGTTGTCATCATGTGTTTGTTCAAGGCTGCTATAGTTCTGAATACTGAGTTCTTCATGAGAAGACTGGTTTGGCTATTGTAGTGTGTCTTGACATGTTTCAACTTCATATACTTTCTCATCAATATCTTCCTCATTATATAATATGAAAGAATCAAGATCTGAGTGAATAGAATAAAGTGGAGTATTGTTTGGCCTGTCCTCACTCCTAACCATATACTTCATATGTGACTCTCAGTATACTCTTTTTGTCTAATTGAAAATAGGGATGGTAGCATAGGACATATCTATTTGAAGGTTCCCCTGAAGCTTGGCTCCCCAAGATCTGGATAAAAGCATGCCATACTTGGGAGGAATATTTGCCACTACTATGTCCATGACTAGATTCTTAGCAGGCACTTGTGCCAGGTTGACACAAAGGTCCTTGATCAGGCCCAAACATTTGACCATGCTCGAATTGAAGGAGTACAAATCTTTGTAAGGTATTGTTATTTCTAGGCCTAACCTCTCCATCACAACTTTGGGCATGAGATTGTGAGAGGCACCAGAATCCAGCATGGCATTATGTAAGATTTTGTCATGTATGTTTAAGCTGATATAGAAAGGGGGAATGGCTCCTTCCTAATACTTTCCTTCTATTTTGGGTCCAAACAACAACTCAGGTGTGTCATCAGCCAAGTGCAAAGTGTCAGCATCATTTCCTATGTTTAGTTCCTTCAACATCTGAGACCTATACATTGGTTGAGTAACCAGTTCGGTGAGGGGAATATTTATCTTGATTTTGGCAATCTCTCCCTCAAAACTGAAAGGTACTAGTGTTTTGGATATATTTACATCAGATTTATCAGTCATGAACCTTTCCACATTTTAAATATGTTGATCCCGATTTGGAGCTTTAAATAAAATGGTTTTCTTAGGGTAACTGGTGGAAGTACTAGGACAGCTAAGGTCTTTGTTTGGTTGGCTGATTTTCCCTTTATTTGTTTCAGCTTTCTTATCCATGGTGTTGACATTTTCTATTGTTTTCTTAGGGGTGTTTTCAGGTACTTTCCGAATAGAAGTATCTATTTGGTCTTTCTTGGCTGAATCTAGGTACTTTTTGCTCCTAAGATCATATTGCTTATGGATTTCCATGACGGCATTTTCAAATCCCAAGTGATAGTCTTCAGAATCCTCATAGTTTGCATTGGTTTGATCTGAGGAAAAGAAACCTTGTTCTTCTTCGGTGAGGAAAACATCTTCTTCATTATTAGAACCTATTAGATTTATACGGTTTTATTCAGGTTCTATAATTTCTCCTTCTTCTTCATCTACACAGTTTTGTTGAAAGGGAGGTCTGATTTGTTGATCACTTTCCCTTGGTTTGATTTGAGGAGTGTCTCTTCTGAAGTTATGAGCTCTATTTCTATTTTGGGTATTAGCTTGGTTTTCCCTAGGAGGTGTCCTTTCATTCAAATTTATCCTTTCTATCATTCTCTCCATAGTTCTCATTAGGATATCCATTTTGGTATCAGAAGAAGAAGTTGAGGGAATGGTTTCATCCTTGTTGGTTACTCTCTTTTCTGATTTCAACCTAGCTCTCTTTTCAATCAAGTTAACCTCTGCACTAATTTCTGCCCTTTGCATTTCTTCTAAGGTTTCAGAGTCTCTTTCTCTTAATTGGAAAGTCATGTCAGGGTCAAAACCTTCAAGGAATTTCACTAGTGCTAGGCCTTGTGGAGGTTTCATGTGAGGTGGGAGGGAATTATAGACACTGTTAAACCTGGTGCAATAGTCTTGCACACTTTCTCCTACATTCCTTTTAATATTGTTGTATTCAGACAGGATTTGGAGGGGGTTTTTCTTGATTTTCCACTTGTTTATAAAATTTTGGTAGAGGGAAGGGAGATCATTTATTGAATTAGGAGTTAATGCTTTGAACCATTTTTTGGCCTCTCCTAAAATTTGTACAAAAATCGTCATTTTAATAGTTTCTTCTTCTATCTCCATGTAATCAAAAGCATCATTGATACTATCTACATGTTGTTCGGCAGTGATGGATTCAACCCCTGTGAAATGAGGGATCTTAGACTGGTAATCATTTGGCAAGGGCACTAGGGGTTGAGGCAAGGCCAAAGGTGCATACCAAGCTGCCATGATGGGAGCTAATGGAGGATTTACAAGAGGTGGGTTAGTGAAAGGAGGTGTATGATGAAGTGGAGTGGTTTGCACAGTGGTGGTATGGATGGGTGTGGTGGAAGTACTTGGACCAACGAGCTGATTTTGAGTAGACTAGGTATGGAAAGAGTTGATGTGATGGAGAAGCTGAAAGTCAGGTGGTGTGGAAGGAGAGGCTTCTCTACTAAAAATCTGCTGCAAATCTAAGGGTTCAAGGTTTGTTTGGTCAATATTAGTTTGAGACCTGTTTCTGAAGAGGTTCCTGGTATGGTGCAAGTCAAACAGGGGACCTGGAAAAGTTGTAAGATGTTCAGGTACAGAGCTTGCTCTATGGATGGTCCTAACAGTGGTTAAGTTTCCAGATCTAGAAGTTTGTCACAAAATCTTCTTTGGGTCATCAACTATGTTGGGAGGGTTTGGGTCCAGATGAGATCTGGTACTGATCCTATGTAGAGCCAGATTTAAACTTTCAAAATTCAGAGAGGCTGAAAGTTTTTAGGACTATTTTCTGAAGGCTAACCTCTCCTAATGTTTGGTAAACTCCTACAATATATAAGTGGGCTCAAAATCTTCTCAGGGTTGGTGTGAAAAAAATCTAGGAAGTCAAATGAGTGCTAATGAAGTAATAGTCCTACTGGAGGCTAGCAGAGTCGCCAGGTAGATATTTTTTCTTTTCTTTTTTTAAGGATGTATGTTTATGGTCCACCACCAATAACTTACAATAAACCAATCTAAGGGTGTTTTGGGGATTTTTGAGTTACTTAAATTTTGTGTGAGTGTCCTATAGCTGAGTCATCATTTTTCTAGGATGATGAAACAAATAGAGTCTACTCTTTGGCTGATAGTGTGAGTTATCAATGATTTGATAAGGGTATCTGAAGTCGTAAGGGTTACTTAGTTTGTCACTGATTCAGAGTTTCCATCATGATCACCATTATGTTAGTGTGGTGATGAGGTAGCAGATAAACCACCAGATACTATCAGTCAATTTTCTAAGCTTAACTGAAGGTTTAAAGAGTCTTAAGAGGTATTCAGGAAACTATATACTCAGAAGGTCCCACCGTGATTGCCAGAATGTTAGTGTGGTGATGAGGTGGCAGATAAACCACCAGATACCATCAGTCAAGGGTTTTTGAATCCTAAGGGCTACTTAGATTGTCACTAACTCAGAAAGTCCCATCATGATCGTCAAAATGTTAGGGTCTCGTGATTTGGCAGATTGGTATACCAAATGAAAGGGTAATATGGAACCAATCTTTAGAGTCCTAGGACCTAGCCTTCCTGGACTAAGAGAGGGATCTCTCTATTGGGTGCAAAGGATGTGTTCTTTTTCTTTAGGGTTTTATTTTTAGGCTAGTTGTTAAGTGTAGGGTTTGTTGATTGTTTTGGTTGGGTAAGTTGGTCAAGTGGAATAGGTGGAGTGAGAATCTATAAAATCCATTGGGCTATGGATTCAAATTAATGTCAAGGGTGTCTAGATGATGAAACAGAGTGTGTTGCAGGGCCAATTTAGCAAGGTTAATGGATCCTTAAGGTGATGTATGAGGTGGAGTGAACATCAAATTTGGGAAAGACTAGGAGGTTTTAATTACATATAGTTAAAAGCTACAACTCATGAGGTATGGAAAACCATTAAGCTCAATGAACAATACTTAAATTGATAAATATCCAAGATAAACATTCCAGTGAAACATAGAAAGCATAAGAGCTCTAACTTTAGAAATTCACCTTCAATATTTGGGAAAACATATAAGATAACACAAATAACTCAATCTATGAGATGGAACTCCTAAACATCATATATCAAGCTATTGAGAACTCTGAAACAAGTTGGTAGGCATGGAAAAAGGGCAAGATCGAATGAGACCTCTTTGAATTAACCTAGCAAACAATATTCCAAATAAAGGTTTCAAGATAGAGTTTTGAAAGCTTCAAATAAGCAGGGCATACCGTGAATCATACTTGTAAACTAGCATACTAGCCATACATGAAACACAAACAAGTTTTGGTGGACCTAAGGAGCAATCAAGAATTCCTTAAGATGACTCAACAGAGGAAAACATCAAAGCTATAACAAACAGGAGGACTGAGGTACCTCAAAGAGCATGTCTCAACCTATACTTTTATGATTTATAGAAACCAAGAAGGAGGAAACATAATGAGAACAAGAAAACATAAACAAGTTAAGAAGACATCACCATTCACCAAGCTAAGGAATCCTGCAAGCAAGCTTCTCCATCATCAAGCCAAACAAGCCATTCATCAACTTCACAAAACCAATTTCTTCTCCAAGCTCACAAAACCATGTATATTGCTCTTCAAGCTCATCAAATTCCAACAAAATACATAGGGGCCTCATGCTCTATTTATGGAGCAAAGGAGGAATAAAACCCTAAAATGGTAGGAAAATGTCAAATTCAACCATAAATGTCATTTATGGCCAAAAGACCATGCAAGGTCCAAGGCACATAATATCCTAAGAAATAAATGCCAAAATAAATATTTGCACCTAATTCTAGAGTAATTTTCCTTAAAAAAATAAAAAATATTATTTGCAATAAATGAGTGTGTTTTGTTGACTTTTGGTCCAAAACACACTAGATAGTCTCTGTGCACAGCGCCACTTCAACGGAAAATAGGGTCTTTTGTGGATGCGTTTTGGACCCCTTCCCGATGCTGGATTTGGCTCTGTGATGGCTCGTTGGAAAGCTGGATGAGTCTAATTTACATAAATGCTTGATTTGTCTTGATTGAGTGCCATTTATCTATCCAAAAACCAATTCTCCCAACACTGCTCTGTGCGCAGCGCCTGGTCTGAAAATGAGGCAGAAAGGTCAAAAGTTTGATGTTTTTTGACCTTTTGAAGGGTCAAAACTTCTCCAAATGATTAGAAATTTTGTGAGTAGATTTTTGGTGATGTGAGAAATCCAAAATGAAAATTTTGCAAGCTGAGGATGAACCAAATTTGTGCGTAGCGCCTAGGGTGTTGCGCATAGAGGCCTCAAAATTTCAAAAAGACAAAACTTTGTTCAATTTGGTTCAAAATTGGTGGAGAGGTCTCTCAAGAGGTCTTGGACACCTGTTGAGAAGCCTCAGACAAAAATCCAAGGCTATCATGCTCTTTTTCCCTTTTTATCTCTATGAGGGCCTCCTTTAGTTTGGCACAAGCAAGCATGTTTTTCTTTGCATAGTACTTGGTAATTTTCTTCTGAAGAGCAAGGTCTCTTTTCACCTTCTTGAAATGCTTGTGCTCATCTTTGTAATATTGAATGACACCTTGTGCCATCTCAAAATCTCTTTCCTACTCCCTAAGCTGTGCATATTTGGTTAAGAGTAGTAATCTGGTGGCCATCTCTTTGTCCTCATTGTCACTGTCTAGGTCAATGAATTGTTGTTCTTGAGAAGTCTTCTTGATTCTCTTACTTCTCCTCACCCTTACCTGTTGCTCAATTCTTTCCATATTTTCCTTGCATTTTTCCTTTGGCTTGATAGCTGGAGAAGATATGGCCCTTTTCCTTTTTGAGGCAGCAAACACATCTCTTTTTCGTCTGTGGTATGTGCATGTGAGAGGAGTGATCATGGTAGTTTTGACAGTGTCTCCATCATTGCTATGACCTTTGGTGTTGTCACAAGCCTTTTCATTTTTTCCATGGCTTCCATGAGTCACCTCATGCCTCATTGGGTCACTGCTTTCTTGATCCTTAGCATCATCATCATCACTGTCTTCCTCACTATCTTATATACTGTCACTTTGGCCTTTAAATTGATCATTACCTTCTTCACTTGCCTCATTTTGATTTTGTTCCTCATAAAGGTATTTTTCTTCATGATCCTCTTCTTTATCACTCCCTGCAATGTCACTTTGATTCTCTTTGTCATTTAGAGACTGATTAGGGTCATGACAGTCATGACAGCTGTCATGATTTTCATGACTATTTCCTTGGCTGCTTTGCTCATCACTGGTTGTTTTATCTGTGCTATTTCCTTGGTCAATGTATGCCTCTTCAAAATCTATTTCAGCCTCATTATCTACTTGTTCTTGGTCTTCTATTTCCTCATCATCTCCCTCTATTTCTTCAAGTTCATCATCTTCATTTATATTGTCAGTGTTTGCACTAAGACTAGGCTCACTGTCATGCTCATTTACATTCTTCTCTTGGTTGTCCTGTGAATTTTCTTGCTAACTGTCATATTCATAATTTTGTTCATTATCCTCTTGGTCTTCATCTTGCTCATTAGCACCACCCTTTTCTGTACTTTTGAGTGATTGATTGGTATCACTACCATCATTGTTGTCCTCAAAGTGCTCATTTTTTTGTCTTTATGGCTGCCATGTTAATTTCCCTCTTCCTTGTCATCATCCTCCTCCTGCTCTTCTTCATTAAAATTTGTGTCTGACCCACTGTCTTCATCATTTCCACCATCATCTTCTTATTCCTCATTACTGCTGCCACCCCCTTGTTCCTCATTAAAATCTGTCTCTGACCTACTATCTTCTTCATCTCCACTGTCATATGTTTGTTCTTTATTGCTACTGCCACCTCCTTGTTCACCATTACCACTGTCATTATCTTCACTTGATGCATCAGGAGAAGAGGAAAGAGGTAGGTTTCCTTGTGGAGAAGGCATAGGTGGAGGTGATGGAGGAGTGGAGGTAAGTGAGTGTGAAGTGGAGGGGAAATTTTGCTGAATGAAGGCTTGGGGATTTGCAAATACATCATGTGAGATAAAAAATTTCCAAGGGATTCCCTACTCCTCCAGCTGGTGCAAAAAAATCATCTTAACTAAGGAGTGGTGAAAAAGGCTTTGCATTTGATGGGCATAACTCCTTTTCTTGACTATGAAGCCATCTTGTCAATGCTCCGGTAGAGATAGTATGGTAGGTTTAGAAATTTAACCCTGGTGAAGTGCATTAGCAGGCTTATGTGATATGAATAAACCCTAGAGAACCTCCCCTCACAAGTGAAGTACTTGATGATCTGCCTCATCAATAGGGAATATCTCTCTAGCAGGTGGGAGAAGGGGAAAACAACCTTGTAGCCTTGTTGACAACTAGGTTTGAGGAAGGGCTTATAGTAGCTCAAGGCCAATTTCTTCTGCTTGAACCATATCTCACCAATATCTGGTATTCCTGCAACTTTAGCAATGGATTCAGATGAGAGTTTGGAATTTACTCCTATTAGGTTGACTTGGTGGTTTTGTAGGCTGAGAATAAACAACCTAGTCAAAACTGAGTGGTTTTGGACCTGCTTAACCTCCTCACAAAACTGATAGCATCCAACATCTTGAAAACATGTAAGGATCACTGGAGAAGAGGTGATTTGAATGGTATCCAAGGGCTCAAACCTATTAGTCCTTCCTCTCTTGTGTTTTGGCTTGATAGGCCTTTGGCCTTCATCCCTGCTAGTACTGATCTCTTCCTCAGACATGGTGACTAATTGTGTCCTTGAACAAAATGGTTTTAGCTCGGTAAGAGCTTTTAGGTCTAGGGAGGGAGAATGAGGGATGGTGAGGGCAAAATTTCTAGCAAATGGAGGGCAAAATGAAGTAATCAAGGAATGCTTTCAAAGTTTAGGAGGAGGCTTATCTTGCATTGAGTGTCTTTATGCTAATGATCACTCTTCACTTGGTAATTCCTTGCCCTAGAGGGTTAAATGATAATTGGCCATGAAGATTAGGGTTTTTTCAAATTAGGTTCTTAATACTCTCCTTGATTATGAAAAAGATCACTTGGAGGGTAAGGAAGAAAGACCACCAACCTTTTCAAACTTTGTGCAGGGGCCTGGAGGCAAAAAGATTTGATTTTGGAAAATTTTGAGCAAATTTTTACCAAGTTTGCTCCGTGCGTAGCACCACCCGATAGGCCATTCATGTCAGGCCTTCTCTATGCATAGCGCCAGGTCGGGTCAGGCATTGGGCGGTCTATGCGCAGCGCCGAAGGGCTTGCGGGCGAGGCAGGTGAGTTAACGGGCCTGTCGGGCCTCCTTGGTGTGTAGCGCCGTTTGAATGGTGGGCAATTCAGGCCGAACCTAGGCCTGTGTGTAGCGCTTTTGCCGGTGCGTAGCACCACCCCTCTGGTGCGCATCGCAGTGTCTTTTTGCATTATGTCTACCTCCTTTGTGCGCAGCGCCGACGACTCTATGCATAGCGCCTTCGTCAGTGCGTAGCGCCTGAAAACTTCAACCAAATTTGCACAAAACCCTAAAATTTTCTTTCAATGGCTCTGCTTCTCCTTCAAAGACACAAATGATTTGGGGGAGAGGTAAAGCAGACCTTTATACTCCCTTTTTGAAAAATATTTCATGTCAAAACCCACTTTCTAATGTTTATTTCTCTTCTCATTTTTTCACTTTCTTTTTTGTCTTTTTGTGCTGTAGGTGGCAGAGTCCCAAAAAATGGGTTTTTCTCTTGCTGGATCATCTTGATGCTCCCCTTAAATTTACAAACTCTTCAAACAAGCTCAAATTGTGTCTTTACCCACATTTGTAAACATGAGCCTTTTTTTGAACAACAAAGGTCATTTTGACAAATTTGTTTAAGGAAAAAGTCATTTAGTGACATTAGTGCTCTGTTTTGAAAGTTTTCTTCACCATGTCTTTTTCATGAACTTCAAAACTTGTAAATAGTAAGCTTGTGACTATTTTGGCACTTTCACCTTGGAGTCTTCAGCCCTACATCTTTATGCCCTTGATTTGCTTGGTGGGTAGACTGAAAGAAGAATTTTGCCTCTTCCTCTAACTGCCATTCTGTCATGTTTTTTACTGTGAAGAAGTGAAGACCTTTTGGTGTAAAAACCCTATGAGTTGGCATCAACGAATTCTTTAGTCTTCATATGTGCCACCATTGGGAAAAACGTTTAAGCTTGTTTGACCTTATCAATTTTCCTGTAGGTAACCATTTTGACAGTCCTGCAGAAGTGTCATTCATGGCTAACTATCTTTTGCTGAATATAATTTGATAAGGAAACCATTGTTGGAGGCTTTACTGATTTTCTTTAGACCAGTGATATATTTTTTCCTTTTACCATGTTTAGAGTGATATATCTTTGGTTGGAAAATTTAACAATTTTTTAAACCCTTTTGTGTCTTCCCCTCGCCACTTCTGTTTTTGCAGGTGCCTACAAAAATTTTGATTTTGATCAATGTCCTTTTTGGAGTTTGACACATATTTTCTTCAACAGTGAACCTATGCTTATCATAATTACCTCCTTGGGAAATTTTACCTCATGCTTGCCTTCCTTTTGATCCATTTAAGACCTCTAATTGTACCTTTTGAAAAATTAGGCCTTTGTACTGATACTCTTTGCCTTTTTTTCCTTTTCTTGATGTAGTGAAGTAGTGCTTATGTCTGCCTCCTTTGATCCTTTTTAAGACCTCTGGCTGTACTTTTGAAATTTATAGCCTTTGTGGTGATATTCTTTGCCATTTTATTCTTTTGGTAAGGTGAAAACAATGCTTCTTTGTCAAACCCTAGAGGGCAGCTTGAATACCCCCTGAAATTCCATCTACTGTTATGAAGGAGGCCCTTTGTCATCATTTGACCTATTTGTCATTCTTTCCAAACTCCTTGGTTTTAGGGCTATTAGAAAAAATAAATAGTGTTTTCTTTGTCATCATTTGACCTATTTGTCATTCTTTCCAAACTCCTAGGTTTTAGGGCTATTAGAAAAATTAAATAGTGTTTTCTTTTATGTTCTCTAAAACTTCTCAAAACTCATTAATTATTTCTAAAAGTATTCAATGTGCAATGGATGGAGTTGAGGTGACCTTTTTCCTTGTAACCCTTGTACTGATTCCTTGTTTGGAAAAATCAGTCACAAACCTTGATTCTCTTCAAACATATGCTTCTTGCTTTCTCTTTGTTGTTGATGGTCTTCTTGTGATGATTTCCCCATTACCTTACCTTTTTCTAGGTTGATGGCCATTTGATTCTTTTGCAGAAATGTGAACAAGGGGCAGTTGCCCCCCTACAAGATTTGTGCTTTAGGCCAAAAGGGCTTTCCTTGAATGACCTCTTTTATGAGTTTTGGACAAAATCACTTGTCCCTTTCTTCTTTGAATGCAATTTTCTTCATACAGGACAAACAGAGTTTTTAGGATACCAAATCCACCCTAAGACTTCGTGAAACCCTAGGTGACCTAGTGGAAGGTTTCTTGGACTTGGATTTTGGACTGAAACTTATAACTTGGGGTCATCAAGTGTAAGATATAGTTTATGATAAACTGATGTATTGAAGATCCAAAATTGAATGTACTTGATTTATCTAAGAGCCTACAGAGATTGTTTGAGACCATCAATGCTTGGGGTATTTTGGGGAGACACAACAAAGATGTTTTATTGGTGGCCTTAGGTAGCAGTGGGGGTTTAGGAAAAAAAAACAAAGGATTTGGGCCAAAGGTGACAAAATATAGAAAAAATGAGTGACATGAGCCTCTAATGGGTTTTCTGGGACTGGTGAGCAAAGCTTGACATAATGGAATGATGCAATAGTAAAAAATTATCTAAGGATAATGAAGGCAGTGAGATTTCTCGAACTCACAATTTTTATGAACTTTGTTTCTAGAAATCTTGGGATAATCATTTTGTCATCAACAAGGCAAAAAAATTACTGATGACTAACACAGCCAAATTTTTTTTGAAGAATTTTCAATTGTTTTTGAATCTTTGTGAATTGTTGTGAAGTTCTTTCATTCATTACAATTGTGATGGCAACTTCATCAAGTGGTGATTCTAAACCATCCTCCTTTGTAAGACTCTTTTATAAAGAGATGTTGCAGGACTTTCACATCATGAAAGATATGGTGCAACAATTGTATGAAGATGTAAGGGAGAGCACTAAACTTCAAGAGAAGTTGGTTTCTATGAAGAAATAGAATAAATAACTTCTTTAAAAGATGCATGAGATGGAGATTCAGCTCCATGATGCCAAAGAAGCCTTATCCAGGCATGTGCTTGAAGAAGAGGTAAATAATTCATATTTCTCTTGAATTTCCTCTAAAGATAAATGTGTAGATTCTTTTGAAAAACACACTAGACGAATAGGGTCCAAATTGATGATGAAAATGGGCTATTGTTACACAAAATTTTTTCACTGTCCCCACAATCCCCATCCCGAACATTGGAGGCTCATTTCTGTGACCAAAATAAAGTGTCATGCCTTGCAAAGACCATCATTGCATCCCTTTCCATGAGTACAACATTCCTTCAGTTGGAAATTTCTTGAACAGATGACCAAAAACACCTTTTCTTGCCTTGGCTCTAGTAGACCGTTATGCCCTTGTACCGATTGGTAAATTAACACTAGGCCCCATGCCCATTGGCGCTCTGTCCCAGTTAGCTACTTGCACCAACCTGTTTATGGAATGTTTTTTAAAAATTGAGGCAAATTTTACATCATAACAAACTTCGTGGGCGAGTCATCTGGAGTGGTTCGACTGAATAACAATGGCCTTCCTCCTTTGGCCTTTTGTTTCCACCTTTTGGGGAAACCTCCCAAGGGATAAGGCTGCCCTTCCACTATTATAGGGATCCAACCTCCTCCTCTCCCTCTATAAATACAACAATATTCCATTGATGTGCTAGCTGAACTGAACATATTACAGCTGAAACACTGAAGAGATTTTTGTATATTTTGTAAAAAAAGATAGAACAGAAGAGACCCTCATTGAGAGAGCTTAGACTTTTGTCTTCATCCCATCTAAATTTCTCGACGATCCATTGAGACATGCTTCGACTGAACCCCACTGAAGGAGACTGTGACATCAAGGCTCGGTTGCAACTATTTCTTCTATTAATACATATACATGAATATTTTCTAGTTCCCATCTTGCATTATGTGTTTTATTTGATGCAATAAGCTTAACCCTCTTTGAATGGTTAGTTCATTATGAATGAGATCATTGTTTTGTATGCTGCTCTTGTTTGCTGATCTTCGTGCAGGTATCCGAGCATTGTAGTAGAAGGATTGTGACTCGTCGAAGCAGAGATCAAGAGGCCATCACCACCACAGCCACGACAGTGTTGGACTCCAGGTAGGTCGATCCACCATGTCCTTTTCGTTCATTAATTAAGGAACCTACACTTTATCTTGTCCCTTTGTTACTAGACCCACTTTAGGGCTAGAGGGATCGTCTCTTTTTGCAGAGAGGATTTACCTGCATATCAAATTGGTGACTCTGTTGGAAATACTGAGAGGGGGGGGGGGGGTGAATCAATATTCCTTTCAATTAGAGAATTAGTTAATATTCAATTATTATCAGTGTTTGTACAATGATATCAGAAAAAAAGAGGAACAAAAATGCACACAGTTTTTAAGGTGGAAACCCACTTCGGGACAAAAACCACCTAATTCTTTTCTAATAATTATTTAATATTCAACTCCAACTGAAAATAAAGCTCCAACTTCCTAGAATCTAGAAAAGCATTCTTCTCCAGCTCCCACTGGATGGACGATCCAACGCCCGAGTTTCTTCAGTAGTCAACTGAGCAGATGCCCCAACACCCAATGATCTACAACTCACCCTAGCACCACCCTACCACCCTATAGAAGAATAATAGAAGAATGGACTCCTGTACCAGGGAAAATGGTCCACTTTACAATGATATAAAATGATGTAGAAGAAGAAGATATACTATACCATAACCCCAACTTTGACACAACCACCTAATGATGATCCTAGACCTCCCAACGCTACCTCTTCAACCCTTGGCAGATAGACACTAGTACAATTTTTACAATAATGTATTTACAATGACTTAGTACAATGATACCTTTACAATGATTGTATGCAGTGCTGCCCACTTGAAGACTTCATATGATGAAATTCTTGCTGCTGTTATGCACCTTGGTTGCTGCTCTTGTCATGCTACCCTCTGCTACACCTTGCTTTTCTTTTATGTTGTAGAAAGTCTAGTCCTTTGCAACCCTTGACAACACATGATCTAGCTTTTTCTTGCCTTCTAGGAGCTCGATATTGAAACTGGTGTATCTCTGTTATTTTAGATCCCCAATATCTGAATTTTGGTCCTGTAGTATTCCTATGATTTTTCTTTCCAATGCCATAGTTCTGACCCAAATTGGATTCTTCAAGAGAGAGTTATACCCAATCTCTCGCAATGCCCTAATTATGGACTGTTTCAGCAGAGCGCACTTGTATGGCATGCCACGTGTCACTGTTTCTTCATTTGGATCTGAAATTGATAGAGAAACAACTAAAGACTGTGCACTATATACCAATTTTGACGAAACTCCAATCCGATACTCAGAGAGAGAGTTATGATAATTTTACCAAGGTCACTTCTTTGATATGAATTTCAGGATCTTGCAAAAACCCTAACTTCCATAGATCATATCTCCAAAAATGTTGCGCACCTTGATCTGAAATTGTTACAAAATATTCCTCAGGATTTTGGCTTCACCGCATAAAAATTTTAGATTCTAAAACTTCTTAGAAAAAAAAGTTAGAGCGAAAATTCCACGATGACCTGTTTTAGATGGCGAAATCCCTTGCCTAAGGAGGAAATGAGGATCACAATTTATATAAATGATTAAGTTGATAGGGGCTTCAACAAGTGAACGTGGGAGGGATTTAGGAGCTTAAAAAATATTAATTATGACTTTTCAATGACCCATGCCCCAACCCCATGGGGTTTTAGGCCACTAACTGGGGGTACAAACTTCGAACATGAATATCTCTCAAACCGTGAAGAATTACATGGCGTGCCATATATCAACGGAAACATCTCGACAAGTAGAAACCATCACAAGAATTATTGAACCATAATATATTAATTTGGTAGGTCAAAATTCCCATGCAATATTGGGTTAGCCCCTGGTGCTGCTTTGGTTGACATCAATGACAACCGCTGATCAACAATCTCCCCCTTTGGCATTGATGACAACACAAGTACTCCCCTTGCCATCATGACACCTCTTCCTACAACATTCTCTCCCCCTTTGAAATCAATGGCAAAGGGTAACTCCCCCTGAAACACAACCATCCTGTGGACCTGTACACACTTCCACTCCCCCTGACACATAACCGTCTTGCAGACCTGTAATATACTTCCACTCCCCCTTTATATTCTTACTAATGAGAACTTGGGAGAATCCCAAGCTTCTGGCAAAGATATTCCAATGTTGGTGAATATTTAATATGTGATTCTTTTGGTGCTTCTTGGAATCTTGCTACTTGTCCAACTACTTGCATAACATCTGGTCGGGAGGCTGTTACATATAGAAGAATACTAATCATAGATCTGTACAACCTTTGATCCACATCCTTAGATGAGTTTTCTATTCTCAATTTGCAACCTGTTACCATTAGAGTAAGGATGGGTTTGCAATCTTCCATTTTAAATTTATTGAGTATTTCCTTGATGTACTTGGCTTGACATATAAATATTCCTTTCTCTTGCTAAGATATTTGAAGCCCTAAGAAGTATGTTAGCTCACCAAGTAAAGACATCTAGAAATCTCTTTGCACCTTTATAGCAAACTTCTTACTTAGTCGATCATCATTGCTACCAATTATTGTATCATCCTCTTTAGCTATTCGACATGCTTTAGTTGCTTCATCCAGAACATATATGTCGTTTGGAGCTCGACTTGCTGTAGCCACAGTTTCACCATACACGCCCTTCCTGATTTCACATTTCGTGGAGTTGAATAGTATTGTGTGTCCTTAATCACATATTTGTCCAACACTGAGCGGATTGTGATTCATGTTTTCAACCAATAGAACATTCTTGGCTAGATCATCTTTGCTTCCGAGAGTGATAGTACTTGATCGTATAACATTTGAAGATCCATCATTTCCAAAGGACACGGTTCCATCCTTCTTCTCTTTCAGAGATACAAATTTATTTCTATCTCCAGTCATATGCATTGAGCAACCGCTATCAACATACCACACATCTTTGTTCTTTTGAGCTTTGAAAGCGAGCTTTAATTATCATTCTTCTTCTTCTTCCATGTTCGTTCGTTCTGTGGCTTCGAAGATTCTTCTGGAGGATTTTCAAGTCTGCAGTCTTTGGCTATGTGTCCAAAGTTTAGACATTTGTAACATTCAATATTATTTCTTAAATGTTCAAATCTATTGATGTTTCGCTGAGGCCTGGGAGGTTCATATTTGACAGATCTCCTGGAATTGTATTCATTCCTAGGGTGTGTGTGACATTCTACAGCTTTATGACCAAATTTTCCACATGAATAACAGTAGCCATAAAAAATATGTTGGTACCTGGATGGAAATTTTCGTCGAGGAATTATCTTCCAAGGATGTTCTTGCGAATCTTGTCCAATGAAGTCTACATTCTACCGATGCCAGTTTTGTCGTTGTAAGATCATTGATTTTTGATGAGTTCTTCCAATGCCCTTGAGTTGTTGGCATAGTTTTGGATAGTTTTTCCTTTCTTCACTTCTTCATGCATCGAGACTGTTAGACTCCGCCTTGTCTAACCTATGTCAGAGTCAAATGCAGACAGGTAGCTGTCAAAGTCTCAGTTCATTATACAGACCAATGCCAATCAGCGTTCACCCTCTACTACTTAGATGTTTGCAAAGCTTGTTTTCAGAATGTTTCAATAACACTTGCAGGCTAGGAGAAGGACCAGTAGCTGTTTATATCAGGAATGCCATCAATGAGAAATTGATTCTTCTTCAAAACAGGGTTTTGAAGAAGAAATTATCAAATATGTTTTGGTAATAAATAGGTAAGTGGTCAAAATATTTCAAATTTTATAGTTCTTCAATGGCACCAGCTTCAAGCATCCCTGCAAAAGACAACAAAGTGTCATTAGTCCAAGATTCAGAAAAGCATGGAAAAGCCAAAGCAGAGCATTGTATTAATAGACCAAATGTCAAAATGTCAAAAACATTATGAAGTGGGTTGTTAAACAAATTTAAAAAGTAATATGATTTGATGAGATATGTATTTCATATGCAAACATGGCAAACAATCTCATTTGCAAAAGAGCTGCAAGGCAGAAGTCAAATTCGTGTGTTTGGAGGCCGAAGACAAGTGGCAAAATCGTTGACAGCGTTTGAAAGGCAAGAGCGACCCACCTGGGCAGAGTGACCCACTGGGGCGATTTTCACAATGTAAAATTACAACGTGAGTGACCCACCTGGGCAGAGCGACCCACTCAGAGCAGAGCGACCCACTCAGAGAAAAGCGACCCACTTAAAATCAGAACCCAGAAATTCATTTTTGCGCCCAGGCTTGGATTTTTCCTCGTAGAACAGAAGTGGCTCATTGTTCAATTGGATTTGTGATTGGTGGAAGCGCAGATTGCAGCGTTTGCTTTGTTGCAGAGTGGATGTTTGTTTTAAATGACAAAGTTAGTGCATGGAAACAGTTTCTATAATGGTGACAGATGAGTTTGTCTCTCCAATGCGGGTTGCACATATATATTCGGAGAAGATTGTTCATATGCCACATTGTTATTTTGTTAATGATTATAAGCAGAAAAATCGAGATGTCTGGGATCCTAATTACCAACATAAACGTTCAGATTATGGTTTGCCAGAAGACAAATTTTTGTTTGCGTGCTTTAATCAGTTGTACAAAATGGATCCGGATATCTTCATTTCATGGTGCAATATTCTGAAACGTGTACCAAATAGTGCCTTGTGGCTTCTAAGGTTTCCTGCAGCCGGAGAGAATCGGTTGCGAGCATTTGCTGCTACCTAGGGCGTCCGACCTGATCAAATTATTTTCACTGATGTAGCTGCAAAACATGAACATATTCGTCGTAGTGCTTTGACAGATCTTTTCCTTGATACACCCTTATACAATGCTCATACCACTGTAACTGATATTCTCTGGGCTGGTCTACCTATGATCACTCTTCCGCTCGAGAAGATGGCCACACGTGTGTTTGGCAACAGGTTTGGGAGAAGAGATGGTAGTTAGCAGCATGCAAGAGTATGAGGAGAAGCCTGTTCACCGTCAGACTTCAAGCACTCACAGCTAAACTTAGAGCAGTAAGGTTGACATGTCCTCTGTTTGATACTGCTCGATGGGTGCGGAATTTGGATAGGGCATATTATAAGATGTGGAACTTATACTGCTCGGGGAAGCATCCACAACCCTTCAAAGTTACTGAGAATGATACTGAATGTCCTTATGATCATTAGTTTGTTAATCAAGTTAGTTAGAAAGGTTTTCATTTAGGAAGCCAGATAGCGCGAAATAATGGCCAGGCAGGCAAATTTAAAACCGCGTGAGTTTGGTTTTAATTGAGAAACTGTAATGAAAATGATGAATCCACAAGAAGGCATGCCATATTAAAACTATTTTGGAGTTTGAAGGCGAAAGACAAAATTAGAATGAAGATATCGACCACAACAGAAAAATAGGATTCGATTCCTATTTAATGACTTCAGTTAACAATCCAGATGGATCTGCGCTCCATATTTGTCTCTTAATCATTGGCTAGCAGAGATCTTCAAATGGTAAATGTAACATGGAAATCAAAGTCAGAAGCCAGAAGTGCAGATAATTATCCCAGCAGAGCAAATCGAATTCGTTGGTCTATTTTGGGTCTTCAAGCTACATTTCAGAAAGTGCAGCTCCAGATTTTTCCTATTCATCAGTCATCAAACAGATTCGAGTAGAAGAAGGAGCGCTATTCTATCTTCAGGAAAGCTGATTGGTTTTTAGTTTTATTTGTTTAATAATGATAAAACAAATTCCTTGTCTTGGGGTCGATGGTTTTCCCCTAGCAGAGTTTATTTAATGTATTGAAAATCATTTTGTAAGGGTGAAAAAGGGAGAGAATTCTGAGAGCTAGTGTAGGAGAAAAATAGAGTTTTATTGTACAGTTTTAGACAGAGATTTTAATGGAGAAGTATAGCTCTGTTTTCTGAGATTCCTGTGGCATGAGATTTAACATTTGTGTCTTCTGTTGTTTCATATGTAGCCTGTTATGTGTTTATGTCATTTCATGATCGTTTCCATTTGAACAAATGAAGTGTTAAGGTAGAATTCATAATTTATATGCTCTGCCTTTAAGTTTGTTCAAATTTAGTGTTTTCTTCTGTTTGACAAGGATTCATCTACTATGCCCTTGTCAACTCCTCAGCAGTCCAGTCATTCCATTTATCTCAATTTAATTGCTAAACTTCATGCTTACCTTGCCTCAGGAGATAATCTGCATTCTTTATTTAATCTCTGCTCTTGCTGTCTTTGCCTCACACAGCCCAGAAACCCAACATTTATTAAAACCCTTTTCTATCAGTTTACTAGCCTAAGATCAGTTATGCTTTTGGTCATCTCAGCCCTTCTGAAAACCTTTTGCTGAGTTTGACCCGGAGAGAGCCCTCTCCTGTCCTCGTAGGGCTAGCTACGAGGCTAAGGTTGGTTTGATGTTGCCTCGAGTTTTGCCTTCTTCAGCCTGTGGCAGAATCGAGCGCTAACATAGTGGCGACTCACTGGGGAATCTTTCCCCGGTAAAGGATAACAGAGTTCAGATCCGATTGCTGATGGTGGACAGCAGTCAGACACCGCAAGGCTGAAATCATTCACCCGGCGACTTCACACACTAAACAATCCAGACAATCAAATCCTTCATGGTGACTTCATTGCAGGGAGATCAGTAGCTGTGAGATTTTCAAGATGGACCGGATCGCAAGAAGATACGCTCCCATGAGCCGAGATCACATTCCAGGTTTTCCGAATAAGATGCCCAAGGTGGATTGGTCGAGGAATCTTCCTACGTTTAACAATGATGGTAAGAAAGATGCTGCTTTACATCTGATTAGATTTCACATGCATATTCGCAAGTTGAAGGTGGCTTTTCCTGAAGATTGCTTGATGAAGATATTCTTAGCCACTCTGGAAGGTGAAGCTCAGTCATGGTATGAAAATTTGCCGCTAGCCTGTATTTACTGTTTGAAGGATTTTCATGCCTTGTTCATTGAAAGATATCGAACATCTTATCCATCGTTAAATTTAGTTCATGACTCTTGCAAACATGCTTATTCTTTTATTGAAATCCTGGAGAAATATTATGAAGATGATAATTTCATGAATGATGAAATCATGGAGGCCCTGTACGAGAATCCATTTCAGCAGAATGAAGAGAACCTAAAGGATACCTATCAAGGTGCTCAGGAGACTTTGCAGCAGGTTGATGGCCATATGGTTGAAAATGATGAAAGGCAGAATGTCATTTCAGATCTGCCCACGGAAGACAGCAGCATGCAAGTAGGTCCAGTTTCAATTGCAGATTGTGATAATGTCCAGACAGCTACTTCAGATTCAGATTCAGATCATGATGACCAAGCATATCTTGTGTTGAAGCCCATCAAGGAGAACTCTGCTGTTGAAATCATCTGGGATGCAGAAGACACAGTAATGGATCCAAATGTTCTCAGTCATACTATCAGCTCATCATTAGAACACAGCCTTCATGAAGAGGTGATTCAGTCAGTTCATGAAAATCAGAATGAGATCTTTGTGCAAGTAAGTGATAAATCTCCTTTCAATAACTCGGTAATGAATGATAGTTTGAATGCCCTGTCATATGAAGATAATTACTGTTTAAGCAGAAGAAAACAAAAAGCATTGTCACCTTTGTCTGAAGATGAGATAGATCTACTTTTGAAAGGTCATGTTTCAGCCAAAACTACAACAGATTTGCAGTGCATACATAATCAGGAAAGTGTTGGTGAAATTTCTTCCTCTGTTGAAAAAGATGATTGTCTTGTAATCAGTTGTGTAGATCAGCAAACAGATAAATTTTTCCTTCACAAAGATGATAAGGTTGTCATGTTTGATAATCTTGAAGATTGTTTTTTGTTTAAAAATGATCTAGATCATGAAGTTGAAGAGTATATGTCAGAATTTCTCATGGTCAAGGAACCTACAGCTAACACTCAGATGGCAGATCTGTGCATTTCTATCCCTCAGAAATCAATTGTCCTTTCAGATCAGAGTAAGGTGATTACTAGTATTTTTGCAGCTGGATTTCCAGATAAGCCAGTGCTTCAGGATTTTCAAGACCCCTTCAGCATTCTTCTGCAAACATTAGAAAGGATAAATATTGCCTGGTTTATTATCATAAGATTTGGTTTCAGTGATTGTGTTGAGTTGCCTACGGGTTCATCATTCTGCCTGCTCAAGGAGAGTAAGAGCAGAAATTTGAGGTGTAGCCATCTGCTGGATTGGTTGCATTGGAAGGCCAATTATACATGATTGTACATATCACATCAATATGCAGGGGGTTGCCATCAGGGTTTTGAAATTTTGATGGACCGCTGCCCTTTTCAGGAAGTTTTTGTTTAATTCAGTCATTTCAGTTTGCATCAAGTCAGTGTGAGTCGAATTTCTAGTTTAAAAACTGAGTTATCAGTCTTTAGTTTGTTTGTCAGAATAATGATTCCATCGCCCAATGGATGGAGGCACTGTCTGCTCTCCCAAAGCTCTGCGGTTCTTGGCACCTCCAAGAAGCGGCAGCTGCCATCCCCATTGGAGCCAATGTTAGACTCCGCCTTGTCTAACCTATGTCAGAGTCAAATGCAGACAGGTAGCTGTCAAAAGTCTCAGTTCATTATACAGACCAATGCCAATCAGCGTTCACCCTCTGCTACTTAGATTTTTGCAAAGCTTGTTTTCAGAATGTTTCAATAACACTTGCAGGCTAGGAGAAGGACCAGTAGCTGTTTATATCAGGAATGCCATCAATGAGAAATTGGATTCTTCTTCAAAAACGAGTTTTGAAGAAGAAGTGAAATATGTTTTGGTAATAAATAGGTAGAGTGGTCAAAATATCTCAAATTTTATAGTTCTTCAATGGCACCGGCTTGACATCCTGCCCTAAGACAACAAGCATTTTCAGTCCAAAATTCAGAAAAGCCAAAGGAGAAAGCATTGTATTAAATAGCCAAATGTCAAAATGCCAAAAACATTATAGAGTGGGTTGTTAAACAAATTTGAAAATCAATCTGATTTGATGAGATATTTATTTCATATTTAAACATGGCAAACAATCTCATTTGCAAGAGATCTGCAAGGCAGAAGTCAAATTCGTGTTTTTGGAGGCCGAAGACAAGTTGCAGAATCGTTGACAGCGTTTGAAGAGCAAGAGCGACCACGGCGAGAGCGACCTTTGAGCGATTTTCACAATGTAAAATTACAAGGTGAGCGACCCACCTGGGCCGAGCGACCCACGCAGAGAAAAGCGACCCACTTAAAATCAGAACCCAGAAATTCATTTTTGCGCCCAGGCTTGGATTTTTCCTCGTGGAACAGAAGTGGCTCATTGTTCAATCGGATTTGTGATTGGTGGAAGCGCAGATTGCAGCGTTGGCTTTGTTGCAGAGTGGATGTTCGTTTTAAATGACAAAGTTAGTGCATGGAAACAGTTTCTATAATGGTGACAGATGAGTTTGTCTCTCCAATGCGGGTTGCACATATATATTCGGAAAAGATTGTTCATATGCCACATTGTTATTTTGTTAATGATTATAAGCAGAAAAATCGAGATGTCTGGGATCCTAATTACCAACATAAACGTTCAGATTATGGTTTGCCAGAAGACAAATTTTTGTTTGCGTGCTTTAATCAGTTGTACAAAATGGATCCGGATATCTTCATTTCATGGTGCAATATTCTGAAACGTGTACCAAATAGTGCCTTGTGGCTTCTAAGGTTTCCTGCAGCCGGAGAGAATCGGTTGCGAGCATTTGCTGCTACCCAGGGCATCCGACCTGATCAAATTATTTTCACTGACGTAGCTGCAAAACATGAACATGTTCGTCGTAGTGCTTTGACAGATCTTTTCCTTGATACGCCCTTATACAATGCTCATACCACTGTAACTGATATTCTCTGGGCTGGTCTACCTATGATCACTCTTTCGCTCGAGAAGATGGCCACACGTGTTGCTGGATCTCTGTGTTTGGCAACAGGTTTGGGAGAAGAGATGGTAGTTAGCAGCATGCAAGAGTATGAGGAGAAGGCTGTTCACCGTCAGACTTCAAGCACTGACAGCTAAACTTAGAGCAGTAAGGTTGACATGTCCTCTGTTTGATACTGCTCGATGGGTGCGGAATTTGGATAGGGCATATTATAAGATGTGGAACTTATACTGCTCGGGGAAGCATCCATAGCCCTTCAAAGTTACTGAGAATGGTACTGAATGTCCTTATGATCATTAGTTTGTTAATCAAGTTAGTTAGAAAGGTTTTCATTTAGGAAGCCAGATGGCGCGAAATAATGGCCAGGCAGGCAAATTTAAAACCACGTGAGTTTGGTTTTAATTGAGAAACTCAAATGAAAATGATGAATTAAAGAGGCATGCCATTTTGGAGTTTGAAACTGAAAGACAAAATTAGAACGAAGACATCAACCGCAACAAGAAAAATAGGATTCGATTCCTATTTTAATGACTTCAGTTAATAATCCAGATGGATCTGCGCTCCATATTTGTCTCTTAATCATTGGCTAGCAGAGATCTTCAAATGGTAAATGTATCATGGAAATCAAAGTCAGAAGCCAGAAGTGCAGATAATTATCCCAGCAGAGCAAATCGAATTTGTTGGTCTATTTTGGGTCTTCAAGCTACATTTCAGAAAGTGCAGCTCCACATTTTTCCTATTCATCAGTCATCAAACAGATTCGAGTAGAAGAAGGAGCGCTATTCTATTTTCAGGAAAGCTGATTGGTTTTTAGTTTTATTTGTTTAATAATGATAAAACAAATTCCTTGTCTTGGGGTCGATGGTTTTTCCCCTAGCAGAGTTTATTTAATGTATTGAAAATCATTTTGTAAGGGGAGAGAGTTCTGAGAGCTAGTGTAGGAGAAAAATAGAGTTTTATTGTACAGTTTTAGACAGAGATTTTAATGGAGAAGTATAGCTCTGTTTCTTGAGATTCTTGTGGTGTGGATTTAGCAGTTTGTCTTTTCTTATGTTTCATATGTAGCTTGTAATGTTTTACATGTCATTTCATAATCATTCTCTGTTGAATACCTTTAAGTGAGAAAGGCAGAATACAGTTTACTGCTCTGCCTGGGGAGGTATTCATTTTCTATGTTTTCTTCAGTTTGATAAGGATTCATCACACATGCCCTTGTCAACTTCTTAGCAGTCTTGCCATTCCGTTTAAATTCCAATTTGATTGTTAAATTTCATGCTTATCTTACCTCAGGAGATAATCTGTGTTCTTCATTTAATCTCTGCTCTTGCTGTCTTTGCCCCACACAGCCCAGAAAACCCCAACATTTATTAAAAACCCCTTTCTATCAGTTTACTAGCCTAAGATCAGTTATGCTTTTGGTCATCTCAGCCCTTCCGAAAACCTTTTTCTGAGTTTGACCCGGAGAGAGCCCTCTCCTGTCCTCGTAGGGCTAGCTACGAGGCTAAGGTTGGTTTGATGTTGCCTCGAGTTTTGCCTTCTTCAGCCTGTGGCAGAATCGAGCGCTAAGAGAGACTACTTTGGCTTCTAATTCTTCCCTTTCTTGGTTGCTTTCTTCCAAATTCTTTTGAAGTGACTCTTCAATGCATTTGTGTTCTTCAACTTCAATTTTGAGACCTTGAACTTGTTCTTCAAGAGTTTTGGAACAGATCTTCTTTGCCTTGAGATCTTTTATAAGCTTGATTTCTTCCTCATAAAATTCTTCTATGGTCCATCCTTCTTCTTCATTGTTTGATACCTCTTGTTTATTGTGCTTGGGTTTATTGTGCTTGGCCATAAACAATACTCTCTTATTGGCTTCTTCTTCACTGTCATTGTCTTCATTGGATGATGAGCTATCTTCTTTAGAGAGAAAGTTTCTTTCAGATCCTTGCTTATTGAATTTCTTAAAGCCTTTCTTTCCTTTTGAGTTGCCATTACTTCTGTTTGGACATTTTGCTGCAAAATGCCCAACCTCATTACAGCTAAAACATATCAATGGAAGTTTACATTTGAATTGTCCCTTACCAATTTTTAGTTTTCTCGTGAAGTAAGCATATTATTCATCTGAAAGACCTTCTTCATCATCTCCCTTTTCTTCACACTTGCAGGTGCATGTCTTTTCAATTGAAGGTTGTTTATCCTTATTGGTTTTCTTAGATGCAACAAACGCAGTTTCTAGATGCGAAGTACCCTCTTCTTCATCAAGTCTCATTTCATATGCTATGAAAACTCCATGTAATTCCTCTTTGCTAAGTTTGTCCAGATTTGCACTGTATTCTAAGACTGATACCTTTGGGTTGAATCTCCCTGGTAACGTTCTAAGAATCTTCCGTATAATAGTCTTCTCATCAACTGGCTCTCCCAATCCTTGCAGAGTATTGGTTATTTCATTAACGTATTGGAAGTATGCAACAATGCTGCAATCTTCTTTCATTCTGAGTTGCTCAAATTTTTCTCTATAGATTTGAAGCTTTGCTTCTTTGACATTTGAGTCACCTGCATATATACTCTCAAGCTTGTCCCATACATTTTTGGCAGTTTTAAAACCCAACACCTTATGATAAGCAGATTCAATAAGTCCACTGATAATAATATTCTTTGCTTTTGCATCATTTACCAAATTCTTTTTACCTTGTTCATCCGTAGTTGATGTAAATCCATTTTGAACAGTGTCCCATACTTCATAACCTCGCACCAAGAGATAGACCTCCATTCTTCCTTTCGAGAGTGCATAATTATTTTCATTGAATAGAGGTATACCATTCTTGGTATGCTCCATGACCTCCTTCCAACTGTTAAACTGCTATTGAAGGAACCAAGCTCTGAAACCAATTGTTGGAAATACTGAAAGGGGGGGGGGGTGAATCAGTATTCCTTTCAATTAGAGCATTAGTTAATCTTCAATTATTATCACTGTTTGTACAATGATAGCAGAAAACAAGAGGAACACAAATGCACACAGTTTTTAAGGTGGAAACCCACTCTGGGACAAAAACCACCTAATGCTTTTCTAATAATTCTTTAATATTCAACTCCAATTGAAAATAAAGCTCCAACTTCCTAGAATCTAGAAAAGCATTCTTCTCCAGCTCCCACTAGATGGACGCTCCAATGCTCGAGATTCTTCAGTAGTCAACTGAATGGATGCCCCAACACCCAATGAGCTACAACTCACCCTAGCACCACCCTACCATCCTATAGAAGAATAAAAGAAGAATGGACTCCCGTACCAGGGAAAATGGTCCACTTTACAATGATATAGAATGATGTAGAAGAAGAAGATATACTAGACCATAACCCCAAATTTGACACAACCACCTACTGATGATCCTAGACCTCCCAACACTACCTCTTCAACCCTTGGCAGATAGACACTAGTATAATTTTTACAATAATGTATTTACAATAACTTAGTACAATGATACCTTTACAATGATTGTATGCAGTGCTACCCACTTGAAGACTTCATATGATGAAATTATTGCTGCTATTATGCACCTTGGTTGCTGCTCTTGTCATGCTACCCTTTGCTGCACCTTGCCTTGCTTTTATGCTGTAGAAAGTCTGGTCCTTTGCAACCCTTGACAACACATGATCTAGATTTTTCTTGCCTTCTAAGAGCTCGATATTGAATTTGGTGTATCTCTGTTATTTCAGATCCTCAATATCTAATTTTTGGTCCTGTAGTATTCCTCTTAGTTATCTTTCCAATGCCACAGGTCTGACCCAATTTGGATTCTTCAAGAGAGAGTTATGCCCAATCTATCAGAATGCCCTAATTATGGACTGTTTCAGTAGAGCACACTTGTACAACGTGCCATGTGTCACTGTTTCTTCATTTGGCTTTGAAATTGATGGATAAAAACCAAAGATTGTGCACTATCTTCCACATTTTATGGAATTCCAATTCGATACTCAGAGAGAGAGTTATGATGATTTTACCAAGGTCAATTCTTTGAGATGAATTTCAGGAGCCTGCAAAAACCCTGACTTCCACAGATCATATCTCAAAAAATGTTGCGCACCTTGATCTGAAATTTTTACAGCAGCTTCCTCATGATTTCGGCTTCACCTCTTAAAAATTTCAGATTTTGAACCTTCGTACAAAAAAATTTAGAGCGAAAATTCCACGAGGACCTGTTTCAGATGGCGAAATCCCTTCCCTAAGGAGGAAATGAGGATCACAATTTATATAAATGCTTAAGTTGAGAGGGGCTTCAACAAGTGAACGTGGGAAGGATTTTAGGAGCTTAAAAAATATTAATTATGACTTTTCAATGACCCATGCCCCAACCCATGGGGTTTTATCCCACTAACTGGGGTTACAAACTTCAAACATGAATATCTCTCAAACCGTGAAGAATTACATGGTGTGCCATATATCAAGGGAAACATCTCGACAAGTAGAAACCATCAAAAGAATTATTGAGCCATGATATATTAATTTGGTAGGTCAAAATTTCCATGCAATATTGGGTTAGCCCTTGGTGCTGCTTAGGTTGACATCAATGACAATCGCTGATCAACAGACTCCGCTGGGGATCAATGTGAGTTTGTCGTTTTTCCCTTGTCAAGTCGACTTCAGACATTACATTGCTTGTTTGTCTTTTCTAACTTCCTTTATTTTTTAGAAACCTCTTGTTTAGCTCCAAAGTGTCAAGATTGACCTCTGCTCACTAGTTTTCCCATTCTCCCATAGATATTCGGCTTGCCGCGTTTTTTTTTTGAACAGTCGGGCCAATTGGCACTGGTTTCTTTTGTTGTAGTAGTGCCAACCCCTATTTGGTGCGGATTACCACCTTACAGTCGCGCTGAACCCTGTAGGGTTTGGTTTGACCTCCCTGTTGGGTTTTTTGGTCAATTGTGCTTGACTCTGGTTTGTTTTTGGTTTGCAATTGGTATTTTTCAAGTTGTTTTGACTGTTTTAGGCTTTCTCTTCTCATTTTTTTGTCTATTTTCCTATCAGTGCAATTCGTAGCCCTAGGGTTCTAGGTGTCCTTTGCTCACTAAGCCTTCTGGTTGAAGGTCGAGTCTTTTCGTTCTTGTCAATTCAATTCTTTGATCAGTTGCCTGACTTTCTCTATCCTTTGAGTTTTGGTTTGTTGAATGATTACTTTGTTTTCGTTTGACTCTCCATCTCTTCGTTTTCGAGCATAGATTACATTGCTCATTTTGGGTCATTTAGAAGGATTTAACTTTTCTTGAAAGAGTGCGTCATTAGTTTGAGTGTTTTTATTACTTTGATTGAATCATTCAATTTATCTCTCTACATTTGCAATACTCAGAACTAGTGTTTGCTTTGTTTTTTAATGTAATTAGTGCATTGTGTGCTTCATTTCATTGAAAAATAAAAAAAATTGCATCCTTTCATTTGCATGGAAATGAAAAAATCTTTCGCATAACTAGCGCTTGCACCTAGGAAAGAGTTTTCATTTATCTTTTGATTATATTATATGAATTAGGAGAATTATTCATATGTTTTCTATGTTTGCTGCTTTATGAAAGATCTCTATCCTTTTCATAGTTAGCATTCATCGAATGGAAAATGGTGTTCAATTGCATATAGCTTTCATTTAGGGAATTCGAGATCACAATTCGGTAGGGCCTTGAAACTGAAATGCTAATTCAAAATCAACTTTAAAATTCATTGAATTAACCTAAGGAAACATTGGAACCTAACATAAGCATTTTTATAGGTCTAGGCTAGAGACGCGTTCCAACGTCTTAAAACCTAGTAGCTGTCGTTCACCATCTGGCTTTAGAGAGCGCTAGTATAGACTTGTGCTCCCCGTACCATCGAGTATATAAAGGGAGACCCCATTATGTTAAAATCCTTTATCAATAGGAAGTCAAGTCTGCCGCCTTGTAACCGTGATACACCAAACACAACATTCGGGGAGACTACCTGCACATACGTTAATTCCTTGGTCATTTATCTTTCATTTGATCACCAAGGTGTATATGGCAGTTCACGGAAATTGGGTACACCCTCTTTCTTAGATTACCTGAGTAGTCATTTAGATCTTTTTGTGACTCTTTAAAAAGTGAAAATATCATCAAGCGCTTGTCCTTTCATGCTCATTTCAACCTGAAAGTGATAGAGTCACCTTTTTCCTATTTCTTGACTCATAAAATACGAAACGATGGAGTTTTGTTTCAGTGTATTAAAATATTACTTGCCCATGAAATATTCCTGGTTAAATTTACCTTCCTTAGTGTTTTGTTTTACAGTTGTTTCCAAATGGAAAATTTTCCGGAGTTTACTAACCAAGGAATCCCCTCCGAAGGGAATCCTGGTCCTTTTCCTGCTTTTGGGAATGTTGGTGCTCCTTATATGGTAACATTATCCCTACCTAGGTTAACTGTTGGGTTTCCTGTTTGGTTGTTCTCGACCTCTGTGGTCTATAATGTTTCACCCACTGTACAATCATCCCCTCCACCTTAACAACATCGTGTTGATTCTAAGGTAGACCTCTTCCCTTCTTCTCCTATTTCTTCGTCGTCTTCTTCTACTTCGCCTAGTGAAAGTAAGGATTCTAGTAACAAGGTGGCTAAGAAAAGGAAGAAGAAGACGAAGAAGAAGAAGTCAGATAAGAGAGAGGCCAGCTCTGCGGCTATTGCGCCTGAAACACCCTCCATTGATAAACCATCCAACCTTCCTCAGAAAGTCAAATTCCCTTGCATGTTGTGCAAAGGTGACCACTTTCTTCGAGATTACCCTGGCATTCCCAAGGTGGTTGAGGCATGGTCCGATGACCGTCCACCATTTCCTTTGGCTTCTAGAAGTCATATTGGTGGCACGTCTTCGACTAGAAATGATAAGACTCATAATAAATAGGGTAATATTACCAATCCCTATAAGTTGTGTCAAGGGAATCATCCCATTCACATTTTTCCATACATGGATGAAGCCAAGAGAGTGTTGGCCAACCCTACTGTTTCTACACCCTGCCTTCCGGTTGGTTACTAGAAGCCTTCTTCGAGTCCTCCGCTAGTTGATTCAACGATCAGTCAAGAGTCATCCTTGGTCGATCCTATTCCTTCAAAAATTCAAATTCAAGAATCCGTTCCCAACCAACCATTGGTCGTCGAATCGGTCGATTTGATCTCGCCTATGGTTCATCAGATATTTTCCATCGAGAGTGGATCTCATACCCCTTAGGTTCTTCTTGTTTCTTCAGATTCCTCGAACTTGGAGAAAGATTCTCCCGTCCGTATGATTCAAGAGGTTGCTCTTCCTGATCCCATATCTGTGATCTAGGAGGATGCTCCTCCTACTCCTATAACGCAAGGGGATGACCATTCCATTCCTATGGCACCCCCTCCAAGTAGTTTGGTCACTTCCTTCAATTGGAGTTGATTCACAGGATACCGCCTTCCTTCTTATGTGAATTTTGAGATCACGGTATAGGCCTCGCTTGTGGTTGTACCCAACACCATTATAGATGAAGGCATGACAAGCTTTTGGTTCTCCACCGCTTATGCCTGTTACCCAAAATCTGCTGGCATTTAACAGAGGAACTAGTCAACCGTTAGGGATCCTTCTGAAGTTTCTGATCACTTTGGGAGGGAAAACCATCTATATAGATGTGATGGTTGTTCCAGGCCCCTTGGATTTCAATTTACCCTTGGGGTGCGACTATGCTTATGTCATGGGTGCACTTGTCTCCTCTCTCTTTCGTGTGATCTATTTTCCACACAAAGGTCAGATCGTGACCATTGATCAACTTTCATTCTTTGGTCCTGATATGGAAGTTGGCCCACCATCATCTCTGTCGGATATCTATACACTGGTTGTACCTTCCCCACCATAGGTTAATTATGTGGCTACCTGCCCCATGCCCACATTCAATGATAGTGCCATTGTGAGTCGTGTGCTGGGGGCATTGGGTCCTGATTTTCGATATGCTGTTCTCCCATCAGATGAGAACCTCTTTGAAGCCATGAATTCTTATTCAACATAATAAGGTGACCGGAGCATAGTTATTTTTCTTGTGTCAAGCTCCTTAAAAAATGAAACAAGCTGGTTGGAGCAAATTTCCTTTTCTTGTGACAAGCTCCTTAAAAAATGAAACAAGCCTCTTTCGGAGAAGAGTTCGCTTTCTTGTGTCAAGCTCCTTAAAAAAAATTTGAAACAAGGTCTTCTGAGGATATTTCATTTTCTATGTCAACCTCGTTAAAAAATGAATTAGGTCTTGAGGATAGTTCATCTTCTATTTCAACCTCGTTAAAACAATGAAACACGTTCCTATTCAATTCGAGTATTTGATCAGATCTCGTAAGATCCCCATCAAGTCTTTCTCTGATCTCATAAGTTGAACCTTCACTCCATCTTCCTTTCATATGGACTGAAGCTTGGGGGGTATGTACCTCGAATTGAGTCACCATGCTGGGGGCATGCTTGCTTTTCAAGCATATTTTATCTTTTTTTCAAGCTTGTGTAAAAATGAAACAAATTTCAAGCATAGTTTTGTTTTCATTTCAAACTTGTATAAAAATGAAACCGGTTTCAAGAATAGTTTTCTAGCAAGTTTCAAGCTTGTGTAAAAATGAAACCGACTTCAAGTAGAGTTGCCCATGATTTCAAGCTTGTGTAAAACTGAAACCATTCTTATTTTATCTCTTGTGATTGCCATTTTATCAGCCTGTTTTTCCGAATGAGCCTTGGTTTTCTCATTCCATCGTCACCATCTGCTTGGCCGATCATACGCCTTCACTTGATTGTTTTACCCAATCTGGAGGAACCGCTGCAATGAGTGGTCTTATTAGCCAACCTCTTGACCTTTACTTGTTCTGAGCAGTTCCAACATCACCGGAACTAGTTTCTACCCTTAATACCACTCGTTCCTTCAGGAGGAGTCAACTTTCAGCTCTTTTCTAACTCTCTAAAACTAAAAGGATTGTCGATAATCTTGTCATTTTGAACTCATTAAATGGCTGTGAAAAAATATCTACCCAGTATATGTTTACCCCTTTTTCGGGCTGGGATAGATTATTTACAAAAAAGGAATACCATCGCCTATCACGACTAAGAGGTTCTTTCAGATATTGTTTTCTACCTTTTCGGATCTGAGAGACTATTTATGAAAAGGGAAATGATAGAGTTTTATTTTTCGCTTATTTTCAAACTCTCTAAACATGAAAAGACATTGATTTCTACCTTTGTCAAACTCGTTAAACCCTGATGACATCGGAAATTGTCACCATGATGTTACTCGAGTTCCTCCTTCCTAGGGCTTGTAAAATGTACTAGGTTGGATTTGTCCGAAGGACAAACTTACAACGTAAGCATATGCTATCCATTTCAAGCTTGTTTTCAAAAATAATTAGGGAACTCGCTAGAAATGGTGGGGAAAATTGAACCTGTCTTTAGTTGTATCGGCAGTATGTCGCTCTTGAACATGACAATCGTCTGCATTTGTGTCGGGTTGGGGACATCTCATTTCGTCATTTTTTCCTTCATGGGTTTGGGTAATCTATTTTTACCTCTCATCTGCTCTTTGCCATGTCATCATGAACTCAGATCCATTTGATGTCAAATACTGCCAAATATAAAGTCGTGTCGCTGATATGTTCAAGAGAAGTTTGCCTCTGCAGTTTTCAACCTTCCTTTGATTCTCTATTGGGCCTGATTCATTATCATCATGTTCCTCTGTCTCGTGTCGATGATGTGGGAAACATTTTGGCCCTCCTTCGACTGGATCACTTCCTGTCGACTTCAGCTCATTATCTTGGAAGTTGATCTAAAGACTCCCTTCTGGTACCTTGGAGCTTACATGCCTCAATGTCAAGTTATTCGCATTCAACGACAGGTCCACATCATTGGCCTTCGATCAAGTGATTCTGTGGGTGTTCGACACCAGCTCACTATTCACATTTCGTGGATTGTACCCATTGTACCTTAAGATAAATTTTCATTATTGGTGGTTTCTCTCTTGACTCTTAACAAATTTCATCATTGGATGGTAATCAGGTGACGTTCTTGCATGTTCGACCTCAGCTCACATATTCGCATGCTTGAATTTGTACTTGTTCGAGTTGAGATGGGGCGCAAGACCCTGGGTTTTGTCTGATAAGATCCAGGTTGCGGGATATTATGGTTTATCATTACTTATTGCATGACTCTTTTGATTGGATGGCTGCGACCATACCTGAGTCTATTTGTTGATCCTTAATGTTGGATGGCTATGTCCATACCTTGGATCTCATTTTATATATGTGCTCTATTATGGATGGTTGCACCCATGCCGCATGTTCATGTATCAGATATATCAGTTGTATTTGTAATTGTAGGTCTTTCGACATCGGTGTTTGGTTCGAACGCATTCTCGTAAAGCATTTCACCCCTTCCTCTCTCTCGGACCTCATGCTTTAGGGGGCATCTGTTACACAACATTTTATCACTATCCCTACAATCCCCATCCCGAACATTGGGGTCTTATTTCTGTGACCAAAATTAAGTGTCATGCCTTGCAAAGACCATCATTACATCCCTTTCCATGAGTACAACATTCCTTCTGGTGACAATTTCCTAAACATACCACCAAAAACACCTATTTTTTCCTTGGTGCTAGTATAACGTTATGCCCTCACGCCGATTAGGAAATTAACACTGTGCCCCATGCCCATTGGCGCTCTGTCCTAGTTAGCTACCTGCGCCAACCTTTTTATGGAATGTTTTTTAAAAATAGAGGCGAAGTTTCCATCATAAAAAACTTCATGGGCAAGTCATCTAGAGTGGTTCAACTGAATAACCATGACCTTCCTCCTTTGGCCTATTGTTTCCACCTTTTGGGGAAACCTCCCAAGGGAGAAGGCCTCCCTTCCACTATTGTAGGGATCCCAACCTCCTCCTCTCCCTCTATAAACACATACATCTTCCATTGATGTGCTAGTTGAACTAAACATATTATAGCTGAAACAATGAAGAGATTTCTGTACATTTTGCGAGAAAATATACAACAGAAGAGACCCTCATTGAGAGAGCTTAGACTTGTGTCTTCATCCCGTCCGAATTCCCTGACGATCGATCGAGACGTGCTTCGACCGAATCCCGTTGAAGGAGGTTGCAACGTCAAGGCTTGGTTGTAACTCTTTCTTCTATTAATACATATACATGACTATTGTCTGGTTCCCATCTTGTGTTATGTGTTTTATTTGATGCAATATTTTTAACCCTCCTTGACTGGTTAGTTGATTATGAATGAGATCATTGTTTCGTATGCTGCTCTTGTTTGTTGATCTTCGTGCAGGTATCTGAGCATTGTAGTAGAAGGATTGTGACCCGTCAAAGCAGAGATCAGGAGGCCATCACCACCACAACCACGACAACGTTGGACTCTAGGTAGGTCGATCTACCTTGTCCTTTTTATTCATTAATTAAGGAACCTACACTTTAGCTTGTCCCTTTGTTACTAGACCCAATCTAGGGCTAGAGGGATCATCTCTGTCTGCAGAGAGGATTTACCTGCATAATAGCTATGAACGTAAAGAATTAGGAAAAAATGCACAAGGCATGGTTGAGCCAATTATGGTTGAGGAAAGGCTTAAGTATTTGGGTCTTGGCTATGGAAAATTTTATGGAGAAAGTTCTAAAGCCATGAAGGCACTTGAAGCAGTTCCAAGAAGGAATTTTGTTGCAGGTTCAAACCATCAAACATGTAAAGTTTGCAATCAAGATGAATGCAATTGTTTGAAATCCATGTTGAGGAAATATGTTTTTAGACATGCATCTTATGGTGAACAAGAGATTTGTGACAACTCTAAGGACATGAACACTGTTGTTGGTCTTCAAAAGAGAGCTGGAACCTCTTCAAGTTTATCTTCTCAAGAAAGTGAAAAAGATGAACATTCAAAGAAAAATTCAAGGTACAATTCTTCCTATAATCATGTTTTTTATGATTATGTTAAGCATGAAAAATCTACATGCATGAATGGGAGAAAAAGTTGTTGTTCATATTTTGGTTTGAATAACCATCAAGTTTCGAGATGCTAGAAGATAATGATAGCATACAGGAAAAATTTCAAGCAAAGGCGACTTGAATAGAAGATGCAAAAGAATTGTCCACATTGACAGAAAAAGGGACATCTCATTGCCCAATGTTGGACACTGCATCCAACCACTCATCCCAAGCACATGAAGCAAGAGGATAAAAATACTGGCAAGAATGTGACCAGTGATTCCATCATCGATGTGAGTCTAGATAATTCACAACAAGAAGATGTTCAGCAGGAAAAATAACCATTGAAGTGGGTTGGCGAGAAATGGCTCGATTTCTTGACCAAGTAAGGCATGCATTTACTTTGTACATAGATGCAAATTTCAGTCTTATGTATGTCTGAATTTCTATTGAAAGTATGACAAGTTGCAATAGATTATCACAATTTGTAGGATGCAAGATTGCATGTGAATGTTGTTCAGTTGAAGGCGTTTCTTTTTGTTGCACAATTTCGCTGTGGAGTTGTAAAATATGGGTATGTTACTCACTTATGTTGCAGCAATATAATTCTATTCAGCTCTTATAGTCACCCACATGTTTTGGGATTATGTACTTATTTGTACTTGAAAGGAAGAGTTTGGCAAAGTATACATATGCATGAGTTTTTATGTTTAAATGGCGAACTTGTAAATAAGTTCCTTGTACATAGATACATGCACGAGTGTTTTAAATATGTATCATGTTGTATATTGACTTGTGTCAATTTTGTCACACACATTTTTGTCAACTTGTGTCGATTGTTTTGCACACTTTTCATATCGCCTTGTGTCAATTGTATTGCACATTTCATGTCGACTTGTTGTGATGTCGCATGTTGCACGAATTATGTTTTAATCGAGAATGTTTTTCGATTATGAGTTGATAAATGGATACACAAATGTGCAAGAGGATCATCATGTATGTGATGTTACAGGAAGGTGACAATCAATGCTTTGAAAAAGAAAAAAGAGGTGGTCTTCATTTCAATTCTTGCATAAGATTTTATTTTCAAGATTGATTGTGTGTTCTTGTGACAAGATGTTGCAGGAAGTTTTGGTCCATTTAGTGAAGAAGTGGACAAGATGCAAAGTAATTTGCAGCCATTGTAGAACAAGATGGTTTCTTGTGTTGACACCAAGAGTTCACTCATATTGCAAGCTTAATTTGGATAAGAGGATTTCCAAGAAGAAGCTTGTATGCCTTTGTTGCAAGAGGGACTTAATTCTCAGTGGGAAGGCTAAAATTTTGCCAAAAACATAGAGAGAGCACTGGTATAGTAGGGTATGCATCAATTTACAATAGCCAGCAATGCTGAAGTGGGTTAGAAATAACCAGAGAGCAGTGGTCAAGAGACATAGCCAGTTGCGGTGCAAGACATGTTAGGGTGATTGCCAAAGTGACTTGTCAATAAAAATCAGTTGATATAACTTGAAAGCAACAAATTGTTGAAGTTCAAGGCAGATAATGATCATATTTTGTGGGTAAAAAAGCCCGTTAGTCAGAAGGAGTGATCAGATTGGGTTCAGGACCTAAGGATTAGCTAAAATTTTGAAGTGCTAAAAAATTCTTCAAACCAAGACGAGAGTGTAGAGCTTGTCACCGGGATTCTATCATAAATCGTTTCATCAAATTCTAGGTTTGTATGATTGAGTTATGGCATGTTGTTCGCTTTCAAAAACAGGTTGAGAACCGGATCGACTAATAGAGTGGGATCCGAATTGGTGGCTATCATGGAGTCTTGATCTCTGCATATAGAATCAGGGATTGCATAGTCATGGAAATGTTGCAGGTGGAACAGACGGTCGTGATCCAGTCAACAGCGAGGGTGTAATAGTGGTGACTAGATCGCCGAAGCAACAGAGGGAGATCAACGGAAGATATCTCATCGTAGTGGGGAAAAATCACACATCGCACATAATATAGTTTACCATTAAAGAGTTTTGCAAAATTAAATTGTTTAACCTGCGATGCAAAATAAGAAGGTGGAGAGATAACGAGGATCATCAGATCAAGGACCAAACCAACGGTGTAGATCGTGGTGCACGGGAAGCAACTTCGCAGTTCACAAGGAATAAGGTTTACTGGTATAAATTTAAACTTGTGAAGTGTGACGCGTTATGTGTGTGATAAGCCAAAGAGCTAAGATTTTTGATATGTGAAATCTTAAACCCCGCGATCTGCGAAAAGGTATTTCAGTCGAATTGCTATGTGGAGATGAGATCGCAACTTTGCGTCGGCACTTGTATTGTTTAAATGTTAAGGGTATTTGTTATATTTCGTGATGTGCGATCTATGAGATTGTATGTCTCCCAATCTGTGATGTACCTTGTATTATGGTTGAATTTTTTTTTGATATTGTGAAGTCCCATAAAAGGGATCTGATGTTGATCGCGAACATATGTATGTTTAATGAAACTCTGATATTGAATTTCGTTGTTTTCGCTAACGTATAAGCCACTTAACGGTTGGGGGTGCGCATGTGGCCACCTCCATAACCATAAATTCTAATACATGGATTTATTGGCAGAGCAGATAAGGGTGTGCAAAATTTGGTAGTCAACGCTAATTTAACTCCAGTTAACTGGAGTTCTCCACATTTAGTGGCTTTTTCCTAGGAGATATTGGGAAAAAGTGTAGAAGGCTCGATTTTCGACCATTCTGAGAAAATTAAGAGTAATTCTTGATTAATTTGAGCATTCTATATCCATTGGTGAGGTTTTCAAAGAAATCTAAGGACTTCTAAGTGTGATTCTTCTTCAGAGAAGTTCCAAGGGCCACTAGGGCCACCAGGAGCTAGCAGGAGAATGAGGCCTTGTCAGGGCAGCCAACGGCCATTCTTAGGAAACCAATAGTCATTTATGACTATCTTGGACCTTATAAATCCAATTATTGGGTTTGAAGAAGAATTTTGAGACTTCTAGAGTGAAATAAGCCACAATGAAGTTTCAGGGAGCCTAGTGCCACCAGGTGTTGGAGGCATAGAACGGGGAGCTTTAGTTCATTCTGAGTGAATGAAAAACCTATTTTGGATGATTGATATGTGATGGAGATAGTATAATAGGTTTTAGGAGAAGAAGAGGACTTCTAGGAGAGTTTTTTCCATAGAGAAGCTCAGGGAAGCTCAAGGACACCAACCAAAGAGGTCAAACCTAAGGGAGCCTACGTACATTTCCAGAGATTAAGCAGTTAATCCAAGGGTATTTTGGTATTCTAAACCCATTGGTACAGTCCAAAAAACTATTTGAGTTAAGCATCATCTTGTAAAATAAATTGACCATCTTAATCCCAAAGAGCCAAGTCCATTGATGGAGGCTCAAGGAGACGTAGCCCAAGTGTTGAGGGTGAACTCCTTTATTATGTTTGTTGTAATGTGTTGTTGGTTAATTTTCTACAATTTATGGTTGTTATACATGATTTTAATCAGATTTAAAAAAATTTTAATTGCTCACACATAAAGCCTTAAACCAGTTAAAACAAATACATCTGAATCAAGAATTTAATTCCGCACATGCATGTATATGTGTAGTGGTGGATTTGTCGCACAAGTGTATGAAATCACACCAGTTTAAAGAGTGTGGTATACTCTTTAAACTATTGGTTACAGGCAGAAAGTTGTGGAGCTCAAAAGCACACAATTCAGTAGAAAAAGTATGCAAAATTATGCTCAAAGTAAACTAAAACTAAAACACAAATACATAGAAGCTATAAAGAGAGTCAAATGATAATAATGCAAACGACGGCTCTAGGCCTATTCTTACTAAACATTTGATATGGAGAAGAAATCTTACCCACTTACCAAAGGGCCCCCAGACAATGGTTCTTGGTCCCAATGCAAGGATTTTTCCTTCCAAGCTCTACCTCTGATGCAGTCTCCCTCTCTCTTTCTGACGTGGTGGACTAGGATTGTTGGGTGGCCAATGATTGAGTCCTCTTCAGCTCCCGCTTCGGGTAACACACTGCTGGGCTTGCTTGGGCAACTTTGGCCAACATAACAATGTGATCACCCATTCTTCATCTCTTGGTGGCTTTATATAGGGGAGTTTCAAATCCTCCTTCCCTCCCTTGGTACATGATGGATGGTGACCCAAGGGAGAGGTATGATTCCATTATGTGCTCCAAATATTCCTTTGTGTGCTCACATAGTGTCTAAGGAGGCATTGGTGGCTGTCCTTAGGTGGCTTCATATAAGGAGTAACTGTCCTTTTCTTTGTGTGGTCTCGGAAAGCGACATTTTTCCATTTCCACGAATGCACGCTTAGTGGGCAAAAGGATGCGCAGAAGGCTCTCTTCTCGAAGGATTAAGCGCACATTTTAGTATTTAAGACTAGTTCAAATATGATTTTCTCAAAACCTTAGAGATTTTAAATACTTATTGATTCCATAATGTGTTCCTGCCCTGTAAATCCTTAGGATTGACATTAATTAATGTCATCTTCTGCTGTACGATTTTCTAGTGTTAACAATTGCCCCCTAATGTGCGAGGTCTAGGAAGAATTGTAGAGCCAAAATAAATTATAGTTTCTTTTCTGTATCGTGCGCAGAGAGAGAGAGAGGCATGTGTGAATCTTGGAATTGACAATGTTTTGCACCGTTTCCGAGATTACCATGGCCTAAGGGACCCCTGCAAGAAAACAAAATATACAACATATATACAAAATTTCAACGAGGCGGGCATGTCCCATGCTTGTGATGCAATGGATAGTTAAAAAAAATTGACAGATACATGTGCTGTCTGCGTCACTACTGCGGTAGTGATGCTGGTGGTTGTTGACGATGACTGCTGACGCCCTCAGGGGCATTTTTTATTTTATGATAGGTGGAATGTGGTACCCTTATGCGTAATCTGTGCAATGTATGCGTATGTAATGGTTGGGACCTTCCCGTGTAAGAATTGTTTATAGAGACGCTTATGGAGGCACGGGTCTTCAACGGATCTGATCAAAGTGCAATGGTTGTAAGGTACGATACCATCGTGACATGAAATCTTTTGCTATAGTCAAATTTCAGGAGGATCGATGACATCTGTGGACAATTATGTCTCCCATAGTGCCACCCAAGGATACCCCTTTGCATGGGGAGTGGTGATCCAAGGTACCACTTCCTTCTTAGAAAAGAGGTGTCAAGGTCGACAAAAAGGAAGCCTTAAACTGAACCATGGGTCACTGACCTGAGGGTTCAGGAACCAAGATGTGATGGGTTTAACATAGGCATGTTGGTGAGAGGTGACTGAAAATGAATGATGGGGATTCAGTGGCCTGAGTTCGGAGTCTACTTTAGCAGCTTGGCGGCAGTCATAGGTATTTCTGAAGGGAAAATCCTTGGAGTCAGTAGGAATTCCAGGGCAGATGTGAAATGGCTATGAATATTGTGATGGTGCGTGCGTGGGGGTGAAATACTCAGACCAAGGGGAATGAGGAACTACTGCCATGGGGGAAAATATGACATATGAGGGTGTAGCGGCGAAGTGCATCGTTGTCGGTCTTTGTACACTTACCAAAAGAATAAAATAATGAGGTTTTGTTTGTACAAAACACATAGATGGGTACCCCAAAACATAAAAAGGTTCACTCACTGAAGGTGTGAGGATGGTGTTTTGGTGGGGGTGGGAGTCCCGTTGGTTGGTCTCACGGACAGGGTTGGTGAAGCAGATGAAGAAGTATCGTAGATGGGATAATGTTGATGGAGGTATGGTGGGCCAAATGTAATGCGTGGAGGTGCACTTTCCTTCTACTTATACAACCTGGTCATCTGGGAAGGGGGTTTGATTTTGAATGGTAAACTTGACCTTATGCATGATGAATGGATGGGCACGAGGTGCTTCCTGGACTAAAATGGTATGGCCATGGCGTCACTTGTGCTGTGACATATGGTCTACTTAGGGTGACAAGTGCCATGGAGGGGAGGCTCTATCGAACAACGCGGACGTTTATCATCTGTAGGGTGAGGTGATGATAAACGCAGTCAGGTATGAGGACTCTATGGTTTATTTCTGATGGAGAAATGATGTCAAGGTATGCAAAGTTTTCTAGGACTCTATCATGCTGCGGGTAGAATGATACCTGCTCCGGGATTTCAGTGGATGGTGTTGTAAGCAGTTTGCAGGTTCTTCCTACAAAAACAACTACCTCACATGAAAACATCTTCTTTTCATCCAATATTTGAAAAATATGAACTTAAAAAAGGAAGATAGGAGGGTGCATACCTACCGGCGCTGAAAAATTATTTTTTGAGCAAGTGAATGTATGGCATCGCTTTTGTTCATCATGGCATACTGATGATATTGCAGCTTACGGTTTGCGAAATGGACCTTCGATCTCCTATTATGGACCTCTGAAGTTCTAGAAAAGGGCGATAAATATGGGATTATGGCCCTAATCCTATTCATTTGTACTTGTTGAGTTTTGGGAGAGCAGAGGTGTTCGCAGAGCCTTTCTTGCCATTGCGATCAGCCAGTGTACCAGGGACTAGTGATATCATGCCGAGGTAACTTTCATGACGTCCTGCATTGTGATTTTTTTAGTTTGATGGCGCCGGGGGCCGTACAAATTAGGTTTTTACGGCCTCTAAGAGATTTTTTCCCTAGATTGCACAGGTGATCTAGGCAAAAGAGTGCCTCCTTTGTGTGCAATTTTGAGGGACATGCATGCAAGGGTGTGCTATTACCTACTTCTTGCGTGCAAAGGTGCACCTGTTACAGGCGCGCAAAGGAAATAATGACAGAAAAATTTGGTTTTTTTTCTGTTTTTTGGTTTTTCTTTGTCCTGATGGGTGCCTGTGTTGCTTGGCAAGTTAGTGTGGAGAGAACGGGATTGGCCCGAGATCTAGACTACTCTAGCTGCTAATGTTGGGACACGCTGTCAGTTGGCTGTATGGGGCCTTCTGAAGTTTGTTGAGAATGAGTTCCTCCGGTCTTGGGACCGACTACTGCGTTACATTATACAACATTGGCGCCGGAGGCGCAATATGTTCATACTACGGGGGACGAACCTGATTATTCTTCTGGAGATGGATACATACTTTGTGACTGGGTTACTTCCTTAGGGTGAGGCTCTGAGGTACCCACTACCTGCTAGGAGGGTGAACCTAGACAGATTCCAGAGGCGTCATTGCGGTGGTGCACCTATTGCTGAGGGGTGCATCAATATTGCATCAGTGATAGATGTGGCTGAGCAGTGTGCCCTGGTGATCATTGTGTGGTTGGCGGGGTTGGTTGCTCCACATCAGGCATCAGGCCCACAGGTTGGAGTTTTGCATCGATTGAGGGGCAGACACTTTTTTTTTATTTTTCCCGCTTTTGTTTTGATGGGATGGTGTCGCAACTGAACAAGGTCCAATGTGGATCTAAGTCATTTGCGTATGCTAGCATCCTATGCAACATCATGTATGAGAGGGTGGTGCTACTGAGGCCGATGGTGGCGGTGCATATTGGGGGGCCACGGGAGCCACGCATGAGGAGGTGGGCTCTGGTGATGCCACGAGGTAGTGGTGTCATGGTGGGTCGTTATTGGAATGACACGATAGAGGCCTAGTTTGAGGCCAACCCACATATTTTCTTGCCATACCCGTATGTGGGGATGGACTTTCGGGGTGACCCAGACATGGGTCTCCCTTATGGTTTTGTTTGGGGAACTGTAGGTATGTGTTATATTTTTCTGCATTTGTTCGAGTATTTATGTACTTATGTGTTTTGTTTTTGACACTGACATTATTTTGGTTACTCGTGCAGATGTTGGCGAGGTTGGTCACCCAGTGGCTCACTTGGTGGGTCACGAGCCTCCGCTACGACCTAGAGGTGGTCAGGGGGGAGGTGGTGCAGGTGGACCGGGTGGTGGTTCCGGTGGACTTGGCGGAGCTGGTGCTAGCCCTTCAGGTGAGGGCAGCAGCTCAGCTACAACAGAGGTTGCGGCCAAGTGAGCTCGTGCAGATGCGGTTGAGGTGCACGTTGCACTACTCATAGCTCAGGTGACCGCTCTTGAGGACTTCAGGGGTCGAGTGGACCGCTTGACCCAGGGTATGCTTTCTTGGGGTTTTATGGACGACTTCGATGAGGTTTGGTTAGAAACGGTGTAATATGCATTTTTTTTTACTTTCTGTTGCATGAATAAATTAATAAAGGAGGACATGTAAAACTCCTGAAAAGAATGAATAATCCATGCCATATGAACAAGTATAAATCAGGGCCATGTAAATAAATCACTTGTAGGTGTGAAAGGAGTTTGAGCTGTGAGACTGGGTCAACCTTGACCAAATCTACAGTGCAGTCTAGATTTAATGTACCTCATGAAGGGACAGTGCAGTTCTAGAAGGAGGCCCCTCATGTGAAAGGAGCTAACTCACCAAGGTGGTTTAGGGTTTGCAAAGGATTTCATCTTATAAAAGGAAGGGGAAGGCATCAAGAGAAGGTTGTTGATCATCTATATTTCTGAGTATCTTGTCTTTTTAGACAAATACTATTCTCTGCTGTTCAGTGGAGAATTGTGTTGCTTAGCACTTGGAGTTCCTATGCAGGGATTTCACCTCTTCCATTGAGGATTAATGGAGGAGTCTTACTGATTTCATCCACTATCTAGCATTTGGCTAAGCTCTAATTCCAACTACAACGTAGATCTAGTGAGGGTTTGTTTTCTTTTGTAGGCTGCATCAAGTGGGATTCTAGATCTACTTAGATCTAGCTTGTATTGATGGCTCTTCTCAGTGAGTGTGTCATTTAACCTCCTGGAAGAGTGCTTATATTGTTTTAACTTCAAATTTGTATCTTGGCATCAGGCCATCTCTTTTATTCAAGCTACAACATAGTTTTCGTTGAGGGGCTGTGTTATTTTCAGTGAAGGGTTTGCAGGGTGTTTTGACCCCATTTTTGATGAGAGATCTCTGGTGCTGGGCTTTGCCTTTCACTTTGGTGATCCATGGATTAGCTTTCTGATACATGTTCTGTTTAGATCTGATCTATTTTAATGTAAAGTCATCTTTAGAAATTTCTGAATCATTTTTCAGATTTGCAACTTAAAACTCAGATCTACTCTTTGTAATGCATGATTTGGTCAAAACCCCAAGGGGATCTTGTAAATAAGTCTTTCTAGTTTACAGATATGAAATGGATCTGATGTTTTGTCCACATATCTGTTCTAGATCTGAGATGTGACATTTAACTGCTGCAGCTCCTTAAAATAACGCTGTTAAGCCATTTTGCAGTATATATATATATGTTGCAACCTTCTTTTCTGAAGATTTCTTGCTCTATTGTCTCCTGTATTCTACTGTATAATGTAAGAGCACCTTTGTAATTATGATTTGTTACTATATATTCATAATTTGATCTCATTTTATGGCCTCATTCTCATGCTTTCCAATACTGCATTATTTCTGAAGCATTTTTCTATGCATAGTTGCAGCCCCTCTTGTAGGGTGTTTTTCAGCTAGACTAGGTGGTGGGAGATCTATTTACCACACCTAGTTTCATTTGTTTTTGCTCCCATTTTGGATCTAGACTCCAGATCTACTGATGTAAGGGATCCAAGGGCCGTAAACTCATTTCTATGCATCAATCTCCCAGGAGTGCGTTATTCCAGTAGGCTTGTTGTGTGATTCCCATTTTGGGATATTACAGTGCTATCAGAGCTCCTTTCTTGGCACAGCCTGTGCTTTCATTGGAGAACCACAACCATGTTGCATTCAGAAGAATATAAAACTCTTACTGAGAGAGAGAAGAGGTATCATAATAGAAGTCACAAGAAGTTTGATTACACTACTGATGATCAAGACAACGCTAAAGCCCCTGAAACTGCAAGTGATAAAGAAGGATAAGAGTTTGTAAGAACTCTTTTGGTGGCCATGCAAGATCTTGCTAGAGAGATCAAAGAGATGAGGATGGATAGGATGAGGGAATATCTTGGGAGATTCATCTTGGGAAATGCTCTGGCATGTCTCATCACTGGACCGGTCAACCAGGGGACCAACTACAAGTTCCACAAGCTCCACAACGCTCCACTATGCCTACCTTCTTAGCTGTGGAGAATGAAGGACCACAAGAGTGAACCCCCCTTGAAGAATACTTTGTGGAATATGAATCTCAGAATTAGAGATTCAAAGACCACTTGAGTTTCCAAGAGTTTTGTCACCTCAAGGACAAGAGGAGGCCAAGGCATCAGTATAGAGATGGTGGGTTATCACATAATCATGATAGACATCACTCTATGGGAAATATATTTTTGCCCAAGTTTGATGGGTCATCCACTAGTTCTGCCAAGGCATGGGTAGAAAAGCTTGAAATCTACTTTCAGTTGAACAAGGTTCTCGAGAGTGAAGCCATCAAGATTGCATCGCTGCACTTTGATGGTGAAGCACACAATTGGTGGTTCCATGGGTTGTCTACATTAGGCCATGCCAATGTGACTTCCTATTCTGAATTCACTGGAAGACTGGTGGAGAGATTTGACAGAAAGGATCCAGAAGCACCTTTCATGAGCCTTGCAAGTTAAAGCAATCGGGGAATGAAAAAACTTACATCTCTGAGTTTTTGAGGTTATCTGTCATGGTACCTGATCTTTCTGCAGCAAGGAGGGTGTACATGTTCATCGATGTCTTGGATGAACCTTTGCATGGGTTGGTTAAATCTACCAAGCCCATCACTTTGCATGATGCCATTGAGAGGGCTAGAGACCTCCAAGATGCCTTACAAAAAGCAAAGGAAACTTTCTAGAGCAAGGCCCCTCACCTTTCTAAAGGGAAGGAATAGAAAGCTACTCCTTCCAAGGAGAGCTCATTCAAGAAGCCTTTTGATATTGAACTCAGGAGGGAGCTGAGGAAGAAGAGACTATGTTTCACTTGCCAAGAGTCATGGGCACCTGGACATAGATGTGCTGCTGGGAAAGCACACTACATAGAAGTCTTCTCAGATCTTGAGGACGAAGATGAAGATGATGAGCCAAGGAGAGGAAATAGCGCTGACAATGTTGAGGGAGATCCAACACCATCTGGAGATGGGAATGGAGCCTTTTCTCCAATGGGAGGTACTCTTGCATCTCTGAGAGGAGTACCTAAGTACTTGAATTTAAGAGTACAAGGTTTAGTCATGAATCAAAGGGAATCTGTACTGATTGACAGTGGGGCAGCCCATAACTTTATTGATGCTTATATTGTGCAGAGGAGAGCAATTACCACTAATACATTTGAGGGATTACCTGTTTTGGTCCCAGGAGATCGGACAATGCAATGCATGCACTATGTCCCATCACTTTCAGTTACTATGGGATCCTACACTTTGGTGGATCACTTTTTTGTAGTTGACATACCAAACACCAATATCATTTTGGGTGTCCAATGGTTGATTACATTGGGGAAGGTCACCACTGATTGGAAGGCTTTGCAGATGGAGTGGGTGGACATGAGGAGTGGTAAGCCCAAAGTGATCCAAGGCATGCATACTTATCCCTCACCTAGCACTTCCACACAAACAAAAAAGATGGATTTGTGCAGTGGAAGCAAGGATCTCACAGTCCCTTCTCTGATGTTCACTATTTTTCTGCATGGGACATTCTTATATAGTGGCAAACCACCTGGAAGGCCACCAAATTCAGATCTTGTGGGGGAGGCTTCACAAAGTGCTACTCCAAACTTAGATTCAAGAGGGGTTGGGGAAATAGAAGACCAAGCTACAACGCTGGGAGGCTTGGGACAGCTCAAAAGTAAGGGGGATCTTCTCCCTTCACCACTATCACCCCCTCTCATTTCCAGATCTGCGCTATGGGAGGAGGAGAATGGGAGGATGAGCCTTCCAACACACTTCTTTGGCATTGGAAATGTCAGAGAAGAGATCAGCAGCATGAAAAACACTTCCATGGAGGTATCATCAGCGCTGTCTTTGTTGAGCACTGTGGATCTGTACTGGAAATCTCAATTGCTTGTAGAATATTCCAAAGATCTCCACATCGGTATGATACTAGAAGACCTGCAGCAAGAAGAGGGCTATTTAGTCCAAGGGGGAGTCATCTACTTTCATGGTAGGATCTTCCTGTCTAGAGCTTCTGAGCTCAAGCAGAAGATACTACAAGTGGCACACAAATGATTCCTTCTTAGCCATATGCAGTCCATGAAGTTCTACACCCTGATCATGAGGAGCTTTGATTGGGAGGGGATGAGAGAGGAATTACATCAACACTTTCAAGAGTGCATTAGCTATGGAGGATTGGGGTAGCCAATGGAATCTTTTCAAGAGTCATTTTAGCCAGTTCTTACTTTTCTTGAGAGGAAGGAAATGCTCATGCACAACTCCATGTGTATGAAGAAATATGATGGTCAAAGATCTGATCATGCCAAGCAAGTTTTATTTTCTGACTTATCACATTCTTTTACCATGTTTTTACTGGATGTGACTCCTAAAGGGGGTGAGAGATCACATGTATCTCATAGCTTTTTGAGGGCCAATAGAAATTATGAACTTAGCCACTCCCTTGCTGTGCAAAGGGAGATTCCTTTTCATGATGGGTGCTTCCCAAAGGCACCAAAAATATATGATATATCCAACTATGTTGAGATGAATTATGCAGCAAATGTGTGGGGGAAATTCCACTTGCCACACCTTGATCTAATGCAGGTAGGAGATTCACTGCGCTGGCATCACATGTGGGAATTTGACCCACCTCCTCAAGGTCAAATTTCTGTTTGCATATATGTAGTTTTGATCCCATACTTGGATGACATTGTTGTACTGTTTTTGGGATTGTATGGAGGAATTATGGACAGTTTGTATGTACCACATGGATTGGAACTTCTCTATGTGCCTCATGCTACATGTTTTAGAGAAAGAATTGCTCCAACCATGTTTATTTCTGTTGAATTTTTCATTCCTTGTGGGATGGACTATGCACATCTTATGTTGACCTTGGAGGAACAATTCCTGATGTATTGCTTAATGAGCACTTACCTTATGACGAGGACTTGATCATTGATTATGTCATCAATGGAGGAGGGGAAGGACTAAAACTGTCAACCTATCAGTTGCTTAAGGACAAACAAAATTTTGGAGGGGAAGACTGTAATATTCCTACTTAGCTTGAGCTAAGAGGAATATGCATTTTTGTTTTACTTTCTGTTGCATGAATAAATGAATAAAGGAGGACATTTAAAACTCCTGAAAAGAATGAATAAATACATGCCCATATGAACAAGGATAAATCAAGGCCATGTAAATAAATAATTTGTAGGTGTGAAAGTGTTTTGAGCTATGAGACTGGGTCAACCTTGACCAAATTTACAACACTGTCTAGATTCAATGTACCTCATGAAGGGACAGCGCAGTTCGAGAAGGAGGCCCCTCATGTGAAAGGAGCTAACTTACCAAGGTGGTTTAGGGTTTGCAAAGGCTTTCATACTATAAAATGAAGGGGAAGGCAACAAGAGAAGGTTGTTGATCATATATATTTATGAGTATCTTGCCTGTTTAGAAGAATACTATTCTCTACTGTTCAGTGGAGAATTGTGCTGCTTAGCACTTGGAGTTCCTATGCAGGGATTTCACCTCTTCCATTGAGGATTCTTGGAGGAGTCTCTCTGATTTCATCCAATATCTGGCATTTGGCCAAGATCTACTTCCAACTGCAATGTAGATCTAGTGAGGGTTTGTTTGCTTTTGTAGGCTGCAGCAAGTGGGATTCTAGATCTACTTAGATCTAGCTTGTATTGATGGCTCTTCTCAGTGAGTGTGTCATTTAACTTCCTGGAAGAGTGCATATATTGTTTGAGCTTCAAATTTGTATCTTGGAATCAGGCCATATCTGTTATTCAAGGTACAACACATTTTTCCTTGAGGGACTGCGTTATTTTCAATGGAGGGTTTGCAGGGTGTTTTGACCCCATTTTTGATGAGAGATCTCTAGTGTTGGGCTTTTCCTTTCACTTTGGTGATCCATGGATTAGCTTGCTTATCCATGTTATTTTTAGATATGATATATTTTAATGTAAATTCATCTTCAGAAATCTTTGAATCATTTTGCAGATCTGCAACTTAAAACTCAGATCTACTCTTTGCAATGCATGATTTGGTCAAAACCCCAAGGGGATCTTGTAAATAAGTCTTTCTAGTTTACAGATCTGAAATGGATCTGATGTTTTGTCCAAAGATCTGTTCTAGATATGAGATGTAACATTCAGCCGCTGTAGCTCCTTAAATAAATTTTTTAAGCCATTTTGCAGTTTATATCTATGTTGCAGCCTTCTTTTCTGAAGATTTCTTGCTCTATTGTCTCCTGTATTCTACTGTATAATGTAAGAGCACCTTTGTAATTCTGATTTGCTGCTGTATATTCATAATTTGATCTCATTTGATGGCCTCCTGCTCATGCTTTCCAAGATTGCGTTATTTCTGAAGCAGTTTGTTGTGCATAGCTGTAGCCCCTCTTGTAGGGTGTTTTTCAGCTAGACTAGGTGGTGGGAGATCTGTTTACCACACCTAGTTTGATTTGTTTTTGCTCACATTTTGGATCTAGACTCTAGATCTTCTAATCTAAGGGCTGTAAACTCATTTATGTGCATCAATATCCCACGAGTGCGTTATTCCAACAGGCTTGCTGTGTGATTCCCATTTTGGGATATTACAGACGGTGATGACCCGCGAGAGGGATTATCGGCCCACTCTTCATTGGGTAGTGATCGCAGTGGCGACAACAACTCCGGTGGTGGCACTAGGAGCAGTGGTGGGTCTAGGTTCTCCTCTTGAGGGGGCATCCCCCCTAGAGTAGTTTTGTACACAGGGAAAGCATCCGTTATGAGGATGCTTCCTTATTTTTTACGACTTTTGTATCTTTGGGCTGGCTAGTGGGCTAGCGATACTATTTTTTGTACTCAGATACACATATTTTTTAATATATATATGAGAGATATTTTTTCGACTCTACATGGTGTGCTATTTATTTCGGTTTATATATTTTGTGTTATGCTGATGGATATCTATGTTTTTGTTTTTTTGTGGATGATGGTTTATTTGAGATACATTCCAGTCAAGGATATTGTTAGCTATGTGATTAAATATTTTGTTTTGATTCCTTGATGCATGTGAAAATGTGATGTAATCAAATTGTCTGCTTAATATTTTGGCACGCAAATATTTTCTAAACAGGTGTGTGTCTCTGGTCTCAAATGTTCGGTTCAACTGCGATACTACTAGCTAGGAATCAAGGTAGATGTGCATATGGTGGATGCCCTAGTGGATAGCCTCGCATATAAGTTTGTTGAAAATATCATATTTTGCTTCATTTTTTGTTGTTGATCCGATGCACACACCGTTTGAACATAGTGGTAATCAATTGGGGTGGTAGATGACCCAAGCAGCTGCAGCTAAGTTTTGAGACCATCGCGATGCTCCGTCATCAAATATGAAATAGGGTTCAAGTTGGTGACCCATGGTGGCACTTTGAGCATGTTTTTTACATGAGTCTTCGGGTCAAAAATATTTTGGTGATTGGGTTTTGTGTACTTTCGTTCTGGGGAAGGGCTGTTGGGGCCCTTATGGGTGAAAATTATTGAGGTAAAGGTTGTTGACAGGGTTGCTGAGACATGTCCCGTCCGGTTCTGTCAAGATGTATGCCCCCTATCGAAGGTAATGCTTGATGATGCAGGGTCATTTCCATAGGGTTTTGAACTTTCCTGGCCCTAAGGCCTCTTTTGTGACATCGTAACAAAGGACTAATTCTCCCTCAGTGAATGATCAAGGGTTGATGTGGCGGTCGAATGATGCTTTCACCCTTTTCTTATGGGCCTAATTGTGTTGCAGTGATTTTCTCCGACTTTCGTCAACTAGATCTAGTTGTACTAGGCATTGTTCTAGAGGTTGGGTGTCATCCAGGAGTTCGATGGCAGCGTGTAAATTTTGGATTTTGCGGAAATCAATGAAAAAGCACAAGGTCCCTTGGTTTTTTATGATAGGACTATGATGGAAATCCTGGGACGAGGTTGAGACAGTAACCCTATCACCAATATGAGTAGATACGAATCGTATATGGTGTGTCGTATCATTGCCGCTTGGTGGGGGAAGAATCTCTGTAATGGGATTCTGTATGGTCTTAGAGTTAGGTTCCACACTAGGATCGTTGATTTTCGGTAGATGGAAATTATGCCTACCACAGAGGTGCCTAAATGTTTCCATTAGTGGGCATGTCTCTAGCGCGTGATTCAGGCCAGTGTAGATGGTGCATGGTGTTGCTAAGCCAACAGAGTAGATAGTGTGTGATTCGATGCTACTCGTTGTTCCGGATGTGGATGCTTGGAAAGGGTCAGACGTAGATGAGGTTTTTTTCTGTCTCCATTTCCGTATCTTTGGCTTAGACCTATCTTCCTCTTTAGTGGAGTGTAGACTTAACGTAACTAGTGCCGCTGTCAGCTTGGGGAGATGTATACACTTAAAAGTCTGATGAAAGTGTGAGAAAATTCGACAATAAGTGCGTGTGATCTTCTCTTGATTGGAGAGAATTTACTGAGGGAGAGAAGAGACTATGCAGAGATTATTTTCTAGGGGCTTGAGTTCTCTGCATTGGTTCACTCAGTGATCATTTGGATCACATAGGCCACATTTTATCCTGGGCTTGGCCGGGGTTTCTCTTTGGTGGTGTGTTGTCTTAGCAGGCTCAATACATCATTGCGGAGGTGGGAATATTGACCTGACGATGTACTTTTTATGCCATTCTTAGAGATCTTCTTGTCTCTTCTCTATGGCATTAATCATGTCGATAGTGGGACAGGTCTGTGAGGCATAAGTACAATGTCTCTCATAATTATTACCCTGACATATCAGGCAGAATATCCTTGATATGAAAGTTACGTTGACTTCAGTTTGAGGTCTGATGGGAATCTAGCGCCGGAAGGCCGCTAGATCAGGGAAATGGATAACTACATTGTCCATATTCTTCCATAACGTACATGCTAGTCATTGTTACGAAGTGCTATTGGGGGTAACTCGGGGTTCCCCGCTAGGCCGTTCTTCGGCTGTCAAGAACATGATATATCCGCTCATCTCATCTTCTTGGGTCATGGAGCTACCTGTGGATTCGGCATCCATATCTTCTTCTTGGGAAAGGCAAACTATGGCTGAGCGGAGGCTAGAAAGGGTTAGCTGGAAGCAAGGTATGTAGTGACAATCCTCCAAAAGGTGGTGGTCGACACATAATGGGCATGTGAATTGTGCTGCCCGTAGCCCTATGTAGTAAACCCTTTTGATTTGATACCATCTATGAATGAGTTCCAAGGCTGCGCAATCTTTGAGGTAGTGGCCACGTTCATCGCATAGCATGCAACGTATAATGGGAATTACTAGGGGCCGTTCTAAAACCCTATGTTCCTCTTGTAAGTAGAGGATGGTGCGAGGCTCTTCGTTGATAGACTGGATGGAGGGATCCTCCTGATAGGATCACTCGATCGCATGTAAGGCATCCCTATATCATGGTATCTCTCGACAATGGTGCGTATAGTGGCCATAGGTGCCATAGAGAGCGCATGCATGATTGGTACGCAACAATTTTCCTTTACCTTTCGAGGTAGGTTCCTTTTTACGGGAACGCGGAATCGAGATGTCTGCTTTGGAGCCAAAGAGTGGTTTTAACTCGTATAGATCTGGACATATGTGGTTAGGGTGGCCTATAGCATCACATATGGTGCAGAGTGGTTATTCCCTTTGAATGGTGGGGGTCACCATCTTCTTTCCTCTGTTTACGTTTTTCTTGGCTGTGATAACCGATTTCGCAATGGGAACTTCCTTTGTGGGGGTGGTCTCGACCATTTCTTGGGTTGGTTGGGGCTCCTTGGGATTGAGGGGCTTTAACCCTATGGTAGTAAAGTTTGTGGCTCCTATTCTGGAAGGGGGAACGAGGTACCAAACTGGGAATGCCAATGATATGTTGGGTAACACCAATGTTTCCAAAACGTGCTGGGAGATGAAGCCAGCTGGAGGGTAGAGGAAAGGGGTTTGGGAGGTGGCATAGGCTAGAGAGGCTATTGTGGCCGATGCCTCAGTGTCGTTACTGCTTGAGTCCATGTCCTAACTGACCTTAGTGCTTGATGTGGACATCATGCACACCAGGGCCCCTGTGGCATCGGTTGAAACCTTAGGGATAATGGGAGGATCTCCTAGGAATGACCCTAGGATGAATGATGGTATGAATTGGCTAGGGCCATATTCTTGGTACCGTGAAAGACCATCTATGACTGTATCTACATAGGGTAGAATTACATCTGTGTTGGTTAGGGTATGCTTCTTGTTGTGCATCAGCTGGTCAATAGTAATGATGCGATCCTCGTGGGGGAATATCATAATGTGGAAGATGGAGGAGGCTATGGCGGACATGGCGTACATATAAATCCACTCGAGGAGTATATTGTAATCCAAGTGAGCGTCCAAGACTTCAATGTCTATGTGGACCATCTTGCCAGCTAAACAGACCAGTATGTTTTGATAGAGGTCGATGGGAGTGGAGGGACGACTGTCCTACGCTCTGAGCGTTGTGACCAAGGGTTTTAGTTTGGGAGAACCGAACTTCTACCAAACATTTTTTGACATGATGCATGTCGATGCACCCTCATCAATGACACATCGGTGAATAGTGATATTTTGTACCAATACTAGTATCTGGAATGCGACCATGGAAGGAAGCCTAATGGTGGCTTTCTCTAAATAAAAAGCCATCATGCACGTATCGGTGGGGTCGATAGCGCCTAATGCAGAAAATAGGGCTTTCTATTGCTTTGGGCATGACTACAGTACTTCCAACACGGATATAGCAGTGGGTGATTGAGCTAAATTGTCCACGATGCTATAATTATGGGTTTCTTTGGAGTAGTTACCTACTCGCCTATTAGGTCCTTTTGCCATCTTTGGCAATGGTTCTATAGGCATCTTTGAAATTGTCAAAGGTGGAGTCGGTGCACTAGTACTAGCCCCTGACGTAGTGGAGTCTGGTGGGGTGTCGTAACTATGATTCTGTGTCTAGAAAAACATCTCTTCCCTCATCATGTAGATATCATGGTTTTTTTTCCCGGAATCATCTGGGTTTTGCTGCTGAGTGCTGATCGTCCCTTGATGGGGGAAAGGTTATTACATCACAACAGTTTTATGGGAAGATCCTCCTTGTCCTCGGTTACTCTAAAGCTTTTTTAGCTCAGGGAGATCAGGACAGTGGTGAGTATAGTGCCCGTACTCACCACATATCGAACAAGAATGGTTTGTTTGCAGAGGTGGCCTTTTGCCTTGATATTGGGCATTGCTTGGCTCTTGGTTTTGATTCCGGTTGGATTTACCTCCAGCTGGGATCACGGTGGGCACTATTGGTTGCTACCCCCCTATCCACGGTTCCCTTTGGGCTTGTTTTTTTATTTTTTCTTAACCATGTTAGGAGTGTAGTTCTCCTGGTTGTACTGGTGTGGTTTATTTTGGGACGGCTACACAAAATTCACCTGTGCATTGGTTTGCATAGGTGTGTCGCATGCTTGGGACTGAGCATAACGCTACCCCTTGTTTGCACCTGGCTACTGGGGGGGAGCTCTTCCGTGAGTGTTTCTTTCTGCATACTGGGTCCCCTCAACCAGAGGATAGTGTCCTCCTTGGTGATACACTTGCACCCTACTAGTCAAATCTTGCTGAGGCATGTGATGACTTTGAAATCTGGATTGAGACATGTTCTGGGTAGAACTATCTGCGTAACCGAGATTGTGATTACTGCTGCCTAGGTAACCTTGGGTCATAGACCCAATTAATCCGTCTACAAAATTCGACGCGCCTGGTAATTCTTGATAAGTTTTCAGGCGCGGGGCATTAGGTAGGATATTGTAAATGTATCCTGACTGCGTATAAATCAGTTCAAGCTTCTAGGCTTTACTGATTGTGTCTTCTTCGGATGTGGGGTATTTCTGCGCCACATCCTTTGAAATCTCTGCCGTTAGAGTTTTCAAGAATAAATCTAAGAGGACCCGATTATCGAGTTTAGCTTTGCATAAACTGCGACGGCACCTCCATTCATGAAGATGGTCAAAGATATGGACGACAGTGGTTTGCCTAAAATGAGTCAGTAACTCCATTCCTGAATCATGGTGAATGGGTAACTGAAAATAAGTGAGGAATGCAGTAGCGAGGGCGCGAAAGGTTCCATGTGAAGTAGGAGGTTTCTCCACGTACCACTTCGCGGCTTCTCCCGTAAGAGTGTGTTGAAATAGCCTCAATCGAATAGTGTCATCGATGATACTATTCGATGAGCACCACAGCTGAAAGGTCATTACATGATTTCCTGGGTCTTCCACTTTCTTTCCTCTGAACTTTGGTATATCCGAAGGGAGGTTCGTGGGCATGGGAGGCCATGAAGGATCGTGTGTGATGGGGTCATTTGTGATCTTGGTTAAATCGGGTAGATTTAACGCAGCTAAGAAGGGTGACTAGGAGGTTGACACCATGGCAACATGTGAATACACGAAGTTATGGTTAGAACGAGGGTTAGTATGTGACGTACCCTGATGTGTGTTCAGCTGGCTTCTCGAATGGGTCACGCTCCTTTGCCCCCTAGGGGTCGAGGGGGGAGTGGTGTGCGGTGTGGTGTTGGGAGACCGACTAGGGTTCCCAACCATGGTTTCTCTAATGAAGGATGAACCAATGAAGGTGGTGGTGTTCCGTCTTTGATGCCTAAATGGCGAAAGACCTAGAACCCCTCCCTGTAATGGGGGGAGGTCCAAAAGACACCTAGATCAACGAGGTCCCGTTGGGACCATTTGGGTGTCGACTAGTTTTAGGTTTTGGAAAAATTTGAGAGGATAAAGTCTATGATCACGACAAATTTATGGCCACATACATAAAACAAAGCGAAAATAAAATGATTTTCTCTTTAACTTAATCTATGTGATCAATCAAGGAAAAAAGATGGTTTTTGTTTGTTTTGTGTATGATACCCAAAATCCTAGAAGACCTATGCATCCTTACACACTCAAAAGTAACTGGGCCTTGAGAAGACTTCTTGTGAGTGCTAGCACAACTTCCTGTAAGAGCTAGCGATGGACCCAGTCAGCCAAAGAGAATCCACCAGGCTAAGGGTAGAGGGTTTGGCACTTGCATGCACCATCACCTATAGGGTAAAGGATGCCCTAGTTTTTGGCCACTAAGAACCACCATCCCACGTGAGTGTTTGAGTCTTGGGCTTCTTGGTAGTTAGCTAATAGTACCGAATATCAGCCGGGTCAGGTAGCCCCAACGGATACCGCATGCACTGCGCCTAAGACTAACCCCCTCTGAATCGGGTCTCTGTCGCGCTCAGGTTTTCTTTTCCATGGGTTTATAGGTGTATTTGAAGCTCCCTAAATACAAAAATTCTATGTTTCAATATGAAGCGCGATCAAGGTGGCTTATTGGATGCCTACCCCCTTGATCCTAACTTAATCTATAAATTCTTTTGTGGCCCCTGTGGGGAGAATTTAGTGAGTTTGTTTAAGTTAGTTTTAGGTGGCTTTCTTTGCTTAGTGGGTGAGTGTGTGTGAGAATATGGTGAAAAATCTCATAGTTTGAACATATGGATATCGGTGATCCTTTACAAAAGTCCCCTAGTTAAACTATGTGATGTTGTTCCTTGCTCAAATGGAAAACATTTGCAGATAGTGGGCCGCTTTCAACTTTTCCTAGTTAGTCTATGTGGCTAAATAAAGGGGGATGGAGAATCGCAAAAATAGAGCATTCATATGCTTTCCTAGAGTCACCGAATGGTGCAAAGACAACAAATATTACTTTCTCTAATCGGCGATTCAATCCTAGTCCCGCAATTTCCTAAATGCAAAAATGGAATTAAGCTAAACAATTTCTACACTAGATTATGCATGTGTTGTCTTAGGCCACTTACTTGGACTAGTTAATCTAAGTGTGAATACCAAATTTTTGCAACGCATAAATTTTTTGGAATTCAATGGTTAATTTTCCCCCTACTTAAACTATGTGAAGATTTTTGCAAAAAATCAACTTAAAGAGAAACTAACTCTATGCCTATAGAAAGAAGCAAAAGTGAGTTCTCAAAAGCTGTGGGGTATCAACAAAAGTGGTGGCAGATACACTAGGGGCTGCCCAACACACTACAAGCAGAAAAATGTAGAATATAGGGAGAGAAATCTCATTCTCCCCTTTGCATGCAAAAAGCCTTGATAGGTGTGCTTCCCTGCACGCAGGTCAGAGCTGAACACGCGCCCTGCATGTCTGTGAGGAAAACCTGCGTGCAAAATCCTGAAAGTAAAAAATATTAGGACCTGCCTTCTTCAGTCTGTCACTCTAGTGAATCTAGGGACTGTAAGATGGATCAGAGGAATGTCAGCTCCACTCCAGCATAGACAAAGGGTCTCCTGCAAAAGATGGCACAACCACATAAACTTGGAACACGTCAGTGGAGTTGCCAAACCTGTAGTGGTGGATTTTTTGCACAGGTGTACAAAATCGCACAAGTTTAAAGAGTGTGGTCTACTCTTTAAACTATTGGTTATAGGAAGAAAGTGGTGGAGCTCAAAAGCACACAATTCAGTGGAAAAAGTATGCAAAAATATGCTAAAAGTAAACTAAAACTAAAACAAAAATATACAGAAGCTATAAAGAGAGTCAAATGATAATAATGTAAACGACGACTCTAGGCCTCTTCTTATTAAACGTTTGATATGGAGAATAAATTTTACCCACTTGCCAAAGGGCCCCCAGACAATGGTTCTAGGTCCCGATGCATGGATATTGCCTTCAAAGCTCTGCCTCTGATGTAGTCTCCATCTCTCTCTCTGCCGTGGTGGACTAGGATTGTTGGGTGGCCAACGATCAAGTCCTCTTCAGCTCCAGCGCCGGGTCACACACTGGTGGTGTTGCTTGGGCAACTTTGGCCAGCATAAAAATGTGATCACCCATTCTTCATCTCTTGGTGGCTTTATATAGGGGAGTTTCAAATCCTCCTTCCCTTGGTACATGATGGATGGTGACCCAAGGGAGAGGTATGATTCCATTATGTGCTCTAAATATTCCTTTGTCTGCTCACATAGTGTCTAAGGAGGTGTTGGCGGCTATCCTTAGGCGGCTTCATATAAGGAGTAACTATCCTTTGCTTTGTGTGGTCCCGAAAAGTGACATTTTTCCATTTACAGGAATGCGCGCTTATCGGGCAAAAAGGCGCGCAGAAGGCGCTCTTCTCGAAGGATTAAGCGCACATTTTAGCATTTAAGACTAGTTCAAATCTGATTTTATAAAAACCTTAGAGATTTTAAATACTTCTTAATTCCATAATGTGTTCCTACCCTGTAAATCCTTAGGCTTGACATTAATTAATGTCATCTTCTGCTATACGATTTTCCAGTGTTAACAATAAGCAAGATCCTTAGTTTGTTTTAATTGAGTGGGAGGTGCTTGCATAGCAAAACAAGTAAGCCATCCATATCATATCATAAAGGGTAACTACCAACAGCTCTTGAAAAAGTAGGTGATATGTCCCCTTTGACTGCAAGAGAAGTCGAGCTTTGGTGCACTTGATCTTCCACTTGCTTTGCTGCCTTTGATTTCAAGTTATTAGTGGGAATATCAAGGATCCCTGGGTTGTCGTTAGGAGTTTAGGAGGTGGACAACCCTCCTATAATCTCTCTTTGTTGTCTTCTCCGAGATTTGATTGCACAATCTTCAACAAAAATGGAATATATTCATGATTATCCTGAATTTAACCCATCTTAGGCATTCAAAGTATGACAAGATTTAATCACCATCTACACTAAGCAACATATGACCATAATGTAATTAAATGTGAGAAAGAGAGACTAATAAGGCTAAAAATGTGACAACTAACCCCTCCAATTATACCTAATTATGGCACTAATAAAATATTAAAGGAAATTACTAATCAATAATAAAACATAGCCAAACATAGTCAACCACATTATTAAATGTGGTTGACTAATTTTTTAATGTCACATTGCGACGTTGGATAAACATAGGCAAACATAGTTAACCACATTAGTAAACCAATATGTTTTAAGCCATATTGATATTAATATTATTAAACACTTTTAAACATTGACTATGGTGAGCATGTTTTAAGCATGGGTGAACATGGCTTGACCAAGTTCACCATGGTTGAACATGGTTTGAGTAATTTGACCATGGTTGACCATAGTTTTCAATGATAGATTATACTTGTGTATATTGATAATGAATAACTATGGTTAGCCATATTTTACCATGCTCACATAGGTTGACCATGTTTGACCATATTAACCATTGTTGGCCATGTTGAGCATGGGTTGACTATGGTTTTCAAATTTTGATTATGGTGACTATGGTTGACCAAAGATCAATATGATTGACCTTGCTTTGACCCACATTGACCATCGTTGGGCTTGGTTGCCCATAGTTGACCACGGTTGGAAATGGTTGACCATGGTTGGTCATGGTTGACCAAAGTCAAAGAGTGTTAACTATACAACATAGTCAAGAATAACAGTAAATGCGATTGACTAATTTTGTGATGTGACATTGTAACATTGGATAAATTTCAATGTAATGTAACATTGTGACAAGGTTTCTCACATTATGACATTAGATAGATTTATGTACCATTTTGACATCACAACATATTTGTTTTACTATTTTTTATTATGTGTGTTGACTATCAAACATAGTAAACAACATTAGTAAATGTGGTTAAGTAATTTTTCAATGTCACATTTTTGCATTGTATAAATTGAAATATAATGTAATATTATGACAACATTTGTCAAATTGCGAAGTTAGATAAATACATGTTTTCTTTACAATGTTTTATTATAATGACTAGAATGTAAATATTAATGATATTTATTAACATGTTTTCTTTACAATGTTTTATTAGAATAATTAGAATGTAAATATTAATGATATTTATTAATATTAATCTTAATACTATTTATATCACTGATGTTAATGTTAATATCAACCATACTAACATTAATACTATTAATGATTTTATTAAAGTGAAAAAAATTTAAAATTTACTTTTTATTAATAGATATATTATTCACTATTAGAAAGTAAATATTATTAATATTAATACTATTTTATTAACAATATTTATAATATTAATATTTATAATAAAATCTTGTTAATCTTAATAATTTAAAAAAAACCATTGTACTTAATAATTTTACTAATTTAATTTTTCTAACTAATAATATTAATAATAATAATATTATTATTATTTTGAATATTATTGCTATTTTTTTTGGAGTAAGAAATCATATCTTTATTATATTAACTAAGCAAAAACTACATAATGTATAGCCTTTAGAGCAACCTTTTCTTTTGAGAGAGGAAACCATAGAGAGATTAAAAATTATCTCCCGTGGAAGGGGAAACTAGAGTTCACATTTTTAAAGTAGTTTACTATTAAAAACATATTGGAAGTTAACAAAAAAAACTGGAAGACTAAGCCCAGAAGCTTCATGTCACTCGCATGTAAATCAAAGCTGATAATGAAAAAAATTGAGATTGGGTACTTTGTGACTCCATACCAAGTGCCCATAGATCAAGAAAAATACTAGTGTCGTGACAGTTGCGAGTGAATTGAACCAAATTGAAGGTTACCAACCTATTACATGCCATGATGATTGAGAGGCTAATGCATGCCACGCTATAGCCACATAGAAGCTGTGCTAGTCCCTCAATGAACTTGAGCACTTTCATGCATGTGTGTTTCAGAAGTCCACTGGAACTACTTCCATAATGAAGCATCCATAAGGGATAGAGAGGCAACAGAGACTGTCGAAGTTGAAAAATATTATTTTTATTATTATTAATAACAATGTTTACAATATTTATTATAAGTAAAATATTATTACAAAATCTAAAATCTAATATAATGAAAACATTAAAAAAAAACTTGGTTTATACTTTATAAGATTTTTCATAAATATTTTGTAACATATAATGATCAAATATTATATGATCAAATTAATATATAGATTAATGATCCTATATTATATTATTAAACTTGGTGACAGGTTTTACAAAATTGTAAAGATAGACAAGTTTGATATTTCGGCAAAGCGCAAACATTTCTATGAAATGTGCGATTTTTTTTTAGGTGTGATGCCAATGTTAAAATTCCCATTTCACACTTGTTTTTGTGCACAATGGTGATGCCAACATTCAAATTCCCCCTAGTCTATTTCCATATGATATGACTGCATCTCTGTTTTAATCGAGCTTTAAAAAGTGTGACATATAATATATGAGATGTAAAAACTATTTTATGCATTAAATACTCAACCCCTATAATATTTTTCAATGGTTTTAGATTTTTTTACCATAACTGTATAACATAAAACCTATTTTATCAAAATTTATATACATAATAATATATAAGATGTAAATGGTTCTAATTTAAAAATTGCATTGAAAATAAAACAAACATTTGAGAGTGCAATGATATATACATGATAATATAGAAGATGTAAATTGGACTATATTAACATTTGTACTTATAATTAAATGCATGTTTGATTTATTTTGAACTAATTGTTAGTAGTGTCTAGTTATGATTATTTTCCCTCCAAAATTATAGCTTTAACCAATTTCTTCAATTTTTTTTATCAAGTTTCCAACATTTTCCAAACTAATTTTGTAAAATAAAAACTACAATTTGTGATTTGACCATGGTAATTGAAATATTGAATGGTTATGTTTGACTTTGCTATGCTCTATATATTTAATCTACAATGGAGAGATATCTAGAATCCGCCATGGACATAACCTCAGGGATTTCAAGAGGCTAATCCCACAATGCAATCAATTTTCTCAAAAATTTCTGTATGATATGGGAGAAGTCTTCTCATTCCTGTAGTTGTTGGAGGCTGGGACAAAGTGACAAATTTTGAAATAAGTTAAAAGGAATCTGAGGTAATTCAATTATTTTGTAATTTTTTCCTTATAATATCACATTATTATTTGATGCTTCAAGATTTTGGTTTATGTGAAAATCCAAGATAAATCATAAGGGTGTATCTACATGATAGATATGAAACTAAAAAAGATCCAATTAACCATGCCCAAAATATCGCTCTATTTATGTTAGTTTGGGCTATTAATATAACTAGATTCCACACCAGTGTTCATTTCTTCACTTGCTAAAAACACATATAAATGTTCAAACATATAACATCATAAAAGTTAGCAACAATAAATTAATATAAAAATACTGCAAAATTGAGCAATGAGGTGGCTCTACCTTGAGTTGGAAAAGGTGAGCATATTTAGAGAGATCTACACTATATTTTTGTCTCCTCTTACATTCTCTAAGCCTCTACTTTTCTCTATCTTGAAATATAACTTACAAAATAGAGATTAAGTTCCTTAAAAAAAATAAAAAATGATATTGTTGAAACAAATAGTTTTGTTGTGTAAACTATGGATGATTATTACTAATCAATTGGAGTGATCAACATGGAACTTTTATATTTATTTCAATGGTGATGGGAATTAAGGAAATATGTTCCATAATTGGACATAAACACGAAGTCTAAGCTATCTTCTTTATGAAATTTGTTAAACATTTCTTTGAATTAAAGTAATTTTATTAAAATAAATTTAAATGATTATTGAAATGAAATGCATTTTCAGGTTTTGCAAAGGCCATGATTTGTGAAAATAAACATTGATGAACAATAATGATTGAAAAATAATCTCCACAACACCAATTCCTTAATAGTGCATGCAGTAGCTTGCAAGAACTTGCATTAAATCTGCACGCCACCTCTGAGATAGAGGACCAATATTTTGATGAAAATATACGTGCTACCTATGAGATAGAGGATGAGGTTGAGAGTGGATTCTCTTTGGATATTTTATATTATGAGAGTGTATTCGTCTTCCAACTAATTCCCAAGAAATATGAGACGTTTTTGGTTCGTAGGGGTTCCCTCCTTATCCTGGATATTGTCCTTGACACAACACCTACAAAATTATAAAGATCGACCATAAACCTGAAAAATAACACAAACAACCTTCACTATGAAAAAAAAAACCAAGGCTACATCTTACGATTCAGAACCATCGTGAGAAAAAAAAAAAAAACCATATGGTACATAATATGGGCTCAGAACCCATTTCGTGGGAGACCTCAAAACCCATGGAAAACACTCTGTGTGCAAACAATGGAGCTTTTCTTGTGGCACCAAAGGATTCATAGTTAGAAGCATTAATCTAGCATCGGGAGAATTCACACAAGTACAACTAACCAAAAAAAGAAAAAACCTAGGCTAATATCACGCTACCGAGAAAATATATGTAAACCCTTAATTTAATGCAATACATGGTACAATATAGAAAAATGGTAAAAAAAAATTGTGGCATTCACTTGAGGAAACCATTTTCTTATTCTTTGCTATCTACAAACATGAGCATCCAAATTTCCCACTCTACAAAAGAATAGATGAGAGAAATGGCCAAATTTTAACCTAACACCTTTGGGAAATGTGCGTTGAAAGGCATCTGGAAGGGTGGCACAAATGTTGCATAGAGTGAAATTGGGGCAGGATGATAATGAATCATTAAAAGTACACCACAACTGCTCATGGGAATGGCATGCTTCAAAATTCAACACAGAGAATGTTAAAATGCACACATTCAGTATTGTAACACACATATGTTAACACCAAAACATGTTTTAAGGTAGTTTTCATAATACCTATTTTTAATTTCATTTTCTCTGATCTCCATATGTGTTTCTAAAAAATAGGCACATAAAATCCTTAACCAAAAAGAAAAATTAAACATGGTGTAAAAAATTGATTTATATATGCAAGGACATTATTACTTATAGTTTCATTGGTTGATATAGTGGTGGCTATGAGAATATGTTGGCATATTGTAATTTATAGCATCCAATCAAATTTTCTAATTAGAAAAACAATTAAAGTGCCCAATTTCAATAGGGGGATTCCTATCACTATAATAATGTGTAATATTTCATTGTTTAAATTGTATTTTTGATTTTTATATAGAGTAAGTAACTTAAACCCTTAAGTCCAAAAAATATTTTTTTGATTTTAGGGAAAATTGACCAAAAATTATTGTACCTAAACAGCACCAAAATGTAAAATAGTGATAGCATTTCAAATGTTTTAGCTATACAAACATTGTTTTTCCAATTTGTTTATTCTATATAATATGTGCACTGAGACATTTATCTATGGACGACCTTATCTACATTAAGAGACATTTTATCTATGGATGACCTTGTCCACATTAAGATGGTTTTTTACGAGCATATTAAAACATTTTATTGGTGACCCACATTGAATATTTCTTATTATTATGAATCATCTTAAATGTCATATATTAATTTTATATTAATAATTTAAAGAATTATACATCTCCCTCTTATTGTGAATTTACTTGGGTCATAAGTGTAATTTTGAGTGTGTTGGCCACATCTTTCATTGCACCAAAGATAAGAGCTAATGAACATACCTTCAATACCATAAAAATACATTACAATTCCTTGTGGAACAAAGAGTATTTACGTATTTATCTGAAAAGAGTGGAATAGAATAACTATTTCTAAGTGTAATAATCATTTTTTTACAACGAACGTATTGGATATCTTGGAAATTGAATATTTTATTAATGATGTTGATGATGATTCTGATTAAAATTCACTAAGATTAATGTGGTCTATCATACCTTAAAAGAGTACGAAATTGATTGACATTATTTAACATTTCATTTCTATGATAAAAAGGAACAGAGTAGCGTGCCTATATCATCATAGTTTTGTTGAATTAATAATCCAATAAGGTTGGTAGTGTGGAAAAGAGTTATAAAATTAGAACATATGTGTGTAAGAGGTTGTGAATCTAAGAGAAAGTTTTTTTTCATATTCAACCCTCTTAGTATTGCAAAGGTGAAAAAATATTTCGTCCCAAGGTGTCTTGGGAATACACTAATGCTAGATTGCAGTTCAAAGCTCATGAGAATTAGTTCTAATACTGGAAATTTAATTTTCTTCTTAACACCACTCAATATAGTGTTGGAAACAATGTTAATACTAAGATGGGGGTTGAATTAGTATTAATGCTAATTTAAAATTTTGTGCCAATTTATATTCATCATTCAAGCTTGGAAATTATTCATGTGATCATCAACCACATATCATGTACCAACAATACAAATCAACACATGAACACATACACCACGCGTATCAAATACATAAGACACCAAGGTTTAATGTGTAAACCATTCCAGGAGAACATCCACCAAATCTTGTTTGTTGTTGGATGTAAAAATAAGCTCCTACTCTATTATATCAAATTGTTTATGAGCCACCACTCAAAGGAAGCACTAACTCCCTTTAATTTTTTTTCTAGCACCCACTAACAAGAAGCACCAACTCCCTTATTTTGCAAACACCTAATCAACTTACCATGAAGCACCAAATTCATGAATTTATGTAAGGACCCACTTGTAGTAGGAACCAACCTCCAATCTCTCCTTAGATACCAACTAGACGGAAGCACCAACTTCCTAGTTTGCAGGCTAAAAACCACATTCATTAAGGAACATTATTCTCATTGTTATGGCATCCACTTGGCTTGATTTCATCTCTCTTTTCTCCTATTCTTTTGGCCCTTTTCTCCAATCAACATACTACACTCTTAGTTAACAACATACGTAATACTCATCACTTGTAGCATTTTTATTCTCTCCTCACTTTTCTCATTCCAAAAAAATTCTTACTTAACTCATCTCTCAACTCTCATACATTATCATCTCAGCTCTTAGATTTCATTTCTGTAGAGACACACCCTTGGCCTCTCTCTACAACCCACCATCTCAATAGAGCTCTCCTCTTAGTTACCTAAACTCTGCTACATTCCCCAAATTTCACAATAACAACCCAAGGTTTTGTTCCACTAAAACATAGTGATCAATGTTGTCTCTATGGTTAATCTTATTGCCCAAGAGTGTAATAAAATTGAATATTTGTCCATGCTATTGTTACTTCAAATTTCTTGGCCATTGAAACAACATTAATCACAAGGAATGGGATATTGAGCCTTTGTCCATAATGAGAATTAAATATCAATCTTACCTGCAAACTCAAGGACTACCACCCATGAATTCTATTTGCACAAATAAAATGGTTCTCCATTCCTTCTTAATTTCCCACAGAGCTCAAATTGTACTTCAGGTATGACTCTCCTAGTCTATGATTAGATCTATTTCACTTAGCCATATTTTCCATTAACTATTCATAACATGAAAGAAACATAATAGGTGGCTTGTTTCCATTTAAGACAAGCTCCATTAACTATTATACAAAATCGAGTCCTTGTTGAATTGAATAAACTATCTCTACAATTATTATTTACTTTAGAAATGCCTTTGATGCACTGATAAACATGGTGGAACCTCCAAACGTTATTGACCCATTCAATGTTTGCATGGTAAAATTATGCATAGCTACTAAATATGGAGGTATCTTCCAAAGAGTTGACCACTCATTTTCCAAATACACCAAGCCGAATTTTTTTTCTGAAGCCCCTGTCACATATGTTCTTTGGCCCTTTGGCCCATAATACCAAGCGTTGTTACCCAGTATTTCAACATGAGTGCTTAACTATTAACTTTGCTAGCCCTTGTTATTTTCACAACATAAAACCATGCCTTGGCGCTTAAACTTGGCCCTCAAAGCATTTATCCCAGTGAAATTACTTATGTTCCTCTATATTCCTTTGGGATATTCCTTGCAGGATGACGTGTCCTGTGGGGCCACTATACACCTTCTCCCATTAGTCATAGACTTCCAACTAAACTTTCACCATGTCCTAGTGCATGTATCCCAACAATTTCTCCCTTATGCCTTTGTTTTCCTCTCGGGTTATCCTTGTAGGGTGAGTGATCTGGTGCGTTTGCTTTCTACATTTTCATTAAACTTGTTTCATCTCTCCATCTTACGACGTGTCCCAACACCTGTGTCTTGGAAATTTCTCCCTTTCCCACTTATATTTCCTTTAAGGTCAAGCCTCAGGGATGACATGTCCAGTGGGGTCTCCCTTTATCATATCTCATTTCCATGTAGTCTACTGCACTGACCCAATGCCTAGTCAGCCTATAGATTAAACCTTTGTGCCTTTTAAATTTTCTAGTATCAAGGCCTCAATGATGACATGCCCTACGTGGGTCTTCCCAAATATTTTTCATTACTTTTTTGCTCATAATTTTTCCACCATTTTATCTTGATGATTTTTTATCTCGCTATTCTCACACCTGCACCCTCACTACTACATTTTGCGGAAATTTCGACACTTGGTTCCGGCGCTTTTGACCAAATGTTGGAAATTTCCCCAAATTTTTTCCATCCCGCCCGAAACCGTCACTATACCGACGTTTATAGAAAAGTGTCGCAATACCGACACTTAGAAAAGTGTCGCAATTGCGACGTTTGGAGGAAGACGTCGCAGTTGCGACACTATGGCCCAACGCATCGCTATTGTGATGATTTGATGGATCGCCTAAACGTCCAGTTAGGGAGACAAGCACAACAAGCCTCCATGTCGTAATTGCGACGTTTGGAGGCCTTTTGTCGAATAGCGACGCCTTTTCCGTCGTCGTATAACAACAACACCTATATGCGCCAAGGTACCGATGAAACTTTATGCGCGGGCACAAAAAATTATTTATTGTTTCTCGTATCCGGCGCAATAGCCACATTAACGTCGACATCACGCGCGCATCCGCCCTCTCGCTTCGAACAACATTCGCCCTCGTCTTCTTGTAGAACAAGATTTCGCCCCGCCCATGGTAAAATGTCTTCATCGTAGGCCTTCCTCCTATAGTAGGGTTGACTATATTTGGGTTTTTTTGGTCAATTCCATTGGATTGTGTTAGGCTATAGGGTTCTCTCTAGATGTCAAGAATCAAGATTCAATACTCTCTATTATCTTCATCACCCAATACAAGATTTAAATTTTTCCCAAAGAAACGCTTATTAATTTGGTAGCCATTATTTCTCCCTGCTTTAAAAACCCTACATTTAAATGAAAACAAGCATTGCATTTCAACTACAAAAATCTATTAGTGTTCAAATGTACATGTGTGCTACATTAACGTCCGATATTACGCGTGCATTCACCCTCACTCTTAAAACATTCGCCCTCGCCCACGCATTCGCCCGCATTCGCCCGAGTTTGTATCAACATTCGCCCCCGCACTCGCTCCCCTCGCCCCAACAAGCGCCCCCGCATTCGCCCCCGGCCCGCGTGCACAGTACCGCCCGCATTCCCCCCCGCCCGCAACAAAGATTCGCCCCGCGCCCAACAGCATTCGCCCCCCACTCTCCTCTTGCAAAAATGGTAAGTTCTTTACCGCAGCCCTTCCTCCATAGTAGGGTTGACTCTATTTGGGTTTTTTTGGTCAATTCCATTAGATTGTGTTAGGCTGTAGGGTTCTCTCTAGATGTCAAGAATCAAGATTCAATACCTCTATTATCTTCATCACCCAATACAAGATTTAAATTTTTCCCAAAGAAACGCTTATTAATTTGGCAGCCATTATTTCTCCCTGCTTTAAAAACCCTACATTTAAATGAAAACAAGCATTGCATTTCAACTATAAAAATCTATTAGTGTTCAAATGTACATGTGTGCATCACTTGTGTAGGGTATTCCTTTTCCACTTTCACATTATCCAAGAATGTGTGAAGTATAGTTCATATTTTTTGTGATTTAGATTATCTTGAAAAAGGAAAGGTAAATTATTTCCCATGGAAAAAGAAGGTTTTCCCTTTTTACTACTGGAAATGGTACAACAAAGTTCCATTTCTACCCAAAACTCCTATGAAACAGAAACCAAATAAAGGCCATGTCCTCAATGGACATCATTTGGCTTTGAAAATGGCCATTGCACCGTGTTGTTTCTTATATTACATCATGATAGTTTCTTAGGTCATTTCTTGTTTCTTGAGATTAAAAACAACCAAAGAAATTGTGAAGATCCTTTCAAGAAATAAATGACCATTTCTCAATCATATCTCAACTATTTTTTATTTTATTCAGTGGTTGCTTACTTTGAGAGAAATTTGACACTTTTATAAGGAATATAACATAAAAACACAAAAATGGGAAGGAATTGATGAGGTATATGACCTTTAGTTGTTGTCAATTAAGAATTGATAATACATGATGCATGTTCTGTACTACAAACTAGATTCCTTCCTGGAGTTAGGACATAGAGTATTGAATCAAAGTTGTAGTTTCTAACTTCTTGTATTAGTTCATCAATCTTGAAATTCAGACATTGCATGTCTTCATTGCTTCATGTTTGAATAATTTGCATCATATCGTACAATAGGAAATTAGGAATTATGATTATTATTACTTTATGGATCCGTTAAGTTACTTTTAAGTTTGCATGGTTTAGTGTGAAATTATTCTAGTCCCCAAACACATATAATCAAGGAATTATAACGTGATTTCAAACATTAAATATCAACAAAATCGTTTAAAGGATATTGAAAGGAAAAGGGTGATGGAAGATAGAAAGTGCCTTACTTAAATTCTCTAAGGATTTTTCAATAGTTGCTCCAAAAGCTTCACTTCAAGGCCCTTCAAGATCGTCTCCAACAATGCTATACCATCAGCTTCAACAATGTTGCTCCAAAAATGTCCTCAAGGTCTTCACAACAAGTTTACCAGAAGTTGCTCCAACAATATATTCAATAAGGTCTTCATTGTCAACTCGTCTCTTGTTTGGGTGCCTTAATGTGCAATGACATGTTTCCAGGACTGAATTCAATGCAAGGCATATTTGAAACTCTAACTCTGTCTTCCGGTGTCTTATTAGAAATTATTTTAGTTTTTATTTTGTGTTTTCAAGTTAGATATTGTTTTCAAGTTTTTACATTTATAATTTTATTGCAATGTGGCAGACTGATCAGAGCAGTGCAGGAACAACCCCGAGACAGGATGATCGCGGAAAGAGGCCAGCGGAAGAACATGTAAAGTGCCAGCATTGCTCTATCTTTATGTATTTTAGTTATTTACATAATTGAAATAATATTAATTTTGTTCAAATATGCAGACACCTAGCCATGGTACGCCTGATGATTCCCTCCTTGAGGAAGAGCTTTCTTCATCCCTATCTCCAGTGTTCTTGTTGCGAAAAAAGGCACGAGATGCAAGGTCGGAATTTAATACTTTGATAGACGTGCCTCAAACACCTGAAACAAAAGAGAAGATAAAACAACTTATGAGCTAGCTAGAAAGATATCAGGTAATAATAAAAAGTCAAAAGGATATTTTTTTTTTTTTCTGCATGAGATGAATTGTGATAGTTTGATTTTTAATTTTTACATTGACTAAACTAACAAAAAGTTCTTTTGTATGTAGCGTTTTCTGGCACTTGCTGAATCCGGTGTTGGTGGTAGTGGGACACAAGGGAAAGAGATTGCCCAAAAACCCTCTTGTACACCTTCTACTCCTTTAGGTGCCAGGCAAGAAACACACCCTGCCCAAGCAGACACCCAGCCAACCGCTGAACGTGTTGGCAATGATGAGGTTGATATGGCCAACTACATTATTGCGTTTCCTGGAGCTACACGTGTCAGCTCCACAGGGACCATTAATGGCACGTTGTTGGTGAACGATGAGGGTGTCCCTATAAAGCATGTACAACTCCCAGGTAAATTTTGATATTTTAACTATTTCATGTACTTTATCTAAAACATATTTATCATGATTTTTATTTTTAAATTAATGATAATATCTTCTTTTTCTTTTGGTTTTATTCTGTGTAGGAAATAATGAGTTCTACAGGATTCTGGAGAGCCATGCGTTGGTAATTTTTGGCCCAACCATACGTACAGGGTGGAATTCCCAGAATTCCAACCTGAAAAAATAACTTCTAGATTATCTAGAAGCCCTTTTTGGGGTCGGCACATTTGACAGAAAAGCAGTGGCTCAGGTAGCCGGCAAATATTTGAAATATACCAGGGACACCTATAGGACGCAATTGCAATTTAACCCTAGATATGAGCATCCTCTCGCAGTTTCAGAGAGTGATTGGAGAGCACTCATCCATGACGGAAAAGAGAAAAGGGCAAAGAAAGAAGGAAAAATGCCAACTGGACCCGCAAGGTAAATTACAACTTTAATTCAATAGCTTGAATTTTCTCTATGTCTAAAATAAAAGTGTGCTACGTCATATCTGACTTTAATCTTTTGATGCTAGGTTGCCTGACACCTCAAAGGCAACCAAAGCTAGGATTGAAAAAAGGGCCATCACAAGCTAGGCCAGGGCGGCTACTTGAAATTAGCCACAAGAATTGTAATTAAGTAGCTAAACATCTTATAATTAATTGTATCGCCTTCCAATGTTTTTGTAATCCTATCAAATATGATTAAAAATACACAATCATATGTAATGTAGGGTGATGAATTCGGAACAAAAACTACAGAGGAAGATAAAAATATTGCTTTCCATTTTGGCTATCAAGCCGTAGTTGAACGTCGCAGAAGCTTGGGGCAGGTCCCAAGATCCAGAATGCCTGATAAGGTAAAACATTAACCTTTCAATATGTTTGTTTTCATCCATAAATTTAATGTCTAACAAATTTGTTTAAATCAGGGGAGAAACACTACCGACGATGCAAATAACCCAGTTTTAGAGCCAAATGTAGATGATCCTCACGTGCAACCTGATCATTGTAGTAGGGACCAGGCCGACAATGCTACTATCAGTGAGGGCCATGACAGTAATTAATTTCCACTTATAATTTTTTCTAATTATACCTTGATGGTTGTCCTTATAACTTTTTTTGTTTAAATGACAGAGAATGTTTCCCTTGAGGATATTACCACCAGAGAGGAAGACAGGGCAACAGTCCCAACGGCGACAACTGGTGCACCGGGTAAATAATCTCATTGCAATTTTTTTTATTAATATTACCGAACTAGTTCAATGATATTTAAAAATTGACAATTAAAATTTAATATTATATGTTTTTGTAGGCGATGCCCCGTCACTGGATGAGACCAGACATCGTGACTACGCAACTAGGTCAGTGCCGACAACTGATGCACCAGGTAAATAATCTCATTGCAATTTTTTTTATTAATATTACCGAACTAGTTCAATGATGTTTAAAAACTGACAATTAAAATTTAATATTATCTGTTTTTGTAGGCGATGCCCCGTCACTGGATGAGACCAGACATCGTGACTACGCAACTAGGTCAGCGGCGACAACTGGTGCACCAGGTAAATAATCTCATTGCGATTTTTTTTTATTAATATTACCGAACTAGTTCAATGATATTTAAAAACTGACAATTAAAATTTAATATTATCTGTTTTTGTAGGCGATGCCCCGTCACTGGATGAGACCAGACATCGTGACTACGCAACTAGGTCAGCGGCGACAACTGGTGCACCAGGTAAATAATCTCATTGCATTTTTTTTATTAATATTACCGAACTAGTTCAATGATATTTAAAAACTGACAATTAAAATTTAATATTATCTGTTTTTGTAGGCGATGCCCCGTCACTGGATGAGACCAGACATCGTGACTACGCAACTAGGTCAGCGGCGACAACTGGTGCACCAGGTAAATAATCTCATTGCAATTTTTTATTAATATTACCGAACTAGTTCAATGATATTTAAAAACTGACAATTAAAATTTAATATTATCTGTTTTTGTAGGCGATGCCCCGTCACTGGATGAGACCAGACATCGTGACTACGCAACTAGGTCAGCAGTGCGGGTCGAAAGGCACGAAATAGGAGCAGAGCACGATGATATTGATGATGTAATTAGGAGCTTTAAAAATAGGAAGAAGAAAAAGAAAATTTGACAATGTAAAATATTGTATTATTATAAGACAAACGTTACCATACTTGGAACGTTTTTGCGTTATATAAAAAACTCATTTATCATACTATTTTTATGTCAAGCATTAATTGCAATGTTTCCTTGCGTACTTTTTGTTGAATTTTTTTTTTATTAGTTATTGAATATATATTTTTTATGCTCATGAAAGTAAAAAATGAAATATAGATTGGGTATTGGGGAATTGAGAGTGATGTGAGGGGGGGGGCCATAAGAGCTTCCACCTTCACGTGGTTGGCCCTGTTTAGTAGAGAATAATTTATTGGAGCAATTTAATCTTGGAGCAAACCTCCCTCGATCCAGTGTAGCAACAAAAAAGTCACTGTTGACTTAGTTGCTACTCTTTCGGATCGTGGGAGGCTTGTTCCAAGTTCATGCGACTCCAATAAATTATTCTTGAAATGAAGAGGAGCTTATTCAGGTATGTTTTGACATTTTCAACATATGTTCTAACATTATCATAAGAATGCATCTTAGAGTAAAAAATACTATATCAATTACTTGTATTTATTGTATAGATAATGATGGATTTTGATTGACTTGGCAGTGCAGGTACAAATCCTCTTGCATCATGAGCAATACAACTTGTCAACCAGGGTCATGTCTAGGATATTTTTTCTTGTGTGCTTGACCAGGTTCGTAATGTCACATTTTGTAAGTTCCTTTACGGTTCATAATTCAATATTAAAGTAATGCATAAAGCTTTTCACAACAATAAAAGGAAAGGGTTATGGATGAGTCAAATTTTATTGTTATTGACAGTGTAATGAAATGTATCTCAATGCTATGGTTTTGGCCTTTTTATTGGTTGAATTAGAGGACCCAGTTGAAAATATTGGGGCCAAGTAGGCTGGTTTTTCTTTTTGCTGATGGTTTGGTGTATCTAATTGAATTAGTTGCCTAAGGTATTTTTGGTTGCAAAATCCTTTTCATTTTTCATACAATATTGGCCTTGTGGAATACATTTTATTGTGTGGTCTTGTTAGATCTACAACATTTGTAGTTGTTTAGTCTTATGGCCGAGGTGCACTTTTATTATGGAAATAGTTGATGCAATATTGTCATTTAATCCTTACTGCAGGGTAGCATGTTGAGAAGTTTCTTGTGAAACATTTGGTATTGAAAATGACACTTGATCCTATATAGCATCATGCACTTGAATTCAAAATTCATATTCAAAGTGTGCCAGACAATTCTTGCAAAATTTCAAATATTTATGTTGTTTTAAACCATTATCTTTTTCATGTATTGGATGTTGAAAATGTGAAAAAGACTTTGGTATGAAACCAACTGGTGAATAATTTCCAGCACAACAACCACTTCCAAGACATGATTTAGAAGTAGAACAAATGTGCTTATGAAGCATAGAAAGATATCCTCGATGCATTGTCAATGTTTGGCTAGGGTTATTTTTGGAGAAAATAACTCCTTATTCCTAGAATAGTGATCTTCAATACAAGTAAATGCCAGAGAAGAGAGATCATCGTGTGACGCAACAAAACTGAAATTGGACCCCTAAGGAGAGCCGGTGTGTCTACAATCGCTCTGTCAGCATTTTCCCCTGGTTTACCCCGTTCTTTTCCTCCAGCCTGGGTCTTCATTGACTTCTTCTTTCTTCGGGTTTATTTATCAAATTCGTAGAATTTGATAAATAAATACCATCCACAATGGTTGGACTTTAATTTATATTCCTAACTTTATATTATCTCCAAGCCTTATAACCAATGTTTAACTTTCAACACTTTGTATTTATACTCCACGTTTCTTTTTAAATAAATAACTTGTAATGAACTTTCGGCTCTATATTTCACCACCCAGCCTTACAACAATCACGCTCCAGACTTATGCTAATTATCCTCCAATCGTTTAATTAAACAATTTCATTATACTCCGACCCCACCTATATATATCAATAACCAATCAAACACTCATATCGTACCTGGCTATCCTCCGCACACCTTAGTTAACCTCCGGGCAAGTTCAACGTGCGACCACCGTCCGATGGCCCTTCTCCAAATCAACGACTCTTGGAAATTTCGCTCGGCTTCCAATGTCGGGCTTTAACGTGCGATGGCGCGGGTTAAACGGTGGTTTTCCGGGGGTCACTTCGCCACGTGTCACATTCCCTATGGAATCGCTTGCAAATAGGAAATACCACCTACTCTGCAAAAGCGGTGCGATATGGGCAACCTGCTTTTGTGATTCCGCTCGTGGTTTTGGTACAGGGCTTGACCACGAGTGCAAGTCTGGTTCTGCTATCCTTTTGTTTGTTAACTCATGTCCAATCCTCGGGTCAGGTTCTGAAAGCACAACAATCTTGTCTCTTTATTAAGCGGGATTTTTATATTTGAACAGTGTTCACGACCCCGGTTCTCTACACAGACCTCGCCTTCGAGTGGGGTGAGTTCACAGGGTTATCCAACAATTTACGAGAATTCAAAGATAGAAGAATGGAATTATCAGTACCCAATCGCCTCACAGTTAAAAAATTCTTCATAATTAGCAGTTCGAGATAATTCAATGGCAACTAAGCTTGGAAATAATTTAACTGGAAACAATTGTTCACACACACAGGTTTATTGCAGAAATCCCCTCTCTACTCTCCTCTTCCCTCTCTACTTTTATTCATCCGAGGAATTAAAATTTATATACATAACATATGGCTCTTCGGTTCCTTTGAGAGGACCGTTCTAGAAATCAAAAGGTCTAATTATAATAATTCAACTAACTAAAACTGTTCGACTCCTACAACTCTAACTAGTCTAAGTAATACAGTCAGCTGAGGTATTGACACCTAGCTGTTACAAATCAAATGTTTTCGAACCCTCCTAGCCACAACATGTGGACAAAACCTCCTACATTTCTGGCTAGTGCCTAATGCCCCTGCATCATCGTGTGACATAAACCTATTAACAAAAGTGAACAGGGAATGATTATTAATTATGGCATACTAAGTTGTCAGTGATTTTTACTATTTGTCTTTAACATGTAAAAATGTTAAATTCAAAACTTACATCATCATGGTTTGGCATCATGAGCTTGACTAATTGTCCACCATGCTCATAATTTCATTGTTGTATTCATATCTATAAACAACGTTTCAAATAATAATAAAAAAGTTCTATAAGAAAAATCGAGACCTCCATGCAGCTGCTCCTTGTGAGACAAAGTCAAAATTGCATTACACAATCTGACACATAAGAATCTCCTATATCCCAGTGGTATGTATCCAAACTCTTATAATAGTGTCTTCAAGACTTATGTTGACATTTCCAATGAGATATTTAAGCAATGAAAGATGGAGCCTTCTTCATTGTTGTATATGTAACAATATTTTATTAATATAAAGAATGATGGTTTTGTCTTTCTGAAAATGAAATGTAAAAATAATTTATTGTGGTCAATTGAAAAGTTTTTTTTTTAAAGCTTTTCATTATGGAAGGGTGACATAGATATATGCCCTTCTAATTGAAATTCGGACTTGCCCTTCAAATTTGATCACTATGTGGGACCTTAAAAAACAATAAAACTATTCCGCCGCGCGTTATATAAAACATTTAACGAAACCTTTGTCAAAAATTCAAACGAACCCTTTAGCCGTGGGTATTTCATCACGAATTGATCATTTTACCATGTACCTTCATCTAGAGGAATATTATTCAACTTGATTAGGTACTTCATAATGGTTATATGTCAAAGAGATACAAAATGTTTATCTATAACTTTTTGTGGTTCAAGAATCAACTTTCATTCTTCATCTAATTTTGGAAGTTCTATTTACATTGGCATATTTTTCCCAAAACCTTTTTTAGGCAAGATACATGAAAAACCTTATGAATGCAAGAAGAAGGAAAATATAACTTCTATACCACTTGTGCAATCCTATGAATAATTATTTAGGGCCATAACAGTTTTGCAGTGTGGAAAAAGTCGGCAAAAAGTCTCGACTTTTTGAAAAAATCCTGAATTTTTCTCGGAGCTGACTTTATTGGCTGACTTTTTGCCAACTTTTTCATCCTTGAAAAAGTCACGATTTTATCCTCAAAGTCCCGAATTTTTGCCGACTTTTTCAAAAAAAAATTGAGTGAGGTAGTTTCTTTAATAATTTTTTAATTTTTTTTGAAAAAATCAGGATTTTTTCCAAAAATGAATATTTTTGTATTTTTTTAGTTTTGCCAAATTTTTGCCGAATTTTTCAAAAAACTCCTGACTTTATCGAGTATTTCAACTTTTGGACCCTTGTCGATTTAATCCCGACTTCGACTTTTTCCACATTGCATTTTTGAGCTAATTCTTTATTCTTCTTTTTCTTGAATGAAGATTGCTTATAATGCTATAATCTAAAAAATACCCAATTACCCTCCTCAAATTATCTTTCACTTCAATGTTGTTCCCCTTGTTGTTTTATCATGTTTCATGTCATTTGAAGGTTTTCCATAGTAATTTTCAAAGTTTCTTTAGTATTTTCCATATGTGACTCTGTTTCCTATACTTTGGACTTCTCTTGCAAAAAGTATGAGATACTAGGAGTTGGATATCCATAAAGGGCCTTAAATGGGGAAATTTTAGTAGATGTGTGATAGGTAGTATCATATTACCATTCTTCCTTGACGAACCCACTTCATCCATTAAGATTGCTTTTTTAAAGAGTAACATTGTAGATAACCTTAAAAACATTTGTTAACTATTTTTGTTTGACCATTTGATTGTTTTTGATATGTAGAACTCATGGCAGCTAGTGTTTCTCCACTCATATTAAATAATTATTTCCAAAAGTTTCTTGTTACTATTACTTTAGGAAAACCATGAAGACTATGAATTTCTTTCACGGACACTTCTGCCACTTGGCTTGTTGTTTATGTGCTTTGAGCTCTACAAAAAAAATCTACAAAATTTGTCTATATAAATGACCACAAAAATGTAATACTTACCTTTATATTTCAGTAACCCTGTAATAAAGTCTATTGATATATCTTCTAGTCTTTGAATATATATGTGGAATGGTTGAAGTAACCCTAGAGATTTTACTATCTCTCTTTTATTTATTATGCAAACCTGACCTTCTCTTACAAAATTTTGAATATCTTTCTTCATTCCTTCCAAAAATATATTTTTTGATCCTTTGACATGTTTTAAGGAACCCTGCGTCCTACCATCAGAGAGACATGGGACTCCCTTAATATTTGTTTATTCAAATATGCTTGCGTGCATAAAAATATTCTACATTTGCACCAAAGTATATCTCTCTTTCACTCCCAATGCTCCATAGAGTTCATCCCATCCTTTATAAATTTTAGTTTTTGTTTAGTACTATTGTAATTTTTCCATTATGGCAAGCTTCTTCTAGCCACCTAGGAATAGAAAATGTAATTGGATATAAATTTGAGGCCTCTTCTATTTTAGAAAGAGCATCATGTACTAAATTTTCCTTACCTTTTTGCAGATTATCTCAAAATTAAAACTTCACATTTTTTCTTCTCATTTTTGTTAATCTTCCAATGAAATCCATAGCTTCAAAAAATACTTTATGCTATCATGGTATATCTTGACTTTAAAGTACCTCCCAGTGATATACTATCCCCATTTTTTATTGCATGTAATATTGCTTCCATTTATTTTTCACACGTAGATTTCACCAAATATTTTCTTTGAATTCCTTGCTTTTAAAAGCCAATGATATCCCTTATTGTGTTAATGTTACGTAAATTCCTTGCCCTAGTGCCTCACACTCTACTATGAATGTTTTACCAAAAGTAGGTGCAACCGATGTTGGTGTAGAAGACATGGCATCCATTAAAAGAGAGAATGCTAAAGTAGCCTCATCATTCCATATAAATGATATTTTCTTCAAGAGATATGTGAGTGGACTTGAAATGCATGCATAATTCTTAACAAATGATCAATAATATCATGTAAGTCTAAAACATCTTCTAAGAACCTTGATTTTCTTAGGAATAGGTCATTTTGTAATAGCTTGCATCTTTTGAGGCTCCAACTTCACTCCTTCCTTTAAAAAAATATGAACCAAATACTCGAATTCTTATTTCCCAAAAGCACATTTGGATATTTTTACATAAAAATGATTTTTCTCAATAATTTATATAACTTTTCCACATGTTTACTAGTGTGGTCTTCCCATGATTTATTATAAATATGTGTATTATCAAAGAAAACCAACACAAATTTTAGAAGATGGGATCAAACAAAATTGTTCTTAAGTCGAGCCCGCCGGACTTCAACGGCGATTAACCATAATTCAAACCAAATTCGCGGTCCAAAATAGCCTGCTAACGTCGGCCAATTTTGTGACGCGAAAACCAAATGAATTCCGCCCTAATCATTTTCGGGTCCGAAGTTGGGCTGGCGTACGGAGGGAGAGTTGTGACGCGAATTTCTTATCAAATTCACCCTAATATTTTTCGGGTCTAGATTTCCACTGCGCGAGTGGCCCAAACAAAGATCCGCTCCTATCCCTCTGTGACGAAACCATCGTACATGCTGACGTCATCAATCAAAACCTGCCAGCTTTTTGACTTTGTAAATAAAACAAATTGCATCTGCGTCATTTTCATTGTTCCGTGCGCTAGCCAGTATTCCATGCAACAAAATTCAAAAACCAATTGTTAACGCTTGCTGACCATTACCTTGCTGAAGAGAATTGAAGCCGAGTATTTCAGGGTTCTTCTATCATAACCAACGCCTGTTTAAACACGTTTCATTTCTTGTAAACAGGTATTTATTCCAATTCCCCGCTAAAATCTATAAAAAATCTTGGTTTTAGTTTTAATTTTGCACTAAGGTCTGAAAAGAAGTTCAGTTTGGTCTTTTTCGTTCCCAGAACTGCAATTATATTAATATATTCCCAAAACTGGTAATTGTGCCCCTTTTCCATAAAAACCCCGAAATTCCATTTCTGAATCCACAAGAACCAGAAATGGAAGTTCCTGTAGCTCTGAATGTCGTGCCCATCAATGCCCCTCACAAGGACTTGGATTATTTTCCTTTAGCTGATATGGATTTTCAAATTAAGGACTTACATCTCAATGAGAATCCTCTTCGAATATTTTTCCGCTGCAGAGACAATTATTTGAATGGTTCTGACATCTTTGGACTTTGGGAATCAAATATTCCTATGTACCTTCTCCCCTCAGTCCATATTTTTCCTGAGTTAATCCATTATTGCTACGCAAATTATGATCCCAACCAATGAGCAGTTTTATCCCCAAGTCAAAATGTCCTTTTCCCAATAACTGCTCAGTCCATAAATGAAATGCTACAATTCCAACCTGGTCAAGCTCTCACTCCCTTGTCCATGGCTGAATTACTTGAGAAATCTACTAAGTTATCCCATGAAGAGTTAAACCGCCTATGCCAAACCTTCATGTTACCAGAGCATCAGCCTAAAAACCCTCCCCCTTATGGTTATACTTTATTTACTGATGAGGGTAGACTTATTTTAAACATGATATCTTCCATAATGAGCTTCAATACTAGTGAGTATGTTGATCAGTTAACCCTAGTATTGTTATCCATTTTTACCCCTGGACAGCCTCCTGCTGTCAAGTACGATTTTGCATCTTATATTGTTGACAAAATCCATGATCAGTTCATGAGATTTGAGAATGAGAGAGTATTTAAGTATTCTTCTGTCATATATCATCTCATGATTTACTTTCAGTCAGAAAATTTCCCTTTTTATGTTAATAAACTTGATGCCAAAGGGAATCCTAGGTCAGTCATCTTTTGGTCTACCATTACTCACAATTCCTTTGATTCTCCTCATTCCTATAATGAGTTTGTCGACCTTTTTGTTCATCCTGCAACTACCTTGTTGACAGGAGTCTCTCCTCCTAGAATTAACAATGAAATCAAGAAAATCCTTTAGCTCTCAAAGCATTACAAGATAGGTGACTGGTACCTATATAAAAAATACACAGAGATCAGGATATATGGATGTGAATTATGCCCATTCAAACTGCCCAAGTATGTCCCAATGAGACTCTTTGCATTAGAATATTTCAGGCAAATGAATAATTCAGATATAATTCATTTTTGCAATGCAAAGAAAAATGCTCAACTCAGGATCAAGAGCCAATTAGGTCCCTTCATTTGTAACTCTAGGGAAGCTGGAAAGGAAGCCGAAAGGATTTTAGAAGACTATCTCAGACTACAAAAGATTTTCTACTGGGTGCCTTATGATCCAAACAACTTTATCTATGATAGAAGAATGAAAAATAAACTGTCACCATACATCCATCAAAGAATCCCAGAAATAGAACAATATACTAATATGGATGAATGGACAGAAGGGACATTGGTTGAAAAAGATAGTGAGCAGGTCAATGTTGAAAATGTAATGAAAGATCTTGAAAAGATACTTGACCTAGAATCTTTTGGACAGGTGCAGGGATCTTCTTCAGCCAGGACTTTACAACAAAATTTGTAGGAGATTAGTACAGTAGCAGTAGAATCTAAAGGAAAAGAAAAGGAGCCTGATATACAAATAATTTAAAAATTCATAATGACAGCGCAACCAGAGACTTCTAAAGAACAAGGTCAAGGACAAATTCCTCCTACTCAGATCAGTGAGCCAGAAATTTCTATTTTACAAACTCCTCTGAATATAGAAAAGGGAAAAAAGAGAGAGGCTGAAACAACTACTCATATTGGTGGCTCTTCTGAACAGCAAGATGTTAAAAGGCAGAAATTAACTCCCCTTCCAGAAGATGAATCATTTCAGGAAATCCCTGACAGCCAGGGAAGAGAAGACAGTCAGCAAACAGGTACAGGTAGTGGGACATCCACTAATTTTCAAAAATAGGGAATACAAAGGCAACAAAGTGTAGAAATATCTTCTTTCAAACCTCCAGTAAAAACTGCCTGGGACATCAAAATAACATTCATCAATATAAAGGCCAGGAACGATCCACTTAGACTTCAAGTGTACAACCAATTTTTGAAGATGGCTCCGAAAAATCAAGAAAGATTAATGTCAGCTTATGACATCCAACAGGGTAAGATGTTAATGAGCCATTTGAAGCCCAAGGTGCAGCAGCCTCAGACAGCTGCAGATTACGTTAGGACTAATTTTGAAGTCTTAGCAAAGGATATCCATCCTTTATATCAAATTGAGCTACACAAGCAAATAGGTGAGATGATTTATTCTTGTTAAACACCATGTTGAAGCACACACATGGTGTATGAGGAAGAAGAATGCACACACAAGAGAAACAACACACAATGAAAGATAAGCGTGAGGCTTTCTTATTTTCCATTATACAAAGATGTACATTTATAGTACAATGGTGTGACTCTTAGTTTCACATTCCAAGGCCACTTGGACTCCATTGTGACTTTTCACATTCCACACCTACCCATGTAGGATTAGGTGTTCCAACATCCCCCCTTAATCCGAAGGAGTTTGTGTGAGTCCATGAAAAGAGTTGTAATACAAATCTGCAAAGTATACATGGCAACACTTGGGCTGAATCAACTCTTTGAAATGTTGGAAAAAAGGGGTGGTTTAAGGATGACCACCAACACTGGAACGCAATACATGTTGCAGTTCTTGGAACTCTTCCAAAACTGGCAAGACGCTGAAAGCTTTTGCTAGAGGAATTGTCCTTCTTAAAAAAGGGAGACCTTCAACCTAAAAGAAGGGAGGTCTACTACCTGTGGTGGTTTTAGGTTGTCCACCAACCAAAGATGATGGTTTTAGGTTATCCACCAACTGGAAATGATGGTTTTAGGTTATCCACCAACCAAATATGATGGTTTTAGGTTATCCACCAACCGAAAATGATGGTTTCAGGTTATACACCAACCAAAGATGATGGTTTTAGGTTATCCACCAACCGAAGGCATGCTCATGGGCATCTGTGTCTCTGGCTACATCTCTGAATCCAGAATGACAAATTGTGGCTCAGGCTCGCTTGAACTGATTGAGCTAGCATTCACAACTCATCTGCGAACATGGAATGAGAGTATGAGAGATTGTGGCTCGAGCTTTCGCTTGATACGTACGTCGAAGCTTGTACATGACCACCATTTTCCCCCGTCGGGGACCAAAGGTGAGATGATGGCGAAAACTCAACTGCAAGTTTGCTCAATATTCGTGAACAAGTTCTGACATGTGTCTTAAACATCTTCTTGGCTGCTGATGCCCATTGCCAAGAAGCAATCCATCCAAGATGAATCTTTGTTCTTGCAGGAGGCTTGTGTCTGAAGCATCTGTTTGAAGAATGAGTGTGCCGACCACAGTGCTTGCATGGATGAAGATCAAAATAGTGATCTTTCATGTGGCCAACTCGATCCACCCGGTGTTGGCATTTCTCAATGACATTGTTGTTGTGGAGCAGGATCTGGAACAACTGCATGTGAACTGTCATATACGAATCCGGCACTCTGAAATATGATGGGTTTTGTGTAGTCTGGAGTATGAAAGGACACATCCTTGTCATATCCAAGACCAGTTCTGTGCTTGTTGTGGACAAGCTCTTCCCAAGGTCTAATGATGGGCTTGAGAAGTGCAGGCTGAGTTGCTGCATCTGCATGTACATGTGCTCTAGTACAAGGAACTGAATGTGGATCAACTGCAACTTTATCTTCTTTCTTCTGATGAGAGTCCTTCACAATCTTCTGAACAGAAACATGTTCAGAATGGTGACTCTTTTGCTGAAGTTCATCTTGTTGGAGCTGAGATTACAACTGTAAAAACTCAATCTTCTCTTGTTCATCTTGTAAACAAATCTGAATATTACAAAGAGCATTCTTGCTCATTTTTATCACATCATCAACATTTGAATGAATGAGGTTACTCAACAACTCTAATGCCTCATTTCTTTTGGCCATTTTCAACAACTTAGGCTCAAAAAATGAAAGGGTGTCGGCTTCAACGGAAAATGCACCCATTTACAATGTGATGCAACAAGAAATACAAGTGACTCAAGAGAACTTCCAACTATGGAAATCTCAAAGTACAAAATGTGCTCCTCAAATGATGGAGGACAATCAACAATGACTTACATCAACAACTAAAATTCACCGATTCCAACTATGAATGAGCTACAAATTCCACTCAAAATACAATGTGAGCTCTATACATATCTCTGCAAAATATTTGTAAATGTGTAGCTGAAAACACTTGTGCAAGAATCTTTTTATGGCAGCTGAATTCTCTTCTGAAAATAATTTGTTTCAAACTTGTCTTCAAATGTCATTTCTTCAATTCTGCTCACATGTCATTCCTCTTTTTCTGCTTTTCAAATCTTCTCTCTCCTCTCTCTCTCTCTGCTGTTTTTTTTTTTAATTAATTAAAAATTAATTAAAAAAAAGAGAATAATTAAAAATGTGGGGGAATGGGATTAACTAAAAAGGTTTTTAAAGATTTAAAAAGAGAAGTGGGAATATTAATTAAAAGGAATTTTAAATAATTAAAAAGGGAAGTGGAAATATAATGGGGGAAGGGATTAATTAATAAAGGAGGGGAATTTAATTTAATTAAAAAATGGGATTAAAAAAGGAATGGAAGGTGGAAACGAATTTAAAAGTGAGGGGAATTACTTTAAAGAAAATTTAAAATTAAGAAAATCGAATTTAATATGGGAATGGGAATATAATGGGAATGGGATTAAAATATAATGGGAATGGGGCGAGCCATGAGGTAGGAAGGCGTTATGGAGAGGAATTAAAAAAATTTTAAAATCGAAATTTAATAATGTTGAGGCCAAAAGGCACGTAAGGGAGGGAGAGTTTAAAAATTAAGAGTGAATTTAAAAGGGAAGAGGGGAGAGGGCCGAATAGGGAGTAGTGTGAGAGGGGGATGGGTTGATTAATTTTAAATTTAAAAAATGGAGGAGCGTAGCTTAGTGGGAAGGATAAGAGTGGGACGGGGGTGTTGTAGCAGGTAGGGAGCGTTTAAAAATAGTGAGCGGATATGAGTGATAGCAGGGGCGTTAGGAACATATGGCGTATTGGAGAAAGGAGATGGGTGAGCGTATTATTGAATGGAGAGGAGGCGGAAAGGGATGTGAAGGGGTGCGGTTGGAGTTGCAGGAAGGGAGGCCGCGCAGGTTGAGACTGCAGCTGTGGGGTATGAGAGGGGTGAATTTAAAAATCGTGGAGGTAGGAGTGGCGCAGCGTAGAGGAGTAGCTGCAGGGTTTGAGCGATAACCCTGACGGATAAATCAATGATGACCCATAAGTTGCAGGATTCTCTGGATAATACTAATACACAGTTGCAGCTTGAAAATGTCTCCTCCCAGGCTAAGGATAATAGAATCAAAACTTTAGAGGAAATAATCATTGGTTTGGGTCATAATCCTAAAGATGTGAAAGGTATTGAAGCTTTGATCAAGAGAAAAGATGATGATATTGCAGCTCCGAGAGAACAATTAAAGTTACCGGCCTCAAGACATCCACAGACTGTAGAAATCATCAAACAAAATTCTGAGGAAGATCTAATGGATTTTCTCTTAAAATTGAATGAGCAACTTACTGCAACTGAAAAAGAGCTTGAGAATGCATTAAAAGATAAGCAGGCAAATATTCTAGTATCTACAACAGGAGTAGTGACAGGTACAACAACAACAGGTCAGCCAGTAGAATTGTCACAGAGCAACACTGCAAATTTGAACACTGATGAATTAACAAAGTCAATGGAAGATATGAACATTCAGGCCATAGAGCTTCACAAAACAAAGGAACAATTGGCCACTCTAGAACATAAATATGATCTTTAAAAAATGAGTGTTGCTGATAAAACAAGAGAAGTGAACAAATTAGAAAAAACAGTCAAAGCATTGGAAAAGGATCTCACATTGGAGAAACCTTTAAAATAAATAAATGAAATTCTTTGGGATAATATCATTCAATCAATAAAGGATGTTTGGTCCTCAATTCAAATAATGGATGAACAAAATAACTTAGTTAAATTGGCTCTGGATGAGATTGAGAGATCAAGACAAGAGTTGGGAAATATGCCAAAAGAGGCCAATAGACTTATACATTTTTTGAATACTCAGACTAAGAATCAACTTGCAGAAATTGGTATTCAGGACAGGACCGGAACAATTCTGAAAATAAAGAGAGTTTTTACTAAAAGAACTCTGGTACAGAATTTAGAACGAAGGTGCTCAGATATGCAAGAAGAAATCATTGCCTTCAGAGAAAGATTGAATATTTTGTTAAATAGAGGATTGCCCAGTCCTATAGTTGCAGAAGATAAGCTAATGGACCTTGATAGTTATGTTCAAAAATTGGGCAAATATGCTGATAATCAAGCTAGTTCTTCAACCAGTTCATCAATAGCAGCATTGCCTACAGGGAAAAACCTTCATGAAAGATTGGAGGATTTATTTTATCTTGAGCATGAAGTAAATCATTTGTTCCCAAATCAGCTTAATTTCTTCAAATATACTGAGGCTGATGAAACACTAAGAAAGTTGCAAAGGAACAGAGTGCCAGAAGTTCAATGGTGGGAAGAAATGATGGAACTTTTGTAAAAAATTATCCTTACATAAATTTTTGCCTATTTACCATAGTATATCTGTTGTTTTACTATTCTACATACTGCTATTTCACTTTCTTATAGATGCCTTGGGCATATTTGGATGCTTTCTCAGATTTGTCGATAATCTCCATGTGGACCGTTACTGGGTTTTATATCATGTCCCTGTATGTGACATGGGGTATTTTTCTATCATTGTCTGGGGTGGGACTTCCACTTTTCTAGATGGATATTTGGGTTCCAATATTCAGATGTGAAAATGTAATGACTTCATGGACTGTTTTACTTCATATAATATATTCAAAACATCATTTTTTCTCTTGTGAAAAAAAAATGATTAATGTTTATCACTCTGGCTTCAAAACTAGCGATGCTGGTCTATGTTGCTGGTTTATTGATATGGTCTGATGGTCTTTTTATATTTTGGACATATCACACTCCTCACATGATTAGCGTTTTTTTCTGTTGCAGGATTTTGGGTACTTTAATTTGTATTTGGAACAATGGACGTCGGTACTCTATCTGTTGCTTTACTATTCTACATACTGCTATTTCACTTTCTTATAGATGCCTCGGGCATATTTGGATGCTTTCTCAGATTGTCGATAATCTCCATATGGACCGTTACTGGGTTTTATATCATGTCCCTGTATGTGACATGGGGTATTTTTCTATCATTGTCTGGGGTGGGACTTCCACTTTTATGGATGGATATTTGGGTTCCAATCTTCAGATGTGAAAATTTAATGACTTCATGGACTGTTTTACTTCATATAATATATTCAAAACAACGTTTTTCCTCTTTTAAAGTTTCATTTTTTTTTTAAAATTGAACCTGCCGTCGCTATACCGACGCCTTGTAAGCGTCGGAATTGTGACAGATTAGAAACATCGGAAGAGCGACAGTATAAACATTTCGGAAGAGCGACGTTCAAAATTTCGGACCACATTTCGTCGTAATTGTGACAGTTTACAGACGTTGGAAGAGAGACGTTCAAAACGTCGGAGTAAATTTCTTCGGAAGTGCGACAGTTTACAAAGGTCGGAAGTGCGACGGATTGGGAAACGTCGGAAGAGTGACGCTTGTTTGGAAGTGACGGAAAAAGTGTCGATAGTGCGACACTTTTTAATTGTGTCGGAACTACGATGGTATGGTAAACCACGTTTTTCCCGCCCTCGAACTGTCGCTCTTGCGACGACTATGTGTCGGAATAGCGACGAATTGGCCGTCGGAATTTCCGCCAAATTTTCTAGTGCCTTCTATTTCCTCTGAGGTAAGGTCCCATGGATGAAGTCATGCTTATGTCACTAATTCTATGTGGTGCCATAAGATTGGTATAAGTGGCACACATTTTTGGCCCACTTTGGTAACCAAAAATTTCAAGTATAAATTCCACATGTCCTTCGAACTTCCACATCATCTACCACATTGCTACCAACACATCAACATGAGCCCATCACACTATGCCATATGTCCCTTACTATGTTGCTTCTACATTTATCAATACTTCCATCCTAGTATTTAACCTTTGCATCCCTAAAATTCTTCTGGGGTACACTCACGGGGCTGAGCTATGTGATGGGCTCCATCATTAGCTAATAGAAATACTTCCCACCATTTTTGTTAGCTCCACATCGACCCGATTTTTAGAGAAAAATAATTCGTGGTTTGCATAGAGAAAACCACCCATTCCATCACCTTGATGCATGGTTTGTGGTATATATGATGGGAGGCCAAATCAACCTCCGTCATTGATCACATGATCGACGGTATGGACAAACCGTGCATTCTGAAACCCCCTTGCACATTAATACCAAGGAATGCTTACCCCATGGAATCTCTCCAATACACTGGTGGGGTTGCATGGTGGTAGATACAACCATGAACCTCCCCATTTTTTAAATGGTCACATCCATCAACTCCTCCACTAGTCACTCAACCATGATTGGCCACATCATCACACTTAGCTCACTCCAAGCTAGTAATCCAACCATTTTTGGCTCTAGAAATTTGAATTTGGGTGTCTTGAATTTGACTAGCAATAACTCTTCCTCTAGGAGGAAATTTGAAAACTTCAACATACAGTTAGAAATATGTTTCTGAGAAAAATCCAACTATTCCATTTCCAAGGACATATGACTTAGTTTCCTAGGCAAAAATCTCCTCCAAATCCTAGGAATCCCTAACCATCATGGGTATATTATATTAGCTTTGTAGCATATCCTTCTACTATGATGGTTCTTTACTGAATACTTCAACAACCCTAGGACTCCCCTGAGCTTGACACACCATGAACATTAATCACAGTCCATGTTTCCATCACAGCTAGCCGAGTGAAAATAAATGCTAACATGGTTAACATCAATTCAAACAAATTTTCTACCAGAAACATCAATGCTAATATGTTTGACATCAATTTGAACACAACTAATTCAACTAGCCATTAAAAAAAATCCAATTATCCAACAATATCCCCCTTTGGCATTGATGGAAACACCTCATCCCTCCTCCACATTGATGGTTAATCCTCATGTTTCTTCCACACTTCTCCTAGCATGAGCCACCAATGGATTTCTCTCCTCTACATGTTCCATCACATATTACTCTCCCCCTTTGACATCAATGTAAAAGAACTAAAATTTACTCCTTATCTTCCTTTTAATAATTGAATGAGGTTTTGATTGCAGATGTGCATTCTTCTCTACAAACTTCTTCTTCAAGGGTTTATATCTTATTGATGGGGAAATAGAAGTCTGCAATAAAAAATTAGCTACACTCCTCATGGGCAGTGACACCTACCTATAGTTACTACTGCTCTATAGACATGACATTTGTGATATGCTCCCCTTAAACATATATTACATCTTCTTTGAATTCCTCTAGTTCTGGACAACTTAAGGTTGTTGAGTGAATACTCTCTCCCCCAATGCATCTTTTGTATTGATTAAAAGGAAATCAATAAAAAAAAAAAAACTCATGGTATTGTTGCTACATGCAAATACCATCCATTAGTGATGCATTTGATCTTTCTCTTCACTTTTTTTGCTTCTTTAGAGACTCAAATCACTCCTCATGAGTAGCCTAATCAACCAACTCTTCTCCCTGTGAGGCCACACTTCAACAAATAGGGTTTTTTTCTTAACTAATACCAATTACATATAAAAAAGTTGATACAACTTTGAAAAAATACTTGGAAAACTCTTATATCTCCTTCTCAAAAATAAATTCCCACTTGCACAAAATTTTTACTCCATATGAACTAAATACCACCAATTGCAATAATGACACCAATTGAAAGCTAAGGGACATTCAAAGCGTGCACCAATTGTGTTAATCAACATAATATTTCTAGACTTAATCAAATTCACAACATAAATGAAACAAGGGTATTTCACCCAGGATTCAAACCTTTCATCTCTTGAATAAACTTTCTTCCTAAGTCTAAAAATAGTTTCTTTCTACTGCTAGTAAATAGCACTCCTGAGGCAATTATCTCTCTCTTTCATGTTCTCATTGTATTTTCCTTCTTGCTTACACATGGGGACCGATCTTCTAGACCTAATTTAAACTTTGAACCTCTTCATACTCCACGGTTATATTATTTCAAGTTCACATCTTCTTAAAGCACAACATATAATGTTGTTGCACACTCTTCCATGGAATTATGATATTTTCATACCCCTTTCTCTTACAATGTTGATATATTGCAAATAGATAGCTTTATCACTATAATTGACATGGGATCTCAATCATACCATCAACATTTACATGCACTTTTAAATTATTCTTATATGGTTGCTTGCATCTCACTTATTTGGCCTCCCTTGAGGCCATTATATTCCTTCATATAATAGAAATAGAGGATCTACTCCCCCTAAGTATAATGTCCTCCTTTTTCTTCCACATTGTCATTAGAGGAGTCATAACATTAATATTTCTTTCAAACTTCTCCTTTGCCCATGTTTGGGCCCCTTATTGATTGCAGATGGATAGAGAACACTTCTCATTACTTTCTCTTTTCTTTATCCATGTATTGTTTCTTTCTTTTTTATTATAGAGGTGTTTGCTACAATGTTATGAGGATCATTATTATTGATTTACTTATTATCTATTTCTCCTCTTTTCATCTTGATCCTTTGGCATAGATCACTAAAGACAAACTCGTATTCCTCTGCTCTATTTTTTATTTTTATATTCAAATCCCGAGGTTATACATTTGCATTCATATTATAAGAAGCATGGTTTTACTTCTCATATCTGCATCTCATTTCCTTGTGTCCAAAATTTCCACAATTGTAGCATTTGACATGGCTTAGGAATGTAGCAAAAGGATTTCTATACTTGGAAGCGTTCCTGTTAAAACTTGTCTCATGGCCAACATGCCTTTTCTTAGGAAATTTGTGTATTCTTTGGTTGTTGCTACCCAAAACATTTTGTTTTCTTTCATGCCATCTACAATATATGAACCTATTCCCATAATTTTTGCAATAAAATAAATAACCACGAAAATGATTTTTATAACAGAAGTTACCTTTTCTTTTAAGGAGTAGTCCTTGAGAGAAGAAGAACTTTTGTTGGCTCTTCATGTGCCTTCCATAGGTATTTGAATTTTTTTTTTGCATTCTTCCTTCTTCATACTTAGATCTTTTCTATTTCTCTCCTCGCTATTGCTACTTAGCATTATGCTGCTTCTTTTTCTTCTCTTGTTGTTGTTCCTTTCCTCATTGCTACTACTGTCCAAAAACTTATTTTCTACTGTTGTAGTTGGAAACTCCAAGTTCACTTGCTTGGGTAATTGACCCTTTAGCCTTTCCCTTATTGGGGCTTGGTTCTTCTTTCAAACTCAAAAAATCCTTCATTAGAGGGGATTTATTATTTACAAGCATCTCATCCAAATATTTTCTACTCTCTTTAGGACTTTGATATTGAGACAACTCTTTAGTTTTCCTTTATAGGTCATGTTTGAATGAGAATAATTAAACTTTTACTCTCTCACAATGACATTTTATTTCATTCAGTTATTAGTCAACACCCCATTCATTCTTCTAGCCTCTTCTTATTGAGAAGTTAGTTCAATAAATGTTTTACTCAACTTATGATTCTCAAGATCATATTCATGTAACTACTTCTTTTGCATGATATTTTACTCTCACATGTCCTTGATCTCATTTATAGCAGAGTATAACTTATTTGTAAAATATATCCTTTAATCTATATCATTTTCTTCTCTATTAGAGGTTCTAGTTGAGCCATCACAAAGATCTAAATTACTCTTTGTGTACATGGAATATTCCATAGGTATGAGAAGTATTCCATTTTAATCACTACCATGGATACTCCTATTCTCTTCATGGGATATAATCTCTTCTTCTTTAGAGGGTCCCTCATTTTCTATTGCTACTAAATAAGGTCTATCTACATCATTACTAGATGTATTTCTATCATTATATTAATGAAATGCCTGTGAGAATCTAGAAGATAAGTTACCTATTTATTTACATTTTTCATAGAACAATAGCATACCTTATAAGAAATGTGGTCTCTCATCCATGTCTTCTCCTTCACCTTTGGAGTGAAGATCAGTAGCTTTCTCATTGGAAGAGTATCTTCAATCGTTTGATCATCTTTCCTTTGAGATTTCGTCTTCTTATTCTTAAGCAATAAATTCCACAAATTTTGATTCACTCCTTGAGAAGTAATATTCATCAACATTATTTGTTGTTTCATATATATATCCTCCATATATACATTTCAATCTATCCAACATTTCCTTTACTGTCTCACAATTCCCTACTTTATCAACATCTAGCTTTGATATTCATTTCATTATTATCTCCTTGGCTTCTACATTGAACTAATTATTATCTCCATATTCTATAGAGAACCAAACATCTTCACCATTAAATAGGCTACAATTCTAATCATCCATACTCCATACTCTACTCCATTAAAAAATGGTATGCCTTCTGGTGTAAGCCAAGTTTCAATATCCATGTTTCCTCTTGATCTCCTTCAAGCGGTTAAGATTTTCATGAAGGAACCTAGCTCTGATACCAATCGTTGCAAACAATGTTAATACTAAGGGGGGGGGGGGGGGGGTTGGGGGGTAGGTGGATCATTCAAGCTTGGAAATTATTCATGTGATCATAGACAACATATCATGTACGAACAATATAAATAAACACGTGAACACAAACACCATGTGAAACAAACACATGATACATATAGGTTTAACATGGAAACCCTTCTGGGAGAAAAACCACCAGATATTGTTTGTTATTTGATGTAAAATTAAGATCCTACTCTATTACATCAAATTGTTTGTGAGTGACCACTCATTGTAATAACCAAATCCCTCAGATTGTTTGCTACCATTCACTAGCAGGAAGCACCAACTCCCTTTTTCTACACACACGTGATAAAATTACCATGAATATCCAACTTCATGGATCTATGCAAGGACACACTTACAAGAGGAAATTAACTCCAAGATATCCTCGGATACCCACCAAATGGAAGCACTAACTCCCTAGTTTGAAGGCTCCAACCCACATTCAATAAGGAACATAAGGCTCATTATTAAGGAACTCAATTGGCTTAATTTCACCTCTTTGTTCTCATCTACGTTTGGCAATATGTTCAAATTAGTAGCCTACACTCTTTCTTAGTAGCATAATTAATACTCAGTCCTTGCAGCACTTTTATTCTCTCCTCCCTTTTCTCATTCTACAACAACACATACTTAGCTCATCTCTCATCCCTCATACATTCAAAATATCAACACTTGGCCTTGATTTTTGCACAAGCACACCCTCGACCTCTCTCAACAACACACGATCTCAACAAATCTCCCCTCTCATCTCCCTCAACTATGATTCATTCTCCCAATTTCACAATCGCAACCCAAGGTTTTATTCCACTGTAACATGGTGATCGATGTTATCTCTGCAGTCAATCATAGTGGCCGAGAGTATAATAAAAACACATGGTTTTCCATGTTGTTTTTAATTAAAATTTCCTAGCAAATAAATCATATTTAATAATATGGAATGGGCTATTGATTATTTTCTCCATACTGAGAATCAAATATTAGTCTTACGTGCACACTCAAGGAGTACCACCCATGAATTTTGTCTACACAATTAGCATGGCTCTCCATTCCTTATTAATTTGATACAAATCTCAAATGGTACTTCAAGCATGGATCTCATATTCTGTGCTCAGAGATTATGCACTTAGCCATATTTTCCATTTAATTATTCATAGCATGAAAGAAATATAATAGGTGGATTTTTTATATTCAAGACATGCTCTATTAATTATTCTAAACAATCAAGGTCCTTGTTACATTGAACAAAATAACTCTGCAATTATTATTCACTTCAACAATATCTTTGATGCATTTTAAAAATTGGTGTAGCCTTCAAGAGTTGTTGGCCCATTCAATTCCTATGTGGTACAATTTTGTTTGTTAGCCAATTTTGCATAAATACCAAATAATCAGGGATCTGCCAAAGAGATTCCAACTCATTTTCCAAATGTGCCATGTTGCCAAGTATTTTCTCAATCCCTTGATGCGTATGTTATTTGGCTCCTTTGAACCATAAGACCAAGCATTGTGACATGGTATTAGACATAAGTGCTTAACTGTTAACTTCGATGGCCCTTGGTATTTTCACCACATAAAACCAGGCCTTGGTGCTTAAAACTGGCCCTCGACACCTTTATCCCAGTGCAATTATATGTGCACATCTATAGTCCTCTGAGATAAGCCTTGTGGGATGACGTGTCTCATGGGTCCACCCTACGCCTTCTCCCATTGGACATAAAATTCAAACTAAACTATTAATGTATGTATCCCAACAATTTATCCCTTGCAGCTTTTTTTCTAAGGTAGTCCTTACATGATGAGTAGTCTAATGGGTCTACCTTTCCTCCTTTTTGATGCAGATTACCCTGCAATCACCCAAAATCTTTCCTCTCACCTACATATAACATGTGCAATCCAATAACTGCCCACATAAACACTCCAAGTCTGGGAAATTATATACATTATCATTCGCGGAAGCTTGTTTCATACGGTTATAATCTCATGGTTTATAAAAACCATACTTGAAATCAACCCCAATTTCATAAACTCAAACTCAAACTCAAACTTTGTAAATAGCCCAAATGCCAAAGGTTTACAAATGAACTTTGGTTCCATTATATAAGTGCACCTTTGTCTTTTAACAAGCTAGACATTTTTTTATCAAATCCAACCTCTACGCAATCATCGCCATTCAAAATAACATTTGCCCCACACAGCTTATACCCATTCCACTCAACACAATAACAAATCTGGTCACGGTAAATACAAACGTGCTTACCTCCATGAACGCTTATGGAATGTCATAATGCGCCTCCACGTTGTTCAAGTCTGACTAATGCTTTCACACGTCGACTGTCGTTGTGGCAATGGCATAACTTGACATTAACATTACAACCCAACCTCATATAAATTCAATGAAATTACTCTGCATCGAATCATTACTCCTCTATGTTAACTCTGCAAATCTGTATTTCGTTTTATCCAACGTTGCCCAGCAACTGTTCATCGAACACTTCACTCACGTTATTTCAATTTCAGATTGAACATAATCACCTCTTATTGCGTGGCTCCGATTTGATGATTGCTTGCGTAGATTCTATATACCTGAACTTATATATCTCTGAATGGATTCTTCGCAGGTCTACATCGATTCATCTGCGCCTTCTTTAAACTTCTGCATTTCCACTTTCCATCTCATTCACCTTCTTCTTGCCATTTTACAGCTATATTCTCCTTACCCAAGATTAAAACACCTTCAATACTCACCTCTGCAATAAATCAGTTCACGGTTCCATCGATCCAAGCTAGACAGAGCTTAATGCATACCAGTCATTCAAAATTACACCATATCAAGCGTATTTCTAAAAACCAATACACGGAGAATGTAAATCAATTGTACACTGAGAATTTCCATTCAACCAGAAATCGATGCCATTCAATTTCATTTGCATTCTAACTAAGTTCCAGCTAGCCATCTTTTCCAGCGCTGTAGCTCAACGGCTTTATCAGATTTCACCACGCACTTTTGCAATCAAGTTGCAATTCCTCTGTATTTAACACCTTTCAAACTACAATCTTTGCAATAAAGACCTGTATGCTCTAATTTACACAGAATGTATTCTCAAATCAGAACTGTAGTCCTCACTTTGCGATTCTGACTGAACCAATTCTTACGCGCATTTTAATTCTGCTTTTCTGAGTGTGTCAATGCATTCACTGGCGACTTGATTGGTCCATTGCTTTCACATTGAAGCTTTTATATAAAACCATATCGATTGTTATAAATATATATCCTTACTCCTCTGTTATCACTCTATTCCATAGCATTTCCAACTCGTCTCAACTTTGCATTTTAATTCCTTATTCAATAATTCAATTGGGTTTAAAAACTTCTGTCTTCACATTCAACTTCGCCTGATGCCGATTCAACCTTTTGAACTGATTGATACGCTGTTCTATTGAATAACAACCAATCTCCTTACGATCGATCTCAATCTGTATTCATTGAAACATTTACGTCATTTCTCTCATTTAATCATCGACATTAATCAGTGCTACAGATCGATTTCCAGCTGCTTCACGTTATCGCTCCAATTTCACTGTATTGTAGGAATTTACAAACACTATACACAGGTATCCAATGTCAAATTCTAACTGAAGGTCGATTTCAGTATTTGCTTCCCACTATCAACTATTCCAGCATCGATTATTCAGATCGATTCCCCAACACTTTGCAAAATTCGACTCATTTAATTTGCATTCAAACTCATAAACAACGATTTCACTTCCAAATTATATAAAATGTGCATTCTCAATTTAAAACCTAGTTACAGAAAATATACACCACTCCATAAATCAAAACACACAATTCTGAAAACACTTTTCACATTAATAATGAAAATACTTACAAACTTTGTCTTTGCCGGATATTCAACCTTAATGGCCTTACAATTGCTCGGAGGCTTACAAGCTTTGGTTGTCCAAGCCTCACCTTCTCCTCTCTATTCTATTCTACCTCTCTCTTTTGCCTTTGAGCTCATATCAATTTATACAAATTAAAAATGCACTATTTTGAGTTCAATCCCTTTAATATCTCAACAAATCCCCAAATCTCTCAACACCCCTAAAGTCTAGATCTTTATCCCTAAAACCTTGCAACTAAATATATCTTAGGCTCCATCATTAATTCTAAATTATCTCAAGGCTAATTTCTCTCATGTTTCCAGTTGTTTGGAAACATTTACAAATTCTCACATATAATTAATTAAAAATATAATTAATCACTCAAAAATAATATCAATATTTACATGAAATTAAAAACATGAGACCCCTAGGTTTAATTAAAAAAACAAGGTACTTTTCTGAGCTAATGCTCCTGCATCAAACTCCCAAGGTAGAAAATGACCATGATCTCCAGATCATGCATTTAAGTCTTTGTCCGCCTGGATCCCACACTTTGTTTTGCAAGTTATCATTGACATCTGCTGTTTGCTGCTTTTCTCTAGGTCTCCATATCTTATGCTGTCTTGCTCCGCTCTCTGTACTTTCACAATCTATCTCTGTCTTCATTTTGCTGCTGCTGCTTCTCTTCCTTGCTGATGTCTTCTTTTGAGACACTTTCATCATGATTCTTCCGATTAATTCAATTTCTAGGTCCAATAAATCTTCAAACTGCTGATTTCTTGCTGCCTGCTGAGCTAAGACGGCTTGCTCAGTTCTTACTCGTTCAATTTTTACTGTCACTTGTTGACTTCTTTCTTGCTCCGTCTGTACTTTCTCATTTCTTACTTCTATGTTTTATTCTGTTCTTACTGCCTCCCAATCATCCATGCCCTCTTGTCTTTTGCAATAGAAAAATTCTCCTCTGCCTCCTCCTATCAGCGACTTACTGGACCAGTACATTGTATGCTCTCTTATTCTATCCTCATCTCTCTGCATCTGCAATTCCCAATTTTGAAATTGAGATTCCTCCTGCACTTAATTTTGACTATTCAGCATCCTTTCCAGCAACATAACTTCTTCATTCCATGGATTAGATGTTTCCACAGAATTTTCGCCTTTCTTCTTCATTTGACTGCTTGACTGAGTCAAATGTTCTTCAGCACCTGCAATCACAAACCACTTGTTAAAATAAAAATCATAAGGCATCAATGCCTTGTCCTCCTTTGCCAGCATTTCAGTATGCTGTCCTGAATTTTCCATCTCAATCAGCACATCAATATGTTGATTCTCTCTGCCCAAATAATTCTCAAGACTGTCAACCAGTCCTTCCTTCACACCATCTATTTCCATGATGTCTTTCTACTTTCGTTCACTGTACTGAACTCTTTCTTTTGCAATCTCCCTGTCATACTCTGAATTTACCAACAAGTATTCCAACAATGCAATTTCTCTGTGGCATTGCTGAAGCATGTCATCATCATATACCATCCCTACATTCATAGACAACTTGTCAGTTTGAGAATCACAAAGTTCAACAGTCTCAACTGTTGGTTCATATACCAGCTCTTCAAGCTGAATCTCCTTTTTATTCACATGAACTTCTTCCTATGCTGTAACAGCAAAAGCATCACTGCTTTCTTCTTCAAAGTACTTATCTCCTGAAAGATTCTTTTCCATGCTTGTGACAGCTTCACAAGATTGCGCATCCTCCTTAGTAAAACCTGTAATCACATCACAATTGTCAGCTACAAAAATACAAGGCTCTACATTATCCAGCTAATCTGGATCTGCCCAGTAACTCAAGAAATCATCAATGATCTCTTCTTCTGTTTCACCAATGGAAACCTCCACTTTAAACTCAGCTGCTCTGAGTTGCGTACACCTCAACTGTACCTCCATCATCTGCTCGAGCTTCCTCAGCTCCTCTGTTAACTGCATGTTTATCTGTTGATCCCTTTTCTGCTATAGCCTCTACCACTTCACTCTCTTCCTCATCAGCCAACCATGTCTCTGGTCTTTCACACTTTCCTGTAACAATTCCATCAATAACTCAAGATGAACCGCGATCTCAACTTTCTCTTTCTCATACTCCTCATCAGTCCACTGCTTCAATATGCCATTTGTCTTGGCATCTTTCTCCCTCATTCTACTGTGGCCTCTTTCTGAACCTCTGCTCTCTCCTTTATGACTTTCAGTAGTCATCTCCTTTGCCATGAGTGTCTCACCCATGAGTTTCATCAAGCCTCTTCAACATCAAACTCTCTTGCTGCCACTTACCTCACCAATCCCTTCATCCGGATCTGGTCTTTTGGTAATCACCGGTCCTCTGCTGGAACCCTTTGAGCATTTCTCCACTGCTCCTTCAGGCTTCACTTATCTGCAACTTTTTCAACCTCTGTTGAATCTTCAGGTTCTGCCACATTCATCTAGAATCCTCTGCTGGATTCCATCACCACTGCGCTCCAGCTGTGATCTGCTTCTTCCCTGCTGAGATTTTATTCACTATGCCTGCAACCAATTTCTTCAAACATAACTTTCAAACCAGAGTTCACTAATAATGATCATTAACTCACCTCCAAGATCCTGTTGATCTTGCTTCCTTCCTCAACTGCACTGCATCCCTGTGCTGCAATCTTCATTAGTTTCAAAATCTGACATTCATTCATCGCATGCAATTAACTCAATTCAATTTAAAAATTTAAACCTTCACATAGAGCTATTCCAGCTCTGATACCAAAATGACGCAGGTTACCCTGCAATTACCCAGAATCTTTCCTCTCACCTACATATAACATGTGCAATCCAATAAATGCCCACATAAACACTCCAATTCCGGGAAATTATATACATTATCATTCGCGGAAGCTTATTTCATACGGTTATAATCTCATGGTTTATAAAAACCATACTTGAAATCAACCCCAATTTCATAAACTCAAACTCAAACTCAAACTTTGTAAATAGCCCAAATGCCAAAGGTTTACAAATGAACTTTGGTTCCATTATATAAGTGCACCTTTGTCTTTTAACAAGCTAGACATTTTTTTTATCAAATCCAACCTCTACGCAATCATCGCCATTCAAAATAACATTTTCCCCACACAACTTATACCCATTCCACTCAACACAATAACAAATCTGGTCACGGTAAATACAAACGTGCTTACCTCCATGAACGCTTATGGAATGTCATAATGCGCCTCCACGTTGTTCAAGTCTGACTAACGCTTTCACACATCGACTGTCGCTGTGGCAATTGCATAACTTGACATTAACATTACAGCCCAACCTCATATAAATTCGACGCAATTACTCTGCATCGAATCATTACTCCTCTATGTTAACTCTGCAAATCTGTATTTCGTTTTATCCAACGTTGCCTAGCAACTGTTCATTGAACACTTCACTCACGTTATTTTGATTTCAGATTGAACAGAATCACCTCTTATTGCGTGGCTCCGATTTGATGATTGCTTGCGTAGATTCTATATACCTGAACTTATATATCTCTGAATGGATTCTTCGCAGGTCTACATCGATTCATCTACACCTTCTTTAAACTTCTGCATTTCCACTTTCCATCTCATTCACCTTCTTCTTGCCATTTTACAGCTGTATTCTCCTTACCCAAGATTAAAACACCTTCAATACTCACCTCTGCAATAAATCAGTTCATTGTTCCATCGATCCAAGTTAGACAGAGCTTAACGCATACCAGTCATTCAAAATTACACCATATCAAGCGGATTTCTAAAAACCCCTACACGAAGAATGTAAATCAATTGTACACTGAGAATTGCGTTTCAACCACAAATCGATGCCATTCAATTTCATTTACATTCTAACTGAGTTCCAGCTAGCCATCTTTTCCAGCGCTGTAACTCAACGACTTTATCAGATTTCACCACGCACTTTTGCAATCAAGTTGCAATTCCTCTGTATTTAACGCCTTTCAAACCAAAATATTTGCAATAAAGACATGTATGCTCCAATTTACACAGAACGTATTCTCAAATCAGAACTGTAGTCCTCACTTTGGGATTCTAACTGAACCAATTCTTACGTGCATTTTAATTCTACTTTTCTGAGTGTGTCAATGCATTCACTGGCGACTTGATTGGTCCATTGCTTTCACATCGAAGCTTTGATATAAAACCATATCAATTTTTATAAATCGATATCCTTACTCCTCTATTATCACTCTATTCCATAGAATTTCCAACCCGTCTCAACTTTGCATTTTAATTCTTTATTCAATAATTCAATTGGGTTTAAAAACTTCTGTCTTCACATTCAACTTCGCCTGATGCCGATTCAACCTTTTGAACTGATTGATACGCTGTTCTATTGAATAACAACCAATCTCCTTACGATCGATCTCAATATGTATTCATTGAAACATTTACGACATTTCTCTCATTTAATCATCGACATTAATAAGTGCTACAGATCGATTTCCAGCTGCTTCACGTATCACTCCAATTTCACTGTATTGTAGGAATTTACAAACACTATACATAGGTATCCAATGTCAAATTATAACTGAAGGTCGATTTCAGTATTTTCTTCCCACTATAAACTATTCCAGCATCGATTATTCAGATCGATTCCCCAACACTTTGCAAAATTCGACTCATTTAATTTGCATTCAAACTCATAAACAACGATTTCACTTCCAAATTATATAAAATGTGCATTCTCAATTTAAAACCCAGTTACAGAAAATATACACCACTCCATAAATCGAAACACACAATTCTGAAAACACTTTTCACATTAACAATGAAAATAATTACAAACTTTGTCTTTGTCGGATATTCAACCTTAATGGCCTTACAATTGCCCGGAGGCTTACAAGCTTTGGCTGTCCAAGCCTCACCTTCTCCTCTCTATTCTATTCTACCTCTCTCTTTTGCCTTTGAGCTCATATCAATTTATACAAATTAAAAATGCACTATTTTGAGTTCAATCCCTTTAATATCTCAACAAATCCCCAAATCTCTCAACACCCCTAAAGTCTAGATCTTTATCCCTAAAACCTTGCAACTATATCTATCTTAGGCTCCATCATTAATTCTAAATTATCTCAAGGCTAATTTCTCTCATGTTTCCAGTTGTTTGGAAACATTTACAAATTCTCACATATAATTAATTAAAAATATAATTAATCACTCAAAAATAATATAAATATTTACATGAAATTAAAAACATGAGACCCCTAGGTTTAATAAAAAATACAAGGTATTTTTCTGAGGAAATGCTCCTGCATCACTTTTCATTGTCCCTGTTCCACATCTTTGTCTATTGAAATGTCCCAGTGCATGTATCCCAACGGTTTCTCCATTGCCCCATTTTATTTCCTTTAGGGTTAATCCTTAGTGATGGTGTGTATCGTGGGGTTACCCTTTGTGATCTCCCATTTTCCTTTGCTTTATCATGTTCGCCTGGTGCCTAGTTAACATGCAATTTCTTCCTTTGCACCTTTTTAACTAGCGAGGATCAAGACCTCAAGGATGATGTTTTGTACGTGGGTCCTCCCAGATATGTTTCATTGGCTTTGTGATGCCCAACCATTCTACCACTATGTCACGATGCTTCATTAGCCCACTTATCTCACACCTATTCCCTTTTATTTCATCTTGGGTAAGGCCCCATGGATGAAATCATGCTTACATCACTGATGCCACTTGGGTACCCAAAAAATTTTAATCTACATGCCATGTGTCCTCTGTACTGCCACATCATGCTGATGTCATCTACCACGTTTCTTCCAACACATCACCATGAGCCAATTGCACTGCACCATCTATCCCTTATTGTGTTGCAGCAATGTTTCCTTGTGTTTCCATCATGGGCCTTCAACTTTGCATCCCTTAAAATCTTCCAGGGTACAATCGTTGGGATGAGTTGTGCAACGGACTCCACCGCTGACTAATATAAATTCTTACCACCATTTTTTTTAGGTTCACATCAGCATAGTTGTCATAGAAAAACCACTTACTGGTTTGTGCAAATAAAATCACCCATTCTGGCACCTTGATACATGGTTTGTGGTATATAGGAGGGTTTTTCAGAATCAACCTATGTTTTCTATCATGAGAACAACATTATGAAAAAACTTCCCTTTTTGACACCCCCTTGCGCATTATTGCCAAGGAATGTTGACCCCCCGGAATCTCTACGTTGCACTAATGGGGATGCATTGCCAACTTTGGCCACATCACCACACTTAACTTGCTCCAAACTAGTCCTCCAACCATTTTTGTCTCTCCAACTTTAAATTTGGGGGTCTTGACCTTGAACGGAAATATATACTACTCTAGGAGGTCATTTGCAGACTTCATCATACCATTGGAAAACTCTTTGCAAGCATAATTCAACTATTTGATTTCCAAGGACATATGAGTTGGTTTACAAAGGAAAAATATCCTTCAAAGTCTACGACTCCCTAATAATGATGGGTATAATTTTTTAGCTTCTTTGCATATCCTTATACTATGATGGTTCTCTACTAAATACTACAAGAACTATGGGATTCCCCCTGAGCTTGACACACCATTGACATCAATTCTAGTCCATATTTCCATCATAGCTAGCCTATTGGACATTGGTTCTAACCCGGTTACAATAAATTCCAACACATTTACTACCACCAAAATCAACGTTAAACTGGTTGACATAAATGCCACACCACTTTCTTCCAAACAATGCAACTATCCAATAGATAGAAATATATTTATGGTTTAAATTATATAAAATATTAAAATATTTTATTTTAGAATTTTCTTTATATATATATATATATATATATATATATATATATATATATATATATATATTATGAAGTTCATATGGATATAATTAATTAACATAGATATTCACATAGTTTATTTAAATCTTTTGTTGAAATATTTTTAAAAATTATAAGGTTTAAACATTTTACTTAATTTATCTATTTTCAAAGTTTTTATTAACTCCCGTGAATATTGAAATATTTTATTTATCACTCAGAGTGAGTGAAATAATTTTACCACATTAGATTGTAATCTCAATTACAAAATTGAGTGACTATAGTTAGGTGGGGAGGTTGTGATTATTGAAGTTTTATAATGTATTAAATTATAACTAACTGAAAATGCATTTTCATTTTTATTTGTTATCATACCTGACATTGATTTTATATTTAGAAGATAATTTATTTTAATTTTAAGTAGGACACATGTCAACTCCATGTTGAGCACAAATGAAATCACACCTCCCTCATATTGTGTTGTAGAATGCACCCAATAATAATAATAATTTTGGTATAATATTGAGGAGTTCAATTATATAAAATAAATGAATCGTAAACACAAATAAACATCAAAACACTTATCTCATTCTCACATTGTAAATATTTTAGACAATCACAAAAATTAACTAAATTCTAACTTTATTATTATTAAAAGAATATACACTTAAAAATAGATGTAAGAAGATTCATTCCTATTTCAACATGGATATTTTTAATTTGTAAATAAGTTGTGTTCCAATACTATGAACCAATATCCTGGCTTACTAATAACAAATTCCCAAACAAATATAACCCATATTCATATGAAATTTTTTAATTAATCAATTTAATTAAGAGGGTATAAAGGGCATAACTAATGCAATCATATAAATTAAATAGATAATAAAATACCTAAAAGAATCAATCCATGATAAGCGCAAAAAAACTTACTTCATCATACATTTCACATTTATAAGTGTAAAAAATCATAAAAATTAATTAAATTATTATTATTATTATTATTATTATTATTATTTTAACAATTACTGAGGATAATTTGTATTAAACATGAAGATATAAACCTAAAACTCAGATATACTCTTAGGTCCCTATAATACTAGAGTATCCCCTTATTGTTATTTTTATGCCCATGTAGCCCTCATATTCTTATTGTTGTGACCCATAGAAGCACACTAATGTTATTGTTGTGCCTTTGCATTATTATTTTTATGTAGGCTATGATTATATTGTGGTTCATTATGCTTGTATATATACAAAGGATGTATTTTCAATTGTATCTTCCAATAATTGTTCATTTATGCAATGTAAAGGGGTTTTCGCCCTTGAAGAGGCATTTTATCAAGTCATTGATATATATTTTCTTCTATTTTGTGAGCTTGTTTCATAATATTTGGCATCAGAGCTTTGGATTTTAGGGTTTCACTACTTCAAATAGGTCATCTTGGTATTTTCACTAATTTTTTTTTTCTATAAAGGATTTAGAAGCTGAAATATTGACCACATAGAGACAAAATATTGGTGAACTTCAGGTTAAAATTGTAGATCTTGGTTCACTATATTTTTATAGGATCTAGAATTAATTCTCAAAAAGGTGACCTTGGGAAAATCACTATAACTTTCTCTCCAAGTATCAAATTTGATTTTTGTAAAAAGTGATTGAAAGTGCACAAACTATAGTTTTTCATGTATCATTTTTAGGGTCGGAGGTTAAAACAATGACATGTGGAACTTCGTACAAGTTCGCTTTGTTGAACCAATATATAATCAGCTTATCGTGGGATATTGGGCATAACTTTTTCTTGAAGAAAAAAATCTTGGTCAGAATTATGGTGTTCAAAATAAGACTTAGAGGGATACCACAAGGAGGAATATCAGACCTTAGAGATCCAAAATTACAGACATACAATAATTTCATTAACGAGTTCCTAAAAAGAAAGAAAAATGTGTGTACTTTTTAAACACTTGCATTATAACTTTTGTTTGGAAAAATTGTTAGAAGTGATTCAAAGGGCATAGTGAAGCATAAATATCGTTGTTTGATTATGAAATTCCTCTAAACATAAAAAAGGGACACACCTCGTAAGAAACCAGAAATATTTACTATGACACATGAAGAAGAGGACGAAATACAACATGATATATCAAAATTATGAGACCAAGTGCAACAAATTTTTCTCTGGAAAAGAGTAACCAAAAATTAACTGGAAGCTAAGTTGGTTGTTATAGAAGAAAAAATGAAAGGAAACATGGAATATTTGAAAAGTGATTTAAAAGCATACATGGAAGGTTTCAAGGAAGGTTTAATAAAGGTTTTACAGGAAATTATTCCTAGTAGTGATAATGTACGCCATGAAAATTAGGATGAGGAAAAAAAAATATGAAATATGATTTTAGAGACTCCAACATTAGGTTTAAGACCCACCACATTCCAAATTTGCATATTAGGATGTTTGATCACAGGGATCCAGTAACATGGATACTATAGATGGAGAAATTCTTTAATCTACATGATTTACCGCACACACAAAAGGTCATCAAATTGCATCTTTATATTTAGAACAAAATGAGTTTGTATGGTATAGAAGGATTTTTTCTTGTAACAACACTGGTTAAAATTCCATGTAATAAAGTTAATAAAGGTAAAACAAGACCTTGGTGATGGGAGACGTATTCCAAGTTGACCGCTAGGAAAAACATTGTGATGGGGATCACTTATGATTAATTACTGGGTATGAAAACTAGCCAAGGAAATGGAAAAGTCTTTGGAAAGGCACGGTGTTATTATTTGGAATTTATTAATGAAAATAATAGAAACTAGGAGAAAAGGAAGTTGAAAGGTCAAAATTTAAATGTGATGAGGAAATTTAAGGAAATAATGGAAATTGAAGAAAATAGAGGCCTCATTAATAAAAAGGTTTGTGAGGATTAGTTCATGAATTTTGATCAGTACAGTTTTGGAGCTCTCATTCTCTCTCTCTCTCTCTCTCTCTCTCTCTCTCTCTCATACTCTGGGAAAATTAGAGATTTCTTGGAGCAATCTTGGAGGAGTGTTGAATTCTTGGTATTTGGATCAAGAAGGCAAAGGAATAGTAGGTAATTACAAGAAGACATCGAGACCAACAACTATAATGGGTTTTTCTTGCAGGTATTGAGTTGCATGTATGATTTTCTTTCTAGTTTTGGAATTCATGGAATATGCATGTGGTGTTGTGGTTATGATATGTCATTGGCATGCATGATTTCTTAGGTTAACATTGGTTTTTCCTATCCTTGCCATTTCCTAGCCATGGTGTTGTGGGTTTTAATTTTTTTTATGGTTCTTTCTCATGTTCCTTTGGTTGTTGGTTGAGTTATTAGTTTCTAGAAGCCTTGGTTGGAAAAAATATCTCGAAGCCCTTGGTGAGTTGAGTTACTAGTCCTAGAAGCCCTAGTTAGACAAAATATTTGGAATCTTGGCGACAATTGTGGGTTGAGTTACTAGTCTTGGAATCCCTGGTTGGGACAAACGCTCTGCAACACTAGAGAGCTTGTGTAGATACCAATATAATGATGGTTAGTGATTTCCAACTGTGATTTGGAATCACTAGTTAATGGCTGAGTTGGTTTTTCCTCTGGAAGCCATGCCTTGGTTTTAATTAGATTGTTCCATGAGTTCCCACATTCATGCTTTGAATATGGCATGGGGGTGACTGGTTGAAAGAGATACTTAGTTCAACCTAGTCTATGGTCGGGTGGTACGTGGAAGTCCCAAACCGGTTTCTTTTCTAATAAATCAATAATATATCTTTTCCTCTTGTATTTGGTGGGTAAATGTACTTGTTGTTATGTTGTTTATATGGTTGTTATATCATTTTTATTTATGTTTTTATATGCTAGTTACGAGTATGTTTTATAAAAATGATGATGTATGGCTCTCATCATGTTTTTATTTGTAAAGGAATGAACAATGAATATATGACCTAATAGATGATAACGCAAATAACCTAATAAGGCATCAATTCCTCTTAGAAATCCTTAGATAAGTGTGAGACCCTTATGCTTCGATATGTTGTTATCACTTTTAGAATGCATATTTTTGACATGTTTGACAAAATGTCTATCATTTATAGTAGGGGTCTAGTCAATTCATTGATCAAATGTTTGAATTAGTACCTTTTTTCCACTGTTATTTATCATTTATGGAAGTCTCATGGAGTTCTCGACAGTGACCTGAGTCCTGTCCCTTAGAAATTGGCACAAAATCCGAGGTCGTTGGGACATGACTACTTGAAAATGTCCACAATCGCTGGGATGGACTTATTATGGGAGCAACTGGAGGGTTCTAGTCGCACTATTGCCTTATCATGGGAGTGACCAGGGTGTATTTTTAGTAAAATATGTGTTGCTTTAGGAGTTAATCACTTGTAAAGGTTGGTTGGCTCCTATAAGTTCTTGTTGGCAATATGATACAATATGTTTTCCTTGATGGAAACCTACTTGATGAAGTTGTCCTTGATGGAAACCTACTTGATGAGTTGCCTCTTGATAGAAACCCATTTAGTAAAGATGTTGTTTCTACTGGTCAGTTCAGATGTGCCAGAGAAAGGAATTCCAGAAAGTGCCAGAAAAGTGAAATAGGAAATATTTCTCAATGTATACACATGTTTTATGAAGGGAACCCACGTATGGATGCAATGTATATGCTAATTTTGTGAAGGCAACCCGTGTATACATTCAGAATTAATATACACGCATTTTTTATGAAGAGAAGTTGTGTATACATGCATAAACGAATGCTCCAAGTCGCGTATGCCTTTTGTGCTCTAAAATTATGATACCAAGGGGCACTACCATGGTATTAGCCCATAGTATTGAGTGCTCTATTGAATATTTTATTCCATCCGATAATACCATCAAAAGTTGTGTGGTTTTGACTCATGGTATTGGTAAAGGCTAAATATATATAAGGAGAAGAAGATCATAGTGCAAGTGTGTGCAAATGTTTGGGTATTGTCAATGAATACTTCACTTTGAAGTATATCTGCATGGAATGGGTTGCATTTTATTGATAGATTTGAATTAATAATGCACCTATGAATAAAAATATGGATCAGGATCTCTAGACCTGAAATGACTATGTATTTTCTAGATCTGTTTATGGAATGTTTAGATCTGAGATTTGGCGAATGTTTGCTGAAGTGAAGGGTATGATCTGAATTGATTATTTATTATGAAGAGCTGCACAGTTTTGAAAAAGTTGCAGATATATACGCAGGTTTGTCTCAGCAAAAGCACGTATATATGCAGGTTAGTTTCAATAAAAGTGCGTATGGAATCTAAGATCAGTCCTGAAATAACTGCAGATCTATACAGAGGTTTGTCTCTGTGAAAGTGCATATATACGCGGGTTTAGTGAAGTAAAAGCGCGTATGGAATATAGAGTTTTGTTGAAGTGTGCGAAAAGAAATTTTTGATCTGTTTTGTTGTATTATTGCTGTCTGTCAATGATGTCTTCATACAGATCTAGGTTGTTTGAATACTGATTATGCTGCTAGTTGATTATGATTAAAGATTAGTTGTTGGTTGATTGGTTGATGATTCAATGAATGAATTGATGGGGTTATAAGTTTCAGTTTGATGTATGTTCTTTGAGCTTAAATGTGTGGCATGGATCTAGTTTTAAAATCTGATGAAAAGAGGCCTACAAGGTGTGTTGTGTGGAAGCTATTGGATCCAATGTGAAAATTGATGAAACGTGGTCTGCAGTGGAGCTGAGGGTTGAAACCTTTAGTGAGGGGGTCATAGCTCCCTTCCAGTGGTGGCTAGTAAACAAGATCAGGGGGTTGGAGCTCCCTTCCAGTAGTAGCTGAAGAACGAGAGAATATTGCAGCCTTCTGCAGGTGGGTGCTTGCGTGCTAGTATGAGTCTGCGCCAGTACAATATTGTAAGCATTTTTCTTTATAATAAATATTGAAGACAAAGACGACAAAAACGGTGGTATTCTCTTGAATTGGGTTTCCACCTTAAATCCTGGTGTTCATGTGTGTTTCTTATGTGTGATGATTTATTCTGTTCTTACTGCACATGCTTACTGCTTACTAAACATCTGATGAATGAATGATGCACTAATCTAAGTAAATAATTATCTGCATAATAAGATCTCTGGACATACAAAAGTTTTCTTAAAGCTATCCGTGTATATACGCGAGTTGGGTTAATTAAAGTCGCCCATGGAATGTAGTAAAGAAAAATTAAAAATTTTTCAGTGAGCTATGAATACTGATTCACCCCCCCCCCCCTTCTCAGTATTTTTCCCAACAATTGGTATCAGAGTAGGTCCTTCTGAAGAAGCTTAGTTGCTAGAAGGAAGATCAGTGAAGATGAGAAATTAAGATGGGACAACATCTATCAGGCCTCCTCTCTTCAACGGAAACAATTTAATCTTCTGTAAGACAAGGAAAAGATCCTATCTTCAGTCTCTTGGAGCAAATGTATGGGCTATAGTTGAAGGAGGTTATGAATATCCAGCCTCAGTTCCAACAGATGCAACGGCAAGAAATAAATATGAAACTAATGAAAAGGTGGTCAATTCATTATTGGGGAGTCTGAATGAATCAAAACTTGTCAAAGTCATGCAGTTGAATACAGCAAAGGAGATATGGGACAAAATCATTCTAAGCTATGAAGGTGATACAAAGGTAAAAAGTCCTAAACTCCAAAATCTCAGAATTCAATATGAAAATCTCAGGATGCATAATTAGGAGAGCATTTCCAGTTTCTTTTTATGTCTGGATGATATTGTAAATCGTATGAGAAATTTGGGTGAAACCATAACTGACACTACTCTGGTAGAAAAGGCTTTAAGATCTCTAACTTCCAAATTTGAGTCAAAAATGTTTGCTATTGAAGAGAAGCAGGATCTACAAACTCTTACTATTGTTCAACTTCATGGTATTCTAATTTCTTGTGAAATGGCAAAAGGAGGTCCATCTGAAGTCAAAGAGGCTATATTTAGAGTTGCTGCAAAAGGAAAAGAAGTACACGAATCAGAAGGATCAAGGTATATTTCAGAAGAAGATGAGGTAAATTTTGTAAAGAAGCTACAACTTGGCACTGGAAGGTTCAGAGGTAAGATTCCTTTTAAATGTTTTGCTTGTGGAAGAGTTGGTCATTATGCTGTAAAATGTCCTCATAAGGAAATTCTTGAAAAAGGAAAGGAAGTAGCAAAAGGAAATAAGAATCGGTTTATCAATAGAAAAAGTTATTATACTCATGAAGATAGTGATGGGTTATCAAATAGTGAAGAAGGAGAATCTGATCAAGATGTTAGACTTCTCATGGCATTTGAAAAATATTCCAATGAGGCTAAGGATACCTTTATGGATTCCCTAGAAGATAATGATTTTCTTGAAGAAATCAATCAACTCAAAATATGTTTGGAAGAAAACAAAATATCCATAGAAACTCTAAAAAATCAGCTTGTAGAAAAGGAGAAACACAATGAGAAATTAGAATGTGAAACAGTAAGTCTAAGAAAAGAAATTGAGAAAGTGAAAACTTTTAATCTTAGATTTGCTAAAGGATCTGAAACCTTAGATGAAATTATCAAGGTACAACATTCTCCTCTTTTAAATATAGGTCTTGGATATGTCGGAGAATCCTCTCAATATTTAGCACGAAACTATCTAAATGCAGCTACAGGAATCCTACAACATTCTGTCACTCAGCAAGGGAACAAAGAAACTTTATAGGTAAAGCATGACCACCTTAATACAAAGAGAAATAACAGAAATATATTTCAAAGAAATACCTATCAACAGGTAAACAAAAATATCTAAGGTTCCATCATCGCGGAAATTTCTTCTTTAATGGACAATGTTTCTCATGTCATAATTTTGTTCATAAAGTTGTTCAATGTGTTACATACAAAACCATCATGACCAGAGAATCAAGAAAGAAAAGAAATGAGACCGGAATAAAGAATAATACGTATAACAACTTTTATCCTCTTCAAAATGAAAATGAATGTGCTTATTGCAATAACTTTGGTCATGAAGAATCTGAATGCAGGAGCAAACTTCAGCCAAAAGAGCATATACCTTCAAGTTCCAAGGTATGGAGAAAGAAGGACTTATAGGTTGAGAACTGTGGCATAGCTCTTTTTGCATAAGGAGAAGAAAATCAATGTTACATTGATAGCATATGCTCAAAACACATGACAGGTGACAGAAATAAACTTTGTGCATACAATGCTCTAGAAAGAGAAAATAATGTTACTTTTGGAAATGATACTCCTGTTGTCATTAAGGGAAAAAGGTTCTATTTTTATAAAGGAAAAGGTGAAATCTAACAATGTTATGTATGCGGATGGATTAAAACATAACTTGTTAAGTGTAAGTCAAATGTGTGATCAAGGAATTGAAGTTGTCTTTAGCTCAAAAGAATGTGTGGTATGTGAACTTGACACAGGAAAAACAATAATAAAAGGAACTAGAACACCAAGTAGTTTGTATGTATTGAAAAGTTGTAAAGAACAATGTTACTTGGGTAAATCTTCAGAAAATTGGTTATGGCACAAAATATTGGGGCATTTGAGCTTCTCTCAAATGAGCAAATCTAGTAGACTCAAAGCTGTTCGTGATCTTCCCAACATTACTCTGCCTGAAAGTACCATATGCAAATCTTGCCAATTCGGTAAGAAAACCAGAGTGCAATTCAATGCCAAAGAAGGATCAACAAGTAAGCCTCTTGAACTCATTCATACCGACCTATGTGGACCTATGAGGAAAAATTCACCTCGTGGAGAACAATACTATATTTCATTTATTGATGATTTCTCTAGAATGTGTTGGTTTGGGTTGCTAAAACACAAAGATGAAGCATTTGAAAAATTTCAGATCTTCAAAGCCCTGGTTGAGAATGAATTAGATCTAAAAATCAAATGTCTTAGATCTAATCGAGGAGGTGAATATATATCAGATGAATTCTTTGATTTCTGTGAAGAACATGGCATAAAATGACAATTTTATGTAGTTGGTACCCCACAAAAAAATGGCGTAGCAGAAAGAATGAATAGAACAGTTCAACATATGGCTCGATCTATGCTTGATGATTCTGGAACACCTGACACATTTTGGAGAGAAGCAGCACATACTGCCGTAAATATTCTTAATAAGGCTCATGTTCATGTGAACAGTGATAAAACTCCTTATGAGATTTGGTATGGTAATCTTCCAACTGTAAAGCATTTTAGAATTTTTGGAAGAAAATGTTTTATCAAGAACAATGATGAAAACTTGGTAAGTTTGAACCTAGAGCAGATGAAGTAATATTTCTTGGATACTCTTCTAGAAGTAAAGCATATAAATGTTACAATAAAAGACTTCAGAAGATTGTTGAATGCATTGATGTTGTAATTGATGAGTCTCTCTTAGCTCCAAAAGGGGAAATACCAACAACAAATGAAGATGATGGTGATGTATATCTTCCTGCGTCAAACAACAACAATATAGAAGGTGAACAGAATGAAGCAACAGAAGAAGATCTTTCTCAAAAGGCTCCATCCATGTATGTTCAAAAGAATCATCCAGAATCTCAAATTTTGAGAGAAAATGGATCAGGTGTCCAAACAAGAAGAACTCTTGTAGGATCTCCTAGCTATCTGGCATTTCTATCCATTATTGAACCACATAATGTCAATCAAGCTAGCAAAGATGAATGTTTGATTCAAGCCATGAATGAAGAACTTGATTAGATTGAAAAGAATCATACTTGGGAATTGGTTCCAAGACCTCATGATAAAAATGTTATTAGAACAAAATGGATATTCAAAAACAAGTTAAATGAAAATGGAGATGTTATTAGAAACAAAGCTAGACTTGTTTGTAAAGGGTATGCTCAACAAGAAAGTATAGACTTTGAAGAAACATTTGTTCCTATAGCTAGACTTGAAGCCATAAGAATGTTTCTTTCCTTTTCAAGCTTTCAACAATTCAAAGTTTATCAAATGGATGTTAAATCTTCTTTCCTCAATGGTGATCTAGAAGAAGAAGTTTATATAGAACAACCAGAAGGATTCATTTTGGGAAATGATGAAAAATTTGTTTGTAAACTTAAAAAGGCTTTATATGGTCTCAAACAAGCTCCAAGGTCATGGTACTATCGTCTTAACAAATATCTTCATCAACAAGGATTTTCAAAGGGATCTGCTGATAGCAACTTATACACAAAAACTGAAAATGATAAACTATTGATTGTAGTAGTATATGTTGATGACATCATTTTTGGAAGTAATGAAGAGTCCATGAGTCATAAATTTTCTTATGTTATGCAGCAAGAATTTGAAATGTCTTTACTTGGGGAACTAACATTTTTCCTTGGCTTACAAGTGTAACAAGCAACAGATGGCATATTTTTATCTCAAGAAAAATATCTTAAGTGAATTCTGAAGAGGTATGGGATGGAAGATTGCAAACCTATAAGTACACAAATGTTAACTAGGTGTAACCTCAGTTCTCATGATGATTCTCCCACGATGAATCAACCTGAATACAGATCCATGATTGGAAGTCTAATTTATCTCACCAGGACAAGACCAGACATTATGCATGCAGTTGGGATTGTTGGACGATTCTAAGCTAATCCAAAAGAGTCTCACCTTCAGGCTGTAAAAAGAATATTCAAATATCTACAAGGGACTCAAGACTTTGGTCTATGGTATCCAAAGAATGCTGATCTCACTCTTCATGCTTAAACAAATGCAGATTGGGCTGGAAATGTTGATGACCGAAAGAGCACTAGTGGTGGTGCATTCTATAGGGGCCACGGTTAGTATCTTGGTTCAACAAGAAACAAAGTTCTATTGCATTATCTACAACAAAAGCAGAATATGTGGCTGCAGAATGTTGGGTGCTACAAGGTGTCTTTTAAAACTCCTAATTGCCTCACATTAATTATCAACCTGGGTAAGTCTTTTTATTTCAAGAGTGTACACAATATGTGCAAGCTATAAACCTAGAGAGTAATGGTAAAACCAATCGTTGAATATAGATGCAATCATAAATCTGAAGCTTTAAAGAAAGTGATTCATCTATGCATTATAATCCAAAAATGTGATTCATTCCTTAATTCAAATAATTCAATCAACTGAGAGCACTGAAGCATTAACCGAGCTCTTTCAGCTTGATCTAAACAATCGAACAAAATGCAAGTAAATGGAAATAACAGGCTGTGCTTTAAATAATAAAAACTAATTCATTTAACAAAAAACTCATTAAATTGGAAATGCACACATAGAAGAATAAATACAAAGATCTAAATTATCAAAAGCAATTCACTGTAAAGCAGAAAAGCATAATATACTTGCAGTAAATGGAAAGGTATATAACAAAGAATAGTAGAGAAATTCACCAGAGACCGAGCCCTTAGCCACCAACGAATGCTACTTAGTTACTCCAGAACAATCGAATGAACAATAATGAAAACTATGTATTAATCATCGCAATCATTACAATACAAATCTGTCTTTCAGAACTACGTTTTGTTCATTACAAATGATGCGTAAACGAAAGATACAAGACACAATACATGATACGATATGATTTACATTCCTTGCTTTCTGCTATGTCCTCATATCATATCTAATCTAACAATCCCATAATAATTCCATAATTATTCTCATAAATAATAATCTGCTTCTTTGATCTCTGTTTTTAATTTAAATACACAAAGAGCAGAGAGAAGTTACAACAGAGATGATTACAAAATGATTCCCATAAAAAAATTGGATTGTTCACAACAAATTGATCAGCAAGATCATATTTGAAATATCTTTCCATCAATCATTCAACAAGAATAGGTTGAATTTGGTATTGCAACTGAGATAATTTGGAAAACGACCACAACAACAAATCTGAGAAAATATTCTTCAAAGAACCTTCCGTTTATCTTAATACGAACCGAATTTGCGAAAACTGCTCTTACATAAAATTAAATCGGTTCGTTCTGGACAAAACCCATGTTTCGGATTTTCCATATTCTTCTCCATTTGCCCAAACCGTCTAATGAAAAACTGTCACTTCTTATTCCAGCGAATTTCTGAGTTGGAATATTTAATGATGAGCTGGAGATCAAATCTGCAATCTGGAAAATATCTTGGAGGCTAAAATGGTGAGTGGTGTTACAATAAATTTATTAATAAACTATCATTGGTAAAATCATGCAATTTATTAAAAATAAAGGAGAAGAAATAATATTTATCTATAAGAGCATAAATAATTATAAAATGGAATTATATGATAACCCATGATAAATGACGTGATAAAGAATGGTAGAAATTGATGAAATAGGTGTTAAAAAGTGATAATAATAATGACAAACTAACGGCTCAATATACCCCCAAACTGAATATATTGCATGTCCTCATGCAACCCAAAGCCTCTTTATTAACCAATCAATAATACAAAAATTGTTCATCCCAACTCATGAAATGGATGGAACAAATGAATTCTTCCTCAAATAATGAATATTCAATTTTAGCAATCTTGATGAAGGCGTAACAATTTTTACATTTGACATTAAAATATGTGTATATGAAGTTGTAGCAAAATATGATATAAGTAACAACAAACTTCATTAACCATTTTCTCAAAAACTAGATTTCTACTATATTAATGCTTATATGATCCAAAAATCAGATCGTTTTGATGCACGGATCATGAGATATAAAAAAAACGGCTGTAGGTGATAGTGCATGATTTTTGAAATTTTATGAACTAATTTAGTGTGAAAGTATCTGGGTTTGTGTATTTTAATGATACCTCTTTGTTATCCAGAAATCACAAGAATCCAGTTCATAGTTTTAAAGATATATGCAAATCAATTTCTGCACACTATAAAAATGGAATTGTATGTCTTAAATGAGAAAAAAAGTAGAAAACATTTATCATGTGTACCAATGCCTCCCTCAAACTGAAGAATTAGCATGCCCTCATGCAATGCTAGAAAACGAATAGAGGTGGTTTCTACAATCTGTTGAAATCTATGCTTGGTGTAAAACAACATGGAAGAAAGGAGGTGTTAAGAATGAATAAGATGGTCATAATAAATAAATAAATGAAAGGAACACTCCCCCAAACTAAAAGACTTTGTATTTGAAGATGTGGAATGAATGATGATAAATAATTCTCAATGGATTTTGCATGAAATTCTCCTAAATTCATAATAAATTAGAAAGTATGATATTTTACCTCAAGTTTTACCTCCAAAAAAAATGTGGAATGACATGCATGGACTGGCATTTGTTGAAGCTGATGTAGGCTGAGTAGATATTGAAAGTAATGCAAAATGTGGAAGCCATACAAGCATGTCATGTCTGAAAAATTGTGCGCGTTCGCGAGTTGCGCAAGCCTATGATGTTAGGGGCATTAGTGTGGCCTTGCTGCGAATAGAATTCCCCCCCATACTTGTTGTTCTCTTGTAACAAGTCACTATTTTGCATGCAAATTTCTTGAATCCACAGTTTTAGTTTTGAATAGCAACATATAAGATGCATGCAAAAATTTTAATCAAAAAAACTTTTGTATAAATGCAGTACTAATATTTTGTCAAATCATCAAGTTATGGTAGAGTTTAGTAATTATATCACATGTTATTCCATAATGCATACATCCCCCACCCCCCCAATTGGAAAAGGGATTCCATGAACATAAAGCATATGAAAGGTGTTGTGTTGATGGCAAGGCAAGGGAATGATCAATACAGCAGTAAATGAAGCAGAGTACACATATCAATGATAGGACGACAAGAGGTATGGTTATAATTAGAGCAGAGTGTGCAAAGATAGTTATGAATAAGAGATAGGATTCTTTGAATTGATGATAAGTTATGCGAAAAAGAAAAGGACAACAATATGCCAAAAAGATGCTTTTCTGACAGTATTCTAGTCGAAAATGATGCGATTGATCAGAAAATAATTTCTCATGCGTAAAGGTTCAAAACAGGGAAAAATTAAGGAAATAACTTCTCCGATAAAAAAAATAATAAGAAAAGGGTATTATAGTAATAATTGACGATAATATATAACTTCAATACCATAAGCAGAGCTTCTGCTGCCAACAGGCGTCCATAGCCTCAACAGGGTTGCTTTTTAACCCGTATGAGCCAGGATCCTTAATTTATAAATGGAGAGTTCCAGTGTTGTTCTACAGAAGAGATCAGTGTGCTAGCGTGGTAACCAGACACTACCATTCACTGGGATGTAGAAAAAGTGATCAGGCCGGCTCATGATGAGACCTCCTGTTCCAAGGATATTTTGGCTATCCAATGGATCATAACCCTGGTGTGGTGGCCATAATGGGAATGCCACTTCTTTACAGCCTTATGAACATGGTAGGCTGGCTCATAATGAGACCCTCTATCCTCCATCTGCGAACAAAATTTTGCTGTGATTACACATTTTTATGATAAAAAGAGGGAGGCTCAGTACTCCTTAAGAGTAGGGATGGTGGAAGAAGTTGAACATGTCAATAGAAAAAAAATATACCCATAATCTCATTTGTTACAGATAGAGAAGATTATAACCAGGAAGGGTGGAACCAACATGGTATTAAGATGATCAATCAGTATCATGTACAACAGAAAACGATGCAGTAAAGTAGTATATAAATAACTGTGTCCCTTTTCTTAAAATGAATCTCTCATCCAGAAATTTTCCTGTTAAAGATCATAATGTTAATGATATTCACTTGCTTCAATAGAATCCATAATTCTTGTCCTCATAGAAGTATTGAACTTCATGTCATGAAAGGGAATCAGAAAAAATGGGGCTGAGATGGGCTAGGAATAATTCACAAGAAGAAGGAAGTGCTATTCACAAAACACAAAACGTAGAAGAAGAAAAAAATTTATTTCAAAGATGGAACAACAGTTGTTCAAAAGTGGGAACAACAAGACACGCTAAGAGAAAAAGGTGTTGTTCAAAAGTTTGAATAGTAAACAACAAAAAGTGTTGTTCCAAAGTTGGAACAGTAAACACACAAAAGTGTTGTTCCCAAAAGGGAATAGCAAAAACGTAGAAAAGTGTTGTTCTAGAGAGGGAACAACAAAAACTCAAAAAAGTGTTGTTCCCAAGAGGAAACAACAAAAACTCTCAAAAAGTGTTGTTCCCTATATGGAGCAACAAGGAAAAATCAGATAAAAAAAGTGCTATTCCCTATATGGAACAACAACTGTTCCCTATATGGAACATCAAGGAAAAATCACACAAAAAAGTGTTGTTCCCTATATGGAACAACAAGGAAAAATCACACAAAAAAGTGTTGTTCCCTATATGGAACAACAAGGAAAAATCACACAAAAAGGTGTTGTTCCCTATATGGAACAGCAAGGAAAAATCACACAAAAAAGTGTTGTTCCCTATATGGAACAACTAGGAAAAATCACACAAAAAAGTGATGTTCCCTATATGGAATAGCAGTTGTTCCCTATATGGAACAGCAAGGGAAAATCACACAAAAAAGTGTTGTTCCCTATATGGAAAGACAAGACAAAACACAGAGAGAGAAAAAAAAAAACATTCCTCCTGCTCTAAACAACAGAAGAGCGATAATACAAAAAGAAGAACAATAGAAAAAACAGATAAAAAATGATTGTATGTACAGATCTAAAGAAAAAGTAACTTTTTACAGAATTGGTGTTGTCGAAGAATTACCTTCTGCAACTGAAACTTGCATGGTGGGGTCCTCATTGTTCAATCGCCAATGGAGAGGAAACTACAATTTGAAGGAAGAAACATCTGAAACACAAAAACATAAGAGAAATCAGAAAAAAAACAACACTTTATTTAAAAACAGGATATAAATAAATAAATTAAGTTACAACAGCTCTGATGTTATTTCCTAAGGGAATATCAATCTATCAATGGAAAAAGAAATGATCTCTTGGAAAAATTATTTGGAAGCAGTGACATGAATCTTCGAATGGGAATCAATTCTTCATTTTTTCTGTTATGAATCCGTTAGGTAATGAATTGAATGAAATGCCTTTGTTTCATTAAAATTTCTTTCAAGAATCGCTCGTCCATAATTTGACCTTCTTTATTCTCCTAAGACTTGCAAAAAAATGAGTGTCTACTTGCAATAAAACATTAAATCATGGAGAAAGAGAAGTGATCAAGATCCCCTAATCCAAGAACTATGCAAAAAAACTAACAAGTAGTTACTCTGTAAAACAAATCCACGGACAAAGTAAAATTAATTTATTACCTGCGGGAGAGCAGTGGCCAATCATGCTAACCTGCAGTGTTTTAATCATAACTTCTTTGTTTTTTGTCCAATTTGAGTGATTCAAAAGCCAAATGAGAGCTACTTCAAAGATATACTACCAATAAAAACAGGTTTTTTTTTTTTAAATTCAATGATATGATATGTCAATTTTACTTAGAACAACCTGCATAACGGAGTCATTTTCGATTACCCATCTTAGAGAAACAATGGGTATCTTAAGCATACCTTTTTCATTTGATAATGGATTAAGCTGATTAAAGGTTTAAATGAAAGTAGATTCACTTATTTATCTCCAATAGAAACAATTTTTGAAGACAAGAATAATTTATGGGTCAAATACTTTAATGAACAGCTGGAAAAACAAAGTTTTAAGAGTGCTGATTTAGGATAGACAGTTAGTATTTGGGTCATATATTTCTCATACGATATCAAAATCAAGTGATTCAAATTGCTTTGTAACTTAGATTCATAGACGAATATACCATAGGAACAAGTTTTAAAAATATAGTCATTTAGGCCTCCAAAAACTCATTGTCCCAACTATGTTCCTGAGCTGCCTACTAGATGCCTTGTCAATGTTTGGTTATAAATTTTTCATTTCAAATCCAAATGGAGTGATTTAAATTGGTTTGGAAAGTTGAAATCAAGGTCTACTTATTATAGAAACATGTTTTTAAAATATTCACTTTTGGTCCCTCAAAACATGACTATCCCGACTCTGTTTTCAAAAATTTCATCAAGCCCGCAAGCCAAAAAATATGATATTCAAGAATTTTTTCCATATTGGTGATAAAAATGAATATGAGTATTTTTAGAACTGTTATTTTCAATATAATAAATCTACATACACAAATAAATTAAAATATTTATCACCAATGTTGATTTCCACAATGTGTTGCAACAATAACAATTATTTTTACATAATAATGAAAATGTATTTATTTATGTCCTTATTTATTTATTTTCTACACTAACCTACTTTTCTTTGAAAATTGAATATTCTTACATATAATAGTACTTCCATTGGAGCCATTTTTGAAATAAGGCCTCCAGTATGTACATACCCAAATTTGAAAAATGCATGTTAATGAATAGTAGGGTATGAGAAGCCAACTTTCCTTGAAAAGATGGTGCCAAAAATTGTTGAAGTATGGAGTGATACTGCAAACAAATGGAGTGAAACCAATCTTCAATGTATCCCTTACTTTCTTGATTTCCCATATGTAATATTCCAAATTAGGAACAACCACACTATTGGGAATATCTCAAGATATTATCAATGTGGAGATCAACAATACATAAACATGAGCTAGAAATAACAGTGAATACATTAATACAAGAATGCCGGAAGATACACATAACCATTACATTAGATTATAGCAGCAACAATGTATACAAATTCTTGAGGAAATGATCTCTCAAGCTAGGCAATGCAGCTCCGATGAAACATATACATGACAAATGAAGGAATACTACTATACAAAAGAGACCCTGGCTATGACTGTGCAATCCTTGAAGGAGAACTACTGCATAATGATATAAATATATGGATATGACAATATATAGATCAAATAATAAGGGGGAGCAATATCTCGACCCCTGGAAACATATAATACACAATCCTTGAAAGGATTGGCTAAAATAAGTACAAAATGGAAAATCTGTAGAAATGTCGAAGTTGCTGGGTAGTAGCTGCAACTTAGAAAATAGAAATGGATAGAGATATCTGATGATGTTGCAAATGATGGCTGAATCTCATCCAAAGGATATCTCAGGTGAAAGGCTGATCCAATCCTTGAAGATCTCACCCTCCAAAATAGTGGAGCAAGTCCCCACTACAATTTCACTCAGAAATAATGCAGTCTAGAGAAGGGACTACGTTGTTGGTGAAGATAAATGCTTGGCATGATGCCAATGATCAGAAATATGCTCATGAATCTCCCTCACTAACCTCCTAGAGGAATAGAAGCTCCCTCCTCTAACAGATGAGCCAAGGAAATGGTGTATGGTGTCCTCCACTGCAACACCCAGCAACACTGTGTTATACTTGAGCAGAAATAATGCAATATGGTGCAGCGGCAGCAATGGATTTAAATAAACTCACAATGGACCTTTACAACTCAAAAATCACCCCTTGTTCCTATTAGAACCGAAACCCCTTTGAATATATTTAAAAAAAAATTCTTGTCTCTTTCCGATCCCGATATACCCTTTAATCCTTTTAAAAACAACGTTGGACGTTTTTTTTTTTTTTTTTAAAGAAATCTGTGTGTAATGCCATGCCCAAATCTGGCCAATCGGACGACTCAAATCATTTCACAATATTGGTAGTCGACAATGTGACTTTCAATTATTGGTGTTCTCCACAGCGCCAATGCGATGCATTCTCCACAGCTTCGACGCGATACCAATCTCCACAGCTCCGACGCGATACCAATCGGCGATCACAAATCGCAATGGATGGACATCGCTTCCCGTAAGCTATGCGATATCCACCGGAACTGATCCCACTTCAAAGAAAACCTTATAAACTTTCACATCTGGCTCCCATTGTCATGTGATGCGATATGTGAACGCCTCTCCGACCCGATGCAATGGGTTATACGGACCCGACGAATTCCAAAATCAATATATATTATTTCAAATCTGCTCAAAGGTTCCATGAAGTATTTCTTTGCTCCAGTTCTCTGTGTTAACGGGGTTTTCCGCTCGCGGACTCAGCTAAGGCAGGTTTGCCTTGACATGGAAATTCTTACAATTGAAATTAAAAAAACACAGGCCCACAACCATTTCAATCAAATACACAGAAAAACAACGCTCAGGCCTCCACGATTCGTCATACGATTATGCACACAACATAATTTTTATCCATAATATTCAGAAAAACAGAGTCTCGCCTTGGGCCAGATTACAAAAGAAGATGACCTCTGTTACAAAAACACAATTCACCCACACCTCTGAGCTCTCACTCCACTCAAAGCCTCTCTAATCTCTCGCTCATCACATTTTCCTCCTTTTATTATTCACTAATTCCTCTAACAATAGCTAACGCAATCTCCTATTTTTTAAAGATCTAACAGAAATATTCTATTTCGTAGCTTCTCATGCACACCTATACTAACAACTCTTATCTCTAAATCTAAAATAAGATAATCTCTCAATTATTACAATAATAAATTATAACAAACCATTTGAGAAGTCCAACCTCCTCAGTAAAAGTGATTTTGACCAACGGTCAATGAATTTCACCCTGTTTAGCCACAACATGTGAACAAGTTTTCACATTGTTGGCTAATTCCGATGCTCCTGCATCAGACTCCCGGGGAAGAAAAGATTTTTCCTTCAGACTTTTAGGGCTTACTCCGTATTTCTGTAGTTCAGCTGCTGTTAACCAACTGGAATCTTCCACTGGCTGCTCCTTCCACTTAACTAGATACTGTAAATAGGTCTGCCCTCGGGTTTTCTTGGATATTCTTTGATCCAAGATAGCTTCAACTTCTTTCTTGGATGATTTTGGTACTTGTTCCTCCCAATCTACGGTTTGAACTTCATCACCCGTGGCTTCATTCTGCAACTCGGTCTTTGTCTCTCTGAATGGATATAAATCTGCAACATTAAAAATGGGGGATATTCCAATCCCTTTGGCAACTCGACCTCATATGCATTGGCTGAAAATTTTCTTTTAATTTTAAAAGGTCCTATCTTCTTCATTTTCAATTTGTTATAAGTTTTTGTAGGAAATCTCTCTTTCCTCAAATATGCCATGACTAAATCTCCTACTTGAAACTCTTTTTCTCTTCTTTTCAGATCAACTCTCTGTTTGTATCTATTGCTGCTTTCCTGCAATTTACCTTTGACTTCTTCCTATAACCTCTGCATTTGTTCAAAAAAATCTTCAACACTTGCACTCCCGGCTTCCTTTTTTCCCAAGTCCCTAAGCTCATATACTCCTCTCGGATGCATTCCAAAGACAATCTGAAATGGACTCATTCCAGTGCTTCGGTTTGGTGTATCATTGTAAGTGAATTCAACTTGAGCTAATGCCAAATCCCATTGTTTGGGATTCTGATGGACCAAACTCCTTAGTATATTCCCCAAGATCCTGTTCACTACTTCAGTTTGTCCATCTATCTGAGGATGGTATGCTGAGCTAAAACTGAGTTTAGTTCCCAGTTTCTTCCAAAGTGTCCTCCAGAAATGCCCTACAAATTTAGTATCTTGATCTGATACAATACTTACAGGTAAACCATGCAATCTTACAATTTCTGAAAAGAATAAATTTGCTATGTGTGTTGCATCACTAGTTTTATTACAAGAAATAAAATGTGCCATTTTAGAAAATCTATCTACTACAACATAAATAGAATCGTTTCCTCTCTGAGTTTTTGGTAAACCCAGAACAAAGTCCATACTAACTGCATCCCATGGTTGATCTGGCATGGGCAATGGCTGATATAGTCCTGTATTCTGACTCCTTCCTTTGGCATATTGACATACCCTGCATTTCTCAACAAACTTTTTAACATCAGTTTGCATTTTAGGCCAGTAATAAAAAGCATTCACCTGAGAAAAGGTTTCATCTTGTCCAAAATGACCAGATAACCCTCCACTGTGCTTCTCCTTAATTATGTTCTCCCTCATGGAACATTTAGGAATACATAACTTGTTGCTTTTAAATAACAAGCCTCCTTGAATAAGGTAGTCCATCCATTGACTTCCATTATGGCTCACTGTATTCTGAACTATTGTGTAGATGTCTCTAAAATCCTCATCATCCTTGTACATTTCTATCATTTCCTCAAAACCTACAACACCCACTTTAAACTCTTGCAAAAGAAAACTTACCCTGCTCAATGCATCTGCTACTTTATTAGACTTACCACTTTTATGCTTTATTACAAAAGTGAAACTTTGCAGAAATTCCACCCATTTGGCATGCTTCTGATTTAGCTTTGGCTGGTTATTAATAAATTGTAAAGCGTGATTGTCTAAATATAAGATGAATTCATTTGGCAGTAAGTAATGCCTCCACTTTTTCAGTGCCTGCACAATAGCATAAAACTCCTTGTCATAGGAAGAATATTTATTTTTCACATCATTTAGTTTCTCGCTGAAATATGCTATCGATCTTTGCTCTTGGCTCAGTACCGCACCAACTGCTACTCCACTTGCATCAGTTTCTACTTGAAAAACTTTCTCAAAATTAGGCAATGCTAGAATTGTCTTTTCTGTTATCTTCTTTTTCAGCAGATTAAAGTTTTTGTCCGCTGCTTCTGTCCATCAAAATGGTTGGTTGACCTCCTTGATTGTCTCAAGGATTGGTGCAAAAACTTGACTAAACCCTTTTATAAATTTTCTGTAAAAACTAGCAAGTCCATGGAAACTTCTTACCTCAAATACACTTCTGGGAGTAGGCCAGTTCCTGATTGCTTGTACCTTCTCCGGATCCATTTTTAAGCCTTCTTTGGAAACCACAAATCCCAAGTACACCAGCTCCTCTTTCATGAAACTACACTTCTTCAAATTGATTAGTAATTTTTCTTTCTATAGAGTTTTCAAGACTAACTTCAGATGTTCTAAATGCTCCTCTTTAATTTTGTTAAAAACTAGAATATCATCAAGGTAAACAACGAAAAATTTACCTATATACTCTTTCAAGACCTCGTTCATTAGTCTCATGAATGTACTGGGTGCATTAGAGAGCCCAAAAGGCATCACTAACCACTCATACAATCCACTATTTGTTTTGAAAGCCATTTTCCATTCATCGCCTTCCCGAATCCTGATCTGATGATACCCGCTTTTCAAATCTATCTTACGAAAGTACCTGGATCCACTTAAACAGTCCATTAAATCATCCATTCTGGGAAAAGGAAATATGTACCTGACTGTTATCTTGTTGATAGCTCTGGAATTGGTGCACATGCGCCATTCTCCTCCCTTCTTTGGACTAAGTACCGTTGGCACAACACACGGGCTCAGACTCTCTCTAATCAGCCCCTTATGCATCAGTTCATGTACTTGCCTTGCAACTTCTACGTTTTCCTGGGGAGTTAGTCTATATGAAGCTTTATTAGGTAGACTTGCTCCTGGTATTATGTCGATATGGTGGCTAACACTTCTAATCAGTGGTAATTGATTCGGTAATTCATCCACAATGATATCCATAAAATTATCTAACACAGCTTGAATTTCTTCAGGAAAATCATTTAAATTCGTAGAGGTTAAGATTACCTTGGGCCTCCCTACGATAGCGAAGTGCAACTCCTCGCTTTTATCGACCTCCTGTAGCAGTTCTTTACCACTTATCAACATGATACTATTTTCAGGTAGTCCTTTATCAACATCATTCTTCATTGGCAACAACGTGTGTTTAATTCCATCCTTCTCTATGGTATATGTGTTCCTTCTCCCATCATGAATCGCTTTCCGATCAAATTGCCATGGTCTCCCCAATAATACATGACATACATCCATGGGCATTATGTCACATAGGATTACGTCTTTGTATGTGTCGATCTGCATTTCCACATTACATTGCTCTGTCACGATGACTTGATGGCCCTTCTGTAGCCAAGACACTTTGTAAGGTGCAGGATGTGTCGTCCTTGCTAACCCAAGTTTTTCCACCATCTCTATGGACACAAGATTTTCAGTACTCCCACTGTCAATTATGACCTTACAGCACTTACCCTTTGATTTACATGTGGTTCTGAACAAGTTCTTCCTTTGGGCAGGTTCTCCAGTCTCCTTTTCTGATCTAAGCAAAGTTATTCTAAGTAGCAGTGATTCGCCTTCTTCAGGTGGTTCCTCTTTCTCCACAAGTCGAGGTGGTTCTGGCTCTGCCTCAGTCACATTTGTACCCCTCTGGCTTGCTGATTTGTTATGAGGACAATCCCATGACATGTGTCCCCATTCTCCACAAGTATAACACCTAACATCTCTTCCTCGCCCTCTTCCTCTGGGCGCGAATTTTCCTCTACTAGATTCACCCCTCTGTGGTGATCTGCCACTCGAACTTCTTGTTTCATGCTGATGCTGTGTTCCTCTAGATCTGGCAGCTCCTCTACCTCTCGCTGAGCTCTTTCCTCTGTTCCTTTGACTCTGTCTCCTCAATATTTTCTCCTTTGCCTTCAGACTTGCTTGTTAGGCATCCTCAACAGTTTTTAGACTTAACAAGCTAATCTCATCTTGTATTTCATACCTTAACCCATTTACATATCTAGTTATTTTTTCCACATCATCTTCTACATGCCCTGTTCTAATACTTAATCTATAGAATTCTTCTGTATACTCCTTAACATACATTCCTTTCTATTTCAGATTTTGCATTTGCTTAAAAATATTCAAATGATAGTCTTTAGGCAAAAACTTGGCTTTCAGTTTACTTACCATTTTATCCCATTGCTTGATCTTAGATTTCCCTTTCCTCGTTCTTGATGTCTGTACCTCGTCCCACTAGATGGCTGCATGACCCTTCAATCTAGTGACTGCAAACTTCACCTTCTTATTCTCCTCAACCTCTTCATAGTCAAAGTACTAATCTATGGATCTGATCCAATCCATAAGCTCCTCCGCATTCAAACTCCCTTCATACATAGGAATTTCCATATTGGGTTTGCTTCCAACTTTTGCCAGCATCTTGAGGACTTTGGCAGTTTCATTGTCTTCTTCTACTTCTTCCACATCTGCATCAGATTCTTCTGAAGAACTCTCAGCTCCATCATCAGGTGCTCTTCTTTGGGCTTTCTCCATTGTCTCCATTCGTGCACGCAAATTCCGCACTTCTTCTAACAGAATTGCATTTGGTTCTGGTCTTCCTCGACCAATTCCTCTTCTTGGTGGCATCTTCGCTGCAAACACCTCTTTCTTCTGCTCTGATACCAAAAATTGGTGCAACGGCAGCAATGGATTTAAATAAAATCACAATGGACCTTTACAACTCAACAATCACCCCTTGTTCCTATCAGAACCAAAACCCCTTTGAATAGATTTAAAAAAAAAATTCTTGTCTCTTTCCGATCCCGATATACCCTTTAATCCTTTTAAAAACAACGTTGAATGTTTTTTTTTAAAATAAATTTGTGTGTAATGCCGCGTCCAGATCTGGATAATCAGACGGCTCAAATAATTTCGCAATATCAGCAGTCGGCAATGTGACTTTCAATTATTGGTGTTCTCCATAGCTCCGATGCGATGCATTCTCCACATCTCCGACGCGATACCAATCTCCATAGCTCCAACGCGATACCAATAGATGATCGCAAATTGCAATGGTTGGATGTCACTTCCCATAAGCTATGCGATATCCATCAGACCCGATCCCACTTCAAAGCAAACCTTATAAACTTTCGCGTCTGACTCCTGTTGTCATGTGATGCGATATGTGAACGCCTCTCCGGGCCGATGCGATGGGTTATACGGACCCGACGAATTCCAAAATCAATATATATTATTTCAAATCTGCTCAAAGGTTCCACGAAGTATTTCTTTGCTCCAGTTCTCTGTGTTAACGGGGTTTTTCGCTCGCGAACTTAGCTAAGGCAGGTTTGCCTTGACATGGAAATTCTTACAATTGAAATTAAAAAAACACAGGCCGACAACCATTTCAATCAAATACACAGAAAAAAAATGCTCAGGCCTCCATGATTCGTCATACGATTATGCACACAACATAATTTTTATCCATAATATTCAGAAAAACAGAGTCTTGCCTTAGGCCAGATTACACAAGAAGATGACCTTTGTTACAAAAACACAATTCACCCACACCTCTGAGCTCTCACTCCACTCAAAGCCTCTCTAATCTCTCACTCATCACATTTTCCTCCTTTTATTATTCACTAATTCCTCTAACAATAGCTAACACAATCTCCTATTTTTTAAAGATCTAACAGAAATCTTCTATTTCGTAGCTTCTCATGCACACCTATACTAACAACTCTTATCTCTAAATCTAAAATAAGACAATCTCTCACTTATTACAATAATAAATTATAACAAACTATTTGAGAAGTCCAACCTCCTCAGTAAAATTGATTTTGACCAATAGTCAATGAATTTCACCCTGTTTAGCCACAACATGTGAACAAGTTTTCACATTGCTGGCTAATTCTGATGCTCCTGCATCACAATAACTAAAAGGAGTAGCTTTGGCCTTGAGCCAAGAGATGTGGATAATGAAGAAAAATCCCTCAAGAGGCCTCTCAAGAAGCTGAATAAATCCTAAACAGGAATTCCCTGGAAATTCTTGCTAAACAACAAAAGAATGCACAATGTCTGAATAGACAATGAAATCAATAATCCAAAGCATGAATAATAATGGCTGCCTTGCCCTCTTTTTAAACAAGTGAAAGCTCTCTCTCCATGGGCCCCATCCATTAGGGTTTCCTCCACCAAATATCCTCTTCCTCATTCACACTGCCCTGTCTCATAAAGTGATCCACTCCTCCTATGGCAGCGCTGTTGACTTGGTCAAACATGACCTTGTCTTCATGCATTTGCCCCTTTTCACACTTAAGGGTGCAAAATGAAGCTACTTTTATGATCCCTTTCACATTATGAGGGATTTTATTCATGTCTTTAATAAGAATGGGTTCCTTTACCCATTTATTTAGCTGCAAGGTGATAAAAGAAAAATTTTAATATTCCATTTAACCATGTGCTAAATTGGGAATATTACACCATAGCCATCATATCATGAAGTTATTGGGTGTTTAAAACAACTTGTTGATGAAGGCTAGAAGAAACCTCATTTTCTTTCATAACCTCTACAATTTTTGGATTTGATACATTCTGAATCTCAGTATAAGTTTTCTCCAATGGTGCATGTGAGATAGAATGGGTGGGAAGGGTGGGTAAATTTTGCAGGTCAATACTGTAAGCATGTTGTACTAGTTTATTATGGTGAGGGTGTGGAATGAGTTGAGCAGGAAATTGTGTAGGGAATGGAGCATTTTTATGATCATTAGTACAATAATCATATCCTCTACAAAGTATTTCAAACTCAAATAATAATGTGTCTAGATCTTCATTTGTCAAACCATGAAAATTTGGTAGAGACAATGGGGGAATTATGTGCATTTGTGTCACTCCTCCTAGATCTTTGATAAGGAATTCAAAAGTTTCAATGTGAGCCATTTATTACCATAATAGAAGATGTTCTTCATATGTTTCTTTGAGGATCCTCCTTCAAATGTTCCTATCAATTGGTTAGTGAAATGGGTGGTGCTTACATCACCACTTGAGTGGAATTACAAGATTTGTTTTAAAAAAATTCTACCTCTAAAATTCCTACTTCAATTCCTACGCAATTCTGCTGAAAAGAGGGCAAAGGAGAAAGCGCTTCACTTGATCATTATGCAGGTTCTTACCTTCTATTTTTAATACCCAATTCTTTCACAACAGACAAACATCAAACACCTACTTCAACTTCTATGCAATCATGCTGAAAAGAGGGCAGAGGACCAGGCACTTTACTTGCTCGTTACATAGGTTCTTACCTTTCGTTTTTAATACCCAATTATTTCCCAACAACAAATATCAAACATACATCACTCTCTCTGAAATGGAAACACTCTCCCTAGCAACGACACCAAAATTTTGGGTGCTAAAAGGTGTCTTTTAAAACTCCTAATTGCCTCACATTAATTATCAACCTGGGTAAGTATTTTTATTTCAAGAGTGTACACAATATGTGCAAGCTATAAACCTAGAGAGTAATGGTAAAACCAATCATTGAATATAGATGCAATCATAAATCTGAAGCTTTAAAGAAAGTGATTCATCTATGCATTATAATCCAAAACTGTGATTCATTCCTTAATTCAAATAATTCAATCAACCGAGAGCACCGAAGCATCAATCGAGCTCTTTCAGCTGGATCTAAACAATCAAACAAAGGGAAAGTAAATGGAAATAACAGGTTGTGCTTTAAATAATCAAAACTAATTCATTTAACAAACAACTCAATAAACTGGAAATGTGCACGCATAAGAATAAATATAGAGATCTAAATTATCAAAAGAAATTCACTGTAAAGAAGAAAAGCATAATATACTTGCAGTAAATGGAAAGGTATAGCACAAAGAATAGCAGTGAAATTCACCAGAGACCAGGCCCTTAGTCGCTAGTGAACGCTACTTAGTTACTCCAAAACAATCGAATGAACAACAACACAAACTATGTATTAATCATCATGATCATTACAATACAAATCTGTCTTTCAGAAATATGTTCTGTTCATTACAAATGATGCGTAAATGAAATATACATGACACAATACATGATATGGTCTGATTTACATTCCCTACTTTTTGTTATGTCCTCATATCATCTCTAATCTAATAATCCCATAATAATTCCATAATTATTCTCATAAATAATAATCTGCTTCTTTGATCTCTGTTTTTCATTTAAATACACAGAGAGCAGAGAGAAGTTACAACAGAAATGATTACAAAATGATTCCCATAAAAAAATTGGATTTTTCACAACAAATTCATCAGCAAGATCATATCTGAAATATCTTTCCATAAATCATTCAACAAGAACAGGTTGAATTTGGTATTGCAACTGAGATAATTTGGAAAACGGCTGCAACAACGAATCTAAGATAATCGTCTTCAAAGAACCTTCCATTTCTCTTAATATGAACCGAATTTGGGAAAAATGCTCTTCTTTAAAGTTAATTCGGTCTGTTTTGGACAAAACCCATGTTTCGGATTTTCCAGATTCTTCTCCATTTGCCCAAACCGTCCAATGAAAAACTGTCACTTCTTATTCCAACGAATTTCTGAGTTGGAATATTTAATGATGAGCTGGAGATCAAATCTGCAATCTGGAAAATATCTTGGAGGCTAAAATGGTGAGTGATGTTACAACAAATTTACTAATAAACCATCATTGGTAAAATCATGCAATTTATTAAAAATAAAGGAGAAGAAATAATATTTATCCATAAGAACACAAATAATTATAAAATGGAATCATATGATAACCCATGATAAATGACGTGAAAAAGAATGGTAGAAATGGATGAAATAGGTGTTAAAAAGTGATAATAATAATGAAAAAATAGCAACCCAACACCGCATCATGTTGCACACAACTACTTTGGATGATGCAGAATTTACAAGACATTAAAATCAAATGTTCACCACCCATATCCATTTTGTGTGATAATACAAGTGCCATTAGCATATTAAAGAATCCTGTTATGTATTCGAAGACCAAGCACATTCCTATCAAGTATCACTTCCTATGTGAACAAGTGCTTGAACAAAAGGTTAAGTTAGAGTATGTTCCTTCCAAAGAAAAAGTTGCTGATATATTTACTAAACCTCTTTCCAGGGAAGCATTCGAATATCTTCGACAAAAGCTGGGAGTTGTCTTTGTCTCTCAGATCAGATCTGCTTGATTTCAGAAGATTAAATTTGATACACGGGTTTCATAAATACAAATCGTGTATATACGCGAGTTTCTATGCATAAAACTGCGTATGGGTTTTGCTGATAGAAATTGACAGCAAAAAAACTGTAAGTCGACCCCCTACAGAGAGTTGGTCTACAATTGCAGCTCTGTCAACATTCCCTTGCCTTAACTCAGTAGGTGCCATGTAGTCTCCCTCTATTTCTCGTAATTTTATTTATCAATTTCGAAGAAATTGACAAATAAATATATTCAGCAAACTTGGAAAATTTAAATATATTTCTGGACTTTAATTCTCCACATTATAACTTTTCGACAGTCCTATGTCTGCCTCCTCATACCTTACAACCTTAATCCTTCCGACTTATATTAATAACCCGAAAATCTTTGCAAATAAACACTTTAATATACTCCGGGCCCATGCATACAATCGGCGGAATTCAATTAAATACATATACCATACCTTGGATTATCCTTCGTGCTACTTTAGAATGCGACCACCGTTCGATGGGCTTCCCTCCAGATCGATGACGTTCGTCGATATCACACTGCCTCCTCAGTCGAACTTTAATGTGCGATGGTGCGCGAAAAGACGGTTTTGGGGTCCCACCTTAGGCCACGTGTCAGCTACTCTATGGAATCTCTCCCAAATGGAAAATACCGCTTACTCCACAAAAGCGGTGCGATATGGCGGTTTGGTTTTGCAAATCCACTCTCGGCTTTGGATTAGTGATTGACCAAAGTTGATTCGGGGTTACTCTATCCTTTGATTCAATAGCCCAGGGTCTAACTACGGGCATGATTTCCAATTAACAACAAAACAAGTGTAATTCTCCTTAGGCGGAATTTTCACCACCATTAAACAGAGTTCGACGGCCACGATATTACACAGACCTCCGCTACGAGTGGGATTTTCAATTGTTAAAACAATTCAAGGGAAACAATGAACAGAGAGATGTGGAGATTGCACAACAACTCAATTCAGCAATTGTATACAGGACAGTGTTCAATCGCCTCACAATTAAACAATTTCCTTCACAAAAATCGATCCAAGACAATTTGATAGCCAACGAGCACGAATTTATTCAACTGGGAGCAATTGTTTAACACACAGATTTTATTGTGGAATCTCCCCCCGTTATGCATTCGGGGAATACAATTTATATCATTATGTGCCTCTTCGGTTCCTCTGTGAGGACCGTTTTCAGTAAACCAAAAGCCTAATTACAATTTATTCGAATAACAGAAACATGACAGATGGGATGAACCTAAATATTCGACTTCTACTAATCCTAACTGATCTAAATGCAACAGGCAGTTGAGGTATTGACACCTAGCTGTTATAATTCAAATGATTTCGAACCCTCCTAGCCACAACATGTGGACAAAACCTCCTACATTGCTGGCTAGTGTCTAATGCCCCTGCATCATAAATTCTCTGGGTTAGCATTTCAGAACAGTTGTGGTATTGTGAAGTGTTTAGGATGCACAAGCTAAGGGGGAGCACTTGTCTTGTGGAAAAGGATGCATTTTTGGCATTCTAATTGGTTGTTGTGTTATGATCTCATGTTTGAGATTCTTTGGTTTTGAAAAATCATATCTGTAATTTGATGAAAAGGTCATGTTGAGACGTATGATGTAAAATTGTTATATTCAGTCATGTAAGGACTTGGAAAAATTTGTAAACCCACTTGGTTGGGAAATTAAGCAAATATGTAATTCCACTTGGTTGGATCTTTGATGTATGTATGAGTCCTTGGTGATAGGAAAGGTCATACTAGGTTGAGTCATGTACTTCATTGAAAAATATGTCTGAAGATTCAGCATGAACTCAGGGGGACCATGGTAATGCACATCATATCTACAGAGCTCTTCTTTCTACAAGGGAAACAAAACCTTGTTTTAGTATTGATCTGCCCTTTGCCCTTGATGTCAAAGGGGGAGAGCATCTTGGTGTTTGAATAATGGTCATGATTAACATACATATTTGTTGTGGTGATCAAACACCATCATGGTTGCCATCAAGTCCAAAGGGGGAGATTTTTGGCAATATGATGAAATATGTTGTCCTTAATGGAAACCTACTTGATGAAGTTGTTCTTGATGGAAACCTACTTGATGAGTTTCCTCTTGATAGCAACCTATTTAGTAAAGATGTTGTTTCTACAGGTTAGTTCAGACGTGCCAGAGAAAGGAATTCCAGAAAGTGCCAGAAAAATGAAATAGGAAATATTTCTCAATATATACACAGGTTTTATGAAGGGAACCCGTGTATGGATGCAATGTATATGCTACTTTTGTGAAGGAAACCCGCGTATACATTCAGAATTAATATACATGTATTTTTTATGAAGAGAAGTTGTGTATACACGTGGAAACGAATGCTTCAAGTCGCGTATGCCTTTTGTGCTCTAAAATTATGATACCAAGGAGCACTACCATAGTATTAGCCCACAATATTGAGCACTCTATTGACTATTTGATTCCATCCAATAATACCATCAGCAGTTGTGTGGTTTTGACTCATGGTATTGGTAAAGGCTAAATATATATAAGGAGAAGAAGATCATAGTGCAAGTGTGTGAAAATGCTTAGGTATTGAATGAATACTTCACTTTGAAGTATATCTACATGGAATGGGTTGCAGTTTATTGATAGATATGAATTAATAATGCACCTATGAATAAAATGATGGATCAGGATCTCTAGACCTGAAATGACTATGTATTTTCTAGATCTGTTTATGGAATGTTTAGATCTGAGATTTGGTGAATGTTCGCTGAAGTGAAGGGTAAGATCTGAACTGATTATTTATTCTGAACTTTTGTGCAGTCTTGAAAAAGTTGCAGATCTATACGCAGGTTTGTCTCAGCAAAAGCGTGTATATATGCAGTTTAGTTTCAGCAAAATCGTGTATGGAATCTAAGATTAGTCCTGAAATAATTGTAGATCTATACGCAATATTGTCTCTGTGAAAGCACATATATACGCGGGTTTAGTGAAGTAAAAGCGCGTATGGAATCTAGAGTTTTGCTGAAGTGTGCAGAAAGAAATGTCTGATCTGTTTTGTTGTATTACTGTTGTCTGTCAATGATGTCTTCATATAGATCTGGGTTGTTTGAATACTGATTATGCTACTAGTTGATTATGATTAAAGATTAGTTATTGGTTGATTGGTTGATGATTCAATGAATGAATTGATGGGGTTATAAGTTTCAGTTTGATGTATGTTCTTTGAGCTTAAATGTGTGGAGTGGGTCTAATCTGAAAATCTGATGAAAAGAGGCATACAAGGTGTGTTGTGTGGAAGTTGTTGGATCCAATGTGAAAATTGATGAAACGTGGTCTGCAGTGGAGCTGAGGGTTGAAGCCTTTAGTGAGGGGGTCGTAGCTCCCTTCTAATGGTGGCTGGTAAACAAGATCAGGGGGTTGGAGCTCCCTTCTAGTAGTAGCTGGAGAACGAGAGAAGGTTGAAGCCTTCTGCAGGTGGGTGCCTGCGTGCTGGTATGAGTCTGCGCCAGTACAACATTGTAAGCAGTTTTCTTTATAATAAATATTGAAGACAAAGACAACAACAACGGTGGTTTTCTCCCGAATTAGGTTTCCACCTTAAATCCTGGTGTTCATGTCTGTTTCTTATGTGTGATGATTTATTATGTTCTTACTGCACATGCTTACTGCTTACTAAACATTTGATGAATGAATGATGCATTGATCTAAGTAAAGAATTATCTGCATAATAAGATCTCTGGACATACGCAAGTTTTCTTAAAGTTATCCATGTATATACGCGAGTTGGGTTGATTAAAGTCACGTATGGAATGTAGTTTTGAAAAATTAAAAGTTTTTCAGTGAGCTATAAATACTGATTCACCCCCACCCCCCCCTCTCAGTATTTTTCCCAACAGTTCTTAGTGTGAGGACCTAGCCTAGATATTTTAACTAAACCAATTTTATCATTTAATTTAAACAAAATAAGATGGAAAATAGTTTAGTTATACCTCAACATTTATTTGATGATAATATACAAGTAAAATGTATTTACAACATATTAAACAAGTAAGAAATTTCATTTACAACAATTTACTTAATTAAAACAAGAAATAGAATAATACTTGTGCCAGCTCCATAGAGTGGTTCTAATAGTTAAGAATGCATGCCTTCTTGTAAAAGGTTAAAAGTTCAAATTAAAAAAGGTAGAAAATATACATATATGAATCAAATCACTAAGCGAATACATTGTATTCATATTTAAGTATAGCTTCCTTCATAAATTTGGATCATACATGGCAATAAAAAATAAACTTTATCCTAACAATATAGCAACAAGATGTGGGATTCCACTATTTATTTAACTGGACATATTACAATTGTGTAGGATATTGATATGAAGAACATAAAATTTAATTCTACAACATATTTATAAGAAACATTCTTGCAAATTTGTACAAGTATAGGAATAACTCCACTAAAAAATGTAGTCACAATCTTTTCAACATTCGAGGCCTCTGCCTATTCAGGTATGATGTACCATTAGCACTAATATCTTCCTCACCCATCTGAAATTATGACTACGTTAACCCAAGACATAATGAATCAAAAATATTAAGCACAAGCATACTTAAACATAAAAACTATGTTGGAAAATAAATGAAAAATAATACAAATTCACAAAAATACATGAACAAATATCTACATGTACTCAGAAAAACATAGATAAGTTTTGCATCAGTGTAGAAATAAATAAAACATGGGTATGTTTCAATCTTTAGTGTCCAAGCATAGAAAATATTCACATTTATCCGATGGAAAATCTTCACAACTATATAATGATGCTATGTATATTCCATGTTAATAGAATTAATTTAGACGCTTCAATTTTCACAGTTATCCAATGGAAAATCTTCACAAGTATATAATGTTGTGTTTTCACATTCATTGAATGGAAAATCATTGCAAATATTCACAAGTATATAATGGTGTGTACATTAGAAAAGACTTTAAATTCATATCCATTAAATATTACTATCACTGATTTAAATATTTTTATTATTTAAATCAGTTAAAATTAAAAAAAAAAAACTTTAAATTCATATTCATTAAATATCACTGACTTAAATAATATTAAAATTTACAGAATTTAGTCATATGTAAGCTTGTCAAAAAATTCTACATTATTGTGATTGATCAATCCCTATATTTTTCTCTCAGTTAATAAATAATTTTTCTCTCATTTAATAAATAAGAATTTTAATTATGAATTTTTCTCATAATATTTATTTGGTCAATCACAGTGATGTAGAATTTTTTTGACAATGCTTACATATGACTAAATTCTGTAAATTTTAATATTATTTAAGTCAGTGATATTTAATGAATATGAATTTAAAGTTTTTTAAAATTTTAACTAACTTAAATAATAAAAATATTTAACTTAGTTCACTAATTAATTATAATGTTTAAAAGTTTTTTATCTTTACTACTTTCCTATCAAATCAAATAAGTATTATGAGAACAATTAATAATTAAAATTCTTATTTATTAAATGAGACAAAAATATAGAGATTGGTCAACCACATTGATGTAGAATTTTTTTGACAATGCTTAAATATGACTAAATTCTGTAAACAATTCTGTAAAACGTACATATGAATAATTTATGTATAAATTAATATTTAAGTCAGTGATAGTGATATTTAATGGTTATGGCCCACGTGGTATAGAGCAGTCAGTGATGGGGTGCACTGTTAAGGCACTCTGTCTGCAAGGTCGCTGGTTCGAAACTTGTGGGTGGGATGGGAGGAGAAAAAATGGAAATATTAAGATTAGTCTAAACTACCAATAGATATATATATATATATATATATATATATATATATATATATATAATGGATATGAATTTAAGTTTTTTTTTAATGTACACAACATTATATACTTGTGAAGATTTTCCATTGGATAAATGTGAAAATTGAAGTGTCTAAATTAATTCTATTAACATGGAATATACATAGCATCATATACTTCTGAAAATTTTCCATTGGATAGATGTGAATATTTTCTATGCTTGGACACTAAACAGTCAAACAGACTTACAATTTATTTATTTCTACCCCGGTGCAAAACATATCTATGTTTTTCTAAGTACATGTAGGTTATTTATTCATGTATTTTTGTGAAGTTGTATTATTTTTAATTTATTTTCCAACATAGTTTTTATGTTTAAGTATTCTTATGCTTATTATTTTTGATTCATTCTAACTTGGGTTAACATAGTCATAATTTCAGATGGGTGAGGAAGAGATCAGTGCTAGTGGTACATCATACCTGAATAGGACAGAGGCCTCGAATGTTGAAAATATCCCAATTTAAATGCAGGTCAATGCATGATGAGTCCATGTCCTATAATAGGAAGAATATGGTGTGCTAGTAGTGAATTTTAGCATGGGTATTTAGGTCCTTGATGGGCTCCAACACCTTCTTCAGTAGGGTTCCCTACATATACCCTAGTTCCAACATTGTTCTATTGCTCCAAATTTCCTAATCAAAACCTAAGTTATGCAGTTGTTTCTGGGTCAAGATGGGCTCCAACACCTTCTTCAGCAGGGTTCCCTACAAATACCCTTGTTCCAACACTATTTTGTTGCTCCAAATTCCCTGATAAAAACCTAAGTTATGCAGTTGTTTCTGGGTCAACCAACACAGACTTCAGTGGAAGGAGGAATCTATTAAAAGTGTTTGAAGTAAAGGAAGTAGAGAAGTGAAATTCCACCCAAGTGGGGTAAGCTAGGTAAAACATATGTTGTGCCCATACAAAGTGACTGGTCTCATGTTTCCAGGTCATAGATAGATAGGCATATTGAGGCCAACTATTTTAGGGTTTCAATTTATGTATACACATCATATCTATTTGCATGGATGGAAAATTTCAACCAAAGGGTATGTAGTGGAATCAAGAACAGAGAGAGGTGAGTTGGACTTTATAGGTTGAGTGTAAGAGTTGTGCACTTTACAGGTTGAGTGTAAGAGTTGTGTGATGTTAATAATAAATAGATGTTTACCTGTTTCCATTTTTTATTTCTCTCTGTGGAATAGATTTGAGATCAAGATGGATGTATACACTACCAATGGTGTATGAAGCCATGTAATATGCAATGGATCTAAAATTTTCATTAAATACATTAAAATATCGTTTTTACAGAAACCTATTTGAAGGCTAGAAGATAAACATCTCAAATTCATACAATTAAAGCACATGGACGAAATCTTAGGATTCTGTATTAATAATCGAAGTTCCAAGTATTAATCAAATTTTCATTTCCTCCATTATAGGTACTACAAATATGAATTTTTTATTTCCTCCACTCTCTGTCAAGAATGGGGTAGATCATAATGGATGAAAATGATGAGTTTTCAAAAAAATTTGAAGACGTGGATTCAAAGGATGTCCATAGGAACAAAAATAACTACCATTTATTTTTAGAGAATTTGGGAGATCACTTGAAAGTCAATAAACTCCAAACCAAATGGATAATAATTCTGTACTTTTTCAATTTAATAATCCTATCGGCCTATCTTTGCACCTAAAATGAGAATTTGGGAGATCACTTGAAAGTCAATAAACTCCAAACCAAATGGATAATAATTCTATACTTTTTCAATTTAATAATCCTATCGACCTGTATTTTCACCTAAAAGGTGCAATTGCTAGTTATACTTATTAATGGTATCATAGTTGTCCCCCAACACCCAAAAATGTCCCCCAAAACCCAAAAATAGTTACCATTATCATACTCCTACTGTATGCTCTTATTTTTTATATGTTATTAATGATATCATGGTTGTCCCAAAACACACCCAAGAGGGGCCCAAAAAAATAAAAATGCCTTTTAATTTTAGACCTGTCAATGTTATCATGGTTTAGATGGTAGTCCACAGAACCCAATTAAAAAAGATTTAGCACAAAAGTGTACCGTGATCCGAAGTTTAGATTTCCACGAAGAATAAAATTATCCTGATCAGGGGTTTGGATAGCCACGAGGAATAAAATAATCATGATCAGGTGTTTGGATTTCCATGTATTTAATTATATATTTCATAGTTAGAGCTGGTACGGTGACATATCTTCACAGATCACAACACAGAGCGCCCTCCATTATATTTTTTCACCCAGGAAGCACATGCTCATATGACTATTTGTACTCGAGATAGTTAAAAAATAAATACAGTATAATTAAAAAAAATCAGAAAGACTAATTGAAATTCAACTAATATAAATGAAAAATCCCAACTTGTAGAAAGACTAATTTAAATTCAACTAATTTAACTAAAAAAATAAACTAATTTAAATTCAACTAATATAATTGAAAAAATCCCAACTTGTAGAAAGACTAATATAAATTTAACTAATGTAATTATAGAAAGAATAATTCAAATTTAACTAATATAATTATCTCAACATGCAGAAGACTAACTGAAATTCAACTAGTATAATTGAAAAAATCCCAACTTGTAGAAAGACTAATTTAAATTCAACTAATATAATTATCCCAAATTGAAAAAAGACTAACTAAAATCCAATTAGAATGTAATGGAAAAAAACCCAACTTACAAAAATATTCATGGAAATTCAATTACAATATAATAGAAAAAAATCCCAACTTGCAGAAAGATTCATGGAAATTCAATTACAATATAATTAAAAAAATCCCAACTTGTAGAAAGACACACTAATTGGAATTCCATTTTGTTACAAAGGCCTTAGCTTGGATTGCATGTAGAGTATTTGTCACTAAAGAAATTACAGCAAACCACAGTAAACATTCAAAGGAATCTCCACTGCAATGCCCATTTACAAACGAATTGAATTTGTACAGAAACTACAATCGCCAAATTACAAAATTGCGGTGAAATTTTTAGTAAATTTTAATGGCAATATTATGCAATAATAATGGACAAAAATGGAGAGGATTATTATTTATAACTGTAAAAATTCATTGATAAATAGTAGCATAAACATATGTTAAGTGCTCGCAGCAGTCGGTCATATGCTATAGGTCCTTCAAATAACAAATGAGCACCATAATTATGATATAATATATCAGTGAGCTAAATCAAACTGTCTAGGTCTACCTGAGGGAGTAGAGGCACATGAGGCCCAATAGAATCTGCGTTGAAATTAAGAAAAAATCCCATGATTATCATCAAAATCTCCACCTCGTTCTTTGACTGGGGCTGTTGACTTCACCTTCACTAGTGTTGTCACCATTTGGGTTCAATATTCTTTCATTAGCTGAATTCTCACGTCCTAGGAACGATCCTGCAAAATCCAAGTTTTAGATTATATTATTATGACATGCCTACAATGACAATGACAATAATAATCATCGGGCAACAGAGTATTAATACAAGTAAACAGAGTATAGATATATTGTATACACCATTTAAATATCTGTGTATACATATATATCAGCTAGTTTATATATAAACAAACACTGTAACTGATACTTTTCTCATTGATATATAAACGTATACTGTCATTGATACTCTGCAGAGACAATTGCTATTGTTTCAAAGAAAAAACATACATCACAAAATGGGAATTCTTCTGCCTCTAGCATGTGTATGACTTGGCCCATCTTTGGCCTCTTGGCAACATCTGGATCCACACAACGCATTGATACCAGCAATGCTCATTTCAATTCCCTAGATGAGGGTTCAACCTCGAGCAATGGATCTACCACTTCCTTAGACCTTCGGCTCCCCACCATCATTTTCAGCCATTCTACCAAGTTCACCTGCAAATGTTTGAATTCAAAAAGATTCATTCCTCTTTCAAGCCTTAAAGTTATGCCTCTGTTAATTTAAATGAAAGTAATGAAGAAATTCACCGATGAATTGAAGACCTTAAAGATATGCCTCTGTTAAATGGAAGTACCAAAGAAATTTAGCAATGCATTGAAAGGAAATATATATTCTAACCTCCCTAGTAGGTCTTCCATAATCAAAAGGGCTTCTTCCTAAAATGATATCATGGAATCTCCATAATAATTACACCAAAGCTGTAGAAATCGCTTCTCTCATTCAGAGAACTCCTGTGTTGGCATACTCTGGTGCAACGTAGCTGAATATACAAGGCACCATAAAAAAAACCATCAATATAATAGCAAGGATCCTGAATACCCAATATCCTATTAAGTTCTCAATCCCATGGATCAGTATGGTCTGACCACATAATAAAAGCGAAAGACTTCACATACATGGTTCTTCCCTTCACCAAAGCTACTAGTTTTTTTGGTTACTAGGCCAGTAAGCCAGCAAAGTGAAAAAGCATTCAAGCAAAACTGAACCGTAAAACACCATCAATGACTACTAGCAATATGACTAATAACAGAGATCCCTAATACCCCAGAATATCTACTTTGGTGCAGGAAAGAATCAAATTTATTCAAGTTTTTCCCTTTTATTATGCAGCTAGAGCATACAAATCTATGAGACTGGGAAAAACTAATTCTATTTTGTTTATGAGAGTGAGATATATTTGGTTTTTGAATTTTTATTATCAGATGGGTTTCCATATTTAACAGTGTGTTGTGTATTTATAGAGATTTTGGATTTGACCAATGTGGTTGGGAGTCGTACTTGAGAACCTGGAACGCTACAAGGAGTCCGAGCTAATTCATTTTAGATGGGAAATGCTTGTAGTGGTAAGTATTGAATGTATTACACAATGTTTCATGTTTCTTCTAATAAATTTTTGGCTTCTCTATTGTTTCTATGAAGATCATGTGTGGTTGTGTTGTCTTGTGCATCTCAGTTGATAATGTATGTGTCCTCTCATATTCATACAACTTTCATTAAAATAATTAGCAAAATTAGACTTTACTTTAGCATATGCTTTTAATATGCAGTTGACCAAGTTCTGTTCTTATGGTATGTTCCTGTAGCTTTCCATAGTCATGGAGCCATATAGAAGTAAGGGTTGAAATGATGCTAATAGTAAGTTATAGCCTTCGTTAAGATATTATGGAGACAAGTGTTAATCCATCACAACTAGTTCAAGTGAAAAGAAAACTTTATTCATGGTCTAGTTAAGAGATGTTTAGAGGGCTTTGTACAATGTGGGAAAATTTTTGAGAAGAGTTTTTCTTTTGTAAATGTTGAGATATGCACTGGATGGTGCAGCTACATGATGCTTATATTAGAGTGCACACTAAAAAAATATTAAAAAAAAATAAATCAAGGAAGAATAATATAATACAATCTCTTTAATTAAAATTAAATAAAACCAGAAAAAAAAAGTAAAGTTGATCTTTTCATTATATCACAATCTCAGGAATGTCATTGGCTGGCATGTAGGCTCAGTCTATTTCATCTCTTTTTCCATAGCCCCAAAGCCTTTATTTTAAAATACAACTAGTCCTTAGATTTTTCTTGGATATGAAATCCCATCTGCTTTTCTACCCTATCTGGATCCTCTCAATTTACCCCAAATCACCTTCCTTTGCAACTTTCCCTAGTTGTGATTTTTTGATCTATTCAAGGTTGTTTTCAAATAAATTTAAATACTTTTCTTGATCCTCTCAATCTACCCCAAATCACCTTCATCCTTAGCTTTCCCTAGCTGTGAATTGTTGAGCTATTCAAATTTGTTTTCAAATAAATTTAAATACTCTTCTTGATCCTCTCAATCTACCCCCAAGTCTCCTTTCTCCTTAGATATCCCTAGTTGTGAATTGTAGAGCTATTCAAAGTTTTTTTCAAATGACTTTAAATAATTAGTTTTTTTTTTAAAGTCTTGTCTTGAACCTCCTAGAATTTATTGATCATAAATCACCCTATCAACTAATAAAATTCAATGCTCATAAATCTCCATATCAACTAATAAAATTCATTGATAATAAATAACTGGGTTACCTAGATCCACATCATTATTAGTTCACCATGTCAAGTAGATCCACATCAGTATTAGTTCGCCATGTCAAGTAGATATAATTATCTACGTCAACTGGATCCACACCATCACTTATCATTGACTACCATGTGGAATCTAATACAATATCTCCTATATTTATTGGTGTTTTCCGTGTGACCCCTTTTACCCCTTTGTTGTTAAATACTTGGAACTACTATTTGGTTGTTAAATAATTGGAACTAATGGTTGAAATTTAGTTATTTCTTGGTTGAAATAGAAATTTCCCCAAAAGGTGCAAAGAGAGGCCGATAGGATTGTTAAATTGGAATTGTTGAATTGGAAAAGGTGCACTTTGATTTGAAATAATAATTGTTGTATTAGATTTAGATTATTTAGCATATTTGGTTTAAGTTGGTAACATACAATTAAAATCATCATTGAAATATTCAGATGATGAAAGTTGACTAAGATATAATTTACTACTTCTTTACCAATAAAATATTTAAAACCATTGTGAAGAAATATTGATTTTCAAGAATGGGCAATTTACTAAGATGAAACAACAGGTAATATCTTTGCCTAGTTTTAAGCGTAAATATTGTTTCATTTTTTTTGGAATATTGTTACATATATATATATATATATATATATATATATATATATATATATATATATATATATTTAATATATGTTTTACTTCTATATTAATTCTTTTTATCAATAGAAGTTATTATTATTATTTTAAATAAAAACAAAATTTAGTTAATTTATGATTTTTTAATTTTAACCAATTGAGATCTATGGTGTTTTTTTAATGTTTATTATAGATTAATAATATTTAATTTATATCTTTACCTTAATTTTATTAACCTTGCACTAATTTTATTATAATTTTTTAATTGTAAGATTTAAATTATTATTATTATTTTTATTTTTAAAATAGAATATATGCACATGCCAAAAATGATAATAATTCAATTTATTTACAAATATACTCTCAAGCTCATGAAAATATCTTATTTGATTGTCAATATTATTTTAGTGAGTGTAGATATGGTAAGTTGATGGATCATCTTATTATTTGAGTGAGTGTAGATATGATAAGTTCGTTGAAGCATGGAATAATGAGCTAAAACCATAGAATTTTGATTACATACGAGGAAGTGACAAACATCAAAGTGGTCTTGGAAATGCTAATTTTAGTTGCATGGGAAAATTGTTGATAGCCATATTCTATCACGAAACTTGAGGGGTCTCGTAGGATGATTGATTTCTTCTATCTCATTAAATTATGTAATTGCAATACATGCTACTTTCGACTTGAGTGCTACATGCATTTTAGGTGTAGGGAAATTGATATGTAATAATTGCATCAAAGCTCAAGGAAATAAATTCACCACTTGGGAGCATATTGTCCCAACACTTGACGACAAGCACAATCTCAAGTAATTCCTATCTAAAGTAATACCTATCTACAAGGCATTTTATTTCAGAATTTATGCTTTGAAAAATGGAAGAAATTTTCAGTTGATGTATGAATCCAGTGATAGTCTTAACATAAATTATGAAATATCATACCACATAAAACTAAGTGTATTAAAGGCATTTTATTTTTTGAAAACATCTTCCACTATGGATAGTCACCGTGGATAGTGTGAGCATATATTTTTGAAATATCATACCACAAAAAAAAATCACATTAAAGGCATTCTTTTTTTTAAATTGTCTTATATAAAATAAAAAGGGAAGGTGGAAGGGTATATACTATATAAAATGGATCTTACAACATATTTTGTAATGGGACTAGCACTAAGATAAAATTTTCATATTATGTAGAGTCTAAAGCATGGGCATCCTTAATAAACAAGACACCCTTAGCCAATAAATGAAAATGTACCACATTACGCCACATGGCACAAAATAGGAAAAGAGATAATATCATACTTCAAGACATATTTACACCTAATCTTCTAGAGGAGAATATGGTAAAATTCACAAGCATTGTTAGATCCCTTGGAGGAGGAATGAACCCGATAATTGCAATCACCAAAAAAAGTGACATACTAGTCAATCCTTCCTTTAAAGGGAACTCGATAATGGCCTTGAATGTATTTCCAACAACTCTTAGTGAACTAGAACTCCCAAAATATGTGCTTCATCATCACTGAATGAAAACCAAGGTAAAGACCATTAGAGAACCCACTATTTTCCAATCATCATCAACAATGGAAATACCTCCAGTAAATATTAGGTTGAGGCTTGGTCAATAGTAGAAATTTAGTATCATCCAACTAATTTGGAAACATGATTTGAATCCGCAGTAGTGAAGGGATATTATTTTAAGGTAGACAATCCAAATAATTTGGCAACAGGCTTTCAATTTAAAGTATTGAAACTCAAAATAATTAACTATGTTAAATTATTTTAAATTGTGATTTTTAAAAATGTATACATAATTGTGAATAAAAATTAACCAGAAAAAATACAAAAAAATGATCATTTCATGTATTAGTTATATTACCTTAAAATATGATTATATAAATAAATAAATAAAAAACAAAAATTATTAAACATAACTGCGAACCTAAGTTTCAATTCTTCACTTGGTGCCTAATTGAAGGAAAATTATTAGCCTCGAAAAATATGGTCAAGAGATGGATCATGCTTTCTTCGGTATTGGTTTTTTGTAGGATGGACGCCAAATCACTGAACCAAAAATTTTAAAATTTCTCAATCATAACAATCTTATAAGCAGGAATTGAGAATTTTAATTTAACACTCAAAAAATCTTGCAAGAAAATGATCCAAAGTCAAACATATATTAAAAGCGTGATGGTAATTGTAAACAAACAAAAATATAGAAATAAAAAACTACATGTGCCAACTCCAGGCACCTAAGAATTGCACCATGAGATATAGATTCCAGAAAGAGTCAATAAAGAAAAGGCTTGTTTCACAGTGTATTAACAACCTTGCTCTGTTTCAATAGGCTATTGATAAACAACTACATTGCTTTAAGATGCCCCGTTTTAACTATCATATATGATAATCCATTGATCTGGCATTGTTGTGACAACAATAGAGATGAGTGTAAAAGATGGATTATACCATACCTCTTAATTTAGGACGCAGAAATTATCACACATCCAAAAAAAGTGCCTTTCATGTCTACAATATGAACCAACAAACATTTCTAGTAAACAAGAAGACAATGATATTGAGAAAGATCCAGTACTTCATGTCTATAGTATGAACCAAAAAACAAATCGAGTAAACAAGAAGATAATGATATTAAGAAAGATGAAGTACAAAGATATTGTTGGTTGATCATCATGTCAATAGTGAGACAAGATAATATGTAAATTAAGTAAAAAGCTAGAATAATTCTTCATGTTTATAAAAATTTACAAAACAATTTAGAGAAATATAGAATTTTAAAAACAATAAAGATATATTAAAACACTTGAATGGAATGAATTAATTATTATTTGTTCAATTATAAAAACTAATTTACAATTTTTTCAATTTAAAAATCTTATAGACGCCTCCTTACAACTTTTGACAATTGATAATTAAACCTTAATTGCATATACCTCACCCAAGAATTGTTGTAGAGATATATAAATAAATAATATTTTATGTGTTAAATATATCAACTAAATAATATATTTAATAATTATTATTAAATATTAATTATATATACATGTTTCCCAAATATCTCACCACTTCCTGTTCCAGTCTGGATTTTCTCTAACAAGATCAAATAATTTTGTTCACCAAAAATATTTGTCCACAATTGGGATTGTGGTTTTTCCCTATTGGGTGCCCAAAGGTCAAATCCCTCTTGCATATAAAACGAAAAGCTCGGAGAAGGTTTGAATTCTTGAATACTGTTACCACTAAACATGCCACATTAGAAAAAAACTCATAATTCTATGTCTATTTTTTCAATCCATTTTGGTATTTAGCGTAAAATGTAACTGGAATATGCTAAAAAGAAATAGAAGAATACTTGTGCAGATGATACCAAATGACATGACTTGCACAATATTATGCCTACTAATGTTCCCTCAAATTCAAACAATCACTACAAGTGGACAATTAAAAACCCACATTTAACATCCCAATATATGCACTGCAAATTTACAATTTTTCTTGAAGAAGTCCTACAAAAAGGCCTACATGCAGTTGACTATTGGTGTAGGTATTTTTAATTACCATTCCTCTTTAAACCTACTATTAAATTACAATACATCTATAGCAATAATGGCTTTCGCTGTTGCATTTAGGTACGAATGGAAACATAGAGGATTTGCACATCTACATGGATTCCTTTGGTTGCAAGATGCACCAAATATGAATGCCCTCGATTGGAACAATGAAACAGAAGTTCTCAATGCTCAAAAATATTTTGACCATTAAGTCACAGCTTGGAACCTGCGACAACGCCAACATTGCGAATCTGTACTTCATCAATTAGCAGAGCACAACCCATATCTTCTCGACATGACATCAATTTTCGTGTTAACACAAATTGAAGACTATGAAGAGCTTGTCAACTGTGTCTAATGCCATACGAAGTGTCATGAATTTTCTTGTCTTCACAAAAAAATATTTTTCTCAGCTGTCTCTTTTGGACAACCCATAATTATTGCTCCTCCCACATCTTCATGTTCTTTGAAAGGTTAGTATTAGATCTCAAAAAAAAAATTCAAGATAGTTTCATTCTATCTGTATTTATTTTCACTTAAAAAAAAAATCAATTTAAGGTTTGTTCGTTTCATTTTAATCCACTTCAAGAGTGAAGATACTGAGTAACAAAGGGAGTTCCAAAGATAATGCTCATATTTTACCCCTTTTCTATAGGCTATTATAAATAATATTTTGTGAAAGTGCACTTTATATAGAATTCCTGAACTACAATAATGAGTTGGGCCATGAATTACAGGTCACCCCTCCCTCACGATGAGCCTATAAGCATATCAAACTTCATTGGAATTTCAAGGGACTATACATCCTCACACAGAATGCCAATCCTTCTTAAGAAATTGTAGTCTAGTGCAAATTTGAAAGTAGGTTGGAATCTCTTTTTTCATAAAATAAAATTATTGTCAACCTTATTTGTTCCATATTCCTTTTCCACATTATCTATCATCTAATAGTCTTCTGAAATGACTCCTTTCCAATGAAGAGGGCCAACAAAAATAATTACATTCTTAGAGGTAATACATTCCTAAACTACTCTATGTAAACTGTACAATTCCAAAGCATATGCTTTATAGACTATTACACCTCATATTGCATTACATTTCAGCTTGTGATTTTCATCACGACATAAACTTGATGGATGAAAATCGGCACTTTATAAATCTAAGGGTTTATTATGGGTGCACATACTCTTCGACACTTCTCTCGTGGCTTCTTTAGAGCACATTTCTAGTGATTCATTATGGATGAACCATGGATTATATTAGAGTACTCTTTGCATTGTAGTAGTGTTGTGATGACACATGTTACTTTGTTACTAGGAAGGGTGTTTCATATGGTCCTTTTTTTTGTCATGATATTCTAGTTACCACAAGATTATCCTTAAATAGGTTATGAGCAGGGAGATGAGTTTCCTAAACTATGTCAGTATATTTTGTATATGAATTAAAGTTTGGTATGATTGATGTTGCAATTGTGGAGAGTACTTGACATATGTACCCTTTGTCACATGGTTCCAACTTGGATTATGCTTAGATAGGTTGTTAGTGGGGAGATGAGTTTCCTAATCTATGCTGGTATATTTTGCATATTTTTTTTCCCAGAAGAAGAAAAAAAAATCAAACTTTATATATATATATATATATATATATATATAACAAAAAGTTACATCATATAGGCCGTAAAATTCCTTAAGAGTTCAAAGACCATTACAAAGAGGGGCAAATAGAGATTCCTGTCTAGATCAAGACAAAAATCAGAAACCCAAATACTATGAAGCACCAAAAAATATAATGTATCATCAAGCCTTGGTGAGCATAAACGTAAACCATACTACAGATCAGGGCCTCCATATTGTAGAAACACCACAAATTCATAGAAAAAATTAAATAAACCAGGTATCCGTTAAGGGAAAATAACCCCAATAAAGTTCTAGAGTGCAACAGTGGTATCCATGTCATAGTACTAACAGAAAAGTGAAAGATGTTTTTTTTACATCTTGTCCAAAATAGTGATGTATGTACAAAAGCTACAAGATATATAGCATTGCTGGAGTAAATCTTAAACTGTTTGAAAAGTAGAAAGAAGGGAAATGTCAATATGGTCTCATGTCCAACACACGGACCACTAACCCACTCTTCTCCTCTATTTTCCACGTGCCCAGTATTTGTCACATACCGTCCTTAGATAGACGGCCAGTAGTATCGTTCCATTCCCTATAAATATGGCATACATAAATCAATATAAAATGTATTTTGAGAGCCTGAATTTCTTCAAGAATTGGAAGTAAAAAAAAAATTGACATCTCTAAGTGTTGTTAGTTCCAAATTTATGACATTCAAGGAGTCCCCAAAAATTTGAACCGAATCAATGCCCAAATGAATGTGCTAGCAGATGGGGAGTTTAAGTGTTTGAAGTTCAGCAAAGTTGTTTGTACTTTCTCCAAGGCACACTGAGGCGACCATCGAGACATTCTGATTTTTATGAATAATATCAGTATATTTTGCATAGAAATTACACTTTGGTATGATTTATTTTGTAGTTATGGAGATTGCTTGACATATCTACCCTTTTTCACATGGTTCCAACTTCCCATTATTTCATTGGATTATTTTATTTGGTTTGAACGTCCTTGTGTGAGTGTCCTAAATTGTTTGGGTTATTTTTATACATATATCACTTCACTTTGACATAGACTCATTTCCAACACTCCATTTATTCACAAAAAATGAGATACTTGTAGTGCTTTTGATAGCTAGCTTGACTCTCTTCACTTGATTAGAAGCTTAACTATTGAATGCTTGCTTATTTGGCTTTTGTTAAAATCTTATTTAATTTATTATGACCATTTTTTAGATAAGATTAAGGAGGATATTGAAGCTTTTGACATGTCTTTCACCTAATTCAAGGAGTCATCTTACCTTTTTGGAGTTCATATTATGTATTTTTTTTAATCAAACCACCTCAACAATAACATAATGATACCCAAGTTAAAACCCTAGATTTATCTGAGGAATAAAAAATAATGTGGGCATTCCCATAAGATATCCTTAGTCATATCTGATATATACAAATGTTATGTTATGTTCCTCCCAATGATATTTGATTTCAGGGTTATTGAGATTTTATTGCGAGTGATCCATGCAATTTCAAACTAGGATTCATGATTTATTAAGCCATTGTGTGTTATGGTTATTTTTTTTTTCCTATGATAAATATGTGAAATTTTTTAACATAATTGTGTTATTGAAGGGTAGTTTTTTAATCAAAATTTTGTTGGTAAAATGTTAATTTATTATCAAAGCATCACTCTTAAGGGAAAATTTTTAAACATAATTTTCCTTGATGGGAAGCTTAAAGACCCAAATCGTAAAAAGAAATTGTGTGATGGGTAAAGAGGAATCCAAATTCCAACCCTGGGTAGGACTGATGTTAATTCCACTGATGTGTGTTTAGAAAGGCATGTCATATGGATTTTGTTGGACTCGAAATGATGGGCTGCATAATTTAACCTTTACGGGGCTTCAATTGGGAATCAACAAGAGTTCTTCTCAATGGTATAACGTATTGAAGAGAATTGTAGAGGATGCAACGAACGTGGGCGTTATGAACATTTGGTTTCTGCCTCCCACACAATTTTTCTCTCTTGAAGGTATGTTTATGAATTTAGTGGGTTTCATGTTTTTGCAAGGTAACTTTTGGGTCTATCTGTAGAGCCAAAACACTCATCCACGACAATAGAATTATATGAAGATGAGAGTTCTGATAGAATCATGATTAGAGTTCTCAATTACAGTCGGAGTAAGTTTATATGTGTGTCTTTTATTGTGAAATTAGGTTATTTTCCAAGGAATCTCTATGATTTAGACTCATCCAAGTATGGGAGCAAGCAAGAACTAAAGGATGTTGTGAATGTGTTCCACCAAAAGGGAATTGGGATTGTCTGCAACATCATGATAAACCATCAGTGCAGGGTGAAGCAGGATGATAAAGGATATTGGTGCATGTTCAAGGGGCCCAAGGTGTTCATTGTGAATGAAAATCCATATGCATACGGCTCCGGCCAGTTGGACACTAGTGAGGACTACGCAGAAGCCCTAGACATGGACCACACCAATACCAAGATACAACAATATTTTCTAGAGTGCATGAATTGGCTCAAGTCCAACGTCGACTTTGATGGTTGGAGGTTCACCTTTTATGCCTTATTTTTACATTATGAGCTATATGGTACTTGGGAGCATGGATATGGACAATACCTTTTCTTTTAAATTAAATCAATGATATGTTTGGATGTTATGTGTGGCTTCGAATAGAGGCTTTCTAACAGTGATGACAATTTGGTGTAGTTATAAAATTTGTAGAGCAACCATAAATCTCTCAGGAAAGGAAGAAGACAAAGGATAAATTCAAAATCGGGAGCTTGAAAGTAAGAGAAGGCGTTGAATTTACTATGGAACTGGTAAGTGGAGTTCTATTTTAGAAACTCTTATAACCACTGTCCACTACTTCCAACCATTTTGATTAAGCAGGAGCATACTGTTATTATACCTTTCAACCATAATTATCCATTCTCGCCATGACTGGGATATTCATTAAATTTCTTTATCTTTAATTTTCTAAGTGCCCTATTCTGATTGATTTAATATTAGCTCTCTTGTCTGGATTTTAGATTTTTTAATATTGGTAAAAGCTTTATGTAAACGGTGGTTTTGGAAATTTTTATTATAATTTTCATGTTTTATAAGATATACTTACTTAGATTACGTGAACTTGGATCATTGTTTGATCACTTTGTAAAAGAAATATATGTTAAATAAAATAATTTAATTCTTTTTATGGATTTAAGGCACTGGAATTTGAAATGTTTATTTGTTTGCTATCAAAAATAAAACATGACCATTGCCTTGATCTGAAGCTTGACAAGAATTAGGAGTCACTAGCAGTGGATAAAGTTCTGCATGTGCTATTTCTTAATCCACAACGACCATCCAAGGTATAATTTATGTCTTTTCAGAAGATGGGCATATTTTTTATTTAGGTCATTCAAATTAAATTTCTTTTTCATTTATTTTGGAATTTGAAATGTTGGTTATTTCTATAAGGAGTTGGAGAATTTGAAGAAGCGAATAGGAGAAGCAGAAGCAAATAACGAAGCATGGAAGCCTGCAGATGGCAAGGTTGCATAACCTCTTGCTCCTACAGAAGGCGTCCTAGATTTTTGCCATCGATTTCATTGTTGAGTGCCTTAAATCTCAGGGTTAGGATTAGTTCTGGGGAAACTTCGTTCCCTCGGATGCTTGGATCGATCCCCAGTCTGTAATGATATATTCTTCCTCTCCATTTTAGGTTCTATTAACACTATAGGAAGCGATGCTTGGTTTTTTTAGTTTTTCATGAAAGATATATTGGTATTAAAGATTCTATTTTATGTGTTTGCATGAAGTCGAGGATACGAACGCTAGATTTTGGATCTTAGGGATTCTGGTGTAATTGGAATATCACTCATAAAGTGTGAAGAGTGTGTTGTGGTTTTATAACTTGTGACTGAAGGTTAGCTTATGATATTTATGTAATGTATGTATATAGTTTAGTAAAGGTCTGTGGCATGGGATTCAATCTATAGATCAGCCACCGAGATATTTTAGTTAAGATTTTTGTTGATCATAATTATGGCCATGAAAATCCATGTGTGTGAAATTTCAGTTTCTCTATGACCTTTCCTTTGCAGGTGAGCTTGCAGGCAGGTCAAATTATTAATGATACCTTTTTCTTGCTTTGCAAGAGGGTTGTGCAGGGCTATTCCGCCTTGCGGCTCCCCTTGATTTTGTGCCTTCTTAGGGATGGATGTATAGGTTTGCTAATCTTTTGTCATAGATGACACCATTTTTTTCTTCAATCATTAATTTTTTGTGCAAATAACAAACACATGGGCTCGAAAGTAGGGCAATCATTAGAGTTTTATGCAAAAACAGATGAGGTGTAGCAATTTGTTTCTAGCACTAAGTTTTATTCTACAACAACTGCCTATATTGGGGGAAATTTTGATCATCGATTCACAACCAAGTAGTCGGAATGTTCCAAATTCTTCTAAGATTGGCACAAAGAGCGTATTCATTTTTAAAAAAAAAATCATTAATGGCATAAAATATTAGGGGTGAAAGAATTAGTTTTAAAACGCATCAGCACATTTTTTATTTCCACCATTCATTAGTTCAGTCACAACCATTCACTTTTTTGGGCCTCTCGATAGAATAGCATTAGCCCCAAAAATTGTTTTGGATTATCTAAAGAATGATGGTCTTTTTAGAACTCGCGAGTTGTGTGCATTCCTTCATACCTGCAACTTTGAAGTTATTTTGGGATTTAGGGCTATGGTAATGGTAACGATCCTTTTACACATCCATCATAATGGGGGCGGCAATCATAATCATAACAATTGATTTGGTTCATTTTGATTTGGCTCATTTTGTGGGTCACATTATTTCTCAAATTGGAGAGTCATAAAACAATCCATATCTTCAAGGAAGACATCTTTACAATTCGAAAATAATTTGAAACTTTTTAAATATTTTATTACCAACCTAAATTATTATTCATTTATTTTATTTAATCAATTGATTTAGTTTGTTTTGTGGGTCACATTGGTTCTCAAATTAGAGTGTCATAAAATGATCCATCGATCCATGTCTACAAGGAACACATCTTTACAATTCGAAAATAATTTTAAACTTTTTAAATATTTTTTTACCAACCTGAATTATCATTTATTTATTTCTTCTAATCAATTGTTTTAGTTCGTTTTGTGGGTCACATTAGTTTTCAAATTTGAGAGGGAAGACATCAAACTTTTTTATTTTATTTTTACCAACTTGAATTATTATTTATTTATTTTATCTAATAATTTTTGCAATGAATATGTAAATGAATATACAAATATCATTTTTGCAATGAATATATAAATAGAAAAATACAATTCTCTATTTTTATTGAAATAATTAATTTTGAATTCAAATATATAAATTGAAAAATAAAATTATATAAATAGATAAATACAATTCTCTATTTTAATTGAAATAATTAATTTTGAAATAAACAATAAATTTTGAAATGAATATATAAATAGATAAATACAATTCTCTATTTTTATTGAAATAATTATTTTTGAAATGAATATGTAATTGAATATATAAATATCATTAAAATTAATTTTGATGAAATGAATATATAAATAGAAAAATACAATTCTCTATTTTTAGTGAAATCATTAATTTTGAGGGATTTCTATTATTAACTCATATGATAATTATCTATATGAGACTGATCGTACTTGTTAAACCCTATTATTAAACACTATTTTCTATATGTGATACTAATCATACTAGTTAAACCATATTCTTGAGGGATTTTTATAGAGTTGTGACTATTATCCCTATGAGACTGCTCATACTTATTAAATTGGTTAAACTGGTTTTTAGAGATAGTATGTATTTTTATTAAACTTGTTTTAGACCTAGTATAGATTTTTAGATGTCTTTAAAAGGGTGTGGAATTAATTTTGAAATGAATATATAAATAGAAAAATACAATTCTCTATTTTTAGTGAATAATTAATTTTGAGGGATTTCTATTATTAACTGATATGATCATTATTTATATAAGACTGATCATACTTGCTAAACCCTATCGCTAAACCCTATTCTTTATATGAGATTTATCATACTTATTAAACCCTATTTTTGAGGGATTTTTATAGAGTTATGACTATTATCCATACTTATTAAACTAGTTTTTAGAGATAGTATATATTTTTAGATGTTTTTAAAAGGGTGTAGTATCCACTAACACTTGTTAAATTGGTTTTAGACACGGTATAGATTTTTATATGTCTTTAAAATCGCCTTATTGAACTAGTTTTAGACTTAGTATAGATTTTTAGATGTCTTTAAAAGGGTGTGGAATCATGGTAGATTAGGAATGGGTAACTCTCTTGAGGTTAGTTATTTTATTTATTAAAGAGTAAAAATTAAATAGAATAAAATAAATATTTTTTTCAATTTGTTATTTATTTAATAAATTAAATTATATTTTTATGCTATAAATTATTTTTAGATTAAATAAATTTTTAAGCCTTTATTTTATTAATTAATCTTTTCATAATAATTTTAAAAAATAATGAGGAAAAATTTTGGTAATAATCACATTCAGATGAACATTGTCAATGTGTTTCAAACCAACTAGTGTGGTTCATCATTAGGACTAGGTGAGAGATCAGATCCAGACGTTGAGTTTAAATAGATGTCCCGCTAGGATAACAACTAGTTTGACTTTATCACATAAGCCAAACTTCTATAAATAATTTTAAAAAATTATATATATATATATATATATATATATATATGTGTGTGTGTGTGTGAAGGTGGATAGGATTTTTCTTTTGAATCAATCTACCTTAGATTTTAGTCAACTTTTTCGGTTTAAACTCATATTTGTATTTACTAATGCTCATATTTTACCCTTTTTTGTATAGGAAATTACAAATAATATTTTGTGAAAGTGCACCTTATATAGAATTTCTGAACTACAATAATGAGTTTGGCCATGAATTATAGGTCACCCCTCCCTCACGACGAGGCTGTAAGCATATTGAACTTCGCTAGAATTTCAAGGGACTCTACATCCTCACATAGAATGCTAATCCTTCTTTAGACATTTTAGTCTCGTGCAATTTCAAAGTAGGTTGGAGTCTCTTTTTTCATAAAAGAAAATTATTGTCAACCTTATTTTTTCTTTATTCCTTTTCCACATTATCTATCATCTACTAGTCTTCTGAAATGACTCATTTATAATGAAGAGGGCCAACAAAAATAATTACATTCTGAGAGGTAATCCATTCCTAAAATAATCTATGTAAACTCTAAATTTCCAAAGCATATGCTTTATAGACTGTTACACCTCATATTGCATTAGATTTCACCTTGTCATTTTCATCACGGCATAAACTCGTTGGATGAAAATTGGCACTTTATAAATTTATGGGTTTATTATGGGTGCACATACTCTTCAACACTTCTCTCGTGGCTTCTTTAGAGCACATTTCGAGTGATTTATTATGGATGCACCATGAATTATATTAGAGTACTCTTTGCATTGTAGTAGTGTTGTGATGACACGTTGTTACTTTGTTACTAGAAAGGGTGTTTCATATGGTCCTTTTTTTGTCATGATATTCTAGTTGCCACAAGATTATGCTTAAATAGGTTGTGAGTGGGGAGATGAATTTCTTAACCTATTCCATTATATTTTGTATATGAATTACAATTTGGTATGATTTATTTTGTAATTGTGGAGAGTTCTTGACATATGTACCCTTTTTCACATGGCTTAGATAGGT